>CANTUV010000009.1:31250000-32500000 GCA_947685225.1 Garcia nutans | reverse complement strand
AATGGCCCTCACCATTGAGTTTGGATCATAACAATTCAATCACAATATCAAGCAGTACTACATAAGTTAGTATAGTGCACCATACCCTTATCTGCCACTCCCACTACCCAGTAGAGCATAAAGGTTAAAACGATTCAATTTAAGTCTCAATCTTCATTTTAGAATGACTCGAGAAATTATTTTAATTTCCGTTGCACTTTGCCATTTACGCCGCGCACCACATTCTTTAGTCAAACCATTACCCTTTTTCACATATTTAACATCAACGATAAACATATCAAATATTTCAAAGCATTCCTCAAAGAGTCACAAATTGACCAAATGAATAGTGTCGCGGCACGTGAAATCGGCAATGCAAAATGGCATGACCAAATGAATAGTAAAATCTGGGTTTTCGTCAAAATTTCAGTCCACTTCAGTCATGCATTTGACCAGGTAAATGATCTTATTTTTGGCTGAAATTTTACAGAAAACTTATATCATATGTTGAATAATTACACGTAAAAGTTCGTTGAAAAATTCATACATTTGCTACCTCAAACAGCTGCCATCTGCCATTTTGGAACCATTTCGGCCCAAACGTATGATATACATGGGATAGTTTATTTATCTTTTTCAAATCAATATGAAGGCTTCTTTAATGATAAAGTGAAGATTCAAACACTTCTCTTTGACAACTTTTGCATGATTAACTTAAATCAACTAGTTAAAGTTCATCAAATCAACTTGACAAAATTTTTCTCAAAACACTTGGTTTAAATTAAATTTAACCAAATCAATTGCCATAAGAAACCAAAAACATAACTCAAACATTTAATTTAAACTCAATCAATACATTTAAGCATCAACATCAAAAATTCCATAAACCAAAGTTTGTAAGAAAAATAGAATTTCTTTTATGGTAAAGTACCAAACCTTGTTCCTTTAATTCCTCTTTGCTTTTCCTTCTTCTCCTTCCTTAATCTTTGTTTCCCCTTCAAGAAATTCAAGAACACAACCTTAAACATAAACCTTAGCAATTTAGAACAATAAGCTACCCTCCATTTCTTTTCAAACTAAACCCTAATCTAACCTTAGAAACCTTGATTCTTCCATTTAATTAATCAATATCATCACTACTTAAAATTTTTCCAAATCCACCATAAGAACCCTAATTTCCAATCTTCCAATAGATATATAAGTACTTAAAATTGATACTACAATTGAAATCTACATGCTTTAAAACCTTAAAACTCACCTTGAACTTGAATCAAACTTCATAAAATTTGGAATTTCTTTGGTGTTTTTCCTATGGTGGCCGACGGTTTGGAGGTGAGAGAGAGAGGTTTTGTTCTTCTTACTATGATATATATATAGGAGAAATGATGCTCACTTTTTGGTTGGATAAATGCCTTAGTGCCATTTGTCCACCTCTTTTTCTTTTCTTCTTTTTATAAAGGCTAAATGGCTAATTATGATTGGCCATCACAAGATTTTTATATTTTACTTTCCAATTAAGTCCTCCAACTTGTCCCTCTTCCCATTTGATACCCCAAATTGTTCCATGTCACCCATATGGTACCCACATGGAACCGGGCCCATTTTACGCTCCGGCGATTAATCGATCGTAACTTTTAAACCGTAAAGTTCCAGGAGGCAAACTACATATGGTTTTGATCCTCTCGACCTCTACTTTCTATTTTTAAGGTCTATTTTAGGTTTCCAAGTCATTTTGAAAAATTACCAATAAGCCCTCGACTTTTTACAAAATTCCCTTTAAGTCCTTTCTTTGCTCGGGTTTTGCCCGGACTCCGTTTCTACTGTCGATCATTTCGTATTCAACCCCTCGACGTCCTCTACGCACTCATGTGCTTATTTTCTACTTTGGATTCATGTATAAATTTTAATTAAAATAACCAAAATGCCCCTAGTCTACATGTCTTTGTTTCTCTGTAACGAGGCATTTCCTGGAAAAACCATTACGCGTCATTGCGACCCGATTTTTCTCTACTCTCCATTTTTGGAATCTGTTATGTGCACTATTAAGAACATCCAGTACAACTTTTGGAAGTTACAGTCACCTCCCCAAAACTTTTTGAAATTACAGTCACCTCCCCAAAACTTTTTGAAATTACAGTCACCTCCCTAAAACTTTGCATTTTTCTTCACTTAGGTCCCATTGATCCTATAGCCTTATCTGGGGCCGTTGTCAGGAGTTGTCTTCTCCTTTCCCTTCTCTCACTGTGCACGTGACTATTATGCATAAATGCGGTGGGCGGATGTAACAAGTTGATTGCATATTTCCAATATCAAATTTCACCTCTCAGTCCTTCATTCAATATAAGATATCAATAGGTGGTCAATCTATCAACCTAACATATAATCCAATGCAAACAACTAATAACAAGTTATATTAATTGAAATATTGAATTAAGACATTTAATCAAATGTACTACATACCCTAGGCATGAGTAATTGAGCTCATCATCAATTCAAAATAATTATTCATCTGTATATAATTCAGCTCATAAATATTAATTAAAGTATTAATGTATACAATAACAAAATCTGAAAAATAAATCAATTATGATAATAAAAAAAACCCCTTGAAGATGCCAAGAGTTGAAACTTCTTATTCTTCCTCCAAGATCATCTTGAATGTGCTGAAGAACTCCCAAGCCCTCTTCAAATCCTTCAATCAATGGTTATATCCTTGAACATGAAGTGAAAAATTTCTCAAGCCTCCAATTAACTCTATATACTTCCTCCAAATCTAACCCTTTTAAGAGCTTGTTCAAGAACTACCCAAACACTATCCCAAAAATATTAAATAAACTTGTCTATGGAAGAAGATGAAGATGAAGATGAAGAAGAAGAAGAAGAAGAAGGTGAAGAAGAAGATGAACCCCTTAGGAAGAAGAATGGTTCTTCTTAAAAATGTGTACCCCTCATCCTTCCACTAACATTCCAATTATTTTTAGTTTAAAGAAAAAAAATCACTTTCCAACTCACATCTATACTCTCACTTCCACTTGCTCCCTCTTTTACATTTTTTAAACTTTTATTTCCATCAAAAATAGCTCACATTTTCAACATTTTTTTAAGAAACATTCCTCGTTGCCTCATCAATTTTGTCCCACGGGTCATATAAAAGAAACACATGGAATCTATCTCATACACAGCCAAGTCAATCTTGTCTGGGTCGTGTCTCTCAGTTTTTTCCTTAGACACAGCCAAGTCAAATGCTTGTGTCCAACACTGCTTGTCATGCATGCTTGTTGTGTGGAGTGACACAACCAATGACATGGTTGTGTCTTATGGCGGTGTCTTCTTCTGCTTGTTCTCTATTTTTTTTCTCTTATGGTTGAACATGGCCAAGTCAATAGGTGTGTGATGTAACATGACTGTGTCTTCTCCATGTGTTTGCCTCTGCCTATTTGATCTCATTTTTCTTCCTCATTAAAGAAAGGGTCAAGCTTCATGTGTCCTATCCATGTCATGTTATACGGCTAGTGACACGACTATGTCGGGTGGGTGTGTCGCATGCTGTCAAATTTTTACTTTCTTTTATGAGGGACATGGCCAGGTCAGTAGTCACAACTTGGTCATGTTCAATGCTCTTTCCTCCAAATTGGCTTCAAAAAATGAATTAAAGCTCCATTTTGCACAAGTGAATGCTTCAACCTAAATCATAAAACTTCAAGCAAACTTAAACACACATTTTAGGAAAAATTAACTATAAAGCCAATAAAATTATCCTAAAAACACACACATAATTGATTATAATAACTACCCCATGCTTAATACTTTGCTTGTCCCCAAGCAAAGTTAAAAACAAATAGAACAAGAAAATTAAATTTAATAGTTATAAGAATATATTAAGACTTCCTTCTCCTTATATTTATAATCAATATCAAATCAAATAAAATTAACATTTATGTAATTCAATGGTCTTCCATGCATACCAAAGGTTGTCACTCCCTTACTAACTCTTTTAAGTGTTTAAATAAGGTAGTGTTTAAACTCCTAACATTTAATGAAAGATTATAACCATAGGCTTGCTTATCAATCAAATCTCCACCACTTAATTCCAATAAATTATCAATCATGAGGTCTTTGAATTTGGTTGTAATGAGGCTTAAGGTAAAGGTATGATAATTGGATATGTGAGCTATTCATTATATTCAAGAGCATTTTAGGAATAAAGTAACTACATATATATGTGGTCCAACAATGTAACGACCCTCCCCAACCAGGTCGGTATCCCAAGGTCGGTTGCCCAGCCCACTGGGTCCGCATGGTCCGCAGGAGGCAAGCGATCGCTACAGTACTGGACAGCCCTCGCGGCCCACCCAGCAGGAATTTATTTATTTGGCCCCAAGGGGTCGCCTCCCTGGATCGAACCCCTGACCTCCCACTTAAGAGAGCCAGCGAGAACCATCCAGTACCATTTCTCTCTTTTTATAAATTTTTTATTTTAATTTTTTATATATTTTTTTAATATATGTATAACCCTGCACTTTATTTAACACAACTCAAACACTTTAGCTCTTAAAATGCTCTTGACCCTAATGAAAGAGTGATAGTTAGAACAAAATGGTTCAAGGCAAATGATGTTGCAAAAAAGAAAGAAAATGGAAAATGGAATAGGCTCAAAATTGGCAAACTAGGATCATATATAAGGTTGGTCTTTTTAAGCTAAAATGGGCACACCTGTTTGCCTTAATCATATTGATGTCTAATTAAAATTTTTATGTGGTCTCAAAATGAATGTCAAAGTAAGTTCTAGCAATTTATCAATTAAGAATGTTCACACACAAAGAATAGTAAGTTGCTATCCAACTTAAAAGGATCAATTTTCTCACAAGTTTAAAGGTAATGCAAGGAATATCCATCCAAATCGACAATAAGCACCAATTTTATCTAATTCTCAATTCCATGCTTCAAAAATTCAAGGGTCACCTATCACCAATCTTATAATAATTTTGCTGTTCAACATTCAAATATAAAATATAACAAAGCAACTCAATTCAGCAAACAAAAGCAAGTTATAAGTAAAACTTTACACCCAACACTTTAACATTTGACATTCTCCACAATGTAAACAAGCATAATTTAAAAGAAGAGGGGTTTAGGTAAACCCTGTCTTCCACTATTTCCCTGTGTGAGACAAAGTGCTACTTCATCCTTTCCAACAATAAACATTAATTATTCCAAAAACAAAATAATGATAAACATAAGATAGAAAAACATAAAGTTTTAATAACTAAAAATAGTAAATAGAAATAATAATTAAAACATCTAAAAATAGAGAATAAATAAAATAAATTGAACTTTCAATAGCTTGATGCTAACAAGCATAGCCAAGTTGCTATTGATGAGTTCCAATTGTTTGAGTACCTCGCATGATTGCGATCGACTTTGTTTTCTATAGGTTGATGCTAATAATCATACCTTATTGTAGACTCTTAATTTTTTACCTAATCCAGTCCGACCCTAGTTAAAAGGAAATTAGATCAAGTCCAAAGGTTTAAACCAGTCTGAAATAATTTTAAAAGCCTAAAATAGTCTAGTAAAATATTAAAATCCCAAGAAAAATTGGCCCAGGCCCAATTTTGTCTAATGTAACCCATGTTGTGTTATGTAAGGGATACCATACTTTCACTGAAGGTATGGAGATCAAGCATGGCATAACCACTCATAGCCTCGTATCATTTGGCATATACTTGCTATGGGAACCTAAGCTTTTCAACCCAAAGACTAAAGCTCATGTAATTTTCCTAGTTACTTTCCTTAGGTTTTTACCCTAATGATTATTGGTTGACTATGATTGATATATCTTGGTTTGAACTATGGCCTATTTAGTTTTGGTTTGAACCATGGCCTATTTGGTTTGGTATTTTTCTAATATGACCTAATTATGGTGTAAACCCAAAGTAAGTTTAAAGCCCAAAATAATTTTACTCTTTAAAGACCAAAATGATTTTATTCTTTCAAGCCAAAAGACCAAAAATATTTTCAAATCTTTTTTCAAGATAGTCTTTATGCATAAAACCTTTTCTAAAATGAGTCAAAAATCTTTTTTCCTTATGGCCCAAGCTCAAAGCCCAAAATTCATTTTTAAAAAAACCTTTTTGAAATGAGCTTTGTAAATATTTATTAAAACCTTTTTCTTAAATGGGCTTACAACTAATTAAGTCAATTATGAAATATTAAAATAAATTGTCAGCCTAATTTATGCCAAGAGTTATTAATCATGGGCTTATTTTTTGCATGAATCATTAGTTGCTTTTCCAAATGAAAAATCGATTTATGATAAACCTTTTAATTTAGTTTTAATCCAATATAGCATAAAAGCTATCTTTTTGTTGGACCATTGGATTAAGGCTTAATTAATGGGAATTATCATGGATTGACTTTTGACTTTGAAAATACAATTATTAGTTAAACCGTCTGAGTGAATTGTTCAAAACTAATATATCCCATGTTGATATTTTGTTAACCATATACCTAGGAAAAGAGACTCACCATTCATGTGTGGAAGTTATAAGATTGGAAAGAACATCTTATGTATCTTTGTTTATCTGTTATTTGTGCATCTATGCATACATACATACATGCATTGCATTACATAGCATTGATTCTTTCTGGCTCATAGACCTAGAGTACAACAGTTCAAGAGCTTACTACAATTCAACCTAGGTCAGTGACTCCGAGTTCAGTGAGAATTCAGTTAATGTCATATCAAAAGTGATGGATCCTAAGCAAGTTTAGAAATTGGTGAATGATGCCCTCAACTCTAAGATGAAAAAAATTAAAGGAGACCCTGGCTGAGACTGTGAAAAACTAGCTAGCTACACTATTAGAAAGTACTATTGAAGCACTGCTAGTGCCAAGAAGCAGAAGGATAAAGGAAAGGCTAAAATTGGTGAAGTGGCTATGAAAGATGATAAAGTAGTTGTTGATGATGATGATGATGATTGGGCCTATTATTTCCAAGATCTTCAAGATGAGAAGAAAGAAACAAAGGTTGTGAAGAAATCAACTATTGAAAAGACTAAAACTTCATATGTATAGAAGATAATTGTTGATTTAGAGAGAAAGTTTGAAAAGAAGCTAAAGGTTAATGAGGTATCAAAGGTAGACAAACTATTTGAACAAGATGAAGAAGTCCCTTGCAAGTTCAAGATGCCTTCCTTTGCTAAGTTCAATGGAACAGGGAATCCTCACTTGCATGTTAAGAAATACAAACCACTATGCAGACTGCTCGAGTACTAAAGCCCAAACTCTGAGGTATTTTATGGTGTCTTGGGACCCAGCTGTGCATAATTGGTTTAATACTTTAAAGGAAAGTATCAAAAGAACTTGATTTATTGTATAAAGCCTTCATCCATCAATATGGGTAAAATCTGGAATTGGAAGTTACCCTGATGGAGGCAGAGCCAATCAGACATAAGCAAAATAATAATTTTATTGACTATGTGAAGATATTGAGGAATAAGACTACACTACTTACGAAGAGGCCAGACGAGTCTAACCAGATTAGGATGATAGTGAGAGGTGTCCTACCTAATATGCATATACTCTTATTACGGATTTTAAAGATCTCCTTCAAGCTGGCTTGCAAATAAAAGAATGGGAAAGAGAGAAGAATCATTTTTTCTAGAAGAAGAAGTGATAGGGGAAGTTATCAGTCCGACAATAAGGGTACACAAAAGTCAGTGGATGTCAATGCAATAATTAGTCAAGTAATTAGAAGACGGCTTTTAGAGTTGGGGAAACCTATATCTTTGGTTTCCAATAAGTTGCAAAAGCAAGTCCTATTGCAGCCACCGGCACCTCAACCTTTGTTGAATCCTTTACCACTGTGAGCGGGGATTTTCGCCCCCCACTCCCGGTGGAATGGTTCTTGCGACTTCGGCACTGTTTAGGCTCTGGGCCTTAGAGAACACGGACCTAAGTCCGGAGAAAATGGATTCGCCACCCGGACGGGCCGGGAAAAAGAAAGGGGTGGATGACTCGATTCCTAAGGAATCCCCAACCCCTTAATGGGTTCGGAAAGTTGGGTACGTGTGGGGAAGGTGAGAAATGGCCCAGCACCCCCACAACGCCCGGTTCATTGGAACTGGCCTCCTTTACAGGTCTTAATATTATAAAATTCTTAAATATAACAATATTATCCATACTACACACAATAAAAAGAAAGCATCATTATATTAAAATCAAAGCATTGTCCAAACAAAACAAAACAAATAAATGGACACCCATCCAAGGATGGAAACATGTCCTTACATCACATGCCTAGATAGGACACCCACCAAAAGGTAGAAACATGCCCCTTACAAAGGTTCTAAAATAGAAAAGAAAATTAAATTACATGATGTTTAAATAATGAGGTACCCACCAAGTGGAAACATACCTCTTAAAACTTTTGGAAGTCTAAATTGATTGATAAAAGTAAATAATCAACCATAATAAATAAATCATTCATCAAAGCTATTAACCAAAATATAAAAAAAAATCCATCCATGACAAATTAAATAAATCAAGTATTGAAATTAAATAAATTAAAGCATAAGAAATAAATCAAAGCATATCAAGTATGGAATTGAATAAAGCAAATAAAAGTTCAATTTATGGCTACTGTGACTTCTTATGGAATTAAAATAAATTAGTGTTTTAGGGTTTAAAAGGTGGGTAAGACTCTTTGATTAACCAAATTAAAGTTTGAATGATGAAATCATGAAACTAGGGTTTTGAATACCTTAAAGTACTTAAATTTGTGATTTTTGATTATTGAATTTCAAGCTAATGTGCAATTTTTTGGGTTTTCATGTTTTTATGTTTTTTTATGTTTTAAAAGGATTAGGGTTCATAAAAATTAGGGTTTAAGGTTTTAAAAGGATTAGGGTTCATTATTTTAGGTTTAAAAGTTGAATTTTGGATTTTAAGGTTTTTAAATTTGGGTTCTCGGGTAATGAATTTGAATTAGAGTTTGAAAAAGCAATTTGATGATTTATGAAGTTTTATGAATTTAAACACATGGATTGAAGTTTTTATAAGTAGAAAAGATGTTTTTGAAGGCTTTTTGAATGAAATAGAACCTAATTTAAAATATTAAAAGAAACAGAATTTGATTTTGGTTTTGTTGAAAAATATGTTCAATTAGAGTTTTAGGGTTTTTAAGAAGAAAAAATAACAATTTTAAATCTTTTTAGAAAAGAGAGTCACGATTTAATGTTCTAATCTTGGAAAAGTTAAATTAAAATTCTAAAGTTTTTGATTTAAAAAGAACCTAATTCCATAATTTGGCTACTGTGTTCCATAAATTAAAAAGAATTTAACATACCTTCTTTTGTTGATTCTCCAAAAAAATAACTCTTCTTGGATGAACTAGCTCCAAAGAAAAGTCTTGGTTGCCTTTTGAATTTCTTAATTCGTGGTGCTGCTGCTTTTAAAAATCAATAGAATTGAATTTTCCTTTTCCTTCATTAATTTGGTTTCAAAACCTCAAGCTAATGTGTAAATTTTTTCCTCCTTTAATTTGGTTCTATTGGTCATTATTTATAATGGTTTTTAGGTTGTTTATTCCTAATTAATTAAGGTAAGTAATATTAATAAAAAATAGAAATTAAAACCTAATTGGATTAGGTTTCAAAATTTTGCGTTAAAAAATTTTGCACTAGCAAAAACTGTGGCAGCGGGCCTGTGGCTGGGCTTGCGAGCCCGCAGAGGGCGTGCCAGCCCGCAGGAGGAGCGCCAGCCCGCAGGAAAATCCTGCGGGCTGTTATTTTGCCCGCAGGAATTTCCTCGCCTGCAGGAATTTCCTGCAGGCGAAACGCCCACGGGCCCGCGGGTGAGCTGCTGCTGGGCCGACGGGCCCACGCGACCACTTTTCGCTGCCGATTTTTTTCCGACTCCAATTTTTATTTTTATTTTTATTTTTTTAATTTGTTTATTTTCATTTTTTATTAATAAAAATTAGATACTAATGTAAAAATTATTTAATTAAAATTATTTTGGACCAATTAAACAACAAAAATCATTTTGGGCTAAATAAAACATATTAGATCGGATTGGGTCAAAAATTAAGGGTCTACAACTACCAAATCTAACACCTTTAGTCAATATCATCATACATAAGGAATTGAGACATACAGATGCTTGCGACTAAAACATGAGATCTAAAATTTGATTGACAGTGGAAAGTTGCCTAAACCTAACAAGTTCAACACCAAAAGCAATCCTTTGCCTAAATTTTGAATGTGCCACAACCAATGACCTTCATGATAGAGGGAGGATTGATAAAAAGTTCTGTCTTGTTGTCCTTTCAGGATTTGGATGGAGGAATTATGGATAAGGATGTGATGACCATTGCCCTTGACATGTCCAAGAAGACGGAGACCATAAAACTCCCCTTGGCTTGAGTGTTACTTATTATTTATACTTTCCTTAATATTTTTGGAATAATTATATTTTTTAAATTAAGATTATTTGAATAAATTACTTTCATAAAAAACGTGTTTATGTTGGTCTTTGTTCACATTTTGTGACCAACCGATGATGAATCTAGCTTGACATTCATAAATTAGTGTATCTATGCATCATGTTCCGAATGACTTTACTATGTGAGAGAGTTGTTCCATAGCATTGAGCTATGTATGCTTATTTAGAGAGGGATCCTACATTATTATAAGAGTCTATATCCTAGTTAATCTTAGAACATACTTTGATGAACTTTCAAGGTGAAATTAAACTCTGCTTATTTAAGGGAAAAATGATCTAGGCATTATTTGGTTAGTCAACAACTAATATCCACCTATGTTAACATCAATCCTTAGTTTGTCCTCCTGAGCCTTCATGATATTTTAGCTTGCTTTTTATTGGCTTGTAAGCCCAATAACCTACCCAATGTTGTTGTGACTCTTATGACAAATCTGATGACCACTGAGGTAAAGGGGGCAAAGAAGATCAAAGAAGGAATGCATAATCAAGACCATAAGTATAATTGAAGTTCACCTGATACTAGACCCAATATCTGCTATTTATTGAGGTGACATAAGGGCAATGAATGATTTACCCTTGTTGAAGCAAACTCACTCTGCTCCACTCATCCATAGTCAGAAGCATAGAATGGTGTAAATAATACAACTTTCTTAGATCTAGAAAAAAAAAGAAAGAAAAAAGAGAAAAAAAAACAACAACAAAAAAGGAAGAAAAAGAAATAAGGAAAGAAAAAAAAGAGAAAGAAAACAAGGAGGAGGAAAAGGGAAAAAAAAAAAAGAAAATAAAACCCAAAAGGGTGATTCGAAAAGCCAACAAAGTTTTTCGCTTAGTTTACAAGGACAAATTGACTTGAATTGGTCAAGCCTAGCCAAGGACCTAAAGAAAATCGGAGAAATAAGGGAAAGACCATATTTCATGTTATCCAACACAGCTCCAAGTCCATAATATTGAAAGTCTTAGACTTGATATTCAAAAGGAAAAAAGGACAGAATAATGGTCCTAGATTTTCGCAAAAGGAGAAGATTAAGAATTCTACCAAAAGATTCATGCATGATCTGAAAGAAACCAATGAGAGTGCTTCATTGACCACCTTGCCCTGTGAGTCAGTGGAACCACTGTAAGTATCACCTATGCATATCATGCATACATGAGCATATCATATTTTATTTTTGTCTTGTGTTGCCTATTCTTTGAAAAGCATACACAAGTGAGGTAAATAATCAGAAGTAGGTATAGAATCAGGGGGCACAAAAAGGCCATTGTAGAAAGAAAGAGAAGATGCATGCTTGTGCAAAGAACCAAACAAAATACAGACATTAGTCAGAGCCTGCATTGGTTTGAGCCTACATTGGGGGCAAAACATCTTTGTCAATTTTTAAATTCATATATAAAATATTTTTAGACTCGCCTTTAATGTTTTTGCCATGCAGGGAACAAAGCGAGGGTATGATGGCTGAAAATAGTTGAATAGATGAATTTTCTGCAAAAGTGCAAAGTGAAGAATCCATTTAAGAATGGAACAAGAAGAAAATCAAAACTTTAAAAGAATGAATATACAAAAGACAATAGATCAGTCTAGCTAGAAGAGCTGAAGCCAATGCAGGATAATCTCCAAAGGATAAAGATCCATTTTCAAAGGGTAAAGACACAATCTCCAAAGGATAGAGATCCATTTTTGAAGGGTAAAGACCTAATCTCCAAAGGATTAAGATCCATTTTCGAAGGGTAAAGACCCAATAAAGGATAAATATCCATTCTTGAAGGGTAAAGACCCAATCTCCAATGGATAAAGATCCATCTTGAAGGGTAAAGACCCAATCCCCAAAGGATAAAGGTCCATCTTGAAGGGTAAAGACCCAATCTCCACATGATAAAGATCCATTTTTGAAGGTTAGAGACCCACAATCCATTAAAGAATGGAACAAATGGATAAAAGAAAGCCAGAACTCTCATATGATAAAAGGTCAGCAGAATCCATTAAAGAATGAAAACAAGTGGCTAGAAGAAAGCCAAATTTCTCAAATGACAAGGGACGGTCAAGCTAGAAGAGCTCAAATCCAATCTCAGGTTGAGAACCCAAATCCAGTCATAGGTTGAGCACCCAAATCCAGTCTTGTGTCAAGCACCCAAATGCAGTTTTGGTCCAAGAACCCAAAATTCTGTCTTGGGTCGAGAACCTAATTCTAACATCGGGTCGAGTATCCAAATTCAGTTTTAGGTTGAAAAACTAAACCCAGTCTCAAGTTGAGAACCCCAAATCCAATTTCAAGTCAATAACCCAAAATTCAGGCTTAGGTCAAGAATCCAAATCTAGCATCGGGTCGAGAACAAAAATCTAGCATCAGGTCTAGAACCCAAATTCAGTCTCGAGTCAAGAGCCCAATTGTAATCTTGGGTCCAGAACCCATCTTCATCCAAAATTAACTCAAAAATTATATTGTTTTTTGCTCTCTTTTGTTGAAGTCCCATATCGCTCAAGTAGGGGGAAAACTATAAACTCTTCATTTTGTACCTAATCCAGTCTGGCCCTAGTTAAAAGGGAATTAGATCAAGTCTAAAGGTTTAAACTAGTCTAAAATAATTTTAAAATCCTAAAATGGTCTGGTAAAATATTAAAATCCTAAGAAAAGTCAGCCCAGACCTAATTTTGACGAATCAGCATGCCCAATTCGCCACATTCCTTGCCTATGATGAATTGGCTATGTCAATTCACCACATGGTAATAATTTTGAATTTTAGGTGTTATTGCATCTAGATGCAGTTTGAATTAACTTTCAATTCTAACTCTAAGTGCATTAGCTTCGAGAGATTTTAAATTCAAGGTGAAGTAAGACTTAGATACAAGGTTAAAAACTAATATGTTTTCTTATAAATACATATTTAAAAGAGTTTTGAGGAGGTGGCAACAAAGAATCAATAGGCAACAAATGTTAATGGGTTCAGAGTAGCTATTTGTTTATCAATCTTGTCTTTGAATCACAATAGTAATTGAACTTTTAAATGTTAACGAATACTAAATTGGTTTAGTTTACAATACTCACACAAACCCCTTAAAATCATCTTTGCACAGCAATCCATTTAGATATCTAGTAATAATTTACAAGATTATATTTCATACAATCATACAGTAGCCTTGTTCATACAATCCAGTAACCAAGTTCAAATAACCTAAACCCTAATCCAGTAATCAAGTTTAAAACCAAAAACCTTAATATCCAATAACCTATTTTTTAAAACCAGAAACCCTAATTCCACTTTTCTAAAAACTAAAAAACCAAAAACTTTAGCTTTGTTTTCTAAACCATAATTTTGTCAAAAATCTAATCTTGTTTTTCTAAAACCTTAATTTTATAAAAATCCTAGTTTGTATATCTATTGTTTAATATGGTATTTAAATGTAGAATTGATTCTTAATGCATGTTTATTTATTATATGTCTTGATGGATGATTTATTTCTATTTAATTTTATGATGGATGGTTTAATTTTATGATGAATGGTTGAACATTTTTTTTTATAATTATTGATTTATTTTGGTTTAAAAATTGTAAGAGGTGTGTTTCCACTTTGTGGGTACCTTAGTTTTTATTATGTAATTCAATTTGTCTTTTAAGGATTTTGGGACTATTTTGGTGGGTATCCCATGTTATTTATTTATCTTGTTTTTCTTTTGGATATTGGACACTTGTAAAGGCATGTTTCCATCCATGGATGGGTGTCTATTTATTATATTATTTGCACTTATTTTAATTTTAATACCATGATTATTATTTGCATGTAGTATGGATAATTTTATAATATTTAAGAATTTAATAATATATGAACCCGAAAAGGAGGTCGGTTCCAATGAAGTGAGTGTTATGAGGGTGCTGGGTCATTCTCACCTTCCACATACGTACCTAACTTCTCCCAACTCAAGTTCCTCACATACATGTCAAAAGTTTCCCTAATTTTTAAAGTATTAAGGAATTCATCACTCACATATCTTGAGGGAAAAAATCCCCTTGCTCTAATGGCCAATCTTTTTAAAGAGGATGAAAAAGATGATGGAAGATGTCTTCTTTTATGGTGGGACACCATCTTTGTCCTTGGCATCTTGAGATTTGAAGAAATTTGAAGCATTATGATGATTTGTTTGAGTTTTTAGGAAGAAATATGGAAAAATTGATGGAAAAAAAGTGAGTTTTTGGGTTGGTATGGGGCTTGGCCATGTGAGGGAGGCAAGGTTGAGAGAGAAAATGGGGTTTAAGGTTTGAACAAGAGAGAAAATGGGGAGAAGATTGGTTTTTAAAAAGGGCTTCAAGATGGGTGACATGGTCAAGTTAGTCTTGCCTTGGCCGTGTCTCTGTAAAAATGAACTGGTATGGGAATTTACAAGGGGCACGACCAAGTTGAGTGGCCGTGTCTAGTTCTTTAAAATTTGGGCTTCAAAGGTTGGTGAGGGAGACAACCATCAGAATGGCTAAGTCATCTGGTCATGTCTGGTTCTGTCTCTTTGAAAGGAAATTTAAAGGGTCGAACACGGTCAAGGACACAGCCAAGTTGTCTGGCCGTGTCTACTACTGTGTTTTGAGAATAATTTTGACATGGGAATAGACACAGCCAAGTCATCTAGCGGTGTCAGCTACTACCAAATTGAAAATTTCTACACCATTTGATGTTTTGGCTGTGTCACTCATGGCTTGGCCATGTCTCTGAGTGTGTCTCATTCTGCCCAATTTTGTTTAATCTTTTTCCTTCATTTTCTTATCCTGAAACTCAATCACAACAAAAATACCAATCAAAGCACCTATTCCATTCAATTTATTAACACCTTTCACATACCAAAATGAAAATTTAGAACTCCAAAATACGAAAAATTAATTAAGAAGATAAATAAAAACTGATGGGTTGGCTCTTATTGAGCGTTTCTTTAACATTGTATAGTTAGACGTGGTTGCTTCATGTATCTACAAACACCACACTTTCAATGGTTGTTGCATCCTTCAACTTCTTCAAGTAGGGTTTCACTCTTTGGCCATTTACCTTGAAAGTTTCATTGGTTTTCAAATTTAGCTACTCAACAACTCCATATGGCAAGGTTTGAACAACTTGTAATGGACCACTCCAACGAGACTTCAACTTTTAGGGAAAACCCTCATCCTTGAATTGAATAAAAGGACTTTTATTCCTGGTTTAAAAGTCCTTTTGAGCATAATCTTGTCATGCATCGCCTTAGTTTTTGCTTTATAAATTATTGAACTCTCATAGGCTTCATTTCTATGCTCATCTAGCTCAAAAATTTGTAACATTCTCTGCTCTTTCACCCTATCTAAGTCCATATTTGTAGCCTTGATTGTCCAATAGGTTTTGTGCTCTAATTCCACCTGCAAGTGGCATGCCTTGCCAATGGCTAGATGTTATGGACTCATTCCCAAAGGTGTTTCAAAAGATGTCTGATATGCCCAAAATGCTTATGGAAGGCGCATTGCCCAATCCTTCCTAGTTAAACTTAGTGTTGTCTCTATATTTCCCTTGATCTACTTATTAAAGGTTTCTGCTTAGCTGGATGTTTGGGGATGGCAGGGAGTTTCCACTTTATGCTTAATACCCATCTTGGTCATTAGCTTTTCAAACTGATTATTGCAAAATTGGCTTCCTCCATCACTGACAATCGCTTTAGGGGTTCCAAACTTGCTTAAGATGTATTCCTTCAAAAATTTCAAAACAATGTTAGCATCATTGGTCCTAGTGGGAATAAACTCCACCCACTTGGACACATAATCAATAGCAAGAAGGATATACTCAAAATTGAAAGATTTGGGAAATGCCCCATGAAATCAATTCCCTACACATACAAAATTTCCACCACAATAAAAATATAATAAGGCATTTCATTTCTCTTGCTAATTTTCCTACTCTTTGGCATCTATTAAACCTTATAAAAAAGTTATAAGCATCTTTAAAAAGAGCAGGCTAATACAAACTACTTTGAAGGATATTCTCTATAGTTTTCTTACCTCTAAAATGTCCTCCACAATATATTTTATGGCAAAATTCAGCACTTACAGTTTTTTTCCCCTGGCACACATCGTCTGATGATCTCACCCTTGCAAATTCTAAACAAGTATTGTTTTTCCCAAAATAGTACTTACAGAAATGTAGAAATCTCTTCTTTGCCTAAAAATTTAAGTTTTTTTCTCACAACACCACAAGAAAAATAATTAGCAATATCGGCATACCATGGTGTTTGTGTTATCGCAAACAAGTGTTCATCAGGAAATTTTTCAAAAGCATGCTCAAGGGTAATTTGTGCATCATAATCATTAAAGGGTAGCCTAAAAAGATGGTCAGCCACTACATTTTCACTACCCTTTCTATCCTTGATTTCTACATGAAACTCTTGTAGCATAAGAACCCACCTAATGAGCCTAGGTTTAGCTTGTAGTTTAGTCAACAGGTATTTCAAGGTTGTATGATTAGAAAATACAAGGACTTTACAGCTTATCAAATAAGATATAAATTTATCAAGTGTAAACACCACAGCTAACATCTCTCACCAAGTAGTTGTGTAATTTACCTGTGCATCATTCAAAGATAAACTTGCATAATAAATCACACATAAGAGTTTATTTACCCTTTGTCCTAGCACAATGCCTATAGCATAGTTTGAAGCATAACACATAATCTCAAAGGGAAAATCCTAATTAGGAGCAACAATCATAGGAGCAGAAATTAATTTTTCTTCCACGATGATAAAAGCTTCTACGCACTTATCATCAAAGACAAATGGAACATCTTTCCCAAGAAAATGACACCAAGGACATGAAATTTTTGAAAAGTCCTTTATGAACCATCTATAAAATACAACATGTTCCAAGAAACTTCTAATCCATTTAACAGATGTGGGAGGTGGAAAATTAGCAATCAAGTCAATTTTGGCTTTATCCACCTCAATGCCCTTACTAGATACAACATGCCTTAAAACTATACCGTGATCTACCATAAAATGACTATTTCCCATCTCAAGGTTAAATTGCATTCAATACACCTTTCAAGTACAAGAGTCAATTTATCAAAGCAATCATCAAATAAAGTGCCAAAAAATAGAAAAATCATCCATGAACACCTCTATGAACTTATCCAACATATCAGAAAAGATGGATAGCATACATCTTTGGAACGTGCCTGGGCCATTACAAAGTCCAAATGGCATCCTTCAAAATGCAAATGTTCCAAAAGGATAAGTGAAAGTGGTCTTGGGCTGATCTTCTAGTGCTATAAGGACTTGGTAGTAACCTAAAAGACCATCAAGAAAATAGTAAAAAACATGTCCAGATAATCTATCAAGCATCTAAACAATAAATGGTAAAGGAAAATAATCTTTATTGGTGACATTATTTAATTTCCTATAGTTTATGCACATTCACCACCCAATTTGAGTTCGTGAAGGTACCAACTCTCCCTTCTCATTTTGGATCACGGTTGAACCTACTTTCTTTGGTACCACATGCATAGAGCTAATCCATTCACTATTTGCAATGGGGTAAATTACCCCTTCATCAAGTATTAGTTGTAGCCATAAAAGACCTTCCTAACAAAATTGAGTGTTCAGAAACCCTAGGGATTTCTTCCACTATATCCAAGATAATGAAATCAACAGGAACAATCAAACCACCTACCTGAACTAGAACATCCTCGATGATTCCCTTTGGGTATTTAAGAGTTCTATCTGCAAGCTACAACACCAATTTAGTTGATTTATGTTCTCCTAGATCTAATTTCAAATAAATAGAATATGGCATCAAGTTTATACTAGCTCCTAGGTCATACATGTCAGTGGTTTCCTTCTCATTCCCCATGGAGATATAAACTATAAAACTTCCAGGATCCTTTAGCTTATGAGGTAACCTGTGTTGTAAAATGGCACTTGTTACTTTCAAAACTATCACATTTTCATTCATCTCAAACCTTTTTTCTTTTTAGTGTTTAGCTCCTTAAAGAAATTTTTAATCACCTCAAGTAAGGGGAGATTATACTTACCTTTGAGAGCATGTTATAACTTTCAAAAAATTGTTCATCTTGCTTCTCATTTTTTTAACTTGCTTGGGAAAGGAATTGGCAGTCTATAAGGATTGGAGATTTGTGCAACTTTGGTGAAGTTGATCCCTTTAATGTTTCCTCTTTATTTGATTAACTTGGTTGACCTTGGTCGGCTTGTATTTCCTCAGCTTCTTCTTGATTTGAACCTGCATCCAAAGAATCACCAATTTTGTTATCAATTACCTTATCACTTCTCAAGACCATGATTGCCTTGGCTTACTCTGGTTGGCTTGGAAATTTTCCCTTTTGATGTGCTTGTAGTTGGTTAGCCGATTGGCCAACTTGCATTTCAACCTTCTTCAATGATGCTTCCAAAGAATCAAACATTTTTTTTTCAATTCTTGATTTTGTGTGCTTGCTTGAATGAAAGCATTCAAGTTTTCTTCCATGGTGGGTTTCTTCAGTTGACCTTGATGTAAAGATTATTCTTAAAATTGAGGACCTCTTTGATAAGGTTGGAAGGATTGCTCAGGTGGAATGTGTTGTTGATTCTTCCAAGAGAAATTTGGCTAATTTCTCCAACTGGGATTATAAAAATTGGAAAATGGATCATTTCTCCCTCTTTGTTGGAAACCTTCAAAGGAATAAATTTGCTCTTACCCATCTTGGCATTAATCAAAATTTGTGAAACACATATTTTCATTATGGCTTCCAACACCACACAATGCACATGTTTCTTAACTTGACATAGGCAAGTTTCTTCTAGCATTCAACAATTTTACTTGCTTTATTAACTTTGCTATTTGTCTTGCTATTTCTGAATTTGCATTGAACTCATATGCTCTTCTATGCCTTTCTCCAATACTCTTCTGCTATGAATTTGTTCCCAACATTTCAAATAACCTAATAGTTTTCGCAACTGTCTTATCACCTGTTGTACCCTCTGTTGCATTATCCACTATATTTTGACTTTATTGAGTGAGCCCATCATAAAAGAATTGATTGAGCAATTGTTGTGGATAATAATGATGAGAACATTGGAACAACAAAGGTTTGAAGTGATCCCATGCCTCATGAAATGATTCTCCATCCAATTAGGTGAATGTTGCAATATTTCCCCTAAGTTCCTTTATTTTCTGGTATGAATAGAATTTTTCCATGAATTTGTTATAAACTTCGGTCCATATGGTTAGAAATTTTTTTTCGTAAAGTCATCAACCATGCCTTTTCCCTATCCTTCAAACTATAAGGGAAACACCTCTTTTTTAGCTCATCTTCCATCAATGCTTGCAAAAAGAATGTATGTAAGGTTGTATAAAAATCACGAATGAAGTTGAGAGGATCTTCATTCAACAATCCATGAAAAAAGGGTAGCATACTATAATGAGTATTTTTTAGTTCATAGTTTCTTACGTTGCTCAATCATATACATAATGTAGTTACCCCAATAATTTGTTGGGCAAACTCTTTCATGGGCAATTCTTCTACTCCACCCATCTCTACTTACGTGTTCTCCTCAAATTGCTCTTCGGTGTCATCTCCCTCTTGTCCCAAAGGATTCATTCCCTCAGTTCTAGGAAGTCTATGAATGTCATATACAAATGGAACAAGTTCGCTGCCTTGAGACCTTCGTCCTTGCATAAATCACCTAGGAAATTCAAAAAGAAACACTTAAATAATTAAATAATTAAAATAATAAAATCAAATTATTACCTAAATTGCCTTCCCTGGCAGTGGCGTCAAAAACTTATTGCGCTCTACTTAATACTACTAAAGGCAACACTCGTAAGTATACGAGATAGTTTGTAATACCCCCGTACCCCATATACGTACACCGAATACACCCACACAACATGTGATATATGCATAGAGGATATAAGGGTGTCACAATTCATTTTAAAACAAAACAATCTTTAGCTATAAAATCAAATCATCATTACTAAAATCTGAATAAACTAAAAACATTTAACTTATATAATGGAAAGTAATAGATAAAATATTTCTTTGTTAAAATACATATATATATATCACCATTACCCAAAATTTTATCCAAATTATTTGTTTAACAAGCAGGGGAAAATACATAAGTTTACATCAAAATCAATAAGTATAAAAATATGAAATGTATACATACTGGCAGTTCGTCTCTGATATTGATGTCCACAACTATCTCTAATCTCAAGCCTAGACTCGACTCGGTCTAGACGAGCTCTCTGGCACAACCGGATCTACCTTGTCACCTGCGCGATGAACCACAATCGCGCTAAGCATAAAGCTTAATGTTACAAACTTTGATTCAATAAAGATCAATGTGATGCTCATACACAATACATATGAATATATCAACACATTACATTATATCTCAACATATTAATCATTTGCATCAAATTTCATAAATCACATTAAAACAAAGACAAACATGGGCCCAAAAAGGATCTAATATGCTATTCAAAGTTCAGAGTTACTGCTTTGGTCCATATTGACACCTTGTGTCTAACCCCGTAGACAATATATATATATATCCATGGATAATGTAACAGCCCAGTCTCTTGGACCTCAACCCGGTTAGACCCTTAGGCCCCAGTATCTTGATCCTCAAGCCGGCTAGACTGTTATAGTTTTTGAGGCTTACGACCCAGTCTTTTCACCCTAAAAACATCACATTTATCAGGTGGGCTCGGCTTACGACCCAGTCTTTTCACCTGCCCAGCAATTCATAGGCATGTCGCCAAACCTAGAACTCTGAAAATTGAATAACATACTAGGCACACAATTAATTCATTTATCTCATTATCAAATACTTTCACAATTCATTTCTCATTTCATTTCTCATAATCAAACTAGGCTCATTGTCTTATTATATCTTCATTTTTCTCACCTTTCTCATTCTTCTCTTTTTTATCCATATCAATTTGTTTCATTATGATTTCACATGTCTTACCACATTAATCCATATTTCTTTTCATATACAATACATTACTCAATTGCATTGATACATCAACATAATTCACATCATGCATATCATAACATATAACTCATTCATCAACAATGTATCAATTAACTTAACACATTTCTCAACTAACTGTGTCAAGTCCCAATGTCATGTAAGTGTATGCAATCATCCAAAGTTTGTACTTACCTCTTAAAGCAACAACACCACTCTAACAAACTCCTCTTCCAAGATAACTCTCAACACTTGAATTAAGGTAGCTCAAATCTCTTCAAAACCTAATCCAAATATGATTAACTACACTCACTTAGTGATACACATTAGAGAATAAGGAAGAGAACTATCTAGGGCAAACTCTACACTTGACACGCTCAACAACACGGGCGTGTCCTTGGTCGTGCCCTAAATCTACAATACAGAAGCTTTGACATGCTCAGTGACATGGGCGTGTCACTGCACGTGTCAATTCTCCTTTAACACAGAAGCTATGACACGCTAAGTGACATGGATGTGTCACTGGACGTGTTAATCTTCCAACAACACAGTAGCTTTGACATGCTCAGTGACATGGGCGTGTCACTGGACATGTCACCAACCCAGAAAATAGAACCAACGACACGCCCAAAGACATGGCCGTACTCCTGGGCATGTCAGGCCAAAAACCCTAAAATCGACACCAACAAAGCTACATCCAACAACATCTTTCTTACCCTTTTTCACTCCAAACAAACTTAACCAAAACCATCAACAATCCATATAATACTTGAGTAAACCTTAAAACAACTCAATTACAAACATTAAAACACAATCACAACCATTTATCACAACTCAAACTTACACCATCCACACACTTGTCTCTTTCACCAAACTTAACCCTTTTCTGTTCAATCCAACCCAAATTTCATAGTTACCATGACCAAATACTTCAAACACACCAAAATAATCATAAACACATCTACAACAAACAACCCAACAAACCCAAAAACACAAACTCAAAAGAAAACAAAGAAACAAGTTGGAAACTTACAAAAAATGAAGAAAATCCTTAAAACTCCAACTTGATCTCTTGAAAACCTTCAATCTCTTGAGTTTGGAAGTAATAAAATCCCTTTTCCTTTGGTTGATAATGGTGGCTGACCAAAGAAGAGAAAGAAGAAGAAGAAGAAGATGAAGCAAAGTCAACCTCTTTTAACCAAACACTCTCTCCTTAAATCACTCTCCACCAAGAGTTTAATTAATAAAATAATAACTCAATTACATCATCTTCCACTAACTTAAATAAATCCATTTAAATACTAAAATATCTCTTGACCAAAATAAACCCATTGACTTGTATATAATATATATCTCTTCATATAAACAACATATACACACTCCTTCCTCTTATCTTCTCACTTAATTAAACATACACTTAAAAATCCTTTAATCCAATACAACAGTTAATATTCCAAAATTTTACGGTATCATTTGGGATATTACAATTCTCCCCCTCTATAAATAAATTTCATCCTCAAAATTACCTATTCTCAAGTCTCAAATAACTGGGGATACTGATCTCGCATCAATTGCTCACTCTCCCAAGTTGCTTCTTCTTTAGCATGATTCTTCCAAAAAACCTTCACAAGTGGCACTTTCTTATTTCTCAACTCTTTCATTCCATGTGCTAAAATAGCCACTGGTTCTTCTTCAAAAATCAGATCCGGACTCACTTCAATAGATTCTACTGACAAAATATGAGATGGGTCTGACCTGTACCTCCATAGCATAGAAACATGGAAGGCATTGTGAATTCAATCCAATTCAGGTGGCAAAGCGAGTCTATAAGCAACTAGTCCAACTCTATCCAGTATCTCATAAGGTCCAATGAAACGTGGACTCAGCTTTCTTTTGAGGCCAAATCTCAAAATTCTCTTCTAAGGAGACACTTTCAGAAAAACTTTATCTCCAATACTGAACTCTATGTATCTCCTCTTTAAATCTGAATAGGATTTCTATCGGTCTGAAGCTGCTTTCAACTGATCCCGAATTATCTTCACTTTCTCTTCTGTTTCTTTTATCAAATCAAGACCAGCCAACTTACCTTCTCCAACTTCATCCCAACATAGAGGCATCCTGCATCTTCTTCCATACAATGCCTTATAAGGTGCCATTCTAATACTGGACTGATGACTGTTGTTATAAGAAAACTCAATCAATGGCAAGAATATGTCCCAACTCCCAGAGAAATCAATGACACAACTTCTCAACATGTCCTCTAAAATCTATATCACTCTCTCTGACTGCCCATTTGTCTGCAGATGAAAAGTAGTGCTAAAGTGCAATTGAGAACCCAAAGCAGCATGCAAACTCTTCCAAAACCTTGAATTAAACTGAGGATCTTGATCAAACACTAAAGAAATTAGGACTCCTTGCAATCTCACTATCTCACTGATATACAGCTCAGCTAACTTCTTAAGAGAATAGTCCATTCGAACTGGAAGAAAGTGAGCTGTCTTTATCAATTAATCAATAATCACCCAAATTGCATCATGCTTCTTCTGAGTTAAAGGTAACCCAGTCCCAAAATCTATAGTCACTCGCTCCCATTTCCATTTTGGCACAGTTAAAGGTTGGAGCAACCCCAAAGGAACTTGGTGCTCGGCCTTCACTCTCTGACAAGTGAGACATTTGGATATAAACTCCGTTATGTCCCTCTTCATACCTGACCACCAATAATTTTGCTTCAAATCATGATACATCTTGGTACTCCCAAGGTGCATAGCAAAAGCCGAATGATGTGCTTCCTCTAAAATAGTCTTTTTCAATCTTGCATCATTAGGAACACACAATCTATTCTTGTACCATAAACTACCATCACTTCTCACACAAAAATCTCGGCTCTCCCCCTTTTGGCAATCCGATACAACTTTCTAAATTTTCTCATCTACCAACTGAGCCTCTCTAATATGATCCAACAACACCGGTCTCAACTGCAATTGATCCAACAAAGCACCATCAATACAAGGCTCGAAACTAGCATGCAACGCTCTCAACTAAACAAGCAACAAGAGCGAATAAGTAGTCAAATCGGCCAAAGACTTCCAACTCAAGGTATCAGCAACAACATTTGCCTTACCAGGATGATAATCAATCAAACAGTCGTAGTCTTTGATCAACTCTAGCCACCGTCTCTGCCAAAGATTTAGCTCTCTCTAAACCCCCAAGTATTTCAAACTCTTGTGATATGTATAAATGAAACACTTCTCCCCATAAAGGTAATGTCGCCAAATCATCAAAGCAAAAACTATGGCTGCTAACTCCAAATCATGCGTCGGATAATTCAACTCATGCGGCTTCAACTGCTGAGAAGCATAAGCTATGACTCTACTCTCTTACATCAAAAGACAACCTAAACCATTATGTGAATCATCACTGACAATCACATATGGTTTATCTTCCACAGACAAGGTTAGAACAGGAGCTTGAGTCAACATCTCCTTCAACTACTCAAAGCTTTCTTGACACTGATCTGTCTATACGAATCTAACTCCCTTCCGAAGCAATCTGGTGAGTGGAGTAGCTATTAAAGAAAAACCTTTCATAAACCATCGATAATAGCCTGCCAAACTTAGAAAACTTCTAACTTCAGTCACTGATTTCGGTGGACTCCAATTCAAAATAGCTTCAACTTTACTTGGATCAACTTTAATACCATCTGCTGAAACTACATGACCCAGAAAAGTCACTTGATCAAGCCAAAACTCACATTTCGACAACTTAGCATACAACTGCTTCTCTCTCAAGGTCTGCAATGCAATCCGCAAGTGCTTATCATGATCCTCCTCATTTTGCGAATACACCAAAATATCATCTATAAAGACTACCACAAACTGATCCAAATAGGGTCTAAACACCCTGTTCATCAAATCCATAAAAGTTGCAGGTGCATTCGTCAATCCAAAAGGCATCACCAAAAACTCATAATGCCCATACCTTGTGCGGAAAGCTGTCTTGGGAACGTCTTCCCCTCTGATTCTCAACTGATAGTACCCTGATCTTAGATCAATCTTGGAGAAAACTGCTACTCCTTTCAACTGATCAAAGAGATCATCTATCCTAGGTAAAGGAAACTTGTTCTTGATGGTCACCTTATTCAATTGCCGATAATCAATTCACAATCTTAAGGTACCATCCTTCTTCTTCACAAACAAAACAGGAGCTCTCCACGGAGAAACACTAGGGAGAACAAACCCTTTATCCAACAACTCCTGCAACTGCACCTTCAACTCTCTCAACTCAGCAGGTGCCATGCGATAAGGAGTAATAGAGATGGGAGTGGTACCAGGCAACAAATCGATACCAAACTCAACCTCTCTCTCAGGGGGTATCCTTGGTAACTCTGTAGGAAAAACATTTGGGAAATCCACAACTATGGGTATACTATCAAGCTGAGAACCCACTACTCTGGTATCTACCACATGAGCAAGATAAGCATCACACCCTTTTCGAATCAACCTCCTAGCTGCAACAGCTAAAACAAACATGGATGCAAGTTGTCTCTGCTCACTAGATACCATAACACTTCTACCATCACCGGTTCTAAGAGTAACACACTTATTCTGACAATCTACTATAGCTCCATGCTTGGACAACCAATCCATGCCCAAAATCATATCATACTCCTTAAAAGGCATTTCAATCAAATCACCAAGAAACTCGTCACCCTGAACAACCACTGGGCTATCTCGGTGCACCATACTTACCACAACACTATGCCCTAAAGGATTTGTCACCAAAACATCAAATCCTAGGGACTCAGAATGCAATTCAGACACAGGCAAGATGGATGCACTTATGTAAGAATACGTAGATCCTGTATCTATCAAAGCAAGAACTGAAATGCAAAATAAAGAAAATGTACCCACAATGACGGCTGAAGCATCCTGCTGCCTCTGCATCACATACACTCGCTGAGAAGGCCCAGCCTCATCTGGCCTACTGCCTCCGGATGTAGAGCCTCCTCTCTGATTGAAACCAGGTCGACCACCTCTACCTAAACCTCTACCACTATGACCTCCTCTGACACTAGGTCAAGAAACTGCAGAATCTGCCTGCCTATCCTCCTGTAGCTCAGGACAATCTCTGATGAAATAGTTAGGTGATCCGCATCTAAAACACTCAGCTGGTCCACCTATCTTCCAACAAACATCCCCATGTATCCTACCATAATGGACACATGTAGGTGGAGTAGACCTCTGAGCCACTGGGGTCGGTGCACTAGCCACAGAAACTGTAGGTCTCGATCTCTGCCTCTGATATAGTACTGACCTAACATGCTGCTTCTGGCCCCTACTGAACCTCTGAAAATGACCTCCTTGGCCTCTCTTTGCAGATGAAGACCCTGCCTCAAACTAGGGTCTCCTAACTCTGGTCTCCTCCTCAGTAGTAGCTGCTACAATAGCCTGTGCTCTCTCAACACTCTGGGCAGCTGCAACTAGCTGGGAAAGATCCTGATACCATGAACTAGCAACAATACACATAATAGAGGGTCTCAACCCCTCCTCAAATCTCCTGCATTAGTCTATCTCATCTGAAATAATCCCACCAGCATAATGACTCAACCGGATAAACTCAATCTCATACCCTGTCACAATCTGGTTATCCTATCTTAGATTCAGAAACTCCATCTTCTTAGCATCCTTATACTCCCTCGGAGTATACTTCTGCTCAAACTCCCGCAGAAAATCACCATAAGACAAGGTCGGTGGATCATCCATCTCATGTGGAACCATCTTCCACCAATCATACGCATCTCTCTGCAGAAGAGATCTAGCATAATCAAATTTCTCCTCAGGAGTGGCTTGCAACTGGATAAATACCCTCTGAACTCTATCCAACCACTGTTTAGCTACAGCAGGATCTATAGTACCAAAGAAATCCTCCACCCTAAACTTCCTCAATTTATCATGCTGCCTCACCGGTTCTTGTGGCTGTGGTTGCAGTGACGGCTACTTCACTGGAGCCTGCCTCAACAAATCTACCATATGCCTTAACCAAACCAGTAGAATCTCATCAACAGCTGGTCCCTCTGGCATAGGAGCAGGTGCCTCTCCAGCTAACTCAACCCTAGCTCCATCTCTACCCTCAATAGGAGCTACACTCTTAGCACTACCTTCTACGAAAAGATGTGACTGAGACGCCATCACTACCTATATCTGTAAACACAGCAGAATACCTCATCAAAGAACAGAACTGCCAGTGCCAATGCATGTATCTTATTTAAAAATCATATTTTAAAATCAAATATTTTCTTTTGCTTACAATTCACCTAGGTTGAGAACCTCAAACCTAGGCTCTGATATGAAAACAGTTGTAACACCCCCGTACCCCATATACGTACACTGCATACACCCACACAACATGTGATATACGTATAGAGGATATAAGGGTGTCACAATTCATTTTAAAACAAAACAATCTTTAGCTATAAAATCAAATCATCATTACTAAAATCTGAATAAACTAAAAACATTTAACTTATATAATGGAAAGTAATAGATAAAACATTTCTTTGTTAAAATACATATATATATATCATCATTACCCAAAATTTTATCCAAAATATTTGTTTAATAAGCAGCAGAAAATACATAAGTTTACATCAAAATCAATAAGTACAAAAATATGAAATGTATACATGCTGGCAGTTCATCTCTGATCTTGATGTCCATAACTATATCTAATCTCAAGCCTAGACTTGACTCGGTCTAGGGCACAACCGGATCTACCCTATCACCTGCCCGATGAACCACAATCACGCTAAGCAGAAAGCTTAGTGGTACAAACTTTGATTCAATAAAGATCAATGCGATGCTCATACACAATACATATGAATATATCAACTCATTACATTATATCTCAACATATTAATCATTTGCATCACATTTCATAATTCACATTAAAACAAAGACAAACATGGGCACAAAAAGGATCTAATATGCTATTCAAAGTTCAGAGTTACTACTTTGGTCCATATTAACACCTTGTATCTAGCCCCGTAGGCAATATATATATATATCCATGGATAATGTAACAGCCCTAGTCTCTTGGACCTCAACCCGGCTAGACATTTGGGCCCCAGTATCTTAATCCTCAACCCGGTTAGACTATTATAGTTTTTGAGGCTTACGACCTGGTCTTTTCACCCCAAAAACATCACATTTATCAACTGGGCTCGACTTACGACCCGGTCTTTTCACCTGCCCAGCAATTCATAGGCATGCCACCAAACCCAGAACTCTGAAAATTGAATAACATACTAGGCACACAATTAATTCATTTATCTCATTATCAAATACTTTCACAATTCATTTCTCATTTCATTTCTCATAATCAAACTAGGCTCATTGCCTTATTATATCTTCATTTTTCTCACCTTTCTCATTCTTCTCTTTTTTATCCATATCAATTTGTTTCATTATGATTTCACATGTCTTACCACATTATTCCATATTTCTTTTCATATACAATACATTACTCAATTGCATTGATACATCAACATAATTCACATCATGCATATCATAACATATAACTTATTCATCATCAATGTATCAATTAACTTAACATATTTCTCAACTAAATGTGTCAATTCCCAATGTCATGTAAATGTATGCAATCATCCAAAGGTTGTACTTACCTCTTAAAGCAACAACACCACTCTAACAAACTCCTCTTCCAAGATAACTCTCAACACTTGAATTAAGGTAGCTCAAATCTCTTTAAAACCTAATCGAAATGTGATTAACAACACGCTCAACAACACAGGCGTGTCCCTGGTCGTGCCCTAAATCCACAACACAAAAGCTTTGACACGCTCAGTGACATGGGCGTGTCACTGCACGTGTCAATTCTCCTCCAACACAAAAGCTATGACATGCTCAGTGACATGGGCGTGTCATTGGACGTGTCAATCTTCAAACAACACAGTAGCTATGACACGTTCAGTGACATGGGCATGTCACTGAACGTATCACCAACCCAGAAAATAGAACCAACGACACGCCCAAAGACATGGTTGTGCTCCTTGGAATGTCAGGCCAAAAACCCTGAAATCTACACCAACAAAAGCTACATCCAACAACATCTTTCTTACCCTTTTTCACACTAAACAAACTTAACCAAAACCATCAACAATCCATATAATACTTGAGTAAACCTTAAAACAACTCAATTACAAACATCAAAACACAATCACAACCATATATCACAACTCAAACTTACACCATCCACACAATTGTCTCTTTAACCAAACTTAACACTTTTCTCTTCAATCCAACCCAAAAATCACAGTTACCATGACCAAATACTTCAAACACACCAAAATAATCATAAACACATCTACAACAAACAACCCAACAAACCCAAAAACACAAACTCAAAAGAAAACAAAGAAACAATTTGGAAACTTACCCAAAATGAAGAAAATCCTTAAAACGCCAGCTTGATCTCTTGAAAACCTTCAATCTCTTGAGTTTGGAAGCAACAAAATTCCTTTTCCTTTGGTTGATAATGGTGGCTGGCCAAAGAGAAGAAAGAAGAAGAAGATGAAGCAAAGTCAACTGCTTTTAACCAAACACTCTCTCCTCAAATCACTCTCCACCAAGAGTTTAATTAATAAAATAATAACTCAATTACATCATCTTCCACTAACTTAAATAAATCCATTTAAATACTAAAATATCTCTTGACCAAAATAAACCCATTGACTTGTATATAATATATATCTCTTCATATAAACAACATATACACACTCCTTCCTCTTATCTTCTCACTTAATTAAACATACACTTAAAAATCCTTTAATCCAATACAATAATTAATATTCTAAAATTTTACGGTATCATTTGGGATATTACATAGTTATAGTAAATGGTGGAACGTCCCAAGGTCATCTCACAAGGAAGGTATTTGTTGGTGATAGTTTGATTGAAATAATAAAGTTAAAGATTGAGTATGTAGTGTTGAAATGGTGAAAAGTGTTTAAAACTTAAAAGTGAAATTAGTAATGGTTGCACAAGATTAATTTAAATTCTTGGAATGGTACCTAGGATTTGTAGATTAATTTAATCAAAGCTTAATTCACAATTATCCATTAATATAACTTTATAACTTGATTTCCTCCTTAATATCAAGTAGCAATTATCAATTCATTTGTTCTCACATTCATGAATTAACAAAAACCAGTTATCTTAATTAGCAAATTAAGTACACTTTAGAACTTATATTTCTAATTCATTCTTAAGATAGTTGATTGCATAGTTTCAATATCAAATTTCACCTCTTGGTCCTTCATTCAATATAAGAGATCAATAGGTGGCTGTTCTATCAACCTAATATATAATCCAATGAAAACAACTAATAACATGTTATATTAATGGAAATATTGAATTAAGACATTTATCAAATATACTACAAGTGTAACATCTAAAAAATTTTGAAAATTTCTAATTTTTGGAAATTTTGATAAAATAAATTATAATTTAAAAGGATAAATTAAATTAATAGTTTTAAATGAAAAATGAAGGGATTTTAAATGAAAAAGTGGAATATATATATATATATGATATATATGAAAAATACACATAACATATATAAAAGTCAACACTTTTTAAAAAGAAAAGGGTATTTTGGTAATTAAATCTTATAAATTCAAAATTAATAAAATAATTCAAAAATAAATTAATTTTGAATGAAAGAGAGAAATGAGGACTTTTAATTTATTAAAAAAATAATTAAATAATTAAATATTAAATTATTTTAATATATATATATGTGTGTGTGTAGTTAAAAAAAAGATGAAAAGGAAAGAATACTAAAAATCTTCTTCTTCTTCTTCTTCTCAAGAACGTGGCTTCCATGGATGTTTGAAGACCAAGGATTTTTCTTCTTCCATACTCCATAAATTGAAGGAATTAATAAGTTTCAAGTGGATTTTTGGTGATTTCCACCAAAATTAATAAGTTTCCATCTCTTTTCTTTGAATTCCTTGGAAATTTAGATTATGTGAGAATTTGAATTTTTATGTAGTATGTTATAATTTTTGGAATTGGTGTGTATGATGTTATTTTGGGTATTTAACAATGATTCTAAGGTTAGATTGAAGAGATGATGGAGTTTGGTTAAAGAATGGTGAAGAGAGAGAATTTAGGGTTATGGATTTTTGGGATTTTGAAAACATGAATTTTTATTGTGCAAATTGATTCCAAATGAGTTGTTTTGATTCATAAACAAGTATTTTAAAGTCAAATATTGTATTTGGTGGTGTCGGGTTGGAGTTTAAGAATGGAAGTGGAGATTTAAGGTTTTGGAAAAGTGATTTTCCAAAGTGGTTGAATTGTGTGATTTTATTTGTTTAAGCATGTTGTTTAGTGTTAAAAGTGATGAATATAAGCTTGGAATGAGTAATGGATTGTGTTGGAATGGAAAACCTTCAATGGGGGGGAAGGTTATGCCATTTTTGAGATTTTGTATATAAGAGTGTATTTTTATAATGTAAATGATTTAAATGTATTAAACTATGTTTTTAATAATATAAATAAACTTAAAACACTAATTTAATTGTAGTAGAATGGAATTCCAATGTTGAAGTAAGGAAAGGCTAAATTTTTGGAAATTTGTAGGAGTGATGTGTAATTATGATTTAATGTTGGAAATGCCATTAAATGTGATACTAAATGATTATTTGCTATCACATTTGGTTTAGGCATTGAGGGAGATTGATTTGCTTCATCCAAGTGGTGAAGGGCAAGTTAGAAAGATTGGATTGAAGGTTGTTTTTAGCTTGCTTTGGGTTGCTAGTGGAGGTATGTACAAACTTTGAATATAATGTTTATATTTGCATAACATTTGGACTTAACACATTTTGGTTGAAAAATGTGTTAAGCTACTTGGTTCATTGATTGTGTACGAATAATATGCTATGACATTTGTAATGTCATATATGTGTTAAATGCATTGTGAAAAGCCATTGATAATGGCTAATTTGTGTAACATGTGAAATATGCATATTATGTGAAAATACACAAAGTAATTGGGTAATGTGTTGTGAATGCAAAAATGAGATATGTGTAATAATGAAATGAATTGATATTGATAAAAATGAGAAAAGTGAGAAAAATGAGAAAGATGTGAAAAATAAGAAAAGTGAGAAAAAAAAGGTGAGAATAAGGCAATGTGCATAGATTGAATATGTAAAAATGAGAAAGAGATTAATAATGAGAAATATGAATAAATTGTGTGCCTAGTATGTTATTCAATTTTCAGAGTTCTGGGTTTGGCGGCATGCCTATGATTGCCTACGGGCTACACGCTGGAATGGTGAAAAGACTGGGTCATAAGCCAGGCCAGCTGATAAATATGATGTTTTTGGGGTGAAAAGACTGGGTGAAAAAACTGTAGTAGTCTAGCCGGGTTGAGGACCAAGATACTGGGGCCTAAGGGTCTAGCCAGGTTGAGGTCCAAGAGACTGGGGCTATTAAATTATCCATGGATATATATATATTGCATACGGGGCTAGACACATGGTGTCATTATGGACCAAAGCAGTAACTCTGAAATTTGAATAGCATATTAGATCCTTTTTGAGCCCATGCTTGTCATTGTTTTACTGTGATTTATGAATTATGATACAATTGAGCAATATAATGTTATGAGTTGTGCTTATGAATTATTTGAAAAATATAAGAAAGTGGATTGATGTGACATCTATATGCATTGTGCATTTGGTATTGCATTGAGTTAAATTGTTATTATCAAAGTTTGTACCACTAGGCTTCGGCTTAGCGCGATTGTCTCCATCGCGCAGGTGACAGGGTAGACCCAGTTGAGCCAGAGAGTTCTTCTAGACCAGGTCGGGTCTAGACTTGCAGTTGAGCTTGTAGAGTTGCTATCGAGATCAGAAACACTGCCAGCAACATGTATATATTTTTATGTTATTGTACATTTTGAGTTTTATGCATAATATATTATATATTTAATTTTATGTATTGTTTATTATAAAGAATGTTTGAGTCAATGTATTTGAAATGGGAGAGTAAGTATGTTTTAAATTATATGTATCTATATGTATAAATGTTTGAGAAAATTGGTGAAATTGAGAAGTATGGTTGAGAGGGTGATTGAAAATTATTGGGAGTGTTTTCTTTTTGCAGGTTGAGTAATTGCTAGATTTTGGGATATCCAAAATACAAACAAAACTCTGGCCAATTTTTCCCAGAGATTTTTATATATATTATTTATTTTGGGTTCTTATAACAAGTAAATAATAATTATATTCTATTTAATTTTTATATATTTAGAATTTGAAATTTTAAATTGGAAATGTAAAAAAAATAGTAAATCCGTCTGTGACATTTTTTACCGTATATGCATATTTTACATATGCTAGAAATATGTTTTGTATGTATATAGGGTATAAGGGTGTTACATTTGTTTTGGTATCAAAGCCTAGGTTTGAGGTTCTCGACCTAGGTGGGATGATAAAAAGAGAAAATGGGGGATTTGAAATATAGTTTTTAATTGTAATACATGCATTGGCACTGGCAGTTTTTGATCTCTGATATAGTACCTTCTGCTTTGTTTACAGATATAGGTAGTTATGGCATCTCGGCTGCATCAGGCTGCTGAGGGTAGTGGAGAGAGTGTGGCTCCATATGAGGGTAGAGATGGAGCTAGAGTTGTATCTGCTGGTGAGGCGTCTATTTCTGTACCTGTGAGACCAGCAGCTGATGAGGTTTCGCCTGGCTGGGTATGGCATATGGTAGAGTTGTTGAGGCTGGCTCAAGTTCCACAGCCACAGCCACAGCCGCAGTTACCAGTGAGACAGTATGATAAATTGAGAAAGTATGGGACTGAGGACTTTGTTGGTACTACAGATCTTGCTGTAGCAAAATAGTGGCTAGACCAGGTTCAGAGGATATTTATTCAGTTACAGGCTAATCCAGAAGAGAAGTTTGATTATGCCAGATCTCTTCTGCAGAGAGATGCATATGATTGGTGGAAGATAGTTCCATATGCTCTAGATGATCCACCAGTTCCAACCTATGATGATTTGCTGCGGGAATTTGAGCAGAAGTAAACTCTGAGAGAGTATAAAGATGCAAAGAAGATGGAATTCCTGAGTCTGAGATAGGATACCAGGACAGTGACCGAGTATGAGATCGAGTTTATCTGGTTGAGTCACTATGCTGGTGGGAACATTTCTGATGAGTTTGACAGGTGTAGGAGGTTTGAGGTGGGATTGAGACCCTCTATCATGTGCATCATCGCAGGCTCTCGGTATCAGGATTTCTCCCAGTTAGTTGCAGCTGCCAAGAGTATTGAGAGGGCGCAGAGTCTTGCAGCAGCTGCTAGGGTTGAGGAGACCAGAGTTAGGAGACCCCAGAGTGAGGCAAGGTCTTCATCAGTGAAGAGAGACTGAGGGGGACATTTTTAGAGGTTTAGTAGGAGTCATGGGCAGATTGGTAGGTCAGTACAGCAGCAGAGACAGAGATAGAGACCTGCAATTTCAGTGGCTAGTGCTCCGACCCCAGTGGATCAGAGACCTACTCCACCTACTTGCGTTCATTGTGGTAGAGTACACGGAGGTGTCTGCTGGTGGAGAGGTGCTTCGAGAGTGTGTTTTAGATGTGGGTCATCAGACCATTTTATCAGAGATTGTCTCGAGCCACCAGAGGTTAGGCAGACAGATACTGCATCTTCTCGACCCAGTGTCAGAGGGTTTCGTGGTGGCAGAGGTTTTAGCAGAGGTAGTCACCCTGGGTTTAGTCAGAGAGGAGGCTCTACATCTGGAGGCAGTAGGCCAGATGAGGCTGGGCCATCTCAGCGGATTTATGTGATGCAGAGGCAGCTGGATGCTTCAGCCGTCATTGCGGGTACATTTTCTTTATTTAGTATTTCAGTCCTTGCTCTATTAGATTCTGGATCTATGCATTCATACATAAGTGCATCCATCTTGCCTATATCTGAATTGCATTCTGAGTCCCTAGGATTTGATGTCTTGGTGACAAATCCTTTAGGGCATAGTGTTATGGTGAGCAGGGTGCACCGAGATAGTCAAGTTGTTGTTCAGGATGAGGAGTTTCTCGGTGACCTGATTGAGATGCCTTTTAGGGAATATGATCTGATTTTGGGCATGGATTGGTTATCCAAGCATGGGGCTATGGTAGACTGTCAGAAGAAATGTGTTACTTTGAGAACACGGGATGGTAGGGATGTTATAGTATCTAGTGAGCAGAGGTATCTTTCATCTATGTTCATTTCAGCTATTTCAGCTGGGAGAATGATTCGGAAGGGATGTGAGGCTTATCTTGCTCATGTTGTAGATACTAGAGTAGTGGGATCCCTGCTTGAAAGTATACCTACAGTTGCCGAGTTTCCAGATGTTTTCCCTTATGAGTTCAGGGGTACCTCCTGAGAGAGAAGTGGAGTTTGGTATCGATTTGTTGCCTGGTACCACTCCTATCTTTATTACCCCTTATAGGATGGCACCTGTTGAGTTGAGAGAGTTAAAGGTGCAGTTGCAGGAGTTATTGGATAAAGGGTTTATCCGCCCTAGTGTGTCCCCATGGGGAGTGCCTATGTTGTTTGTGAAGAAGAAGGATGGCACCATGAGATTGTTTATTGATTTTAGGCAGTTGAATAAGGTGACCATCAAGAACACGTATCCTTTGCCTCGGATAGATGATCTCTTTGATCAGTTGAAGGAAGCAGCAGTATTCTCTAAGATTGATATGAGATCAGGGTACCATTAGTTGAGAGTCAGAGATGTGGATGTACCTAAGACAGCATTTCGTACAAGGTATGGGCATTATGAGTTTATGGTGATGCCCTTTGGATTGACGAATGCACTAGCAGCTTTTATGGATTTGATGAACAGGGTATTCAGACCATATTTAGATCAGTTTGTGGTGGTCTTCATTGATGACATCTTAGTGTATTCGCGTAATGAGGAGGATCATGATAGGCATTTGCGGATCGTATTGCAGACTCTGAGAGAGAAGCAGTTGTATGCTAAACTGTCTACGTGTGAGTTCTGGCTCAATCAGGTAGCTTTTCTTGGTCATGTGGTTTCATTAGAGGATATTAGAGTTGATCCGAGTAAAATTGAGGCTATCTTGAATTGGAGTCCACCGAAGACTGTGACAGACGTTAGAAGTTTTCTGGGATTGGTAGGCTATTATCGTCGGTTGTGAAGGGTTTTTCTATAATAGCTACACCACACACCAGATTACTTTGGAAAGGAGTTAAATTTGTGTGGACAGATCAGTGTCAGGCGAGTTTTGAGCAGCTGAGGGAGATGTTGACTCAAGCTCCTGTCCTTACCCTGCCTGTGGAAGGTAAACCATATGTGATATATAGTGATGCTTCACACAATGGTTTAGGTTGTGTTTTGATGCAGGATGGTAGAGTCATTACTTATGCCTCTCGACAGTTGAAACTACATGAGCTGAATTATCCAACGCATGATTTGGAATTATCAGTAATAGTCTTTGCCTTGAAGATTTGGCGGCATTATTTGTATGGGAAAAGTGTTTTATTTATACAAATCACAAGAGTTTGAAATACCTGGGTGTTCAGAGAGAGCTGAATCTTCGACAGAGGCGGTGGTTAGAGTTGATTAAAGACTATGACTGTTTGATTGATTATCATCCTGGTAAGGCAAATGTTGTTGCTGATGCCTTGAGTCAGAAATCTTTGGCAGGTTTGACTGCTTATTCGCTCTTGTTGCTTGTTGAGTTGAGAGCATTGCATGCTAGATTTGAGTCTTCTGATGATGGTGCTTTGATGGCTCAGTTGCAGTTGAGGCTAGTCTTGTTGGATCATATTAGGGAGGCTCAATTAGCAGATGAGAGAATTTAGAAAATTGTGTTGGTTTGTCATAAAGGGGAAAGTCGAGAATTTTATGTAAGGGATGATGGCAATCTACGGTATAGAGATAGATTGTGTATTCCTGATGATGCAGAATTGAAAAGAATGATATTAGAGGAAGCATATCAGTCACTTTTTGCTATGCACCCTGGGAGTACCAAAATGTATCGAGACTTGAAGTGACATTATTGGTGGTCAGGTATGAAGAGGGACATAACAGAGTTTGTATCCAGATGTCTCACTTGCCAGAAAGTGAAGGCTGAGCACCAAGTTCCTTCAGGATTGCTCCAACCTTTATTAGTGCCAGAGTGGAAATGGGAGCAAGTGACAATGGATTTTGTGACTGGACTGCCTTTAACTTAGAAGAAGCATGATGTAATCTGGGTGATAGTTGATCGGATGATGAAGATAGCTCATTTTCTTCCAGTTCAGATGGATTATTCTCTTGAGAGATTGGCTGAGTTGCATATCAATAAGATAGTCAGGTTGCATGGAGTCCCAGTTTCTTTAGTGTCAGATCGAGATCCCCAGTTTACTTTGAGGTTTTGGAAGAGTTTGCATAATTCTCTAGGTTCTCAATTTCATTTTAGTACTGCTTTCCATCCTCAGACAGATGGACAGTCAGAGAGAGTGATACAGATTTTGGAGGATATGTTGAGCAGCTGTATCATTAATTTTACTGGGAATTGGGATAGATTTTTTCCATTAATTGAATTTGCTTATAACAACAGTCATCAGTCGAGTACTAGAATGACTCCTTATGAGGCTTTATATGGCATGAGATGCAGGACACCTTTGTGTTGGGATGAAGTTGGAGAAGGTAAACTGGTTGGTCCCGATTTGATTAAGGAAACAGAGGAGAAAGTGAAGGTGATTCGGGGTCATTTGAAAGCAGCTTCAGACTGACAGAAATCTTATTCAGATTTAATGAGAAGAGACATAGAGTTTAGCATGGGAGATAAAGTGTTTCTGAAGGTGTCTCCATGGAAGAAAATTTTGAGATTTGGCCGCAAAGGGAAGTTGAGTCCTCATTTCATAGGACCATATGAGGTGTTGGAGAGAGTTGGTCCAGTGGCTTATAGACTAGCTTTATCGCCTGAGTTAGATCAAATACATAATGTTTTCCATGTCTCGATGCTTCGGAGATATAGGTCTGACCCATCTCACATCTTGTCAGTGGAGTCCATTGAGGTGAGTCCAGATCTAACTTACGAGGAAGAACCAATGAAGATTTTGGCACGAAAGGTTAAAGAATTGAGGAATAAGAGGGTGCCACTTAAGAAAGTCCTTTGGAGGAATCATGCCACTAAGGAGGCAACATGGGAAAGTGAGCAGGTGATGTAGAGTCAGTTTCCCCATTTGTTCCCGACTTGAGGACAGGTAATTTCAGGGACGAAATTTATTTTTGGGGGAGAGAATTGTAACATCCAAAAATTTTTGAAAATTTCTAATTTTTGGAAAATTTGATAAAATAAATTATAATTTAAAAGGATAAATTAAATTAATAGTTTTAAATGAAAAATGAAGGGATTTTAAATGAAAAAGTGGAATATATATATATGATATATATGCAAAATATACATAACATATATAAAAGTCAACACTTTTTAAAAGAAAATGGTATTTTGGTAATTAAATCTTATAAATTCAAAATTAATAAAATAATTCAAAAACAAATTAATTTTGAATGGAAGAGGGAAATTACGACTTTTAATTTATTAAAAAATAATTAAATATTAAATATTAAATTATTTTAATATATATATGTGGTTAAAAAAATGAAAAGGAAAGAATAATAAAAATCTTCTTCTTCTTCTTCTTCTTCTTCTTCTTCTTCTTCTTCTTCTCAAGAACGTGGCTTCCATGGATGTTTGAAGACCAAGAATTTTGCTTCTTCCATACTCCATAAATTGAAGGAATTAACAAGTTTCAAGTGGATTTTTGGTGATTTCCACCAAAATTAGTAAGTTTTCATCTCTTTTCTTTGAATTCCTTGGAAATTTAGATTATGTGAGAATTTGAATTTTTATGTAGTATGTTATAATTGTTTGAATTGGTGTGTATGATGTTATTTTGGGTAGTTAACAATGATTCTAAGGTTAGATTGAAGAGATGATGGAGTTTGGTTAAAGAATGGTGAAGAGAGAGAATTTAGGGTTATGGATTTTTGGGGTTTTGAAAACATAAATTTTAATTGTGCAAATTGATTCCAAATGAGTTGTTTTGATTCATAAACAAGTATTTTAAAGTCAAATATTGGATTTGGTGGTGTTGGGCTGGAGTTTGAGAATGGAAGTGGAGATTTAGGGTTTTGGAAAAGTGATTTTCCAAAGTGGTTGAATTGTGTGATTTTATTTGTTTAAGCATGTTGTTTAGTATTAAAAGTGATGAATATAAGCTTGGAATGAGTAATGGATTGTGTTGGAATGGAAAACCTTCAATGGGGGAAGGTTATGCCATTTTTGAGATTTTATATATAAGAGTGTATTTTTATAATGTAAATGATTTAAATGTATTAAAATATGTTTTTAATAATATAAATAAACTTAAAACACTAATTTAATTGTAGTAGAATGGAATTCCAATGTTGAAGTAAGGAAAGGCTAAATTTTTTAAATTTTGTAGGAGTGATGTGTAATTATGATTTAATGTTGGAAATGCCATTAAATGTGATACTAAATGATTATTTGCTATCACATTTGGTTTAGGCATTGAGGGAGATTGATTTGCTTCATCCAAGTGGTGAAGGGCAAGTTAGAAAGATTGGATTGAAGGTTATTTTTAGCTTGCTTTGGGTTGCTAGTGGAGGTATGCACAAACTTTGAATATAATGTTTATATTTGTATAACATTTGGACTTAATATATTTTGGTTGAAAAATGAGTTAAGCTACTTGGTTCATTGATTGTCTGTGAATAATATGCTATGACATTTGTAATCTCATATATGTGTTAAATGCATTGTGAAAAGCCATTGATAATGGTTAATTTGTGTAACATGTGAAATATGCATATTATGTGAAAATACCCAAAGTAATTGGGTAATGTGTTGTGAATGCAAAAATGAGATATGTGAAATATGAAATGAATTGATATTGATATAAATGAGAAAAGTGAGAAAAATGAGAAAGATGTGAAAAATGAGAAAAGTGAGAAAAAAAATGTGAAAATAAGGCAATGTGCCTAGATTGAATATGTAAAAATGAGAAAGAGATTAATAATGAGAAATATGAATAAATTGTGTGCCTAGTATGTTATTCAATTTTTAGAGTTCTGGGTTTGGCGGCATGCCTATGATTGCTTACGGGCTATACGCTGGAATGGTGAAAAGACTGGGTCGTAAGCCAGGCCAGCTGATAAATATGATATTTTTGGGGTGAAAAGACTGGGTCGTAAGCCTCAAAAACTGTAGCAGTCTAGCCGGTTTGAGGACCAAGATATTGGGGCCTAATGGTCTAGTCGAGGTGAGGTCCAAGAGACTGGGGCTGTTACATTATCCATGGATATATATATATTGCCTACGGGCCTAGACACATGGTGTCATTATGGACCAAAGCAGTAACTCTGAAATTTGAATAGCATATTAGATCCTTTTTAGGCCCATGCTTGTCTTTGTTTTACTATGAATTATGAATTATGATACAATTGAGTAATATAATGTTATGAGTTGTACTTATGAATTATTTGAAAAATATAAGAAAGTGGATTGATGTGACATCTATATGCATAGTGCATTTGGTATTGCATTGAGCTATATTGTTATTATCAAAGTTTGTACCACTAGGCTTCGGCTTAGCGCGATAGTTTCCATCGCGCAGGTAACAGGGTAGACCCAGTTGAGCCAGAGAGTTCTTCTAGACTAGGTCGGGTTTAGAATTGTAGTTGAGCTTGTAGAGTTGCTATCGAGATCAGAAACATTGCCAGCAAATGTATATATTTTTATGTTATTGTACATTTTGAGTTTTATGCGTAATATATTATATTTTGAATTTTACGTATTGTATATTATAAAGAATGTTTGGGTCAATGTATTTGAAATGGGAGAGTAAGTGTGTTTTAAATTATATATATCTATATGTATAAATGTTTGAGAAAATTGGTGAAATTGAGAAGTATGGTTGAGAGGGTGATTGGAAATTATTGGGAGTGTTTTATTTTTGCAGGTTGAGTAATTGCTAAATTTTGGGATATCCAAAATACAGACAAAACTATGGGGAATTTTTTCCAAAGATTTATATATATATTATTTATTTTGGGTTCTTATAACAAGTAAATAATAATTATATTCTATTTAATTTTTATATATTTAGAATTTGAAATTTTAAATTGGAAATGTAAAAAAAAAATTAGTAAATCCGTCTGTGACATTTTTGTACAGTATATGTGTATTTTACATATGCTAGAAATATATTTTGTATGTATATAGGATATAAGGGCGTTCTAACAAGCCCTAGGCATGAGTAATTTAGCTCATCATCAATTCAAAATGAATATTAATCTCAATATAATTCAACTCAAAAATATTCATTGAAGTATTAATGTATACAACAACAAAATCTAAAAAATTAATTAATTAAGATAATAGAAAAACCCCTTGAAGATGCCAAGAATATGGTGAAGAACTCCTAAGCCTTCTTCAAACCCTTCAATCAATTGTTCTATCCTTGAAAATGAAGTGAAAACTTTCTCAAGCCTCCAATCAACTCTATATACTTCCTCCAAATCTAACCCTCTTAAGACCTTATTGAAGAACTACCCAAACACTATCCCAAAAATGTTGAAGAAACTTATCCATGGAAGAAAATGAAAAAGAAGAAGAAGAAGGTGAAGAAGAAGATGAACCACTTGTCTCAATTATTTTTCTCTTGAGGTGGAACACGGCTAAGTCAGTGGGTGTGTGATGTAACACGATCTTGTCACACGGCCGTGTCTTCTCCATATGTCTGTCTCTGCCTATTTGATCTCACTTTTCTTCCTTATCTAAGACACGGCCAAGCTTTATATTTTTTGGTCATGTCATGTGACACGGCCAGTGACATGGCTATATCGGGTGGGTGTGTCAAATGTTGTCAAATTTCTACTTTCTTTGATGTGGGACACAGCCAGGGCAGTGGTCATAACTTGGCCGTGTTCAATGCTCTTTCCTCCAAATTGGCTTCAATAATTGAATTAAAGCTCCATTTTGCACAAGTTCATGCTTCAACCTAATCATAAAACTTCAAGCAAACTTAAACACACATTTTAGGGAAAAAAATAACTAGAAAGATAATAAAACTATCCTTAAAAAACACACATAATTGATTATAACAGTTTCTGTCTCAAGTATTTCACTGGAACCAGACTAGAAATTGCTTGCACACTATAGGATTGAAAGTAATCCCGCAACTTCTTAGATGACCAAACAATGGCAATACAAGTCTTTTCAATGATACTATACTTGACCTCATAAGGCAAGAGATTTCAACTTAAGTAGTAGATTGCACACTCAATTCTGATTCATCTGCTTGGGCTAGCATTACTCCTGCTAATTCTTCTTCTACTGCTAAGTATAATATATGTGGCTTGCCAGGTTTGGGTGGCTTTAGGATTGATGGATTCAAAAGGTATTCATTTATACACTCGAAAGACTTCTGACACTCATCGTTCCATTCTATCGATTGGTTCTTCCTAAGCAGCTTAAAATAGTGGTGAGTTTTGCAATGAACCTACTTATATATTGTAATCTTCCAATAAATCCCCTGAACTCCTTCTCCGTATTAGGGACCGGCATATTCCAGATTGCCTTAACTTTGTCAGGGTCAATCTTAATGTCGTTAGGACTAATGACATGCCCTAACATCTTACCTGAGGTAACTCTAAACACACACTTCTTTGGGTTCAACGTAAGGTTATACCTGACTGCTTTTTCAAAGAAAATTTCTAAGTTTTGGAAATATTATTCTCTTGTATCTGATTTCACCATCATGTCATCCACATAGACTTCAACCTCCTTATGCATCATATCATGAAACAAGGTAGTGGCATTTCTCTGGTAAGTTACCCTGGCATTCTTTAATCCAAACAGCATCACCCTGAAGTAGAATATACCCAATGTAGTTATAAAGGCTGTTTTGGCTTTATCCTCTTGTGGCATTAATACTCGATTGTATTCGAAAATCCATCCACAAGCGAGTGTAGCACACTAGAGGCTGCACTATCAATTAAGACATCTATATGGGGTAAAGAAAAATCATCTTTAGGGGAAGCTTTATTTAAATCTCTATAATTCACACAAACCTTAATTCTCCCATCTTTCTTTAGTTCATGAATAATGTTGGCCAGCCAGTTAGGATAATCTATTACTTCTAGGAATTTTATTTATCTCTACTTATTGACTTCTTCTTTGATCAATTTCGCCCATTACGGTCATAAACACATTAACTTTTTATTTTATGGGCTTCATAAGAATGTAGGTTGGGATCACGTGTTCAGCAATATCCTGATCAATTTTAGGCATATCCTCGCAAGACCAAGCAAATATTTTTTCATATTTTTAAATATTTTTCAAATCTCTCTCTTTCTTCAGGAGTAAGGTCATATGTTATGCTAATGTTTTTAGATTTTTCAATTGTTCTCAAATTTAATGATATTGTGTCAACAAAGTTAATATTAAAAATGTTTTATGTAACCATCATATGAATATATGCAACCATTAAGAAAAACACAACATAAGTAAGCAAAATCTGACTTTATTTCATTCATTTTGGAAAAGAAAACATCATCATCCTCATACAAAGTAGACAAATCAAAATCAAAATCAGCATCAATGTTCTCATTATCACATATTATAAGATTCTCAAATTGATCTTCAATGAGTATAGCAATCTCTTATGGAGTCTTCAGGACTCTTGGGCCAGGTTTCTTCTTTTTCTCTTGGTCAGTTGGTGGCATGACCACTTTATTCACCTGTTTAGTAAGCTCAACAACAAATAGCAAAGATCTCGAACCCAGAGATCATCTTTCCCATTAACATGACAGGATCTGGTTTCCCTTGCAGTGGTCCTAACTCTAGAGCTTTGATGAATATTCTTCAAGTGGAGGGAATTTTGATGGTGCGAAACTATGCTATTGCAATACCACAAGTGTACGGGTCGTTCAAGTAATAAAGTAGTGAGTGAGTTATCGTTCCACTGGGGGCAAGGCCAAGTACTACTGCAAATTTTAACTGTTGTTTAGCAAATCAATTGTTTTGTGAAGTTTTGTAATTAAAGATAATTAACTTAATAACTAAAAATAGAGAGAGATTGAGTGTTGAATGAATTGATTGATGATGAAAATACTATCCAGATATTGAATCCCCCTAGCCACAATTATATTTATGAAAATCAATTCAATTAAACCAAATAATAGAGTTGAATTGGTGTTCTTCTAAATTAGACTAAAACCTTTCTCAAGTGAATTAATCCCTAATCACTAAGTAGAATGCTGGAATCTCTTCTCAAACATAATTAAGTAGATCTTGCATTAAGAATAAGGAATCATAAACCAAAGGATCTTGTAAGTCTATCTCTAGTACTCCAATCAATCCTCAATCCTTACGAGTATTCAATTCATATCAAGCTTTCTCGAGTCAATAATATGAAAATTACAACCAATCAATAAGCATGCTATTATCAATTGGAAATAAATTATTAAGCATCATAAGAATAAAACAACTTAATCAAATGATTTAATTAAATAAAATTATTCAATCCATACAATAAAGCTAGGGTTCATCAATATCTAGATAGAGAATGAGTTAGTTCGTGTTCAAAACTAGAAAACCAGAACAAGAGAAATAAGAAAAAGAATCCAAACAATCCATGGCGAATAATTTGTATTTCTTCACTTGAATCCTTGAATCTTGGTTTAGATCTTGTTTAGGATATGTCTTCACCTTCAATATCAGCTCTAAAACTCTCTTTTTCACTCTAGAAGTTAGCTCTAAGTTATAAAATATGAAAATTGGCTCCCTAATTCGTGCTTCAGCTCAGCTTTTATAGTGTAAATATTTTTGCTTGACACGCCTAGTGACAGGCCCATGTCACTGGGCGTGTCATTGCCACTGGGATTTTGAATATAAAGCATGTCCAGTGACACACCCATGTCACTAGGCGTGTCAATACTTCTGTATGGCAGTATCAAGGGCACGTCCATGGACACGCCCATGTCCATAGGCGTGTCACTTGAAGAATTTTTCTCTTTTCCTCTACTTTCATCCGTAATTCCTTCGAAATGACCATAAGCCTCAAAATACAGAGAATTCCTAAAATTAACCCTAAAAAGCACTTTAACAAACAAATTAAACTCAATTGGATAATAATCATATTAAGAAATAGGTGCAAAATATCATCAATTGTGCACTTATCAAATTCCCCCGCACTTGAGTTTTGCTTGTCCTCAAGCAAACTAAATCACTATAATAAGCAGAAATGACGGATCCCTTTATATTTAAAAAGAAAAGAAAAGTTTGACAATACTCGAATCAGACAACCCGACGTTCTCAACCGAAAACTAATTCACAATCATAACAGCTGAATCAAGAAGTTTCAAAACAAAAATTTCACAGACCTAAAACCTAAAAATCCAGAGTTAAAAGATTGAGCATAAAATTCCAGAAAATCCAAAAGCCATGAACAAAGTACGAAAAATGTAAATTTTCTCTTAAGTTCTTTAACCCCTTTTTTTATTTTATTATATATTTTTTTATTTTTTTTACTGTATATACACATATATATACATTTTAAGGAGCCCGACTTGTTTGAACTGATACTAACCTTTTGAACCGAAGGTAAACATTTGTGATGCCGACCCCCGTGTGAGTGGGGATTTACGCCCCCACTCCCAGTGGAATGGTTCTTGTGACTTCGGCACTATTTAGGCTCGAGGCCTTAGAGAACACGGACCTAAGTTCGGAGAAAATGGAGTCGCCACTCGGACGGGCCGGGAAAAAGAAAGGGGTGGATGACTCGATTCCTAAGGAATTCCCAACCCCCTAATGGGTTTGGAAAGTTGGGTACGTGTGGGGAAGGTAAGAAATGGCCCAGCACCCCCACAACGCCCGATTCATTGCAACTGGCCTCCTTTACAGGTCTTAATATTATAAAATTCTTAAATATAACAATATTATCCATATTACACACAATAATTTAAATAAAGCATCGATATATTGAAAATCAAAACAATGTCCAAGAAAAAAAAATAAATGGACACCCATCCGAAGATGGAAACATGCCCTTACATAATCCATGGACACCCACCAAAAGGTAGAAACATGTCCTTTACATTGGTCTAAAATATAAAAGCAATTTAAATTACATGATATTTAACTAATGAGGTACCCACAAAGTGAAAACATACCTCTTATAACATTTGGAAATCAAAAATAAATTGATAAAAGTAAATAACCATTCATGATAAATAAATCATTCATCAATGATATCAATCAAAATACAAAATAAACATCCATCCATGATAAATTAAATAAATCAATCATTGAAATTAAATAAACCAACAATGCATTGAAAATAAATTAAAGCATATAATAGACTACATAATCAAATATAAAATTAAATAAAGCAAGTAAAGATTCAAATTAGGGCTATTGTTTCTAATATGTTTAGGGTTTTGGAATTTATGGGTTTAAGCTACTGTAAGTTTTAAAGGAATTGAAATGGATTAAAGTTTTATAATTTAAGAGGTTGATAAAGTTCTTTGATTAACCAAATTAGTGTTTGAGGAGTGAAATCATGAAATTACGGTTTGGACACGTTAAAACATTAGGTTTATGATTATTAGCTACTAACTGTGTTGAATTTAGGCTTACTGTGTTTGAATTTTAATATTTATGTTTATAAGGCTTTAAGGTTTAAAGGATGAGGGTTTAGAAAAATTAGGGTTTAAGGTTTTAAGGGAGTTAGGGTTTAAGAAAACTAGGGTTTAATGTTAGCTAGTTTGAGGTTACTGTCTTGGTTTTAAAGTTGAATTAGGGTTTTTAGTGTTTCAGAGAATGTATTTGATTTTAGAATTTGAAAAAACAATTTATAGTTTTATGAAGCTTTATGTGATTTTTAGAATCTGTAAAGTGAGTTTGAGTTTGGTTATTTAACAAAACATTTGGAATTTTGGAAAAGAATTAGAAGAAAGCTAGTTTAGAGTTTTATGGTGGTTTTTGAAAACAAACAAAATGATTTAAGGTTTATAGAAATAGAAAAGATATTTTTTAGGATTTTTGGAAAGAAAAGGATTCAATTTAGGGTTTTTGAAAATTGGAAAGCAGATTAGGGTTTTTGTAAATTAATGAAACGATTTAAGGTTTTGAAAAGTTAGAAAGTAGATTAGGGTTTTAAGATTTTACAGAAACAACAATTTTCAATCTTAAGTGATGAAGCTACTGTAAAGAAAAATAAATAAAGAAATTCATACCTTCGTTTGTTGGTTCCACCAAAAATTATTTCTTGGATGAATAAGAACAAAGACAAGCTTTGCTACCTTTGATGAATTATAGATTGCTTGCTTATTGCTTCGGTTTGCTGAGTTTCGACCACCTAATCCAAAGTTTTGAGTTCAAAAAGAATTCGAGTCCTATCTCCAAAAGTCCTCTCTCGATTCTCCTCGGTCCAAAGTTTTTCCTCTAAAATTTTTCTTCCCCCCTATTCTTTGTTGTTTTTAGTCCTATTTATAGAAAATTTTGATGATTAATCTTAATTGTTTACGGAATCTAATATTAATTAAGAAAAGGAAACCGAAACCAAATTGAATTTCGTTTCAAAAAAAATTGCGTCGAAAAAATTTCGCTGGAGAAAAAAAACTGCTGCGGAAAAATTTTGCTGGCAAAAAAAACTGCCGTGGGAATTTGCGGGCTAGTCTTTCCTATGAGCGAAATGGCCTTGGCCTTTTCATCCCAACTTTTTGGCGATGAATTTTTTCGCCGTCGATTTTTTCATCGCCGATATTTATTTTTATTTTTATTTTTATTTATTTATTATTATTTTTTTATTAATTAAAAAAACTAAATACTAAAACAAATATTGTTTAATTAAGATAACACAAAAATTATTTTTGACTAATTAAAGTATATTGGATAACATAAAAATTATTTTGGAATAATTAAAATATATTGGACCGGACTGGGTCAAAAATTAAGGGTCTACAGTTTGCCCCCTGCTTGAATGATCTGAGACTTTAGTAAAAGAGAGTGAAAAGAAATAAGACTTAATTTTTTAGATAGTTGAGGTTTTGGGTTCTAGACCCAAGGATAATTTTAGGTTCTAGACCCAAGTGTAATTTTAGGTTCTGGACCTAAGGATAATTTGGGTTCTGGACCTGAGATAAGTTCTATACTTAGGAAAGATTCTAGGTTCTGGACCGAAGAGTAATTTGGGTTCTGAACCCGAGCTAAGTTTTGGACTTAGAAGAGATTCTAGATTCTGGGCCTAAGGATAATTTGGGTTCTAGACCCGAGTTAAGTTCTGGACTTAGGAAAGATTCTAGGTTCTGGACCTAAGAAAAATTTGGGTTCTAGACCCGAGCTAAGTTATGGACTTAGGAAAGATTCTAGGTTCTGGACCTAAGAAAAATTTGTGTTCCGGACCCGAGCTAAGTTCTGGACTTAGGAAAGATTCTAGGTTCTGGACCTAAGGGTAATTTGGGTTCTTGACCTGAGCTAAGTTATGGACTTAGGAAAGATTCTAGGTTCTTTACCTAAGAAAAATTTGGGTTCTGGACCCGAGCTAAGTTCTGGACTTAGGAAAGATTCTAGGTTCTAGACCTAAGAAAATTTTGGGTTCTGGACCCGAGCTAAGTTCTAGACTTAGGAAAGATTCTAGGTTGTGGACCTAAGGAAAATTTGGGTTCTGGACCCGAGCTAAGTTCTGGACTTAGGAAAGATTCTAGGTTCTGGACCTAAGGAAAATTTGGGTTCTAGACCCGAGCTAATAAAGATTTAATTATCTGCAAAAAATAATTTTTTGGTTTCAGAAAGTTTGACTAATTTTTACGCACATGTCTTCTCCTTGCCCCCTGTGTGGAAAAATATTTATACACAAGCAAGCATTTGAATGATTAAATTGAATAATTGAATTTACTGTTTATTTACTATGTAGTAACTATTCATGCACTATTTACTATTCATAAATAGTAACTTGCTATTTGTAAATATGATGAATTGACATTGATATGAATGGGAAAAATGACATTGATATGAATGGGAAAATTGAGAAAATGAGAAAATATGATATGAATGATTAATGGGACAAATGAGAAAATGTGAATTGACATTAAGGTGAATTGACATTGATATGAATGGGAAAAATGAGAAAATGTGGCAATGAGCCTAATTGATTATAGGAAAAATGAGAAAAAAGGTTAATTATGGAAAACATGAATATTTGTGTGCCTAGTATGTTATTCAATTTTCAGAGTTCTGTGTTTGGCAATATGCCTATGAGGTTATCCTCATTATTTGCCTTCGGGGCTAGATGCTATGTGTCACTGATATATGATTTTGCCTTAGGGGCTAGACGTTATGTGTCACTGAAACATGATTTTGTTTTCGAGGCTAAATGCTAGGCTTCACTGATATATGATTTGCCTTCGGGGCTAGACACTTGGTGTTAATATGGACCAAAATAGTAACTCTGGGATTTGAATAATATATTAGTTTGTTTGGACCCATGCTTGTGTATGTGTTTATGTGAATTATAAAAGATAAATGATTATATTTTAAAGTGGTATTGAGTGCCACATTGTGACATAACATGCAAAAGTATTATGCATTGGCATTATATTAAAGCCTTATGGCTATCAAAGTTTCTACTGCTAAGCTTTTAGCTTAGCACAATTTTAATTCATTGCACAAGTGGCAGCGATGATCCGATTGATCTGGAGAGTTTAGCTAGACCTGGTCTGGTCTAGACTTGAGGTTGATCTGAGTTATTTTGATGCTTCTTCGAGATCAGAGCCATTTGCCATCGTGTATATATTTTATATTATAGTACCTTTTGCTATTATGTATATTATGGTTATGCTTTGGGTACTTTGTAAATTATAAAGAGTATTTTGGATAAATTGTATAATGTGGAATTTTACATGATGTATAAAAGTTTTGAGCAAATAGAAGATGATTGAGAAGTATTGGATAAATGGTGAGTTATTGTTTACTGAGAGTGTATCTTGTGCAGGTTGTGTTTTATTGAATTTTCGGGATGTCCTATTTCTAGATAAAACTTTGGCAAATTTTTCTTAGATATTTTTATATAAAAGGCTTATTTCGGTATCCATAATTAATAAAGAATATATTATTACTATTCAAATATACATCTTAATGTATTAGGGATTTTAAATTGGAAAGGTGAAAATTTTTATTGAATCGGATTGTGGCATTCTTATACTTTATATGCATATTTTACATATATTAGGTGTATATATTGTACGTATATAGGGTATAAGGGTGTTGCAATACAAGTGTCACACCCATGACCCTTCAAAGGCCAAAATCCTGGGATTCAAATTGAGTCAGCCATATTAAAAATTGAAGAAAAACAAAAGTTCCAAAAGCCAAATGGATGCCACTACCATGGCATTGAATAGCCTCGACCATGGGATTCATTTCTCTACTGCCTGAGCCAAGGAAAGGAAGAAAAGTCAGAGTTTGTAGCCTCCATTCAAAATCCATGACCATGACATTCAAAAGGGCACGACCTGGCTCACTTGGCCGTCATTTACAGATGGAAAATGAATCAAAACAGTCCAATCCAACCCAGACCACGACTTTGGCACACATATGTCATGACTGTGGAGCTGAAATTTATGACTTTCAACATAAAAAGTTGAACTTTAAAGATCCAAACAGTTGTAACTCATTAGGTTCATGCATTTGACAGCTTGCCAACACCAAGAAGCTTCCAAGCACTCTATATAAACACCTTCCCTCCAAGAATTCAAGGATGCAAGATAGATTGAAGTTAGAGTGCATTAATAGACATGTGAGAGTTAGATACAAGTGAGAGTGTAGCAACATTAAATATTTGTTCTTAGACTTGTATCAAATTAGTTCTAGTCTTTCTTTTGAAAGAAGAGAGAATTAGGGTTTTCAAGGAAGAGATTCAAAGAATCCTAGTGGAGTTCTTCTTTAAGTCAAAGAACTAGAGTTTGCTCTTTCTTGTTTTCAATTCATAATTGTTGTGTTTTCATTTCAATTATGAGGAACTAAACTCTATTTAGGGTTGGTCCCTTATATTGAAACTATTATGGAATAACATATGACTATTTCATTTAGTTAATTTTACCTTTGATTATTTTATTATCTTTGATCTTAATGCTTTGATTATCAGGCAAATAATTAATTAAATAGAGATATTGTGTGAAGGAGCGAGAGTGGAAGCATAACATTCGTCCAATAATCATAGGAAAGTTTTTCACTTAGAGATAAGGTTTAACACTTAAGAAGTTCATTCAAGATTCTCACAAAACCTAATGAATTAATTTAATTACTTATGATCACGAGAGTAGACGTAAGGGTAAAATTGATATTAGCTTTAGTACTTGAGAGAGACTTGAGCTTAATTAAGGATAATTCAACCATTAATAAAAATGGAAACCAAACTAAATCAATACCTTAGAAAATTGATAATAAATCGATAAAGGCGACTTAACCCTAAGCTTTAAATAATTAGATTTAATTTCAGACCAACTCAATTTATTTTAGGTTCATTTTATTATAAATCCTATTTTGACGTCCAAATAATAAACAATTTAATTGTTTGGTACTTAGAACTACTCTCCTCATGGGAACGATACTCTACTCATCACTTTATTACTTGATACGACCTGTACACTTGCAGTTAGCTAGGCTCGAGTCCTAACATTGATGATGGTAATGGCGATTCGTCGACAGTCCCAAATTACAAAATTAGTCTTTCTAATCCCCAAGACATGTTCTCACATTTTTTTAGCACAGGTTTTTGAGGTGAAACTTAAATATTATAGTTTTAGATGAATAAATATGTACAAGTTAATGAGAAATTATATATATATTTTATATAATTATAAGAAATTTGTTGTGTTAGTTTAATATATTTATTTTGTTAGTAAGCCTACATTGTGAAATGGATATATATATTATTGATTATTTTTTAATTTAAAGAACTTTCAATTTATAACTCAAAGAGAAATTTGTATATGTATGTTTTTTTGTTGTTTATTGAAAATAAATTAGGAAGATTCATAAATTTGAGTATATTTATAAGATGATTAAAGATATCCATATCAAGTTGCTCACCCTTTGGGGGATAACTCTACGAATGCTTATGGCCAACATTAATTGCTTTTGGCTACTAGTGTCATCATTATGCCTAAGATACAAGCAATTGCTCTTAGACTGCCAACATGTGTGTGAATAATTATTTATGTGTTTTATATGTGCCTAAGATTCTAACGTACTATATGGGTTACATATTCTAAGTGTATAAAGACGTATGCTTTTTATGAAATGATATTATGAACTTATTTAGTATTGTTAATGTTGAGAATGAATAATATTTATTTAGTTGTATGGATTTTACCAATAAGTATGAGAGAACCTTGTTTAATACCCATTTATTATATTATTATCCCTCACTAAGTAGTTGTACTCATTCTTTCTATATTAACATTTTTTTAGATACTTTTGGAAAGCGACTATGAGGGCCTAGTTTGACTGCACCTCAGGTGGTTTTACGACCTCATCACTACTAGGTTCTTGAACTCATGGATCCAATAGGCTAAGGCCCATGAGAATGGAGTTGTCACCTAGTTTGGACTGAGAAAAGATAATTTAGTGGTAGCATACTCTTGATTCCACAAGGAATATCTTACCCCTTTTTCTGGGCTCATAAAGTTAGGTACATATGAAAATAATAAGAAGAGAGAGCCTTCATATTATTTTCATATGCCCGGTTCGATAAGACCTACCACCTCTATAATTCAAATATTAGTAAATTGGAACTATTCAAAATATCAAGTACTAAATGGCTTTTACAATAAATAAATAAATAACCATCCATAACAAATAATAACCATATATTACAACATGATGTATATGATGTGTGTGTTACAAAAATACTTTAAGAGCACCCACTAGAGTAGAAACATGCCCTTCCAATCTTTCAAAAGAAAAGAAAAAGAAAAAGAAAATTAATTAATTACATAAGTTTGAGCAAATCCTATACATTAGTCTAAAAAACAAAAATTACATCCGAGCCTATATACATCATATCTAAAGAAAGGACATATCAATATGCATGAATGATTATGATAAAAATATGGATGAACAATATGTAAAAATAAGAAATTAAATAGTAACATAAACAAATAATTAGAGAGAATAAAATAAATAATAAAAGAAAAAGAAAAATATGCTCGATAATATTGGGTTTATCAAGTTTGATAATATCTTGAATATAAATATGAATTTATGTCCATTGTGTTCTTACTTGTTAGGTATAAAAAGATTATCAAACTCGACAATTTTGGAATATCTAGTTCAATAATTATCAACCCTTCAAAAGCCATATGTTTAAAAACACTTCTTATTCCATTAAAACTATACTTTATATTATTTCAATAATTCTTATCTTATTCATCCTTATTTACAAACCCAAAAACCAGTTTCTCTTTAAAAAATCTTATTAAAATCATTTATCAATAAGTTACCTTAGAAAACTCTATGAAATATCGAGCCATCTAGTATACATTGTCTAGTTCAATTGTCAAAACGGTCGAGCTTGATAATATTCCTTCTACACATGAAGATAACTATTTTTAAAGCAATTTTTCCAAATGAATGCATTAAAAATTCTTCCAAAAGGTTGTTAAGAGTCTATTACCTTAGCTTGAATTTGCAAAACAATTCAAGAGCTCTTTTTTTTATTGATTTCAAATGTAAAGTCATGAAGTTATTATAAGTTCATCACTTTTATCTAAAAAAGAGTTAATCTCTTTTATCTAAAAAAGTCATTTTAATTTGGTTTTATCATGTTTGAACATTAGACCTACGTTCCCCTATCAAGTTATGCACATTTTCAATGTATTAGACAAGTTTTCATCAGTTAGAAAAGGTTAAAAATCATGAAAAAGATAGGATGCACCTCTTAAAGTTCTTTATAAACTAAATACCAAGGGTGATTGATAAACACGATTTACCTATTTTGGATGTTCTCCTTTGGCTTTGGTTGATAGAAGCCTCTAGTCCTTGTGTCTGCCTTGCTATTGGTTGCTTTCTTATTTAAAAGTGAGCTCTGATTGGTCGGTTTTTGGTCCCCCAAAAAAAGGTGCAGCACACTGCCTTTTATAGGCAATTGCACATATCAAGTGGGGTCAAATTGTCGAGCTCACTAGTTAAAAACTATGGCATATGGTTAACCTTGCTTTGATTCATTAGTTTTTCTCTTTGGCAACTTCGATAGTTCCTAGAAGTCATTGAGTTCGATAGTAAAAACTATTGAATTTGATAATTTTACCAAAGATTATTAGGTGCCAAATTTAAGTGTTTACACTACAAGAATATATCAAATTACAGATAGAAATTTACCAATAGAATATCGAGAGAAAATATTCAAAAAAATAAATTAAAAAATACACTGACTGATTACCGACATAAAAGTTTATCGACATATATTTTATCGATAATAATGGCTCCAGCAGATGGCACCAATAATTACCGACAATATTTATCGACATAAATGTCAAAGAGTGGGTAATACTTAGTGCGAAGTATTATCAACTTTTTAGTGATAAAATTTACTGACATATATTTATGTCGATAATATCGGTAGTATATATTTTTTGTTGGTAATACCAAGAGATAAATATTTTTGTCGATAATACCAAGAGAATATATTTTTTTCAATAAAACATTACCAAGAGAATATATTTTCTATCAACAAAATTACCGAGAGAAAATATGTTATGTTACCAATACCGATAGAATATTTTTTTGTTGGTAATACCGATAGAAAACTAGTTCTCTCGATAAAAAAATTTACAGTTATTAGGTGAGTCATTTACCAAGAGAAAAAAATTTTCTGTTAGTAAAATTACTGAGAGAAAATATTTTCTATTGGTAATACGAAGAGAATATATTTTCTTTCAGTAAAATTACCGAGAGAATATATTTTACTGACGAAAAAGTAGTTATCTAGGTAAATGAATAATCACAACCTAAATGGTTGGGCAGGAATTTTATAGCAATTAGATGGGTCGTTTATCAAGAGAAAATAATTTCTTTAAGTAAAATTAAAGAGATAAAATATTTTCTACTAATAATACCGAGAGAATATATTTTGTCGGTAAAATTACAAAGAAAAATTACTTTATGTTGGTAATACTGACATAAAATATATTTTATGTTGGTAATTTTATCGATAGAAAATATTTTCTATCAGTAATTTTAAAGACAAAAAAGTAGTTCTCTCGATAAATAAATCATCACAATTTAAATAGTTGGGCAAAAATTTTACTGCAATTAGGTGAGCTGTTTACCAAGAGAAAATATTTTCTCTCGATAAAATTACCGAGAGAAAATACTTTCTATTGGTAATACCGAGAGATTATATTTTCTGTTGGTAAAATTATTGAGATAGTATATTTTTTGTTGGTAATACCGAGAGATAAATATTTATATTGATAATTTTATCGACAAAAAAATAGTTCTCTCAGTAAATAAATAGTCACAACCTAATAAATGAGCAAAAATTTTATCACCATTAGGTGAGTCATTTACCAAGAGAAAATTTTTTTTATCGGTAAAATTACCGAGAAAATATATTCTGTGTTAGTAAATTTACTAATAGACACTTAATTCTCTCAGTAAATTTTTCCTATAAAATTTTTTTCTTTCCTTTCTGATTTATGCCAACCCTTCCCCATTTTTTCTCTCCCTCTATTTGTCTCTGTACCATTTTTTGGGTGTGTGTGTGTGTGTGTGTGTTTTGCTTCAAGAATAATAAGGTTTTTATTTTTATTTTTTATAATTTTTTATAATTTTTGTAATTTATATTAAATTTATGTTATTTATTTTTGATTTGTTATTTTTTACAAATTTGATATTTTATTTTGGGTTTGTAAGTGTTATAGTTTACTTGATTATGTATACTTTGGTTGTGTGATGTTTTATTTTTAAGGTATTTTAAATAAATTTTAGGTAAATTTTATTTTTTAAAATTTCCTAAAAAATTTAAAAAAAAAACTAAATTTGTAAATATTTTTTAATTAATCAAAATAATATTTTAGGAATTTTTAAAATTTTCATAATATATTTAGGATTTTTTATTTGTATTCAGAAATTTATGTAGGATGTTAGATTTTTTAAGGTATTTTTATAATTTTTTTTATAAAAATTTGGGTAAAATTGATTTATTTTATAAATTTTAAAATAAAAATTTTAAAAAAAGTAATGTTTTTTTAATTGTTTAATTAAATAGAATATGTTTTAGGAAATTTTAAAATTTTTTATTCCTTTTTTTTAAAATTTTTTGGTAAATAGAAATATTTTTGGGTGTTATATTTGTTTAGAGCATTTTTAAATTTTTTTTAAATTTTACGTAAATTTGATTTCAAAATTTTAATTATAAAAATAATCTAAAGAAAAATTTTATTTAATTAACCAAAATAGTTTTTTGGGAAATTTAAAATTTTCAAAACATTTTAAGAAATTTTTGGTATTTAAAAAATTTTTAAGGTGTTAGATTTTTTTAGGTATTTCTATGTTTTTTGTTAAAAATTTTAATTTGTGATTTTTTGAAATTTTAAGTTTAGTGTAAAAAAAATACAATTTAGGATATATTTTGTGATTTTATAGATTTTTGTCTAATTTGTTTTAAGAATTAAAATGTATGGTTATTTTATTAATTTAAATGATGTAAGTGTTTTTTTTTTTTTGTTATTTTATGGATTTTTAGATAATTAGTATCAATAATTAAAAATTTATTGTTTATTTAATTAATTTATAGGAAATTAATGTTATTTTATAGACTGTTCAACAACAGATCTTGGAGCAGGTACAGTTCCAGGTGCAGGAGCAGATTCATAACTAGATGTAGGAGTAGATGCAGACCGAAGTGCATAGGTTGGTCCAATGACAACTTAATGAGTTTATGGCCAATTTTATGCGAGGGACCTTTGATCTATTACGGTAGTTTCCTCCAGGTGGTTTTCCTTCACCTTCACTTCCACCACCTCCCGCTTTATTTGATTGTAGTTTTTTTATATGTATTTTATATTTTAATTTTATACTTTTTATATACTTTTTATTTTTTTATGTATATTTATTTTATACTTGTTCATTATTAGATTTAATGTTTATTTTAATATAAATTTTATTTTCATATTTTTTATTCCTTTCAATATTTAATTCATTCATACGTTTTATATATACATTGTAAAAATTTAAAATAATAATAATAATAAAATTCATGCATTTTATATTTAATTCATTCATACGTTTTATAATAAAAAAAATCTTTTTTTATTGACAGATTTAAGTAGTTTGTCAACATATATATTTTGATGGAATTACCAACTAAGTCATTTTTCTGTCAGTAATGCCAATAAAATTTTCTCTCAATAATTTACCGATATCATTTTCCATTGGTAATGTTAGTATTATCAATAGAAAATTTTCTCTCGGCAATTTACCGATAGACGTTTATTTTTTTTTTTGTATTTCTATTACCAGCAAAGAATATAACTATAGAAATTTTCTGTCGGTAATCAATCGGTAAATCTAATTACCAATAAAAAAATAAGAATTACTGACGGCTTTTTTCACCGATAATTTGGCACATTCTTGTAGTATTACCTTGTAGATACTAGGTAAGCATAGTCTCTCTTCTTTTCATTCCTTCTACAGATAGAAAATGTTGGACCAAAAAATTAGTTTTTGCAGTTTTGTTTTATTTTGGGCTTCTTATATTTTATTTTGTTGGATAATGCTAATGATGTACATAAAGGTATAGTGATGAGAGTATTTTTGGATAATGCTAATGATGTACATAAAGGTATAGTGGTGATAGTATTTTTTATGATAACATATATATTATACACTCATAGTTATGTTCATGGGAAGGAAATGAAATATTCATATTACAGATGGGAAATTTTATAACAGGTTTCGCATTATAAATTTCTTAGTTTGTAGGGGAGATTGTTCAAGTACAAGTTATGTCTATTCCTAGTATTGAAGGGTGGGGGTGTAACATATAAATTTATAACTATTCAGTTAACCCATACATTTTAAAATAATTGATTGAAGAAATTAATATGAAATAAGAAAATTAAATATTTAAAAATTGCATAGATTTTAATATAGATTTAGAAGATATTAAGAAAATTAGTCTAATTGTACATCTTCACTATTAGAAATTATTTTGGGTAGATGAAATTATTGGTAAAATTCTACCGAATGTCCTTAAAAAATATTATTAATATAAATTAACAAAATCTTTTCTTGTTAGGTTTAGAAGATATAAAAAAAAAAATCTAAGTCTAATTGCACGTGGAGGCAGGTTTTTTTGTCAGGGAGAGGACATTCAGCTATTAGACCGTCAAAGGCTAGGTCTACTAGAGAGCATTCACTTGCATTTTGCTATCGATATCACTTCGTTGGCAGAAATTCAAGTGAAGAAACAGTAGTCGTAATAAGCATGTCGTGGTCATGTCATGTTCATTAGCTACTCCAACTGTGACAAGTGTTGTCCTAATTTGGTAACCACCACCACCATAAATTTCATTGATTTTATTCACAAATATTGATATGTGATTAACTTATAGGATGAAGCAATGAAGAGATTCTTTGTGAGGAACATCGTCGAGCAATCTATAGTGATGGATGTTTAAAACTCTTGTGCTGTACCACCCGTGGAAATAGAATTATTGTTAATCTTTACATCATTGAGTAAGATACAGTGAAAGATGTTTAGGACTCTTGTGTTGTACTAACCACTGAAGTAAAACCGCTGTCAGTCTTAAACTACTTTGCCTCATGCTCCACCTTAAGATCAACATCCATCTCCCCTTAACCAATAGTTTTTTATTTGGCTTTATATGTACTTTTTTAGTTATATATATTATTTTAACATTTTGTTTGTCCATTTTATTAATTTAATTTAATTTATTTTATTTTTTTAATTAAAATTTTTATTAAAATTTATTTATATGTATAATTTAGTAAATTAAACAAAATATAAATAATAAAATATTAATATTTAGAATATGATAAAATTCAAATTACAAAATATATATAATAATTAAAGAATATTAAAATAATTAAATTATAATATATATTAAAATTAAAATATTTATAAAATGTAAAAATTAAATGATTAATAAAATATAATATCATTATTATATATTAATTAAAAATTTTATTAAAAAATAAAAAAAGATTCTAACTGATTACTGAAAAAATATTGATGGATTAATATATATATATACCAATAATCAGGTTACGAATTCCCAATAGATATATAAAATCTTAACTCTTTACTAACAAAATTACTGATATAATATCTATAGATAATCAATGCTAAAATATTTTACAAATAACTTTATCGATGAACTTTGAACTTAGTACGAAATATGATATTTAATATACCGATGGGTTTGAGGTTGGTAATTACTGGCAGCGAACCTAATCTCTCAATAAATCTTAGCTTTCTCAGTATAAAATTTTTTGTCAACAATTACTTGGTATTTACTGAAGGAGGTATGTCTCTCGATAAATGTTTTGCGAAAAAGGTTATTGTAGACAACATATTTTGATTAATAAATGGCATATTTTTTACTAAAACCAATATCGGCCACTCTCATGTGACAGATCATATAAAAGAAACTATATTAGGTAGCATGTACTAAGCTAATAGATCGTGCAATCGACATACTAAATGAACTCTATGCTATGCACCTGTTAGGGATATATACCTATTCACTTGAAAGAAATGACATTAGAGTAGATATAGTATACTTTATACCAAACTAGTGCAGGAGGTATGGATATTAGTGTACAAAATATATATAGAAAAATTTAAAAGATTTATTCATGAAACCGTTGATGCATTAGAAATATACAAAAGTATGTATAAGAAATTATGTAGTAAAATTATTGTATGCATAGTAAAATTAATGTAAAATAGTTGTTATAGAAAAATGTAGGCAAGTTTTATAAAAATTATTGTACAAAAATATGCATTGAAAAAATTAATTTAATAATATGAAAAATTATATGTGTGTACAAAATTTGCATAATAAAAATTTATAGATTTGTTGCATAAAAAATGGGTGTGTATACAAAATGTATACAAGAAATATTGCACAAGAATACTAAAATATGTGTGATAATTCATGTGTATACTTACCCTGACTTGCCTGTATTTGGACAGCATGATGGTTGTGATATTAAGGTGGGAGGAAATATCCATAAGGCTCGCAAATGGTATGACTGGTTCCTGCCCACAGAAAAGAGAATAGTCCAAGAAAGTGGTTTTGAGGACTTTGTTTTACAATTACCAGCCCGGGGTTATCAAATTGATCGGAGTATGATTCAAGCGCCAGCGGAGTGATGGTTGGACACAACCCATACTTTCCATTTGCCCGTTGGAGAGATGACAATTGGCCCGGTCGACTTTGCTGCTATAACTGATCTCCGATGTGATGGAACCCTTGTCCTTTTAACCAACAATATGTTAAAGAAAGAAGAAATTTGACAGTTGATCGGTGTCAGGCCCCGGTAGAGGAGATCATACAAAATCAGATATCATGCACCAAATGGAGGGAGGATTAACACCAACACCTTTGATTTTAGCTGATACCTTGGTCAGATTGCACCAATTCAAGACTGGATCATTGAGAAGGTTGTCTAGAAGTCCTCTGCTGCTCCAAGTAATTATCTAAACTACCCTTTTGGGTTTTCAATTTAGGCTAGAAATTATTTATTGCTCTAACTTTTGCCTAGCCTGCCCTTATGGGTTTTTAGAACTAGCGAGCCTTAATTTTGGTCCTAATTTTTTTCTGGCCTACCCTTACGGATTTTCAAAACTAACGAGCCTTGATTTTGGTCCTAATTTTTTCCTATTTCACCCTTGCGGGTTTTCGAAGCTAGCGAACCGCCCTAACTTTTACCTAGGTCACCCTTGTAGGTTTTCAACCTAGCGGGCCTCTCTTCCTTTCTCCTTTTTTTAAGCTTTCCTTTCTTCAGGTTTGGCTACAGGAACACTTTTGCTTGCTCAATACCCTAGCAGTGGATTATGGAAGGTACTTACCCTGACACCACTCCGCGAGAAAGCTTCTTCGACCTGCTTTGTCATATATTGAGTGAATCGAGTGGATAAGTTGGAGAGCCATTATCAATATATGTTGGTTAGTTCCTTGGTGGAAAATCATCCATATTATCACCCAAACATATTTGATGTACGTTCCACTTACTGCCCTTCATCGAGGTGCTTGCTATTATCCATGCTGCCTTGGTCGCCAGTATGGAGCTTAACCTCGGGATTTTAACTTTACTACTGACTTGGACATGCCCTTTATTACTAAGGCCTTCCTGGATCGTCTAGGCAAAGTTGGCCTACATGTTACACTTACCTATTGCCATGAATCTGCAATTGTCAGTCTTTAAATAAAATGATGTTTTAGGATGAAAAACATTTTCTTTTTTGTTAGGATTTGTCAACACTTTTCGCTGTTTTGTAATTTTATTTTAACCTTTTGTTCAGATATATGAAATGATGAACATAGACCAATTTTATTATTAACTCCATCTTTATTAAATTGGGAACAGCTAATAAACATATAGCTTACATACACAAGATCACTCATATTGCCAACTAGCCCTTTTAGGTTTTGTAATTGACGATTTTCACTCATTTAGCACTAATTATTGCCTTTCAGGTTTTTAAAACTAGCGGCCTGCTCTAATTTTTGCCTAGGTTACCCTTTCAGGTTTTTGACCTAGCGAGCTTACTTACTTTACATTTTTTTAGACATAGAAACTCTTTAGCAAGTCAATGTTCACTAGTTCGTTGAACTCATTTCCATCCATGTCAGCTATCTTGACTTCACCCTTTTTCATTACTTATTTCATAACATAAGACCCTTCCCAACTTTGTCTGAACTTCCCTCTTAGATTTGGAACATTTGGCTTGCATTATTTTAATACTAAATCACCAACCTTAAGCCTTTTAACATGGACTATTTTATTATAAGCCTAGGCTATCTTTCTTTGATAAAGTTGATGATGATACAGTGCCTTCCACCTTCTTTCCTCCAACAAAGCCAACTGCATGTTTTTGCTTGACACCCATTGTCTCGGGCAATTCTGCTTCCGATTCTACCCTTATAGACTTGATCTCAACTTCAATAGGCAATACTGCTTCCATTCTATAGACCAAAGAAAATGGCATAATTTCAGTCGGTGTTCGCACACTTATTCTATATCCCCATAAAGCAAAAGGCAACATGTCTAACCAGTCCCTGTACGTCTTGGTCATGTTGGAAAGAATATTCTTAATCATTTTGTTGACCACTTCTATTGCACCATTGGCTTTTGGTCTATACGGGGAGGATTGATGATGACTGATTTGATATTTGATAATTGTACCCCGTTATCCTTGACATCTCCTTGGAATTGTACCTCATTATCTGACACTGCACTATGTGAAACTCTATATCTACATATGCAATTTCTTTCAATGAATCGAACCATTTATCTTGCCCCCAATTTATTTAAAGATTCTGCTTTAACCCATTTTAAAAAGTAATCAACTGCTACCACTATATACAAGTGGCCATTTGAAGCTGTCGGATGTCTTTCCTCGATAATATTTATTCCCCAAGTTACGAAAGGCCAAAGTGAGGACATAGAATGTAATTCCTCAAGAGGCATGTGATTTAAATTTCCATACAGCTGGCATTGTTGACATTTTCTCACAAAATTAATACAATCTTTTTCCATGGTTAGCCAATAGTAGCCTTGCCAAATGATCTTCTAAACCAGAGCTAAGCTATTCATATAGGGTCGATAAGCTCCTGCATGTACTTCTGATATAATCTACTCAACTTCAAACTTCCTAAGGCATCTTAAATGCACTCCATCAGACCATCTTTGATACAACTCTCCTTGGAAGGTGATATATTGCAAGGACCATTCCCAATTGCTCTTCTTTCTTCTCTTGTTGCCCCCAATGGGTATTTCCTATTTTTCAAAAATCACTATATAGTATCATACCATGCATCATGGTCCATATCAGTTTCCATAACCATTTCATACTCGTAGCAAGGAGTTGTTGAACTAGTCAAAACTAGAGGTTTAATGAATGACTTGACAGGGTCCTCCCATACTGAAGCCAATGTGGCTAGGACATCGGCCATCTAGTTTCCTTCCCTTGGCAGGTGTATGAACCTACAATCTTTGAAACATTTCCTTACTATGGTCAAGTAATCATGGTGCGGCTTCAACTTCTTCTCTTTCAACTCCCATTTTTCATTTACCTAGGAGACCATCGATAATGAGTCACCAAAGACCTGCACTCTATCAACCCTCATAATCATCAAGGTCTCCAAGCTGAAAATGTATGCTTCATATTCTACCATGTTGTTGGTTACCTTGAATTTGAGTTTTTTGAATAAGGGGATGAGCTCTCCTTCAAGTGACTCCAATACAATGCCTGACCCAGCTCCTCTTCTATTAACTATGCCATTAAAATACATTTTCCATTCTTATACTTCTATTGCCTTCAAATGCTCATCAGGGAATTCAAAAGTTACTTCCTAGTTGTCAAGTAGTGGTTGTTGAGCTAGGAATTCTGCTACTACTTTGCCTTAATGGTCTTTTTGGTTATATATTCAATCTCAAATTCTTCTAGGATTATCAACCATTGGCCATATATCCCAATTGATGAAGGTGGCTATTGTGCTCTACTTAATACTACTAAAAGCGACACTCGAAAGTATAAAAGGTAGTTATAGTAAATGGTGGAATGTCCCAAGATTGTCTCACAAGAAAGGTGTTTATTGGTGATAGTTTGATTGAAACAATAAATTTAAAGATTGAGTATGTATGTGTTGAAATGGTGAAAAGTGTTTCAAACTTAAAAGTGAAATGAGTAATGGTTGAACAAGATTAAATTAAATTCTTGGAATGGTACCTAGGATTTGTAGATTAATTTAATCAAAGCTTAATTCCCAATTATCCATTAGCATAACCCTATAACTTAATTTCCTGCTTAATATTAATTACCAATTATCAATTCATTAGTTCTCACATTCACGAATTAACAAAAACAAATTATCAATTCATTAGTTCTCACAATCATGAATTAACAAAAACCAATTATCTTAACTAGCAAATTAAGTATACCTAAGAACTTATATAGCTAATTCATTCTTAGGATAGTTGTGTAACACCCCTTCCCAGCCTACGTGTGTAAGCCGAGTAGAGGTGCCACACTAACCCAATGTTGCTACCAATTTTACTTAGTCAAATTTTAGTTCCGGTTTTACAGAAATTTTGCCAGAGTTTCGCCTAGAAATTGGGTCCCAAGTGTCGACAAAACTGGTTTTTCTGATTTTTGAAAACATTTTTACACAAACCAATGCGAATGCAATCAGTTTAAATACACTCCCAATGAATCCACCTTATACCCTCAACTACAAACCTGCAAGAAGAGTTCACACTTCTAATACAAAATAAAGTAGAGATTTATTCTTATTACATACTACTAATGTACAGTATAACATAGTACTTCTCAATCTTATATCTACATATACATGCCACAACTAATTAACTCATAATGGAAACTAGGAGATCTACCCAGAGATGCTGTGGGTCTGGTCGTCGCTTCCCCAAAAGTTAGCTACAGCTCCGAACCTACGAGTCAAGGAAAACTTAACTCGCTGAGCAATGTCGCTCAGTGGGTACTTTACCGATGAAAATATAGTTAAAACATGAAAGCATTTGAAATAAACGGAAATAATTAAATCATAAATCAACCAACATTAAACCAATTGAAATTATTGTACATTCAGTGTAAATATGCTTCCAACAAATGTAAAAACCATAATTCAAACTCATTTTGCATTACGTAGTTTAAAAAAAATAATAACCGAACTTTGGCGCTACTAAAATATAGGGAACCATAGCGAAAAGGCAGTGGCCCTCACCACTGTAACATAGGTGGCCCTCACCACCGATATCAAATCACAGGAATGGCCCTCACCATCCTAGTTATAACCAATGGCCCTCACCATTGGCCCCCAATGGCCCTCACCATTGAGTTTGGATCATAACAATTCAATCACAATATCAAGCAGTACTGCATAAGTTAGTATAGTGCACCATACCCTTATCTGCCACTCCCACTACCCAGTAGAGTATAAAGGTTAAAACAATTCAATTTAAGTCTCAATCTTCATTTTAGAATGACTCAAGAAATTATTTTAATTTCCGTTGCACTTTGCCATTTACGCCGCGCACCACATTCTTTAGTCAAACCATTACCCTTTTTCACATATTTAACATCAACGATAAACATATCAAACATTTCAAAGCATTTCTCAAAGAGTCACAAATTGACCAAATGAATAGTGTCGCGGCACGTAAAATCGGCAATGCAAAATGGCATGACCAAATGAATAGTAAAATCTGGGTTTTCGTCAAAATTTCAGTCCACTTCAGTCATGCATTTGACCAGGTAAATGATCTTATTTTTGGCTGAAATTTTACAAAAAACTTATTTCATATGTTGACTAATTACACGTAAAAGTTCGTTGAAAAATTCATTCATTTGCTACCTCAAACAGCTGCCATCTGCCATTTTGGAACCATTTCGGCCCAAACAAATGAAATACATGGGATAGTTTATTTTTCTTTTTCAAATAAATATGAAGGCTTCTTTAATGATAAAGTGAAGATTCAAACACTTCTCTTTGACAACTTTTGCATGTTTATCTTAAATCAACTAGTTAAAGTTCATCAAATCAAGTTGCCAAATTTTTTCTCAAAACACTTGGTTTAAATTAAATTTAACCAAATCAATTGCCATAAGAAACCAAAAACATAACTCAAACATTTAATTTAAACTCAATCAATACATTTAGCATCAACATCAAAAATTCCATAAACCAAAGTTTGTAAGAAAAATAGAATTTCTTTTATGGTAAAGTACCAAACCTTGTTCCTTTAATTCCCCTTTGCTTTTCCTTCTTCTCCTTCCTTAATCTTTGTTTCCCCTTCAAGAAATTCAAGAACACAACCTTAAACATAAACCTTAGCAATTTAGAACAATAAGCTACCCTCCATTTCTTTTCAAACTAAACCCTATCTAACCTTAGAAACCTTGATTCTTCCATTTAATTAATCAATATCTTCACTACTTAAAATTTTCCCAAATCCACCATAAGAACCCTAATTTCCAATCTTCCAATAGATATATAAGTACTTAAAATTGATACTAGAATTGAAATCTACATGCTTTAAAACCTTAAAACTCACCTTGAACTTGAATCAAACTTGATAAAATTTGGAATTTCTTTGGTGTTTTTCCTATGGTGGCCGACGGTTTGGAGGTGAGAAAGAGAGAGGTTTTGTTCTTCTTACTATGATATATATATAGGAGAAATGATGCTCACTTTTTGGTTGGATAAATGCCTTAGTGCCATTTGTCCACCTCTTTTTCTTTTCTTCTTTTTATAAAGGCTAAATGGCTAATTATGATTGGCCATCACAAGATTTTTATATTTTACTTTCCAATTAAGTCCTCCAACTTGTCCCTCTTCCCATTTGATACCCCAAATTGTTCCATGTCACCCATATGGTACCCACATGGAACCGGGCCCATTTTACGCTCCGGCGATTAATCGATCGTAACTTTTAAACCGTAAAGTTCCAGGAGGCAAACTACATATGGTTTTGATCCTCTCGACCTCTACTTTCTATTTTTAAGGTCTATTTTAGGTTTCCAAGTCATTTTGAAAAATTACCAATAAGCCCTAGACTTTTTACAAAATTCCCTTTAAGTCCTTTCTTTGCTCGGGTTTTGCCCGGACTCCGTTTCTACTGTCAATCATTTCATATTCAACCCCTCGATGTCCTCTATGCACTCATGTGTTTATTTTTTACTTTGGATTCATGTATAAATTTTAATTAAAATAACCAAAATGCCCCTAGTCTACATGTCTTTGTTTCTCTGTAACGAGGCATTTCCTGGAAAAACTGTTATGCGTCATTGCGACCCGATTTTTCTCTACTCTCCATTTTTGGAATCTGTTATGTGCACTATTAAGAACATCCAGTACAACTTTTGGAAGTTACAGTCACCTCCCCAAAACTTTTTGAAATTACAGTCACCTCCCCAAAACTTTTTGAAATTACAGTCACCTCCCTAAAACTTTGCATTTTTCTTCACTTAGGTCCCATTGATCCTATAGCCTTATCTGGGGCCGTTGTCAGGAATTATCTTCTCCTTTCCCCTTCTCTCACTGTGCACGTGACTATTATGCATAAATGCGGTGGGCGGATGTGACAAGTTGATTGCATAGTTTCAATATCAAATTTCACCTCTCAGTCATTCATTCAATATAAGATATCAATAGGTGGTCAATCTATCAACCTAACATATAATCCAATGCAAACAACTAATAACAAGTTATATTAATTGAAATATTGAATTAAGACATTTTATCAAATATACTACATACCCTAGGCATGAGTAATTGAGCTCGTCATCAATTCAAAATAATTATTCATCTGTATATAATTCAGCTCATAAATATTAATTAAAGTATTAATGTATACAATAACAAAATCTGAAAAATAAATCAATTATGATAATAAAAAAAAACCCTTGAAGATGCCAAGAGTTGAAACTTCTTATTCTCCCTCCAAGATCATCTTGAATGTGCTGAAGAACTCCCAAGCCCTCTTCAAATCCTTCAATCAATGGTTATATCCTTGAACATGAAGTGAAAAATTTCTCAAGCCTCCAATCAACTCTATATACTTCCTCCAAATCTAACCCTCTTAAGAGCTTGTTCAAGAACTACCCAAACACTATCCCAAAAATATTAAAGAAACTTGTCTATGGAAGAAGATGAAGATGAAGAAGAAGAAGAAGAAGAAGGTGAAGAAGAAGATGAACCCCTTAGGAAGAAGAATGGTTCTTCTTAAAAATGTGTACCCCTCATCCTTCCACTAACATTCTAATTATTTTTAGTTTAAAGAAAAAAAATCACTTTCCAACTCACATCTATACTCTCACTTCCACTTGCTCCCTCTTTTACATTTTTTAAACTTTTATTTCCATCAAAAATAGCTCACATTTTCAACATTTTTTTAAGAAACATTCCTTGTTGCCTCCTCAATTTTGTCCCACGGGTCATATAAAAGAAACACATGGAATCTATCTCATACACAGCCAAGTCAATCTTGTCTTGGTCATGTCTCTCAGTTTTTTCCTTAGACACAGCTAAGTCAGATGCTTGTGTCCAACACTGCTTGTCATGCATGCTTGTTGTGTGGAGTGACACAACCAATGACATGGTTGTGTCTTATGGCGGTGTCTTCTTCTGCATGTTCTCTATTTTTTTTCTCTTATGGTTGAACATGGCCAAGTCAATAGGTGTGTGATGTAACATGACTGTGTCTTCTCCATGTGTCTGCCTCTGCCTATTTGATCTCATTTTTCTTCCTCATTAAAGAAAGGGCCAAGCTTCATGTGTCCTATCCATGTCATGTTATACGGCCAGTGACACGACTATGTCGGGTGGGTGTGTCGCATGCTGTCAAAATTTTACTTTCTTTTATGAGGGACATGGCCAGGTCAGTAGTCAAAACTTGGTCACTTTTAATGCTCTTTCCTCCAAATTGGCTTCAAAAAATGAATTAAAGCTCCATTTTGCACAAGTGAATGCTTCAACCTAAATCAAAAAACTTCAAGCAAACTTAAACACACATTTTAGGAAAAATTAACTATAAAGCCAATAAAATTATCCTAAAAACACACACATAATTGATTATAACAACTACCCCATACTTAATACTTTGCTTGTCCCCAAGCAAAGTTAAAAACAAATAGAACAAGAAAATTAAATTTAATAGTTATAAGAATATATTAAGACTTCCTTCTCCTTATATTTATAATCAATATCAAATCAAATAAAATTAACATTTATGTAATTCAATGGTCTTCCATGCATACCAAAGGTTGTCACTCCCTTACTAACTCTTTTAAGTGTTTAAATAAGGTAGTGTTTAAACTCCTAACATTTAATGAAAGATTATAACCATAGGCTTGCTTATCAATCAAATCTCCACCACTTAATTCCAATAAATTATCAATCATGAGGTCTTTGAATTTGGTTGTAATGAGGCTTAAGGTAAAGGTATGATAATTGGATATGTGAGCTATTCATTATATTCAAGAGCATTTTAGGAATAAAGTAACTACATATATATGTGGTCCAACAATCTCCAAAAGCAATCTTGACTCACTTTTCCCCTTGGTAACTACAATACCCTTCACACAAGAATTTAGACTTTGTCGCATTTGTAAAAGTCATGATCAAGCTCCTTCCAACCCTAGCCACAAGAGTAATTATGATATTTATTTATTTTTATTCTCTCTTTTTATAAATTTTTATTTTAATTTTTTATATATTTTTTAATATATGTATAACCCTGCACTTTATTTAACACAACTCAAACACTTCAGCTCTTAAAATGCTCTTGACCCTAATGAAAGATTGATAGTTAGAACAAAATGGTTCAAGGCAAATGATGTTGTAAAAAAGAAAGAAAATGGAAAATGGAATAGGCTCAAAATTGGCAAACTAGGATCATATATAAGGTTGGTCTTTTTAAGCTAAAATGGGCACACCTGTTTGCCTTAATCATATTGATGTCTAATTAAAATTTTTATGTGGTCTCAAAATGTATGTCAAAGCAAGTTCTAGCAATTTATCAATTAAGAATGTTCACACACAAAGAATAATAAGTTGCTATCCAACTTAAAAGGATCAATTTTCTCACAAGTTTAAAGGTAATGCAAGGAATATCCATCCAAATCGACAATAAGCACCAATTTTATCTAATTCTCAATTCCATGCTTCAAAAATTCAAAGGTCACCTATCATCAATCTTATAATAATTTAGTTGTTCAACATTCAAATATAAAATATAACAAAGCAACTCAATTTAGCAAACAAAAGCAAGTTATAAGTAAAACTTTATACCCAACACTTTAACATTTGACATTCTCCCCAATGTAAACAAGCATAATTTAAAAGAAGAGGGGTTTAGGTAAACCATGTCTTCCACTATTTCCCTGTGTGAGACAAAGTGCTACTTCATCCTTTCCAACAATAAACATTAATTGTTCCAAAAACAAAATAATGATAAACATAAGATAGAAAAACATAAAGTTTTAATAACTAAAAATAGTAAATAGAAATAATAATTAAAACATCTAAAAATAGAGAATAAATAAAATAAATTGAACTTTCAATAGCTTGATGCTAACAAGCATAGCCAAGTTGCTATTGATGAGTTCCAATTGTTTAAGTACCTCGCATGATTGCGATCGACTTTGTTTTCTATAGGTTGATGCTAATAATCATACCTTATTGTAGACTCTTAATTTTTTACCTAATCCAGTTCGGCCCTAGTTAAAAGGAAATTAGATCAAGTCCAAAGGTTTAAACTAGTCTGAAATAATTTTAAAAGCCTAAAATAGTCTAGTAAAATATTAAAATCCCAAGAAAAATTAGCCCAGGCCCAATTTTGTCCAATGTAACCCATGTTGTGTTATGTAAGGGATACCATACTTTCACTGAAGGTATGGAGATCAAGCATGGCATAACCACTCATAGCCTCGTATCATTTGGCATATACTTGCTATGGGAACCTAAGCTTTTCAACCCAAAGACTAAAGCTCATGTAATTGGCCTAGTTACTTTCCTTAGGTTTTTACCCTAATGATTATTGGTTGACTATGATTGATATATCTTGGTTTGAACTATGGCCTATTTAGTTTTGGTTTGAACCATGGCCTATTTGGTTTGGTATTTTTCTAATATGACCTAATTGTGGTGTAAACCCAAAGTAAGTTTAAAGCCCAAAATAATTTTACTCTTTAAAGACCAAAATGATTTTATTCTTTCAAGCCAAAAGACCAAAAATATTTTCAAATCTTTTTTCAAGATAGTCTTTATGCATAAAACCTTTTCTAAAATGAGTCAAAAATCTTTTTTCCTTATGGCCCAAGCTCAAAGCCCAAAATTCATTTTTTAAAAAACCATTTTGAAATGAGCTTTGTAAATATTTATTAAAACCTTTTCTTGAATGGGCTTACAACTAATTAAGTCAATTATGAAATATTAAAATAAATTGTCAGCCTAATTTATGCCAAGAGTTATTAATCATGGGCTTATTTTTTGCATGAATCATTAGTTGCTTTTCCAAATGAAAAATCGATTTATGATAAACCTTTTAATTTAGTTTTAATCCAATATAGCATAAAAGCTATCTTTTTGTTGGACCAATGGATTAAGGCTTAATTAATGGGAATTATCATGGACTGACTTTTGACTTTGAAAATACAATTATTAGTTAAACCGTCTGAGTGAATTGTTCAAAACTAAGATATCCCATGTTGATATTTTGTTAACCATATACCTAGGAAAAGAGACTCACCATTCATGTGTGGAAGTTATAAGATTGGAAAGAACATCTTATGTATCTTTGTTTATCTGTTATTTGTGCATCTATGCATACATACATACTTGCATTGCATTACATAGCATTGATTATTTCTGGCTCATAGACCTAGAGTACAACAGTTCAAGAGCTTACTACAATTCAACCTAGGTCAGTGACTCCGAGTTCAGTGAGAATTCAGTCAATGTCATATCAAAAGTGATGGATCCTAAGCAAGTTTAGAAATTGTTGAATGATGCCCTCAACTCTAAGATGAAAAAAATTAAAGGAGACCCTGGCTGAGACTGTGAAAAACTAGCTAGCTACACTATTAGAAAGTACTATTGAAGCACTGCTAGTGCCAAGAAGCAGAAGGATAAAGGAAAGGCTAAAATTGGTGAAGTGGCTATGAAAGATGATAAAGTAGTTGTTGATGATGATGATGATGATTGGGCCTATTATTTCCAAGATCTTCAAGATGAGAAGAAAGAAACAAAGGTTGTGAAGAAATCAACTATTGAAAAGACTAAAACTTCATATGTATAGAAGATAATTGCTGATTTAGAGAGAAAGTTTGAAAAGAAGCTAAAGGTTAATGAGGAAGATGAAGAAGTCCCTTACAAGTTCAAGATGCCTTCCTTTGCTAAGTTCAATGGAACAGGGAATCCTCACTTGCATGTTAAGAAATACAACACCACCATGCAGTCTGCTCGAGTACTAAAGCCCAAACTCTGAGGTATTTTATGCTTTCTTGGGACCCAGCTGTGCATAATTGGTTTAATACTTTAAAGGAAAGTATCAAAAGAACTGGATTTATTGTATAAAGCCTTCATCCATCAATATGGGTAAAATCTGGAATTGGAAGTTACCTTGATGGAGGTAGAACCAATCAGACATAAGCAAAATAATAATTTTATTGACTATGTGAAGATATTGAGGAATAAGACTGCACTACTTACGAAGAGGCCAGATGAGTCTAATCAGATTAGGATGATAGTGAGAGGTGTCCTACCTAATATGCATATACTCTTATTATGGATTTTAAAGATCTCCTTCAAGCTGGCTTGCAAATAAAAGAATGGGAAAGAGAGAAGAATCATTTTTTCTAGAAGAAGAAGTGATAGGGGAAGTTATCAGTCCGACAATAAGGGTACACAAAAGTCAGTGGATGTCAATGCAATAATTAGTCAAGTAATTAGAAGATGGCTTTTAGAGTTGGGAAAACCTATATCTTTGGTTTCCAATAAGTTGCAAAAGCAAGTCCTATTGCAGCCACCGGCACCTCAACCTTTGTCGAATGCTTTACCACTGTGAGCGGGGATTTTCGCCCCCCACTCCCAGTGGAATGGTTCTTGCGACTTCGGCACTATTTAGGCTCGGGGCCTTAGAGAACACGGACCTAAGTCTGGAGAAAATGGATTCGCTACCCGGACGGGCCGGGAAAAAGAAAGGGGTGGATGACTCGATTCCTAAGGAATCCCTAACCCCTTAATGGGTTCGGAAAGTTGGGTACGTGTGGGGAAGGTGAGAAATGGCCCAGCACCCCCACAACGCCCGGTTCATTGGAATCGGCCTCCTTTACAGGTCTTAATATTATAAAATTCTTAAATAAACAATATTATCCATACTACACACAATAAAAAGAAAGCATCATTATATTAAAATCAAAGCAATGTCCAAACAAAACAAAACAAATAAATGGACACCCATCCAAGGATGGAAACATGTCCTTACATCACATGCCTAGATAGGACACCCACCAAAAGGTAGAAACATGCCCCTTACAAAGGTTCTAAAATAGAAAAGAAAATTAAATTACATGATGTTTAAATACTGAGGTACCCACCAAGTGGAAACATACCTCTTAAAACTTTTGGAAGTCTAAATTGATTGATAAAAGTAAATAATCATCCATAATAAATAAATCATTCATCAAAGCTATTAACCAAAATATAAAACAAACATCCATCCATGACAAATTAAATAAATCAAGTATTGAAATTAAATAAATTAAAGCATAAGAAATAAATCAAAGCATATCAAGTATGGAATTGAATAAAGCAAATAAAAGTTCAATTTATGGCTACTGTGACTTCTTATGGAATTAAAATAAATTAGTGTTTTAGGGTTTAAAAGGTGGGTAAGACTCTTTGATTAACCCAATTAAAGTTTGAATGATGAAATCATGAAACTAGGGTTTTGAATACCTTAAAGTACTTAAATTTGTGATTTTTGATTATTGAATTTCAAGCTATTGTGCAATTTTTTGGGTTTTCATGTTTTTATGTTTTTTTATGTTTTAAAAGGATTAGGGTTAATAAAAATTAGGGTTTAAGGTTTTAAAAGGATTAGGGTTCATTATTTTAGGTTTAAAAGTTGAATTTTGGATTTTAAGGTTTTGAAATTTGGGTTCTCGGGTAATGAATTTGAATTAGAGTTTGAAAAAGCAATTTGATGATTTATGAAGTTTTATGAATTTAAACTCATGGATTAAAGTTTTTATAAGTAGAAAAGATGTTTTTGAAGGCTTTTTGAATGAAATAGAACCTAATTTAAAATATTAAAAGAAACAGAATTTGATTTTGGTTTTGTTGAAAAATATGTTCAATTAGAGTTTTAGGGTTTTTAAGAAGAAAAAATAACAATTTTAAATCTTTTTAGAAAAGAGAGTCACGATTTAATGTTCACGATTTAATGTTATAATCTTGGAAAAGTTAAATTAAAATTCTAAAGTTTTTGATTTAAAAGGAACCTAATTCCATAATTTGGCTACTGTGTTCCATAAATTAAAAAGAATTTAACATACCTTCTTTTGTTGATTCTCCAAAAAAATAACTCTTCTTGGATGAACTAGCTCCAAAGAAAAGTCTTGGTTGCCTTTTGAATTTCTTAATTCGTGGTGCTGCTGCTTTTAAAAATCAATAGAATTGGATTTTCCTTTTCCTTCATTAATTTGGTTTCAAAACCTCAAGCTAATGTGTAAATTTTTTCCTCCTTTAATTTGGTTCTATTGGTCATTATTTATAATGGTTTTTAGGTTGTTTATTCCTAATTAATTAAGGTAAGTAATATTAATAAAAAAAAGAAATTAAAACCTAATTGGATTAGGTTTCAAAATTTTGCGTTAAAAAGTTTTGCACTAGCAAAAACTGTGGCAGCGGGCCTGTGGCTGGGCTTGCGAGCCCGCAGGAGGCGCGCCAGCCCGCAGGAAAATCCTGCGGGCTGTTATTTCACCCGCCGGAATTTCCTGCGGGCGAGTTATTTCACCTGCAGGAAATTCCTGCGGGCGAAAAGCCCCCGGGCCCGCGGGTGAGCTGCTGCTGGGCTGACGGGCCCGCGCGACCACTTTTCGCTGCCGATTTTTTTCCGACTCCGATTTTTATTTTTATTTTTATATTTTTTATTTGTTTATTTTCATTTTTTATTAATAAAAATTAGATACTAATGTAAAAATTATTTAATTAAAATTATTTTGGACCAATTAAACAACGAAAATCATTTTGGGCTAAATAAAATATATTAGATCGGATTGGGTCAAAAATTAAGGGTCTACAACCACCAAATCTAACACCTTTAGTCAATTTCATCATACATAAGGACTTGAGACATACAGATGCTTGCGACTAAAATATGAGATCTAAAATTTGATTGACAGTGGAAAGTTGCCTAAACCTAACAAGTTCAACACCAAAAGCAATCCTTTGCCTAAATTTTGAATGTGCCACAACCAATGACCTTCATGATAGAGGGAGGATTGATGAAAAGTTCTGTCTTGTCGTCCTTTTAGGATTTGGATGGAGGAATTATGGATAAGGATGTGATGACCATTGCCCTTGACATGTCCAAGAAGACGAAGACCATCAAACTCCCCTTGGCTTGAGTGTTACTTATTATTTATACTTTCCTTAATATTTTTGGAATAATTATATTTTTTAAATTAAGATTATTTGAATAAATTACTTTCATAAAAAATGTGTTTATGTTGGTCTTTGTTCACATTTTGTGCCCAACCGATGATGAATCTAGCTTGACATTCATAAATTAGTGTATCTATGCATCATGTTCCGAATGACTTTACTATGTGAGAGAGTTGTTCCATAGCATTGAGCTATGTATGCTTATTTAGAGAGGGATCCTACATTATTATAAGAGTCTATATCCTAGTTAATCTTAGAACATACTTTGATGAACTTTCAAGGTGAAATTAAACTCTGCTTATTTAAGGGAAAAATGATCTAGGCATTATTTGGTTAGTCAACAACTAATATCCACCTATGTTAACATCAATCCTTAGTTTGTCCAACACAGCTCCAAGTCCATAATATTGAAAGTCTTAGACTTGATATTCAGAAGGAAAAAAGGACAGAATAATGGTCCTAGATTTTCACAAAAGGAGAAGATTGAGAATTCTACCAAAAGATTCAAGCTCTGTCTTTTTATGAAGCCAGATAACAAGACACGTAGAAGAAGGAAATGGTGCTCAAAATTTAAGATTTCTCCAATAGTATAAAGTTCCAACAATGAAGTTTATAGTGTGAGGATTTGTCATTAGTGTCACATTAGCTCCAATTTGAAAATGGCCTTTACTTAACCATGTCCCTCATTGACCCCATTTCAAGCCCAATAAAGACTTGTTGATCTCTCTTGGTAGGTAGAGACTATTTGTAAAGATTTTTTGACTAAGCATGCATATGAGATATACAATACTTAAACTCAATGAGACCTTTTGCCAAGTAATGTTAATGTGCCTATCTGAAGTGCAACATTTCTTGCTCAGATAGAAATAATTTTTGAGTTTAGTATGGCAATTAGGGTTATCATGTTATAGATATGTTAATTTAGGAAATCGAGTCCTGAGGTATAATGACACAAATCTGACAAAGCCAAAATATGATTTTAAAATTTACAAAAAAAATGGAGTATTTTTGTTACATGAGCCTTCAAGTTTAGGGAAGTGTGTTGTATTTTTTGAATCTTAAAGGACATATTAGGCAAATGAGGATCATTTGCAAGGTCACAAAGAACACACCAACCAACGTGTTGAATCATAGGTTGAAACAACATCTCCTATGCTTCTAACTACCCTATTGAGGCCTCCACTACTCATGCTTTGTATATATGAAAGATAAAGCCATAGATATAAAGTCTTCTGAGAGTGCTTCATTGACCACCTTGCCCTGTGAGTCAGTGGAACCACTGTAAGTATCACCTATGCATATCATGCATACATGAGCATATCATATTTTATTTTTGTCTTGTGTTGCCTATTCTTTGAAAAGCATACACAAGTGAGGTAAATAATCAGAAGTAGGTATAGAATCAGGGGGCACAAAAAGGCCATTGTAGAAAGAAAGAGAAGATGCATGCTTGTGCAAAGAACCAAACAAAATACAGACATTAGTTAGAGCCTGCATTGGTTTGAGCCTACATTGGGGGCAAAACATCTTTGTCAATTTTTAAATTCATATATAAAATATTTTTAGACTTGCCTTTAATGTTTTTGCCCTGCAGGGAACAAAGCGAGGGTATGATGGCCGAAAATAGTTGAATAGATGAATTTTCTGCAAAAGTGCAAAGTGAAGAATCCATTTAAGAATGGAACAAGAAGAAAATCAAAACTTTAAAAGAATGAATATACAAAAGACAATAGATCAGTCTAGCTAGAAGAGCTGAAGCCAATGCAGGATAATCTCCAAAGGATAAAGATCCATTTTCAAAGGGTAAAGACACAATCTCCAAAGGATAGAGATCCATTTTCAAAGGGTAAAGACCCAATCTCCAAAGGATTAAGATCCATTTTCGAAGGGTAAAGACCCAATATCCAAAGGATAAAGATCCATTCTTGAAGGGTAAAGACCCAATCTCCAATGGATAAAGATCCATCTTGAAGGGTAAAGACCCAATCCCCAAAGGATAGAGGTCCATCTTGAAGGATAAAGACCCAATCTCCACATGATAAAGATCCATTTTTGAAGGTTAGAGACCCACAATCCATTAAAGAATGGAACAAATGGATAAAAGAAAGCCAGAACTCTCATATGACAAAAGGTCAGCAGAATCCATTAAAGAATGAAACCAAGTGGCTAGAAGAAAGCCAAATTTCTCAAACGACAAGGGACGGTCAAGCTAGAAGAGCTCAAATCCAATCTCAGGTTGAGAACCCAAATCCAGTCTTAGGTTGAGCACCCAAATCCAGTCTTGTGTCAAGCACCCAAATGCAGTTTTGGTCCAAGAACCCAAAATTCTGTCTTGGGTCGAGAACCTAATTCTAACATCGTGTCGAGTATCCAAATTCAGTTTTAGGTTGAAAAACTAAACCCAGTCTCAAGTTGAGAACCCCAAATCCAATTTCAAGTCAATAACCCAAAATTCAGGCTTAGGTCAAAAATCCAAATCTAGCATCGGGTCGAGAACAAAAATCTAGCATCAGGTCTAGAACCCAAATTCAGTCTTGAGTCGAGAGCCCAATTGTAATCTTTGGTCTAGAACCCATCTTCATCCAAAATTATCTCAAAAATTATATTGTTTTTTACTCTCTTTTGTTGAAGTCCCATATCGCTCAAGCAAGGGGAAAACTATAAACTCTTCATTTTGTACGTAATCCAGTCTGGCCCTAGTTAAAAGGGAATTAGATCAAGTCTAAAGGTTTAAACTAGTCTAAAATAATTTTAAAATCCTAAAATGGTCTGGTAAAATATTAAAATCCTAAGAAAAGTCAGCCCAAACCTAATTTTGACGAATCGGCATGCCCAATTCGCCACATTCCTTGCCTGTGATGAATTGGCTATGTCAATTCACCACATGGTAATAATTTTCAATTTTAGGTGTTATTGCATCTAGATGCAGTTTGAATTAACTTTCAATTCTAACTCTAAGTGGATTTGCTTCGAGAGTTTTTAAATTCAAGGTGAAGTAAGACTCAGATACAAGGTTAAAAACTAATATGTTTTCTTATAAATACATATTTAAAAGAGTTTCAAGGAGGTGGCAACAAAGAATCAATAGGCAACAAATGTTAATGGGTTCAGAGTAGCTATTTGTTTATCAATCTTGTCTTTGAATCACAATAGTAATTGAACTTTTAAATGTTAACGAGTAATAAATTGGTTAAATTTACAATACTCACACAAACCCCTTAAAATCATCTTTGCACAGCAATCCATTTAGATATCTAGTAATAATTTACAAGATTATATTTCATACAATCATACAGTAGCCTTGTTCATACAATCCAGTAACCAAGTTCAAATAACCTAAACCCTAATCCAGTAATCAAGTTTAAAACCAAAAACCTTAATATCCAATAACCTATTTTTTAAAACCAGAAACCCTAATTCCACTTTTCTAAAAACTAAAAAACCAAAAACTTTAGCTTTGTTTTCTAAACCATAATTTTGTAAAAAATCTAATCTTGTTTTTCTAAAACCTTAATTTTATAAAAATCCTAGTTTGTATATCTATTGTTTAATATGGTATTTAAATGTAGAATTGATTCTTAATGCATGTTTATTTATTATATGTCTTGATGGATGATTTATTTCTTATTAATTTTATGATGGATGGTTTAATTTTATGATGAATGGTTGAACATTTTTTTTATAATTATTGATTTATTTTGGTTTAAAAATTGTAAGAGGTGTGTTTCCACTTTGTGGGTACCTTAGTTTTTATTATGTAATTCAATTTGTCTTTTATGGATTTTGGGACTATTTTGGTGGGTATCCCATGTTATTTATTTATCTTGTTTTTCTTTTGGATATTGGACACTTGTAAAGGCATGTTTCCATCCATGGATGGGTGTCTATTTATTATTTTATTTGCACTTATTTTGATTTTAATACCATGATTATTATTTGCATGTAGTATGGATAATTTTATAATATTTAAGAATTTAATTAGATATGAACCCGAAAAGGAGGTCGGTTCCAATGAAGTGAGTGTTATGAGGGTGTTGGGTCATTCTCACCTTCCACATACGTACCTAACTTTTCGAACCCATTATGGAGTTAGTAATTCCTTAGGAATCGAGTCATCCACCTCTTTCTTTTTTCCTGATCCATTTGGCTGGCTACTCCATTTTCTCAGGGTTTAGGTCCATGTTCTCTAAGGCCCTAAGCCTAACAGTGCCAAGTTGCAACAACCATTCGACATGGGAGTGGGGGCAAAAATCCCCACTCACACCTACTAATCAGCTCATAATTTTTCAAAATTGGGGCATCTTCATCAAAATCTAGCGAATCAAAATCAGATTTCTCATCAACTCATTATCATTTTTGCCTATCCTCTTGTATACTTGGCCCACCTTTGCACTTGGCTCACTTTGAGCCATCACACAAGTCCCTCCGCTTTTAGTTATCATGCTCATTTTCTCCAAAGTGGCTATATCCAATGCATCACTTTCATAAATTATTTGCATGTCGTAACTATTTGGATCAAAATTTTCATCAAGAGAAATGGCAAGCATAGTGACTATTCCACCAATACAAATTGCACCCTTTCTTTTATGAGTCACATTATCCAAAAATTTGGCTAACTAATAGCCCGTGTTCACCGGTACATTATTGTCAACATGCAATAAGAAAAATAATTCATTAATTTCAACCACCTCGGGACTTTCCTTTCTAGCAATGAAACTACATGCCATGAACCGATGCAAAAATCTCAATGCAGGGTTCATCAATTGCATTGTTTTGGCCGATTTGGCCATATTTATCCCCCCTAAACCTACTGCTCCCCATGTAAATTGCTATTTAAAGTCCTTAGGTATGGAATTATTCCCTTCTTGATTAAAAACAAATATGTCATTCAAATGCTCAATGGTGATAACATGTGATTTCCCATTCAATTTGAATCTTAACTTAGTGCAAAGTTTGGTTTCATCTTTTTCTACCTTAAGAGAATCAATAAACTCAATAGTTCAACTCTTTAAATTGCAGGGGTTTGAGGGTTATGAACTTCTCCCAACTCAAGTTCCTCACATACATGTCAAAAGTTTCCCTAATTTTTAAAGTATTAAGGAATTCATCACTCACATATCTTGAGGGAAAAAATCCCCTTGCTCTAATGGCCAATCTTTTTAAAGAGGATGAAAAAGATGATGGAAGATGTCTTCTTTTATGGCGGGACACCATCTTTGTCCTTGGCATCTTGAGATTTGAAGAAATTTGAAGCATTATGATGATTTGTTTGAGTTTTTAGGAAGAAATATGGAAAAATTGATGGAAAAAAGTGAGTTTTTGGGTTGGTATGGGGCTTGGCCATGTGAGGGAGGCAAGGTTGAGAGAGAAAATGGGGTTTAAGGTTTGAACGAGAGAGAAAATGGGGAGAAGATTGGTTTTTAAAAAGGGCTTCAAGATGGGTGACATGGTCAAGTTAGTCTTGCCTTGGCCGTGTCTCTGTAAAAATGAACTGGTATGGGAATTTACAAGGGACACGGCCAAGTTGAGTGGCCGTGTCTAGTTCTTTAAAATTTGGGCTTCAAAGGTTGGTGAGGGAGACAACCATCAGAATGGCTAAGTCGTCTGGTCATGTCTGGTTCTGTCTCTTTGAAAGGAAATTTAAAGGGTCGAACACGGTCAAGGACACAGCCAAGTTGTCTGGCCGTGTCTACTACTGTGTTTTGAGAATAATTTTGACATGGGAACAGACACAGCCAAGTCATCTAGCGGTGTCAGCTACTACCAAATTGAAAATTTCTACACCATTTGATGTTTTGGCTGTGTCACTCATGGCTTGGCCATGTCTCTGAGTGTGTCTCATTCTGCCCAATTTTGTTTAATCTTTTTCCTTCATTTTCTTATCCTGAAACTCAATCACAACAAAAATACCAATCAAAGCACCTATTCCATTCAATTTATTAACACCTTTCACATACCAAAATGAAAATTTAGAACTCCAAAATACGAAAAATTAATTAAGAAGATAAATAAAAACTGATGGGTTGGCTCTTATTGAGCGTTTCTTTAACATTGTATTGTTAGACGTGGTTGCTTCATGTATCTACAAACACCACACTTTCAATGGTTGTTGCATCCTTCAACTTCTTCAAGTAGGGTTTCACTCTTTGGCCATTTACCTTGAAAGTTTCATTGGTTTTCAAATTTAGCTACTCAACAACTCCATATGGCAAGGTTTGAACAACTTGTAATGGACCACTCCAACGAGACTTGAACTTTTAGGGAAAACCCTCATCCTTGAATTGAATAAAAGGACTTTTATTCCCGGTTTAAAAGTCCTTTTGAGCATAATCTTGTCATGCGTCGCCTTAGTTTTTTCTTTATAAATTATTGAACTCTCATAGGCTTCATTTCTATGCTCATCTAGCTCAAAAATTTGTAACATTCTCTGCTCTTTCACCCTATCTAAGTCCATATTCGTAGCCTTGATTGTCCAATAGGTTTTGTGCTCTAATTCCACCTGTAAGTGGCATGCCTTACCAATGACTAGATGTTATGGACTCATTCCCAAAGGTGTTTCAAAAGATGTCTGATATGCCCAAAATGCTTATGGAAGGCGCATTGCCCAATCCTTCCTAGTTACACTTACTATTGCCTCTAAATTTCCCTTGATCTACTTATTAAAGGTTTCTACTTAGCTGGATGTTTGGGGATGGCAGGGAGTTTCCACTTTATGCTTAATACCCATCTTGGTCATTAGCTTTTCAAACCGATTATTGCAAAATTGGCTTCCTCCATCACTGACAATCGCTTTAGGGGTTCCAAACCTGCTTAAGATGTATTCCTTCAAAAATTTCAAAACAATGTTAGCATCATTGGTCCTAGTGGGAATAGACTCCACCCACTTGGACACGTAATCAATAGCAAGAAGGATATACTCAAAATTGAAAGATTTGGAAAAAACCCATGAAATCAATTCCCTATGCATAAAAAATTTCCACCACAATAAAAATATAATAAGGCATTTCATTTCTCTTGCTAATTTTCCTACTCTTTGGCATCTATTAAACCTTATAAAAAAGTTATAAGCATCTTTAAAAAGAGCAGGCTAATACAAACTACTTTGAAGGATATTCTCTATAGTTTTCTTACCTCTAAAATGTCCTCCACAATATATGTTATGGCAAAATTCAGCACTTGCAGTTTTTTTTCCCCTGGCACACATCGTCTGATGATCTCACCCTTGCAAATTCTAAACAAGTATTGAAAATAGTACTTACAGAAATGTAGAAATCTCTTCTTTGCCTAAAAATTCAAGTTTTTTTCTCACAACACCGCAAGAAAGATAATTAGCAATATCGGCATACCATGGTGTTTGTGTTATCGCAAACAAGTGTTCATCAGGAAATTTTTCAAAAGCATGCTCAAGGGTAATTTGTGCATCATAATCATTAAAGGGTAGCCTAAAAAGATGGTCAGCCACTACATTTTCACTACCCTTTCTATCCTTGATTTCTACATCAAACTCTTGTAGCATAAGAACCCACCTAATGAGCCTAGGTTTTGCTTGTAGTTTAGTCAACAGGTATTTCAAGGTTGTATGATTAGAAAATACAAGGACTTTACAGCTTATCAAATAAGATCTAAGTTTATCAAGTGTAAACACCACAGCTAACATCTCTCACCAAGTAGTTGTGTAATTTACCTGTGCATCATTCAAAGATAAACTTACATAATAAATCACACATAAGAGTTTATTTACCCTTTGTCCTAGCACAATGCCTATAGCATAGTTTGAAGCATAACACGTAATCTCAAAGGGAAAATCCTAATTAGGAGCAACAATCATAGGAGCAGAAATTAATTTTTCTTCCATGATGATAAAAGCTTCTACGCACTTATCATCAAAGACAAATGGAACATCTTTTCCAAGAAAATGACAAAAAGGACATGAAATTTTTGAAAAGTCCTTTATGAACCATCTATAAAATCCAACATGTTCCAATAAACTTCTAATCCCTTTAACAGATGTGGGAGGTGGAAAATTAGCAATCAAGTCAATTTTGGCTTTATCCACCTCAATGCCCTTACTAGATACAACATGCCCTAAAACTATACCGTGATCTACCATAAAATGACTATTTCCCATCTCAAGGTTAAATTGCATTCAATACACCTTTCAAGTACAAGAGTCAATTTATCAAAGCAATCATCAAATAAAGTGCCAAAAAATAGAAAAATCATCCATGAACACCCCTATGAACTTATCCAACATATCAGAAAAGATGGATAGCATACATCTTTGGAACGTGCCTGGGCCATTACAAAGTCCAAATGGCATCCTTCAAAATGCAAATGTTCCAAAAGGATAAGTGAAAGTGGTCTTGGGCTGATCTTCTAGTGCTATAAGGACTTGGTAGTAACCTAAAAGACCATCAAGAAAATAGTAAAAAACATGTCCAGATAATCTATCAAGCATCTAAACAATAAATGGTAAAGGAAAATAATCTTTCTTGGTGACATTATTTAATTTCCTATAGTTTATGCACATTCACCACCCAATTTGAGTTCGTGAAGGTACCAACTCTCCCTTCTCATTTTGGATCACGGTTGAACCTACTTTCTTTGGTACCACATGCATAGAGCTAACCCATTCACTATTTGCAATGGGGTAAATTACCCCTTCATCAAGCAGTTTAAGAACCTCCTTCTTGACTGCCTCAGCCATATTCAGATTGAGCCTTTTCTGAGCTTCCCTTATTAGTTTAGCACCTTCCTCTAAAATTATTTTATGAATACATATGGAAGGACTAATACCCTTGATATCACTCAATCCCCAACCAATGACTTTCTTAAGTTTCTTTAGTACTTCCACAAGTTTCTCTTTTTCATCACTATTGAGAGTCACAAAAATTATCATTGGTTGTATGTTGCTCTCCCTAAGAAAAACATACTTTAAATGCTTTGGGAGTTCTTTAATTTCAAACACTTTTGGTTGAATCTCCTCTTCCTTAATCTCAAGTTCCCTCTCATTACTCTCATCATCCAACATGGACTTGCATTCCTTAATTTCTGCACCAAAAATTTCAACTACTTTTCTGCAAGAAAACTTCTTCAATAGCAAGATCAGTATAATCAATAAAAGAGTAGTCTTCATACACAGTAGTAGTGGGAATAGGGGAAGTGTTAAAAATTAAAAATTTCACAGTTTGTCCTAAAACAGTCATAGTTAATTTTCCATTTTTAACATCAATCAAAGTATTAGTTGTAGCCATAAAAGGCCTTCCTAACAAAATTGAGTGTTCAGAAACCCTAGGGATTTATGCCACTATATACAAGATAATGAAATCAACAGGAACAATCAAACCACCTACCTGAACTAGAACATCCTCGATGATTCCCTTTGGGTATTTAAGAGTTCTATCTGCAAGCTACAACACCAATTTAGTTGATTTAAGTTCTCCTAGATCTAATTTCAAATAAATAGAATATGGCATCAAGTTTATACTAGCTCCTAGGTCATACATGCCAGTGGTTTCCTTCTCATTCCCCATGGGGATATTAACTATAAAACTTCCAGGATCCTTTAGCTTATGAGGTAACCTGTGTTGTAAAATGGCACTTGTTACTTTCAAAACTATCACATTTTCATTCAGCTCAAACCTTTTTTCTTTTTAGTGTTTAGTTCCTTAAAGAAATTTTTAATCACCTCAAGTAAGGGGAGATTATACTTACCTTTGAGAGCATGTTATAACTTTAAAAAAATTATTCATCTTGCTTCTCATTTTTTTAACTTGCTTGGGAAAGGAATTGGCAGTCTATAAGGATTGGAGATTTGTGCAACTTTGGTGAAGTTGGTCCCTTTAATGTTTCCTCTTTATTTGATTAACTTGGTTGACCTTGGTCGGCTTGTATTTCCTCAGCATCTTCTTGATTTGAACCTGCATCCAAAGAGTCACCAATTTTGTTATCAATTACCTTATCACTTCTCAAGACCATGATTGCCTTGGCTTACTCTGGTTGGCTTGGAAATTTTCCCTTTTGATGTGCTTGTAGTTGGTTAGCCGATTGGCCAACTTGCATTTCAACCTTCTTCAATGATGCTTCCAAAGAATCAAACATTTTTTTTTCAATTCTTGATTTTGTGTGCTTGCTTGAATGAAAGCATTCAAGTTTTCTTCCATGGTGGGTTTCTTCAGTTGACCTTGATGTAAAGATTATTCTTAAAATTGAGGACCTCTTTGATAAGGTTAGAAGGATTGCTCAGGTGGAATGTGTTGTTGATTCTTCCAAGAGAAATTTGGCTAATTTCTCCAACTGGGATTATAAAAATTGGAAAATGGATCATTTCTCCCTCTTTGTTGGAAACCTTCAAAGGAATAAATTTACTCTTACCCATCTTGGCATTAATCAAAATTTGTGAAACACATATTTTCATTATGGCTTCCAACACCACACAATGCACATGTTTCTTAACTTGACATAGGCAAGTTTCTTCTAGCATTCAACAATTTTACTTGCTTTATTAACTCTGTTATTTGTCTTGCTATTTCTGAATTTGCATTGAACTCATATGCTCTTCTATGCCTTTCTCCAATACTCTTCTGCTATGAATTTGCTCCCAACATTTCAAATAACCTAATAGTTTTCGCAACTGTCTTATCACCTGTTGCACCCTCTGTTGCATTATCCACTATATTTTGACTTTATTGAGTGAGCCCATCATAAAAGAATTGATTGAGCAATTATTGTGGATAATAATGATGAGAACATTAGAACAACAAAGGTTTGAAGTGATCCCATGCCTCATGAAATGATTTTCCATCCAATTAGGTGAATGTTGCAATATTTCCCCTAAGTTCCTTTATTTTCTGGTATGAATAGAATTTTTCCATGAATTTGTTATAAACTTCGGTCCATATGGTTAGAAAATTTTTTTCGTAAAGTCATCAACCATGCCTTTTTACTATCCTTCAAACTATAAGGGAAACACCTCTTTTTTAGCTCATCTTCCATCAATGCTTGCAAAAAGAATGTATGTAAGGTTGTATAAAAATCACGAATGAAGTTGAGAGGATCTTCATTCAACAATCCATGAAAAAAGGGTAGCATACTATAATGAGTATTTTTTAGTTCATAGTTTCTTACGTTGCTCAATCATATACATAATGTAGTTACCCCAATAATTTGTTGGGCAAACTCTTTCATGGGAAATTCTTCTACTCCACCCATCTCTACTTACGTGTTCTCCTCAAATTGCTCTTCGGTGTCATCTCCCTCTTGTCCCAAAGTATTCATTCCCTCAGTTCTAGAAAGTCTATGAATGTCATCTACAAATGGAACAAGTTCGCTGCCTTGAGACCTTCGTCCTTGCATAAATCACCTAGGAAATTCAAAAAGAAACACTTAAATAATTAAATAATTAAAATAATAAAATCAAATTATTACCTAAATTGCCTTCCCTGGCAGCGGCGCCAAAAACTTGTTGCGCTCTACTTAATACTGCTAAAGGCAACACTCATAAGTATACGAGATAGTTTGTAATACCCCCGTACCCCATACACGTACACCGAATAAACCCACACAACATGTGATATACGCATAGAGGATATAAGGGTGTCACAATTCATTTAAAAAAAACAATCTTTAGCTATAAAATCAAATCATCATTACTAAAATCTGAATAAACTAAAAACATTTAACTTATATAATGGAAAGTAATAGATAAAACATTTCTTTGTTAAAATACATATATATATATATCACCATTACCCAAAATTTTATCCAAATTATTTGTTTAATAAGCAGGGGAAAATACATAAGTTTACATCAAAATCAATAAGTATAAAAATATGAAATGTATACATACTGGCAGTTCGTCTCTGATCTTGATGTCCACAACTATCTCTAATCTCAAGCCTAGACTCGACTCGGTCTAGACGAGCTCTCTGGCACAACCGGATCTACCTTGTCACTTGCGCGATGAACCACAATCGCGCTAAGCATAAAGCTTAATGTTACAAACTTTGATTCAATAAAGATCAATGTGATGCTCATACACAATACATATGAATATATCAACACATTACATTATATCTCAACATATTAATCATTTGCATCAAATTTCATAAATCACATTAAAACAAAGACAAACATGGGCCCAAAAAGGATCTAATATGCTATTCAAAGTTCAAAGTTACTGCTTTGGTCCATATTGACACCTTGTGTCTAGCCCCATAGGTAATATATATATATATCCATGGATAATGTAACAGCCCAGTCTCTTAGACCTCAACCCGGCTAGACCCTTAGGCCCCAGTATCTTGATCCTCAAGCCGGCTAGACTGTTATAGTTTTTGAGGCTTACGACCCGGTCTTTTCACCCTAAAAACATCACATTTATCAACTGGGCTCGGCTTACGACCCGGTCTTTTCACCTACCCAGCAATTCATAGGCATGTCGCAAAACCTAGAACTCTGAAAATTGAATAACATACTAGGCACACAATTAATTCATTTATCTCATTATCAAATACTTTCACAATTCATTTCTCATTTCATTTCTCATAATCAAACTAGGCTCATTGTCTTATTATATCTTCATTTTTCTCACCTTTCTCATTCTTCTCTTTTTTATCCATATCAATTTGTTTCATTATGATTTCACATGTCTTACCACATTAATCCATATTTCTTTTCATATACAATACATTACTCAATTGCATTGATACATCAACATAATTCACATCATGCATATCATAACATATAAGTCATTCATCAACAATGTATCAATTAACTTAACACATTTCTCAACTAACTGTGTCAAGTCCCAATGTCATGTAAGTGTATGCAATCATCCAGAGTTTGTACTTACCTCTTAAAGCAACAACACCACTCTAACAAGATCCTCTTCCAAGATAACTCTCAACACTTGAATTAAGGTAGCTCAAATCTCTTCAAAACCTAATCCAAATATGATTAACTACACTCACTTAGTGATACACATAATAGAATAAGGAAGAGAACTATCTAGGGCAAACTCTACACTTGACACGCTCAACAACACGGGCGTGTCCTTGGTCGTACCCTAAATCTACAATACAGAAGCTTTGACATGCTCAGTGACATGGGCGTGTCACTGCACGTGTCAATTCTCCTTTAACACAGAAGCTATGACATGCTAAGTGACATGGATGTGTCACTGGACGTGTTAATCTTCCAACAACACAGTAGCTTTGACATGCTCAGTGACATGGGCGTGTCACTGGACATGTCACCAACCCAGAAAATAGAACCAACGACACGCCCAAAGACATGGCCGTGCTCCTGGGCATGTCAGGCCAAAAACCCTAAAATCGACACCAACAAAGCTACATCCAACAACATCTTTCTTACCCTTTTTCACTCCAAACAAACTTAACCAAAACCATCAACAATCCATATAATACTTGAGTAAACCTTAAAACAACTCAATTACAAACATTAAAACACAATCACAACCATTTATCCCAACTCAAACTTACACCATCCACACACTTGTCTCTTTCACCAAACTTAACCCTTTTCTCTTCAATCCAACCCAAAATTCATAGTTACCATGACCAAATACTTCAAACACACCAAAACAATCATAAACACATCTACAACAAACAACCCAACAAACCCAAAAACACAAACTCAAAAGAAAACAAAGAAACAAGTTGGAAACTTACAAAAAATGAAGAAAATCCTTAAAACTCCAACTTGATCTCTTGAAAACCTTCAATCTCTTGAGTTTGGAAGCAATAAAATCCCTTTTCCTTTGGTTGATAATGGTGGCTGACCAAAGAAGAGAAAGAAGAAGAAGAAGAAGATGAAGCAAAGTCAACCTCTTTTAACCAAACACTCTCTCCTTAAATCACTCTCCACCAAGAGTTTAATTAATAAAATAATAACTCAATTACATCATCTTCCACTAACTTAAATAAATCCATTTAAATACTAAAATATCTCTTGACCAAAATAAACCCATTGACTTGTATATAATATATATCTCTTCATATAAACAACATATACACACTCCTTCCTCTTATCTTCTCACTTAATTAAACATACACTTAAAAATCCTTTAATCCAATACAACAATTAATATTCCAAAATTTTAGGGTATCATTTGGGATATTACAATTCTCCCCCTCTATAAATAAATTTCATCCTCAAAATTACCTATTCTCAAGTCTCAAATAACTGGGGATACTGATCTCGCATCAATTGCTCACTCTCCCAAGTTGCTTCTTCTTTAGCATGATTCTTCCAAAAAACCTTCACAAGTGGCACTTTCTTATTTCTCAACTCTTTCATTCCATGTGCTAAAATAGCCACTGGTTTTTCTTCAAAAATTAGATCCGGACTCACTTCAATAGATTCTACTGACAAAATATGAGATGGGTCTGACCTGTACCTCCGTAGCATAGAAACATGGAAGGCATTGTGAATTCGATCCAACTCAGGTGGCAAAGCGAGTCTATAAGCAACTGGTCCAACTCTATCCAGTATCTCATAAGGTCTAATGAAACGTGGACTCAACTTTCTTTTGAGGCCAAATCTCAAAATTCTCTTCTAAGGAGACACTTTCAGAAAAACTTTATCTCCAATACTGAACTCTATGTATCTCCTCTTTAAATCTGAATAGGATTTCTGTCGGTCTGAAGCTGCTTTAAACTGATCCCGAATTATCTTCACTTTCTCTTCTGTTTCTTTTATCAAATCGGGACCAGCCAACTTACCTTCTCCAACTTCATCCCAACATAGAGGCTTCCTGCATCTTCTTCCATACAATGCCTTATAAGGTGCCATTCTAATACTGGACTGATGACTGTTGTTATAAGAAAACTCAATCAATGGCAAGAATATGTCCCAACTCCTAAAGAAATCAATGACACAACTTCTCAACATGTCCTCTAAAATCTATATCACTCTCTCTGACTGCCCATTTGTCTGCAGATGAAAAGTAGTGCTAAAGTGCAATTGAGAATCCAAAGTAGCATGCATACTCTTCCAAAACTTTGAATTAAACTGAGGATCTTGATCAAACACTAAAGAAATTAGGACTCCTTGCAATCTCACTATCTCACTGATATACAGCTCAGCTAACTTCTTAAGAGAATAGTCCATTCGAACTGGAAGAAAGTGAGCTGTCTTTATCAATTGATCAATAATCACCCAAATTGCATCATGCTTCTTCTGAGTTAAAGGTAACCCAGTCACAAAATCCATAGTCACTCGCTCCCATTTCCATTTTGGCACTGTTAAAGGTTGGAGCAACCCCAAAGGAACTTGGTGCTCGGCCTTCACTCTCTGACAAGTGAGACATTTGGATATAAACTCCGCTATGTCCCTCTTCATACCTGACCACCAATAATTTTGCTTCAAATCATGATACATCTTGGTACTCCCAGGGTGCATAGCAAAAGCCGACTGATGTGCTTCCTCTAAAATAGTCTTTTTCAATCTTGCATCATTAGGAACACAATCTATTCTTATACCATAAACTACCATCACTTCTCACATGAAAATCTCGGCTCTCCCCCTTTTGGCAATCCGATACAACTTTCTAAATTTTCTCATCTACCAACTGAGCCTCTCTAATATGATCCAATAACACCGGTCTCAATTGCAATTGATCCAACAAAGCACCATCACTACAAGGCTCGAAACTAGCATGCAACGCTCTCAACTAAACAAGCAACAAGAGCGAATAAGTAGTCAAACCGGCCAAAGACTTCCAACTCAAGGTATCAGCAACAACATTTGCCTTACCAGGATGATAATCAATCAAACAGTCGTAGTCTTTGATAAACTCTAGCTACCGTCTCTGCCAAAGATTCAGCTCTCTCTAAACCCCCAAGTATTTCAAACTCTTGTGATATGTATAAATGAAACACTTCTCCCCATAAAGGTAATGTCGCCAAATCATCAAAGCAAAAACTATGGCTGCTAACTCCAAATCATGCGTCGGATAATTCAACTCATGCGGCTTCAACTGCTGAGAAGCATAAGCTATGACTCTACTCTCTTACATCAAAACACAACCTAAACCATTATGTGAATCATCACTGATAATCACATATGGTTTATCTTCCACAGGCAAGGTAAGAACAGGAGCTTGAGTCAACATCTCCTTCAACTACTCAAAGCTTTCTTGACACTGATTTGTCTACAAGAATCTAACTCCTTTCCGAAGCAATCTGGTGAGTGGAGTAGCTATTAAAGAAAAACCTTTCATAAACCATCGATAATAGCGTGCCAAACCTAGAAAACTTCTAACTTCAGTCACTGATTTCGGTGGACTCCAATTCAAAATAGCTTCAACTTTACTTGGATCAACTTTAATACCATCTGCTGAAACTACATGACCCAGAAAAGTCACTTGATCAAGCCAAAACTCACATTTCGACAACTTAGCATACAACTGCTTCTCTCTCAAGGTCTGCAATACAATCCGCAAGTGCTTATCATGATCCTCCTCATTATGCGAATACACCAAAATATCATCTATAAAGACTACCACAAACTGATCCAAATAAGGTCTAAACACCCTGTTCATCAAATCCATAAAAGTTGCAGGTGCATTCGTCAATCCAAAAGGCATCACCAAAAACTCATAATGCCCATACCTTGTGCGGAAAGCTGTCTTGGGAATGTCTTCCCCTCTGATTCTCAACTGATAGTACCCTGATCTCAGATCAATCTTGGAGAAAACTGCTACTCCTTTCAACTGATCAAAGAGATCATCTATCCTAGGTAAAGGAAACTTGTTCTTGATGGTCACCTTATTCAATTGCCGATAATCAATTCACAATCTTAAGGTACCATCCTTCTTCTTCACAAACAAAACAGGAGCTCTCCACGGAGAAACACTAGGGAGAACAAACCCTTTATCCAACAACTCCTGCAACTGTACCTTCAACTCTCTCAACTCAGCAGGTGCCATGCAATAAGGAGTAATAGAGATGGGAGTGGTACCAGGCAACAAATCGATACCAAACTCAACCTCTCTCTCAGGGGGTATCCCTGGTAACTCTGTAGGAAAAACATTTGGGAAATGCACAACTCTGGGTATACTATTAAGCTGAGAACCCACTACTCTGGTATCTACCACATGAGCAAGATAAGCATCACACCCTTTTCGAATCAACCTCCTAGCTGCAACAGCTAAAACAAACATGGATGCAAGTTGTCTCTTCTCACTAGATACCATAACACTTCTACCATCACCGGTTCTAAGAGTAACACACTTATTCTGACAATCTACTATAGCTCCATGCTTGGACAACCAATCCATGCCCAAAATCAGATTATACTCCTTAAAAGGCATTTCAATCAAATCACCAAGAAACTCGTCACCCTGAACAACCACTAGGCTATCTCGGTGCACCATACTTACCACAACACTATGCCCTAAAGGATTTGTCACTAAAACATCAAATCCTAGGGACTCAGAATGCAATTCAGACACAGGCAAGATGGATGCACTTATGTAAGAATACGTAGATCCTGGATCTATCAAAGCAAGAACTGAAATGCCAAATAAAGAAAATGTAGCCACAAAGACGGCTGAAGCATCTGGCTGCCTCTGCATCACATACACTCGCTGAGAAGGCCCAGCCTCATCTGGCCTACTACCTCCGGATGTAGAGCCTCCTCTCTGATTGAAACCAGGTCGACCACCTCTACCAAAACCTCTGCCACTATGACCTCCTCTGACACTAGGTCGAGAAACTGCAGAATCTGCCTGCCTATCCTCCTGTAGCTCAGGACAATCTCTGATGAAATGGTCAGGTGATCCGCATCTAAAACACTCAGCTGGTCCACCTATCTTCCAACAAACATCCCCATGTATCCTACCATAATGGACACATGTAGGTGGAGTAGACCTCTGAGCCACTGGGGTCGGTGCACTAGCCACAGAAACTGTAGGTCTCGATCTCTGCCTCTGATATAGTACTGACCTAACATGCTGCTTCTGGCCCCTACTGAACCTCTGAAAATGACCTCCTTGGCCTCTCTTTGCAGATGAAGACCCTGCCTCAAACTAGGGTCTCCTAACTCTGGTCTCCTCCTCAATAGTAGCTGCTACAATAGCCTGTGCTCTCTCAACACTCTGGGCAGCTGCAACTAGCTGGGAAAGATCCTGATACCAGGAACTAGCAACAATACACATAATAAAGGGTCTTAACCCCTCCTCAAATCTCCTGCATTGGTCTATCTCATCTGAAATAATCCCACCAGCATAACGACTCAACCGGATAAACTCAATCTCATACTCTGTCACAATCTGGTTATCCTATCTTAGATTCAGAAACTCCATCTTCTTAGCATCCTTATACTCCCTCGGAGTATACTTCTGCTCAAACTCCCGCAGAAAATCACCATAAGACAAGGTCGGTGGATCATCCATCTCATGTGGAACCGTCTTCCACCAATCATACGCATCTCTCTGCAGAAGAGATCTAGCATAATCAAATTTCTCCTCAGGAGTGGCTTGCAACTGGATAAATACCCTCTGAACTCTATCCAACCACTGGTTAGCTACAGCAAGATCTGTAGTACCAAAGAAATCCTCCACCCCAAACTTCCTCAATTTATCATGCTGCCTCACCGGTTCTTGTGGCTGTGGTTGCAGTGACGGCTACTTCACTGGAGCCTACCTCAATAAATCTACCATATGCCTTAACCAAACCAGTAGAATCTCATCAACAGCTGGTCCCTCTGGCACAGGAGCAGGTGCCTCTCCAGCTAACTCAACCCTAGCTCCATCTCTACCCTCAACAGGAGCTACACTCCTAGCACTACCTTCTACGAACTGACGTGACTGAGACGCCATCACTACCTATATCTGTAAACACAGCAGAATACCTCATCAAAGAACAGAACTGCCAGTGCCAATGCATGTATCTTATTTAAAAATCATATTTAAAAATAAAAATTTTCTTTTCCTTACAATTCAACTAGGTTGAGAACCTCAAACCTAGGCTCTGATACGAAAACAGTTGTAACACCCCCGTACCCCATATACGTACACTGCATACACCCACACAACATGTGATATACGTATAGAGGATATAAGGGTATCACAATTCATTTTAAAACAAAACAATCTTTAGCTATAAAATCAAATCATCATTGCTAAAATCTGAATAAACTAAAAACATTTAACTTATATAATGGAAAGTAATAGATAAAACATTTCTTTGTTAAAATACATATATATATATCATCATTACCCAAAATTTTATCCAAATTATTTGTTTAATAAGCAGCAGAAAATACATAAGTTTACATCAAAATCAATAAGTACTAAAATATGAAATGTATACATGCTGGCAGTTCATCTCTGATCTTGATGTCCATAACTATATCTAATCTCAAGCCTAGACTTGACTCGGTCTAGGGCACAACCGGATCTACCCTGTCACCTGCCCGATGAACCACAATCACGCTAAGCAGAAAGCTTAGTGGTACAAACTTTGATTCAATAAAGATCAATGCGATGCTCATACACAATACATATGAATATATCAACTCATTACATTGTATCTCAACATATTAATCATTTGCATCACATTTCATAATTCACATTAAAACAAAGACAAACATGGGCACAAAAAGGATCTAATATGCTATTCAAAGTTCAGAGTTACTACTTTGGTCCATATTGACACCTTGTGTCTAGCCCCGTAGGCAATATATATATATATCCATGGATAATGTAACAGCCCTAGTCTCTTGGACCTCAACCCGGCTAGACATTTGGGCCCCAGTATCTTAATCCTCAACCCGGTTAGACTATTACAGTTTTTGAGGCTTATGACCTGGTCTTTTCACCCCAAAAACATCACATTTATCAACTGGGCTCGACTTACGACCCGGTCTTTTCACCTGCCCAACAATTCATAGGCATGCCGCCAAACCCAGAACTCTGAAAATTGAATAACATGCTAGGCACACAATTAATTCATTTATCTCATTATCAAATACTTTCACAATTCATTTCTCATAAATCAAACTAGGCTCATTGCCTTATTATATCTTCATTTTTCTCACCTTTCTCATTCTTCTCTTTTTTATCCATATCAATTTGTTTCATTATGATTTCACATGTCTTACCACATTAATCCATGTTTCTTTTCATATACAATACATTACTCAATTGCATTGATACATCAACATAATTCACATCATGCATATCATAACATATAACTTATTCATCATCAATGTATGAATTAACTTAACATATTTCTCAACTAAATGTGTCAAGTCCCAATGTCATGTAAATGTATGCAATCATCCAAAGGTTGTACTTACCTCTTAAAGCAACAACACCACTCTAACAAACTCCTCTTCCAAGATAACTCTCAACACTTGAATTAAGGTAGCTCAAATCTCTTTAAAACCTAATCGAAATGTGATTAACAACACGCTCAACAACACAAGCGTGTCCCTGGTCGTGCCCTAAATCCACAACACAAAAGCTTTGACACGCTCAGTGACATGGGCGTGTCACTGCACGTGTCAATTCTCCTCAAACACAAAAGCTATGACATGCTCAGTGACATGGGCGTGTCATTGGACGTGTCAATCTTCAAACAACATAGTAGCTATGACACGTTCAGTGACATGGGCATGTCACTGATCGTATCACCAACCCAGAAAATAGAACCAGCGACACGCCCAAAGACATGGTTGTGCTCCTGGGAGTGTCGGGCCAAAAACCTTGAAATCTACACCAACAAAAGCCACATCCAACAACATCTTTCTTACCCTTTTTCACACCAAACAAACTTAACCAAAACCATCAACAATCCATATAATTACAAACATCAAAACACAATCACAACCATTTATCGTAACTCAAACTTACACCATCCACACGATTGTCTCTTTAACCAAACTTAACACTTTTCTCTTCAATCCAACCCAAAAATCACAGTTACCATGACCAAATACTTCAAACACACCAAAATAATCATAAACACATCTACAACAAACAACCCAACAAACCCAAAAACACAAACTCAAAAGAAAACAAAGAAACAATTTGGAAACTTATCCAAAATGAAGAAAATCCTTATAACGCCGGCTTGATCTCTTGAAAACCTTCAATCTCTTGAGTTTGGAAGCAACAAAATTCCTTTTCCTTTGGTTGATAATGGTGGTCGGCCAAAGAGAAGAAAGAAGAAGAAGATGAAGCAAAGTCAACTGCTTTTAACCAAACACTCTCTCCTCAAATCACTCTCCACCAAGAGTTTAATTAATAAAATAATAACTCAATTACATCATCTTCCACTAACTTAAATAAATCCATTTAAATACTAAAATATCTCTTGACCAAAATAAACCCATTGACTTGTATATAATATATATCTCTTCATATAAACAACATATACACACTCCTTCCTCTTATCTTCTCACTTAATTAAACATACACTTAAAAATCCTTTAATCCAATAAACAATTAATATTCTAAAATTTTAGGGTATCATTTGGGATATTACATAGTTATAGTAAATGGTGGAACGTCCCAAGGTCATCTCACAAGGAAGGTATTTGTTGGTGATAGTTTGATTGAAATAATAAAGTTAAAGATTGAGTATGTAGTGTTGAAATGGTGAAAAGTGTTTAAAACTTAAAAGTGAAATTAGTAATGGTTGCACAAGATTAATTTAAATTCTTGGAATGGTACCTAGGATTTGTAGATTAATTTAATCAAAGCTTAATTCTCAATTATCCATTAACATAACTTTATAACTTGATTTCCTCCTTAATATCAAGTAGCAATTATCAATTCATTTGTTCTCACATTCATGAATTAACAAAAACCAGTTATCTTAATTAGCAAATTAAGTACACTTTAGAACTTATATTTCTAATTCATTCTTAAGATAGTTGATTGCATAGTTTCAATATCAAATTTCACCTCTTGGTCCTTCATTCAATATAAGAGATCAATAGGTGCTTGATCTATCAACCTAATATATAATCCAATGAAAACAACTAATAACATGTTATATTAATGGAAATATTGAATTAAGACATTTATCAAATATACTACAAGTGTAACATCCAAAAAATTTTGAAAATTTCTAATTTTTGGAAAATTTGATAAAATAAATTATAATTTAAAAGGATAAATTAAATTAATAGTTTTAAATGAAAAATGAAGGGATTTTAAATGAAAAAGTGGAATATATATATATATGATATATATGCAAAATACACATAACATATATAAAAGTCAACACTTTTTAAAAAGAAAAGGGTATTTTGGTAATTAAATCTTATAAATTCAAAATTAATAAAATAATTCAAAAATAAATTAATTTTGAATGAAAGAGAGAAATTAGGACTTTTAATTTATTAAAAAAATAATTAAATAATTAAATATTAAATTATTTTAATATATATATATATGTGTGTAGTTAAAAAAAAAGATGAAAAGGAAAGAATACTAAAAATCTTCTTCTTCTTCTTCTCAAGAACGTGGCTTCCATGGATGTTTGAAGACCAAGGATTTTTCTTCTTCCATACTCCATAAATTGAAGGAATTAACAAGTTTCAAGTGGATTTTTGGTGATTTCCACCAAAATTAATAAGTTTCCATCTCTTTTCTTTGAATTCCTTGGAAATTTAGATTATGTGAGAATTTGAATTTTTATGTAGTATGTTATAATTTTTGGAATTGGTGTGTATGATGTTATTTTGGGTATTTAACAATGATTCTAAGGTTAGATTGAAGAGATGATGGAGTTTGGTTAAAGAATGGTGAAGAGAGAGAATTTAGGGTTATGGATTTTTTGGGATTTTGAAAACATGAATTTTTATTGTGAAAATTGATTCCAAATAAGTTGTTTTGATTCATAAACAAGTATTTTAAAGTCAAATATTGGATTTGGTGGTGTCGGGTTGGAGTTTAAGAATGGAAGTGGAGATTTAAGGTTTTGGAAAAGTGATTTTCCAAAGTGGTTGAATTGTGTGATTTTATTTGTTTAAGCATGTTTTTTAGTGTTAAAAGTGATGAATATAAGCTTGGAATGAGTAATGGATTGTGTTGGAATGGAAAACCTTCAATGGGGGGGAAGGTTATGCCATTTTTGAGATTTTGTATATAAGAGTATATTTTTATAATGTAAATGATTTAAATGTATTAAAATATGTTTTTAATAATATAAATAAACTTAAAACACTAATTTAATTGTAGTAGAATGGAATTCCAATGTTGAAGTAAGGAAAGGCTAAATTTTTGGAAATTTGTAGGAGTGATGTGTAATTATGATTTAATGTTGGAAATGCCATTAAATGTGATACTAAATGATTATTTGCTATTACATTTGGTTTAGGCATTGAGGGAGATTGATTTGCTTCATCCAAGTGGTGAAGGGCAAGTTAGAAAGATTGGATTGAAGGTTGTTTTTAGCTTGCTTTGGGTTGCTAGTGGAGGTATGTACAAACTTTGAATATAATGTTTATATTTGCATAACATTTGGACTTAACACATTTTGGTTGAAAAATGTGTTAAGCTACTTGGTTCATTGATTGTGTATGAATAATATGCTATGACATTTGTAATGTCATATATGTGTTAAATGCATTGTGAAAAGCCATTGATAATGGCTAATTTGTGTAACATGTGAAATATGCATATTATGTGAAAATACACAAAGTAATTGGGAAATGTGTTGTGAATGCAAAAATGAGATATGTGTAATAATGAAATGAATTGATATTGATAAAAATGAGAAAAGTGAGAAAGATGAGAAAGATGTGAAAAATAAGAAAAGTGAGAAAAAAATGTGAAAATAAGGCAATGTGCCTAGATTGAATATGTAAAAATGAGAAAGAGATTAATAATGAGAAATATGAATAAATTGTGTGCCTAGTATGTTATTCAATTTTCAGAGTTCTGGGTTTGGCGGCATGCCTATGATTGCCTACGGGCTATACGCTGGAATGGTGAAAAGAGTGGGTCGTAAGCCAGGCCAGCTGATAAATATGATGTTTTTGGGGTGAAAAGACTGGGTGAAAAAACTGTAGCAGTCTAGCCGGGTTGAGGACCAAGATACTGGGGCCTAAGGGTCTAGCCAGGTTGAGGTCCAAGAGACTGGGGCTATTAAATTATCCATGGATATATATTGCCTACGGGGCTAGACACATGGTGTCATTATGGACCAAAGCAGTAACTCTGAAATTTGAATAGCATATTAGATCCTTTTTGGGCCCATGCTTGTCTTTGTTTTTCTGTGAATTATGAATTATGATACAATTGAGCAATATAATGTTATGAGTTGTGCTTATGAATTATTTGAAAAATATAAGAAAGTGGATTGATGTGACATCTATATGCATTGTGCATTTGGTATTGCATTGAGTTAAATTGTTATTATCAAAGTTTGTACCACTAGGCTTTGGCTTAGAGCGATTGTCTCCATCGCGCAGGTGACAGGGTAGACCCAGTTGAGCCAGAGAGTTCTTCTAGACCAGGTCGGGTCTAGACTTGCAGTTGAGCTTGCAGAGTTGCTATCGAGATCAGAAACACTGCCAGTAACATGTATATATTTTTATGTTATTGTACATTTTGAGTTTTATGCATAATATATTATATATTTAATTTTATGTATTGTTTATTATAAAGAATGTTTGAGTCAATGTATTTGAAATGGGAGAGTAAGTGTGTTTTAAATTATATGTATCTATATGTATAAATATTTGAGAAAATTGGTGAAATTGAGAAGTATGGTTGAGAGGGTGATTGGAAATTATTAGGAGTGTTTTCTTTTTGCAGGTTGAGTAATTGCTAGATTTTGGGATATCCAAAATACAAACAAAACTCTGGCGAATTTTTCCTAGAGATTTTTATATATATTATTTATTTTGGGTTCTTATAACAAGTAAATAATAATTATATTCTATTTAATTTTTATATATTTAGAATTTGAAATTTTAAATTGGAAATGTAAAAAAAAAATAGTAAATCCGTCTGTGACATTTTTGTACCGTATATGCATATTTTACATATGCTAGAAATATGTTTTATATGTATATAGGGTATAAGGGTGTTACATTTGTTTTGGTATCAAAGCCTAGGTTTGAGGTTCTCGACCTAGGTGGGATGATAAAAAGAGAAAATGGGGGATTTGAAATATAGTTTTTAATTGTAATACATGCATTGGCACTGGCAGTTTTTGATCTCTGATATAGTACCTTCTGCTTTGTTTGCAGATATAGGTAGTTATGGCATCTCGGCCGCATCAGGCTGCTGAGGGTAGTGGAGAGAGTGTGGCTCCATATGAGGGTAGAGATGGAGCTAGAGTTGTATCTGCTGGTGAGGCGTCTATTTCTGTACCTGTGAGACCAGCAGCTGATGAGGTTTCGCCTGGCTGGGTATGGCATATGGTAGAGTTGTTGAGGCTGGCTCAAGTTCCGCAGCCACCACAGCCGCAGCCGCAGTTACCAATGAGACAATATGATAAATTGAGAAAGTATGGGACTGAGGACTTTGTTGGTACTACAGATCTTGCTGTAGCAAAGTAGTGGCTAGACCAGGTTCAGAGGATATTTATTCAGTTACAGGCTAATCCAGAAGAGAAGTTTGATTATGCCAGATCTCTTCTGCAGAGAGATGCATATGATTGGTGGAAGACAGTTCCACATGCTCTAGATGATCCACCAGTTTTCGATCTATGATGATTTGCTGCGGGAATTTGAGCAGAAGTATACTCCGAGAGAGTATAAAGATGCAAAGAAGATGGAATTCCTGAGTCTGAGATAGGATACCAGGACAGTGACCGAGTATGAGATCGAGTTTATCTGGTTGAGTCACTATGCTGGTGGGAACATTTCTGACAAGTTTGACATGTGTAGGAGGTTTGAGGAGGGATTGAGACCCTCTATCATGTGCATCATCGCAGGCTCTTGGTATCAGGATTTCTCCCAGTTAGTTGCAGCTGCCAAGAGTATTGAGAGGGCGCAGAGTCTTGCAGCAGCTGCTAGGGTTGAGGAGACCAGAGTTAGGAGACCCCAGAGTGAGGCAAGGTCATCATCAGTGAAGAGAGACTGAGGGGGACATTTTTAGAGGTTTAGTAGGAGTCAGGGGCAGTTTGTTAGGTCAGTACAGCAGCAGAGACAGAGATAGAGACCTGCAATTTCAGTGGCTAGTGCTCCGACCCCAGTGGCTCAGAGACCTACTCCACCTACTTGCGTTCATTGTGGTAGAGTACACGGAGGTGTCTGCTGGTGGAGAGGTGCTTCAAGAGTGTGTTTTAGATGTGGGTCATCAGACCATTTTATCAGAGATTGTCCCGAGGCAGACAGATACTGCATCTTCTCTACCCAGTGTCAGAGGGTTTCGTGGTGGCGGAGGTTTTAGTAGAGGTGGTCACCCTAGGTTTAGTCAGAGAGGAGGCTCTACATCCGGAGACAGTAGGCCAGATGAGGCTGGGCCATCTCAGCAGGTTTATGTGATGCAGAGGCAGCTGGATGCTTCAGCCGTCATTGCGGGTACATTTTCTTTATTTGGTATTTCAGTCCTTGCTCTATTAGATTCTGGATCTACGCATTCATACATAAGTGCATCCATCTTGCCTATGTCTGAATTGCATTCTGAGTCCCTAGGATTTGATGTCTTGGTGACAAATCCTTTAAGGCATAGTGTTATGGTGAGCAGGGTGCACCGAGATAGTCCAGTTGTTGCTCATGATGAGGAGTTTCTCGGTGACCTGATTGAGATGCCTTTTAGGGAATATGATCTGATTTTGGGCATGGATTGGTTATCCAAGCAAGGGGCTATGGTAGACTGTCAGAGGAAATGTGTTACTTTGAGAACACGGGATGGTAGGGATGTTATAGTATCTAGTGAGCAGAGGTATCTTTCATCTATGTTTGTTTCAGCTATTTCAGCTGGGAGAATGATTCGGAAGGGATGTGAGGCTTATCTTGCTCATGTTGTAGATACTAGAGTAGTGGGATCCCTGCTTGAAAGTATACCCACAATTGCCGAGTTTCCAGATGTTTTCCCTGATGAGTTGCCAGGGGTACCTCCTGAGAGAGAAGTGGAGTTTGGTATCGATTTGTTGCCTGGTACCACTCCTATCTTTATTACCCCTTATAGGATGGCACCTGTTGAGTTGAGAGAGTTGAAGGTGCAGTTGCAGGAGTTATTGGATAAAGGGTTTATACGCCCTAGTGTGTCCCCGTGGGGAGTGCCTATGTTGTTTGTGAAGAAGAAGGATGGCACCATGAGATTATTTATTGATTATAGGCAGTTGAATAAGGTGACCATCAAGAACATGTATCCTTTGCCTCAGATAGATGATCTCTTTGATCAGTTGAAGGAAGCAGCAGTATTCTCTAAGATTGATATGAGATCAGGGTACCATCAGTTGAGAGTCAGAGATGTGGATGTACCTAAGACAGCATTTCGTACAAGGTATGGGCATTATGAGTTTATGGTGATGCCCTTTGGATTGACGAATGCACCAGCAGCTTTTATGGATTTGATGAATAGGGTATTCAGACCATAATTAGATCAGTTTGTGGTGGTCTTCATTGATGACATCTTAGTGTATTCGAGTAATGAGGAGGATCATGATAGGCATTTGCGGATCGTATTGCAGACTCTGAGAGAGAAGCAGTTGTATGCTAAACTGTCTACGTGTGAGTTTTGGCTCAATCAGGTAGCTTTTCTTGGTCATGTGGTTTCATTAGAGGATATTAGAGTTGATCCGAGTAAAATTGAGGCTATCTTGAATTGGAGTCCACCGAAGACTGTGACATACGTTAGAAGTTTTCTGGGATTGGTAGGCTATTATCGTCAGTTGTGAAGGGTTTTTCTATAATAGCTTCACCACTCACCAGATTACTTTGGAAAGGAGTTAAATTTGTGTGGACAGATCAGTGTCAGGCGAGTTTTGAGCAGCTGAGGGAGATGTTGACTCAAGCTCCTGTCCTTACCCTGCCTGTGGAAGGTAAACCATATGTGATATATAGTGATGCTCCACACAATGGTTTAGGTTGTGTTTAGATGCAGGAGGGTAGAGTCATTACTTATGCCTCTCGACAGTTGAAACCGCATGAGCTGAATTATCCAACGCATGATTTGGAATTAGCAGTAATAGTCTTTGCCTTGAAGATTTGGCGGCATTATTTGTATGGGAAAAGTGTTTTATTTATACAAATCACAAGAGTTTGAAATACTTGGGTGTTCAGAGAGAGCTGAATCTTCGGCAGAGGCAGTGGTTAGAGTTGATTAAAGACTACGACTGTTTGATTGATTATCATCCTGGTAAGGCAAATGTTGTTGCTGATGTCTTGAGTCAGAAATCTTTGGCATGTTTGACTGCTTATTTGCTCTTGTTGCTTGTTGAGTTGAGAGCATTGCATGCTAGATTTGAGTCTTCTGATGATGGTGCATTGATGGCTCAGTTGCAGTTGAGGCTAGTCTTGTTGGATCATATTAGGGAGGCTCAATTAGCAGATGAGAGAATTTAGAAAATTGTGTTGGTTTGTCATAAAGGGGAAAGTCGAGACTTTTATGTAAGGGATGATGGCAATCTACGGTATAGAGATAGATTGTGTATTCCTGATGATGCAGAATTGAAAAGAATGATATTAGAGGAAGCACATCAGTCACTTTTTGCTATGCACCCTGGGAGTACCAAGATGTATCGAGACTTGAAGTGACATTATTGGTGGTCAGGTATGAAGAGGGACATAACAGAGTTTGTATCCAGATGTCTCACTTGCCAGAAAGTGAAGGTTGAGCACCAAGTTCCTTCAGGATTGCTCCAACCTTTATTAGTGCCAGAGTGGAAATGGGAGCAAGTGACAATGGATTTTGTGACTGGACTGCCTTTAACTCAGAAGAAGCATGATGCAATCTGGGTGATAGTTGATCGGATGATGAAGACAGCTCATTTTCTTCCAGTTCGGATGGATTATTCTCTTGAGAGATTAGCTGAGCTGTATATCAATAAGATAGTTAGGTTGCATGGAGTCCCAGTTTCAGATTTAATGAGAAGAGACATAGAGTTTAGCGTGGGAGATAAAGTGTTTCTGAAGGTGTCTCCATGGAAGAAAATTTTGAGATTTGGCCGCAAAGGGAAGTTGAGTCCTCGTTTCATAGGACCATATGAGGTGTTGGAGAGAGTTGGTCCAGTGGCTTATAGACTAGCTTTGTCGCCTGAGTTAGATCGAATACATAATATTTTCCATGTCTCGATGCTTCAGAGATATAGGTCTGACCCATCTCATATCTTGTCAGTGGAGTCCATTGAGGTGAGTCCAGATCTAACTTACGAGGAAGAACCAATGGCGATTTTGGCACGAAAGGTTAAAGAATTGAGGAATAAGAGGGTGCCACTTGTGAAAGTCCTTTGGAGGAATCATGCCACTAAGGAGGCAACATGGGAAAGTGAGCAGGCGATGCAGAGTCAGTTTCCCCATTTGTTCCCGACTTGAGGATAGGTAATTTCGGGGACGAAATTTATTTTAGGGGGAGAGAATTGTAACATCCAAATTTTTTTGAAAATTTCTAATTTTTGGAAAATTTGATAAAATAATTATAATTCAAAAGGATAAATTAAATTAATAGTTTTAAATGAAAAATGAAGGGATTTTAAATGAAAAAGTGGAATATATATATATATATGATATATATGCAAAATATACATAACATATATAAAAGTCAACACTTTTTAAAAGAAAATGGTATTTTGGTAATTAAATCTTATAAATTCAAAATTAATAAAATAATTCAAAAACAAATTAATTTTGAATGGAAGAGGGAAATTAGGACTTTTAATTTATTAAAAAAATAATTAAATATTAAATATTAAATTATTTTAATATATATGTGGTTAAAAAAAATGAAAAGGAAAGAATACTAAAAATCTTCTTCTTCTTCTTCTCAAGAACGTGGCTTCCATGGATGTTTGAAGACCAAGAATTTTGCTTCTTCCATATTCCATAAATTGAAGGAATTAACAAGTTTCAAGTGGATTTTTGGTGATTTCCACCAAAATTAGTAAGTTTTCATCTCTTTTCTTTGAATTCCTTGGAAATTTAGATTATGTGAGAATTTGAATTTTTATGTAGTATGTTATAATTGTTGGAATTGGTGTGTATGATGTTATTTTGGGTAGTTAACAATGATTCTAAGGTTAGATTGAAGAGATGATGGAGTTTGGTTAAAGAATGGTGAAGAGAGAGAATTTAGGGTTATGGATTTTTGGGGTTTTGAAAACATGAATTTTAATTGTGCAAATTGATTCCAAATGAGTTGTTTTGATTCATAAACAAGTATTTTAAAGTCAAATATTGGATTTGGTGGTGTTGGGCTGGAGTTTGAGAATGGAAGTGGAGATTTAGGGTTTTGGAAAAGTGATTTTCCAAAGTGGTTGAATTGTGTGTTTTTATTTGTTTAAGCATGTTGTTTAGTATTAAAAGTGATGAATATAAGCTTGGAATGAGTAATGGATTGTGTTGGAATGGAAAACCTTCAATGGGGGAAGGTTATGCCATTTTTGAGATTTTGTATATAAGAGTGTATTTTTATAATGTAAATGATTTAAATGTATTAAAATATGTTTTTAATAATATAAATAAACTTAAAACACTAATTTAATTGTAGTAGAATGGAATTCCAATGTTGAAGTAAGGAAAGGCTAAATTTTTGAAAATTTGTAGGAGTGATGTGTAATTATGATTTAATGTTGGAAATGCCATTAAATGTGATACTAAATGATTATTTGCTATCACATTTGGTTAAGGCATTGAGGGAGATTGATTTGCTTCATCTAAGTGGTGAAGGGCAAGTTAGAAAGATTGGATTGAAGGTTGTTTTTAGCTTGCTTTGGGTTGCTAGTGGAGGTATGCACAAACTTTGAATATAATGTTTATATTTGTATAACATTTGGACTTAATATATTTTGGTTGAAAAATGAGTTAAGCTACTTGGTTCATTGATTGCCTGTGAATAATATGCTATGACATTTGTAATCTCATATATGTGTTAAATGCATTGTGAAAAACCATTGATAATGGTTAATTTGTGTAACATGTGAAATATGCATATTATGTGAAAATACCCAAAGTAATTGGGTAATGTGTTGTGAATGCAAAAATGTGATATGTGAAATATGAAATGAATTGATATTGATAAAAATGAGAAAAGTGAGAAAAATGAGAAAGATGTGAAAAATGAGAAAAGTGAGAAAAAAAAATGAAAATAAGGCAATGTGCCTAGATTGAATATGTAAAAATGAGAAAGAGATTAATAATGAGAAATATGAATAAATTGTGTGCCTAGTATGTTATTCAATTTTCAGAGTTCTGGGTTTGGCGGCATGCCTATGATTGCTTACGGGCTATACGCTGGAATGGTGAAAAGACTGGGTCGTAAGCCAGGCCAGCTGATAAATATGATGTTTTTGGGGTGAAAACACTGGGTCGTAAGCCTCAAAAACTGTAGCAGTCTAGCCGGGTTGAGGACAAAGATATTGGGGCCTAATGGTCTAGTCGAGGTGAGGTCCAAGAGACTGGGGCTGTTACATTATCCATGGATATATATATATTGCCTACGGGCCTAGACATATGGTGTCATTATGGACCAAAGCAGTAACTCTGAAATTTGAATAGCATATTAGATCATTGGCACATTCCATACCTATGGTGCCATACCTATACTGGATTGATGATTGTTGTTGTAAGCAAATTCCACAAGTGGCATAAATTTGTCCCAACTTCCAGAGAAATCATTGGCACAGCTTCTCAACATATCCTCAATAATCTGTATCACTCTTTCTGACTGCCCATCTGTCTGTGGATGAAAAGCAGTACTAAAGTGTAATCGAGAATCCAAAGCACCATGCAAACTCTTCTAAAACCTTGAAGTGAACCGGGGATCTCGATCAGACACTAAAGAAATTGGGACTCCATGCAACTTCACTATCTCATTGATATACAACTCAGCCAACTTCTTAAGAGAATAGTCCATTCGAACTGGAAGAAAATGAGCTGTCTTTGTCAACCGATCAACAATCACCCAGATAGCATCATGTTTCTTCTGAGTCAATGGCAAACCAGATACAAAATCCATTGTCACTCTCTCCCATTTCCATTCGGGAACTGTTAAAGGCTGAAGCAACCCTGTTGGAACTTGATGCTCAGCTTTCACCCTCTGACAAGTGAGACACTTGGATACAAACTCCTCTATGTCTCTCTTCATACCTAACCACCAATAATGCTGTTGCAAATCCTGATACATCTTTGAACTTCCAGGATGCATAGCAAAGACCGATTGGTGCGCTTCCTCTAAAATAACTTTTCTCAAACTATCATCATCAGGAACACAAAATCTATCTTTGAACCAAAGGCTACCATAACTTTTCACAAAGAAATCTCGGCTCTCCCCATTTTGGCAATCTGACACAATTTTCTGAATTTTCTCATCTGCCAATGAGCCTCTTTAATCTGATCCAACAATATCGATCTCAACTACAATTGAGCTAACAATGCACCATCATCACATGATTTAAAACTAGCATGCAACGCTCTCAACTCAACAAGCAACGAGAGCGAATAAGCAGTCAAACCTACTAAAGACTTCCGACTCAAGGCATCAGCAACAACATTCGCCTTACCCGGATGATAATCAATCAAACAGTCGTAGTCTTTGATCAACTCCAACCATCGCCTTTGCCAAAGATTCAACTCCCTCTACACACCCAAATATTTTAAACTTTTATGATCCGTATAGATAAAACATTTCTCCCCATAAAAGTAGTGTCGCCAAATCTTCAAAGCAAACACGATAGCTGCCAACTCCAAATCATGCGTCGGATAATTAAGCTCATGCGGCTTTAGCTGCCGAGAAGCATAAGCTACAACTTTACCCTCTTGCATCAAAACACAACCTAAATCATTATGTGAAGCATCACTATAAATCACATATGGTTTATCTTCCACAGGTAAAGTAAGAACAGGCGCTTGAGTCAACATTTCTTTCAACTGCTCAAAACTAGCTTGACACTAATCTGTCCACACAAATCTAACTCCCTTCCGAAGTAATCTGGTGAGTGGAGTAGCTATCAAAGAAAAACCTTTCACAAAGCGTCGATAATAGCTTGCCAAACCCAAAAAAACTTCTAACTTCAGTCACTGACTTCGGTGGACTCCAATTCAAAATAACTTCAACTTTACTTGGATCAACTCTAATACCATCTACTGAAACTATATGACCTAGAAAAGTAACTTGGTCAAGCCAAAACTAACATTTCGACAGCTTAGCATACAATTGCTTCTCTCTTAAAGTCTATAATACAATCCGCAAATGCTTGTCATGCTCCTCTTCATTACGCAAATACACCAAAATATCGTCAATGAAGACCACCACAAACTGATCCAGGTAGGGCCTAAACACCCTATTCATCAAATCCATGAAAGCTGCAGGTGCATTCGTCAACCCAAAAGGCATCACCAAGTGTTTTATTAGTTTTTGTTATAGATTTGTGTCTTGTTTATTATGATAATTATTGTTTTATTTAGGTATTTTGTTAGTTTTAATCGGTTTATTTAGTGTTTTCATTAATTTTGGTAGTTTTAGTTTATTTTAGTGTTTATGTCGTTTTTAATCTAGTTTTTAGTACGGTGTTTATGTTTTGTTGGTTATTGTTTATTTACTTCTTGTTTAAAGTTTGTTTGAAGTTTTGTTTTAGGTTAAAAAAGCCAAGGAAGCAAATTGAAGTAAAAAAGGGACAGTAGCTGACATAGGCAGAGGACACGGCCAAGTCACTGGCCGTGTCTCATACCAAGTTAAAAAGGAAGATCAAGACACAGAGAGGGACACAAACAAGGGACACGACCAAGCTTGTGGCCGTGTCCCTCCAAAGATGCTCAAACACGGCCAAGTCCCTCCAACTTGGCCGTGTCTCACTTACATCCAAAGTAAAGAAGAACAATTCTCACAAAAGCAAACACAGGCAAGGGACACGGCCAAGTCACTGGCCGTGTCCCTCCAAAATGGTCCAACACGGCCAAGTCAACCTCCAACACGGCCGTGTCATTCAACCAAAGAAGAAAAGATTAAAACCATGTAGTAGAAGACACAAGCAAGGGACACGACCAAGTCACTGGCCGTGTCCCTCCAAAAACCACCAACACGGCCAAGTCTCATCCATCTTGGCCGTGTCTCTAATGAACCAAAGACGAAGCGGATTTTTAAAGCGGAGGTTTCGTATAAAAGGAAAAAGAGAGTTAGGGTTTGGAGTTGTTGAGATTGAGAGCATTTTAGACGTCAAAGACAGTTTAGGTTTTGATAACTTTGTTTTCTTTGATTTTTGATTACACTTTGGATTAAACTAGCTTAGATTAAAATGTTCTAGCCATTGATACATCCTTCTTGCAAGATTTGAACAAGAGATTCTTCAGAAGCTTCAAGGACTTTGTAACTTGGTTTTGTTCTTGAACTTTATCTCTTTATTTTCATTGAAATTGTATTTGTGGATATTATCATGTCTAAATTGATTTCTTTGAATATTAATGAGATGAGTATGTTTGATAGCATTATGAACTAATTTGATCTAGTCTAGGGTTTGTATGGATCTGCTATGATTGTATGAATTGGTTATTCTCTTAGCTAATAATTTCTTTAGCCTTGCTTGAATGGAATATTGTTAATGTATAATTGATTGGCCACCAATTATGTGTTTTAGGTATTAGATGATGGATTGAGAGATGAAGTCTAATGCTGGAACAATTCAATTAGGGACTTAGGTGAATTAGAGATATAACCTATTAAAAAGATTATTTCAATTATAACAATATTAGTTGAAAGAGGTTTGAATGCGAGAGCTTATTTCCTTGACTCGATTAATTGAGTTGTTTGAGATTTAATCTTTGAAATTAAATTAGTTAAGAGGAATAACCGTTCATACATATAAGTAGTAGAGAAGTGGAAACCCTAGACCTTTCTATCAAGTGAATCAAAACATCAGCTTAATTTACTTTATTCATTTTAAACTTCAATCAATCTTCTTAATTAGTTAACAATTAAAATTTTCTTCATTACTTATTATTCATAATCTGATAATCAATTAGCCACTTTAGCTTCCTTGTGAGACGACCTTGGGCCGATCACCTTTGCTACAGCTACCTCGTATACTTGCGAGTGACGCTTTGTGGTAGAGTTAATTCGAGCGCAACAAGTTTTTGGCGCCACTGCTAGGGAAGCTAATTGGCGTAATTGTTTATTAGGCAAAAATATTCTAGATTATTTTTCACTGTTTTCATTTTATTTTATTTGTCTTTTGCTTTTAATAATTTCTTTTTCTAGAAATTTTGTTTATGCAAGGTAGGAGATCACTCAAAGGAGAGCTATATCCATTCATTCCAGAAATTCAGAGAGTGAAAAGGAGCAGGGAAGAGTTTAAACTGTACACAAGATTTAATACTACAGAGGAGGACACTTCTGATTTTGAGTCAAAATCTGCACAATCTGTTAAAATGGCTGAAGAAAGACAAAGGACTATGAGAGATTTTGCTAGACCTGTCATTGGAACTTCCACTTCTTGCATAAGACTGACAAATGCGGCAAGGAACTATGAGTTGAAGAACATTCATTACAACATGCTGCCATCATTCTATGGAGTTCCAAATGAAGATCCTTTGAATTTTATTCGGGATTTTTATTCTACGCTCAACACTTTTCCATTGGGAGGATTAACAGAAGATCAGTTGAGGATGAGATGTTTTCCATATACTTTGAAGGATAGGGCAAAGAGCTGGCTTATGATGTTACCCGAAAACTCTTTGACAACTTGGGAGCAAGTTTATAACAAGTTCATGGGCAAGTTTTATTCACATCAAAAGACAGCTGAATTGAGAGGGAAGATTGCTACATTCTCTCAATTTGAAGGAGAGCCATTTCATGAGGCTTGGGACAGATTCAAGATGCTATTGATCCAGTGTCCACATCATACTACCCACTTCAACTTCTGAATCAGTTTTTCTATGATGGTCTAACCTAGCAATTTTAGAACACTGTTGACAATGCAGCTGGGGGAGCCATGGGAGAAAAGACAGCTGATGAAACTTATGAGATTTTTGAGATGTTGGGAGCTAATTCTCAACAGAAGAGTGTAAGAGGAAGAAGTAAAGGGGTGAACCAATTGGAGGCCAATAGTGAGATGGTAAATTAGATAGCTGAGTTGACAAGGCAAGCACAGATGCTGAACATGAAGAACAATATTTCTTCATCTACTCAAGAAATTTGTTGAATTTGTGGAACTTTAGGGCATGGAGCAAACATTTGCCCCTCTGCATTTGAATCATATGGGAATGAAGCTGAGCAAGTCAATGCCATGGGGGGATTTCAACCAAGGACCCGAAATGATCCTTATTCAAATACATACAACCCTGGTTGGAGAAATCACCCAAATTTTTCTTGGGCAACAAATAATTCTCAGCAGCCTTTCCATTCGCTCCAGAGACAGAACCAACAGCAGGGTCAATCCTCAAATCAAGGGCAGTCTAAGATAGAGAGTCTGGAGGAAAGTTTACAAGCTTTTATCCAAGTCAGTGCTAAAAATCAAGAGATGACCAATAAGAGGATGGATTCATTAGAAGCATCTTTTAAGAAAGTGGAGACTCAAGTAGGGCAACTTGCACAACAGATGCAGATTCAACAAAAGGGAAAATTTCCAAGTCAACCTGAGCAGGCACAATTAGTGACTGTTCTTAGAAGTGGTAAGGAAATTAACAATAATGTTGAAAATGATTCTGTGAATGCAGGTGACCAAGAGAATAAGGAGGAAGGAGAACCAGAGAACAAAGGCGTTGGAGATGGATCAATGAAGAAGTCCCTTTCAGTAGATTTACACAAGGCAAGCAATCCATACCGGCCACCTATACCATTCCCTAGTAGGTTGAAGGATGATAAACTAGATAAGCAGTTTTCTAACATCTTCAACATGCTGTCTAAGGTAAGTATTAACTTACCCTTACTGGAAGCAATAAAGAACATGCCGGCTTATGCCAAATTCTTCAAAGAGCTGATCACCAAGAAAAAGAGGTATGAGCCGAATGAAAAGGTGATAGTTTCAGAGGTAGCTAGTGCTGTTCTGCAGCATAAACTACCTCCCAAGCTAAAGGATCCTGGTAGCTTTATAATTCAAATTACTATGGGGAATGGAAAGGGGACTGATGGCATGTGTGATATAGGAGCCAGTGTTAATTTGATGCCTTATTATGTGTATAAAGAATTAGAACTAGGGGAACTTAAATTGACCAAAATGGTGTTGCAATTAGCTGATAGGTCTTTTAGATTCCCGAAAGGGGTTATAGAAGATGTGTTAGTTAAGGTTGGAGAGTTGATAGTACCTGTGGATTTCATAGTTCTTGACATGGAAGGGAGTAACCCTGCACCATCAGCACACACTATTTTGCTGGGTAGGCCTTTCATGGCTACTACCAACACCTTAATAGACGTTAAAAATGGTAAGTTGTCAATGACTGTCTTAGGACAAACTGTTGAATTTTCTATTTTTAACACTTCTCCTATTCCTACAACTGCTTTATATGAGGAATGTTCTTTAATTAATTGTGTTGAAGCAGTTGTTTCAGATGTTGTATTGCAGACAGACTCCTCAGATAAATTGGAGCTGAAACTGACCTTAGAAGAGGCGGCGAAACCAGTGAGGGGGACTCAAAGACGCCTTAACCCAAAGGCATATGAGAGATTGAGGAATTATAAGGATCACACTCAAGCAATTCATGATAGATTTATTGTGCGACAGACATTGAGTCCAGGTATGAAAGTTTTACTTTCTAATTCTCAACTCCGTTTGTTTCCAGGTAAACTCAAATATCGATGGAGTGGTCCTTTTGAGATAACTCAGGAATATCCTTCTGGTGCCATTGAATTACTTAACTCTCGAACTAATAAGACTTTTAAAGCAAATAGACAGAGAGTTAAACCATATAAAGGAGGATTTCAAGAAGTGAGGATCATTGACAGCACTCTGATCCACGATCCCTAGGCCTTGCAGTATGTCCAGCTTTATGACATTAAAGAAGTGCTAAATGGGAGGCAACCCATCGGTTTGCATTTCTTTTTCATAGTGTAATTTTAAATTTATCAAATTTTGATTTTATGTTTGTTTAAATAAATGGAATAGGTGCTTTGATCGGTTTTTATTTTTCTAATGTGTTTCAGGGTTGATCGGAAAAGAGGTTTGCAATTTCTTTGATATTTGGTGATATAAAATAAAAATAAAGATAAAAAAAAGTGTTAAAAAGGGTAGTAGGTGACACGGCCAAGGAGCTTGGCCGTGTCCCTTGGCAGTGTCACATGGGACACGGCCAAGCTTCACCACCAAATCAACTTTCTTTCATTTTTGCAAATTTTTGTACAGAAGAGGACACACCCATGGGACTCAGCCAAGTCACTGGCCGTGTTCCCCCAAGTGCATTAGACACGGCCGTGTCACCTAGACTTGGCCGTGTCTCTTCACTTTCACACACTAGACACAGCCGTGTTGCCCACAACTTGGCCGTGTCTCTCACTTTTTCACTTTAAAAAACACGATTCTTTCACCTTTTTCCTCATTAAATCCCTAATTTCCTGTTTGTTCTCTCTCTCACTCTCTCTCTTTCACAAACTCCATTATCTGTGATTCCAAGCTCTAAATACTCCATTAAACCTCAAATTTCTTCACCAAAACTAAAAATAATCAATTAAAACTTCTTCTTTGCTCATAAAAGTTTGATTTAATCAAGTTTCGGTGTTAAATTTTTCAAATTTCTCAAGATGCCAACAACAAAGATTGTTTCACACCGCAAGAAGAAGAGGCCTACAACCAAAGGTGCTTCTTCCAAAACCTTGAAGTGAACCGGGGATCTCGATCAGACACTAAAGAAATCAGGACTCCATGCAACTTCACTATCTCATTGATATACAACTCAGCCAACTTCTCAAGAGAATAGTCCATTTGAACTGGAAGAAAATGAGCTGTCTTTGTCAACCGATCAACAATCACCCAGATAGCATCATGTTTCTTCTGAGTCAATGGCAAACCAGATACAAAATCCATTATCACTCTCTCCCATTTCCATTCGGGCACTGTTAAAGGCTGAAGCAACCCTGTTGGAACTTGATGCTCAGCTTTCACCCTCCGACAAGTGAGACACTTGGATACAAACTCCGCTATGTCTCTCTTCATACCTGACCACCAATAATGCTGTTGCAAATCCTGATACATCTTTGAACTTCCAGGATGCATAGCAAAGACCAATTGGTGTGCTTCCCCTAAAATAACTTTTCTCAAACTATCATCATCAGGAACACAAAATCTATCTTTGAACCAAAGGCTACCATCACTTTTCATAAAGAAATCTCGGCTCTCCCCATTTTGGCAATCTGACACAATCTTATGAATTTTCTCATTTGCCAATTGAGCCTCTTTAATCTGATCCAACAATATCGGTCTCAACTGCAACTGAGCTAACAATACACCATCATCACATGATTTAAAACTAGCATGCAACGCTCTCAACTCAACAAGCAACGAGAGCAAATAAGCAGTCAAACCTGCTAAAGACTTCTGACTCAAGGCATCAGCAACAACATTCGCCTTACCCGGATGATAATCAATCAAATAGTCGTAGTCTTTGATCAACTCCAACCATCGCCTTTGCTGAAGATTCAACTCCCTCTGCACACCCAAATATTTTAAACTTTTATTATCCGTATAGATAAAACATTTCTCCCCATAAAAGTAGTGTCACCAAATCTTCAAAGCAAACAGGATAGCTACCAACTCCAAATCATGCGTCGAATAATAAAGCTCATGCGGCTTCAGCTGCCGAGAAGCATAAGCTACAACTTTACTCTCTTGCATCAGAACACAACCTAAACCATTATGTGAAGCATCACTATAAATCACATATGGTTTATCTTCCACAGGTAAAGTAAGAACAGGCGCTTGAGTCAACATTTCTTTCAACTGCTCAAAACTAGCTTGACACTGATCTGTCCACACAAATCTAACTCCCTTCCGAAGTAATCTAGTGAGTGGAGTAGCTATCAAAGAAAAACCTTTCACAAAGCGTTGATAATAGCCTGCCAAACCTAGAAAACTTCTAACTTCAGTCACTGACTTCGGTGGACTCCAATTCAAAATAACTTCAACTTTACTTGGATCAACTCTAATACCATCTGCTGAAACTATATGACCCAGAAAAGTAACTTGGTCAAGCCAAAACTCACATTTCGACAGCTTATCATACAATTGCTTCTCTCTTAAAGTCTGCAATACAATCCGCAAATGCTTGTCATGCTCCTCTTCATTATGCAAATACACCAAAAAATCGTCAATGAAGACCACCACAAACTGATCCAGGTAGGGCCTAAACACTCTATTCATCAAATCCATGAAAGCTGCAGGTGCATTCGTCAAGCCAAAAGGCATCACCAAGAACTCATAATGCCCATATCTTGTGCGGAAAGCTGTCTTAGGAACATCTTCAGTTCTAACCCTCAACTGATGGTACCCTAATCTCAAATCAATCTTGGAAAACACTGCTGCTCCTTTTAACTGATCAAAGAGATCATCAATTCTAGGCAAAGGATAATTATTTTTGATAGTCACTTTGTTCAATTGCCTATAATCAATGCAGAACCTCATAGTACCATCCTTCTTCTTCACAAACAACACAGGAGCTCCCCATGGAGAAACACTAGGGCGAATAAACCCTTTATCCAACAACTCCTGCAACTGCACCTTCAACTCTCTCAACTCAGCAGGTGCCATTCGATAAGGAGTAATAGAGATGGAAGTGGTACTAGGCAACAAATCGATACCAAACTCAACCTCTCTCTCAGGGGGTAACCCTGGTAATTCTTCAGGAAACACGTCTGGAAAATCTGCAATTGTGGGTATACTATCAAATTGAGAACCCACTATTCTGGTATCTACAACATGAGCAAGATAAGCATCACACCCTTTTCTAATCAACCTTCTAGCTGTTACAGCTGAAACAAACAAGGATGCAAGTTGTCTCTGCTCACTAGACACCACATTTCTACCATTACTGGTTCTCAAAGTAACACACTTCTTTTGACAGTCTACCATAGCTCCATACTTAGACAACCAATCCATGCCTAAGATCAAATCATACTCCTTAAAAGGCATTTCAATCAAATCACCAAGAAACTCCTCACCTTGAACCACAACTGCACTATCACGATGCACCTTACTCACCACAACACTATGTCCTAAAGGATTTGTCACTAAGACATCAAATCCTAAGGACTCTGAATGCAATTCAGACACAGGCAAGATAGATGCACTTATGTATGAATGAGTAGATCCTGGATCAATCAAAGCAAGAACTGAAATGCCAAATAAAGAGAATGTACCCGCTATAACTGCTGAAGCAACCAGCTACCTCTGCATCACATAAACTCTCGGAGAAGGTCCGGCTTCATCTAGCCTACTGCCTCTGGATGAAGATCCTCCTCTCTGACTAAACCCAGGTCTACCACCTCTACTGAAACCTCTGCCCTCTCGACCACCTCTGCTGACACTGGGTCGAGAAGCTGCAGTATTTGCTTGCCTATGCTCCTGCATCTCAGGACAATCTTTAATAAAATGAGCTGGTGACCCACATCTGAAACACCCAGCTGATCCACCAACCTTCCAACAAACACCCCCATGGTTCCTACCACAAAGCTCACATGCAGGTAGAGTAGACCTCTGAACCACTGGAGTTGGAGCACTAGCTACAGAAGCTATAGGTCTCGGCCTCTGCCTCTAATACTGAACTGACCTACTCGACTGCCTCTGGCTCCTACTAATCCTCAGCACAAAACTTCCTCGGCCTCTCATCATCGATGAAGACCCTGCCTCAAACTGGGATCTTCTCACTCTGGTCTCCTCCTCAGTAGCAGTTGCTGCAATACCTTGTGCTCTCTCAATACTTCTAGCTGCTGCAACTAGCTGAGAGAAATCCTGGTACCGAGAACTAGCAACAATGCACATAATAGAGGGCCTCAACCCCTCCTCAAATCTTCTGCACCGGTCTATTTCATCAGAGATAATCCCAGTGGCATAGTGACTCAACCGGATGTACTCAATCTCATATTCTGTCACTGTCCAGTTGTCTTGCCTCAAATTCAGGAATTCCATCTTCTTAACATCTTTATACTCCCTTGGAGTATATTTTTGCTCGAACTCCCTCAGAAAATCCCCATAAGATAATTTAGGTGGATCATCCATGGCATGAGGAACCGTCTTCCACCAGTCATAAGCATCTTTCTGAAGAAGAGATCTAGCATAATCAAATTTCTCATCAGGAGTAGCTTGCAACTGAATAAATATCCTCTGTACTTTATCCAACCACTGCTGGATCTGTAGTGCCCAAGAAATCCTCAGCCCCATACTTCCTCAACTTATCATAATGTCTCACTGGCACTTGAGGCTGTGGTGGTGGTGGTGGTTGCTGCACTGGAGTTTGTCTTAGTAGTTCTACCATATGCCTTAACCAACCCGGTGGAACCTCATCAGCAACTGATCTCTCTGGCACAGAAACAGGTGCCTCACTAACTCTATCAACTCTAGCTCCATCTCTACTCTCTTCAGGAGCTACACTCTCAGCACTTCCTTCTACAGACTGACGTGACTGAGATGCCATCACTACCTATATATGCACACATAGCAGAATATACCTCATTAAAGATCAAAGATTGCCAATAGCAAAACATGTATCTTAATTGAAAACCAACTTTTAAAGTCAAAATATTCTTTTTCTTACAATTGACCTAGGTTGAGAATCTCAAACCTAGGCTCTGATACCAAAACAATTGTAACACCTCTATACTCCGTATACATACACTGCATGCTACTACGATCGTAAAATACGTATACTGAATATAGGAATGCCATGGTTTACAAAACACACAAATCATCCCTTTACAATAATATGAACAAATTTAAAACATTTAAGTTATATTATAAAACACAATAGATAAAATGTTTATTCAAAACTCAGCGGAAAATATAACAAATATTTACAAATACATATACATCAAAACTCAAGTTTTACAAAACATAAAATATATACATGTTTGGCAGTATGTCTTTGATCTTTAAGCTCCACTATCAACACCTCAAAATCTAGACTCTACTTGGCCTAGAGGAACTCTCCGGTTCTTCCCTGTCACCTGCGTGACGAATCACACTTGCGCTAAGCCAACGACTTAGTGGTACAAACTACAATAATATTATGCTTGAATGCAATGCCAATGTCACACAATCAAATATCATAAACAATTCAATAATTAATCAAAACGTTCATGAGATAATACTCACAATTTATCACATCCATAAACATATTACACATCATGTAGTATCTTCTTAGTTTTATTACTCAACATAATTTTTTTCCAAACCACATTTCAAACAAAGACAAATATAGGCCCAAAATACATTAATATGTTATTCAAAGTTCAGAGTTACTGCTTTGGTCCATAATCACAATCATCAAGCCCGTAGGCGATATACATATATATATTTCTCTATCCATGGATAGTGTAACATACCAAGTCTCTTGGACCTCAACCCGGTTAAACTCAAGGAGATCCTCAACCCGGCAAGACTGTTACTATTTTTTAATGTAACAGACCTAGTCTCTTGGACCTCAACCCGGTTAAACCCGAGGAGATCCTCAACCCGGCAAGACTGTTACTATTTTTGAGGCTTACGACCCAGTCTTTTCACCTCAAAAACATCATATTTCACATATTTCATATTTCTCAATTGGAATCAGCTTACGACCCGGTCTTTTCACCTATCCAGTGATTTATAGGCATGCCGCCAAATCCAGAACTCTGAAAATTGAATAACACATTAGGCACACAATTCATTTATCAATTTCATTCTAATTTCCTCATCATCATTTAGGCAATCATGCCTCAATCATCTTATTTGCATCATTATCATTATAGCCAACAACCATGGCTTCATATCTCATCAAGATAGAGTATACATAATTAATTGCATTAACATACATTTTAAATGCTCATCAATCATTCACATTATACAAATCATAACATTCATCAAATGTTTTAATAATGTATTCAATTACTTAACATATGTACAATCAATATGTTAAGTATCATAATCATATAAATGTATGCAACCATGTAGTTTGTACTTACCTCAAAACCAACTCACACCAATCTATACACTTCCTCCTCCAAGAATCCTCAACACTTAGGTTAGGGCAATTCAACCTCTTCACAACCTAAACCAAAGGTAATCATACACACTCACTTAGAAATACATATAAAATAATAAAGCTAAGAACCAACTAGGGCAAACTCTAAACATGACATGCTCAACAACACGGGCGTGTCCCGGACCGTGCCCTAACTCCACAACACAGAAGCTTTGACACGCTCAGAACCACGGGTGTGTCACCGAATGTGTAATACATTCTGCCTCACAGAAACATTGACATGTCCAACAACACGGGCGTGCTCATGGCCGTGTCAATCCTTCACCCACACAGTAGCTATGACACGCTCAGTGACATGGGTGTGTCACTGGACGTGTAAATGCTACTGCAACACAGAACCATTGACACGCCCAAAGACTTGGACGTGCTCATGGGCATGTCAGGCCAAAAATACAGATTCCGGCAACATCAACACTACATCCAACAAACTACTTACTTCCACCATCTTTTACTTCAAACAAACTTAACTAAACACACCCAAAAACCATAATAACTTGCAAAAACACCAAAACAATACAAAACATACATCAAACACAAATCATAATCATCACCACAAACTCAAAACACAACCACAACACTTTCTCTTCCAACAAACTTATTCTTTCCTTCAATCCAACCCCAAAAATCCAAAATCAATTGAACCAACACCCTTAAACACACCACAATCAAACAAAGACATATCAACCACAATCTCAACTCACAAACTCAATCACAACTTCAACTAAAACAAAAGAAATCAAGAGGAAACTTACCAAAGTTGATGAAACTTCACAAAATTCCAACTTAATTTCTTGAATCTTCCTTCAATTTGCTCTTAGAAATCAAAAACTCTCTCTCTTGCTCTCTTTTGTCTTTAATAGCCGGCCACCCAAATGGAAAAGAAGAAAATGAAGAAGACAAATGAAGCAAAGTCAAATATTTGTTCTTCAATTAAATCTCCACCAAGTATTTAATAATATAATATTCAATTATTTCCTCTTCCACTTATTTAATTCCTTTTAATTACTTAATTAAAAATAAAAATAACAAAATATCTTCTCTTGACTTTTTCCATATTGACTTGTGTATATGTTGTATATATTTCCATATATACAACATATACACTCCCTTTCTTTCTTATATACAACATATACACTCCCTTTCTTTCTTAGAAATCAAAAACTCTCTGTCTTTCTCTCTTTTGTCTTTGATAGCCGGCCACCCAAATGGAAAAGAAGAAAATGAAGAAGACAAATGAAGCAAAGTCAAATATTTGTTCTTCAATTAAATCTCCACCAAGTATTTAATAATATAATATTCAATTATTTCCTTTTAATTACTTAATTAAAAATAAAAATAACAAAATATCTTCTCTTGACTTTTCCATATTGACTTGTGTATATGTTGTATATATTTCCATATATACAACATATATACTCTTCACTTCCTTTCTCTTCTCAATTTAACATAGACATTAAATCCAAATAAAAGAACAATTATATCAAAACTTCTAGGGCACACTTTGGGATATTACAAGTTGACATTTCAATGAGTATCATTTGCATTGGAATGATGTATTATATTAATTACTATATAGCTCATTGAGTCAAACACTTATTCTTGTTTGCCATTTTTTTCAAGTTGGAGGTTAAGCATGAGAGAAATGTTTTATTGAGTCACTCTGCCTTTCATTTATCAAGAGGAGTGTTATTTATATATTTTATTATATATTTATGTTATCTTTGTATTTTTAGAACTTTGCATGGTATTATTCTCCATATTTATCTTTCTATTTATTTATGTTGTTTGGTCAAATATGTTTATTAACCAATGTCTCATAATGATGATGTGATGTTATAGTGATTGTACATAATTAGTTGGAGTGTGGGCTTAATTTTGAGATGTGATGACTGTCATAATCTAGATTCCTCATGTACTAAGTTATTAGGCTAACTACAGGTTTTGGAAGCCATGTCCTTTTCTCATTTGTTAGTACTAGTCACATGACTTCGGGTTGGGATCATGATAATGTTGGTATCAGAGCTTGGTTTTGTTGCCTATAGTATGTCTATAGTTGAGACAATTTTAAATGGTCTATGCTTCCTTATATCCTGTAGAGTGTAGGATTCCTTCTCATTTAGATATGAGTCTCAATTGCCTCAAATTTAGTTCTATCTATGGGTTATGATTTTGATAGTTATTATAGAAGTTTTGAAGATGTAAGGCATAAGTTTTGCTACTCTTGTGGTATTGAAGTGTGGTTTATATTAGAGATTTTTGTCTGTTTCCCCTCGATAAACATAAAATAGTACATTCCACACAGTTCCTTAAGTAGATTAATTGTCTCAAGAGACTTGATAACTGACTCAAGATAATCGTTAAATTGTTTGAAGAATGTTTAGTGAGAAAATAGAACCTAAGTTGGATGAAATCAAATGTGAAGTATGACATATTAGGTAATTAGATTATAAATGATGCATTCAATTGTAGCATTTTTATTTTATTTGAGGAGCCTAAATGATTGAGGAAAATGGATGATTTATAATATTTAAATTCAATAAGAAGTTTAAAATCAGGAGTTAGAACCTTATAGAGAGCTTACAATCCTCCTCATGTCAGTAAATAGTTAGGGGTGCCCGAACTAATAACTAACAACAATGGTGATATGCATGGATTGTGGTTTTGGACCTGTAGACCGAGAATAGCATTAGAACTTAGTATTGGATAAGATGGGATATAATAGTTTGTGAATTATAAGGATATAGTGAACTTAAATTTTAATGAGGGAGAGTGTATGATGAGTTTAGATATGGAAATATTTGTGATATCAAAATATTTAAATATTAGTCAATGTAAATTGTTTTGAATGATCAATGAATGTATGCCTATAATGCGGCTAGAGTTATGATGTTAAAAATAAATATGAGTGCATGAATGAATGGGAATGGTAGAAAAATATTGAAAGCTATGAGTTGTGGGATTAGAATTAGTTAGATGAACATATAGAATAATATGATTGATTCAGTTAAGGTTATCATGGTGCAAGGACATCGTTAGTAAGAGTGAGTCGTGTCATTTTCAGACATAACCTTATTTGGATGTAAGATAGTGGCTTGATTAACAATAAACTTTTTCCAAGTGAGGGTTATGTCTAAAATGGCTATTCAAGTATTTTGAGATAAGTTGTGTTAATAGCTAAGTAAGATTTCGAGGTAATAGAATAGTTGACCCAAGAGTATTAGTTATAGTTCTTAGGGTAATATATCATAGTGCATGGGGAACATGAAGAGTTTAATTTTCTGCCTGAGCGCTTACCTTAATTCGAAAATTTGATGATGAATTTTTATAGGGGGAGATTATAGTAACCTGATTTTTAAAATATTTTGAAATATCATGTAATGAAAAATAAGAATAATAAAATATTTATATTATAGTATTTATTTATTAGCATTTTAAAAAAATTAAATAATAAAATGTAAATAGTTAAAATAATAAGAAGAAGAAGAAGGAAAGAGGAAAATAAAAAAGAAAAAGAAAAAAAGGTTAAACACTCTGCGGTTATAACATGGAACCTTTAGAGGAGAAGAGAGAGTCTTTAGCACCAGGCTAAGTAGCCTATACATGTTTAAATACTTCATTGAATAATATTTAAAAGTAAAGTTAACATTAAATGCTTATAAATACTCACCATCAAATTTAAGCATTAATGAGAGAAAGGGAGTAATTAATAGGAAAGAGAAAGTGAGAGGGAGAGAGAGAGGTTTGACATTTTTCTCCAATCTACTATTTTTTAGTGATCAACCATCGACACCGTCAGCACCACCATGTAGCCCGTCCTCCATCATGTCTAGGGCCACCTGTCTCATCACCAATGGCTACCGAAGCAGTCGTCATGTGTTGCTTAATTTGTTCAGTGTTGTACCACCGACAATAGCTTTCGATGATCTTTTCAGCCTTTTTCTAACCTCCTTTTTTAGTGAGACTGGTGCCTTTTTAATTTCAATCAGGATCTTTGAGAAGAGTTGTTAAGTTTCAGTGATTTTTGTCTATCTGTGAGTTATATAGATTAATATAATACCTCACTCCCATAATTTACAATAATAGCTACATTTGCATAATTGCATTAATTGCTTATGCAGTAGGCATATATAATTATTATTGTCAACACTAGATTAGAGAAGCATAATGTGTGTTGGTGCATTAGTTGATTGTGTTGTTGCATATTGTTTATGTTTGCCGAATAGGGTTAGGCTGATATGGGACCACACGTGATCTGGGATACTGGTTATGACATGATGATATTATATGATGATTAGATTAGGATTAGCATGATGGTAGGGGAATTTTTATTGATGCTAGTATAACAATGGAGCCCACGGATGGAAGCCTTGAATCACAAAGCATGAAGATTTCTAGTGGACTAATCACAAGACAAAGGGCCATGAAGATAAAGGAAGCTTTACAAGCCTATGTTTAGAGCTTCATTAATTCACGTATAGAACCATATAGACATAGTATAGACAAAGGGAAGCTTATCAACTAGTTGGAAGCATTAGATTTAGAAAACTTGGAGGCACATAATGTATAGTGGTCGACCAACCATTTATTCAATCATTACACATGTTGAGCAGTCTGCCATATGGTCACACCATGGACCGCAAACTACTATTCCATTTTTACATGTTATTTCATGGTATGGAGGTTTATTATTATCTTTGGACTCTATAAACTGATGTATTATGAGCTACTTATATTTTAGGCCCATTCGTTGTTTATTTTAGTTTATTAGTTTAAGGTTAAAGGTGTGCTTGTTACCAAACAACCTAATCTAAGGTTATTAATATCTGTAGATTGTTTTTAAACTCTTATTTGACTCTAATGACCATTTTGATTATAGAATTACAAAATTCTTGAGAGATAATTGTCTCTTGTTTCTTGGTTAGATCAAGGGTTCTACTTGCAAAGTTAATTGCTTTGAGGCATGTTAATTCCAAGGTTCTCTTTCAAAGGTAGGATTTGGGTCGTAGACTTGGCAAGGATCAGATTTCATCTTTTTTAAGGGATTGATATCATGTGCAAAGGCAGGGGGTCAATTTAGTATCAAAGCTTCTACTTGAGATTAGGTTCCATTTTGTCTATTTATATATCTATCTTGATTGAAACCTATCCTTTATTTGTTCTTTATTCATTCTATAAAAAAAATCATTGTTTCTTCAATCCTTTGATCTTCGCTTTCATTGTGTTTTGAGTTCTTATGATTTATTTGTTTTAATTAAATTAAAAGAAGAAGAATTGAATTGTTGTTTAATCAAAATTCCCCATTGATAGCTATTCAAGTTAAGTTTGCAGCCACCCAAGTAATTCCCAAACCCTAAAAGCTGTAAAAAGTTGACCTAAATTAGGAAAACCTAGAATTTTTCAGAACCTAATTCACCTTGTGTTTAGCTATTACGCAACTCACCTGGCGGGTGCCCTTCTCACCGCACAGTCACCACGAATCTTACTACCAATATTTAGAATTTCACCCCTTAGTTGAATCGTGTTGCCCTAAATTTCTTGCGGCCGCACAATCCCTAGTGGTCGCACAATCCCTAGTGGTTGCCTTCTCACAGTACAACCCACCGCAAACCCTATTACATAAATTGATGTCCGACCTAAAAGAGCCTAACAGTTGTGCCAAAGCCCTAATAGTCTCACCTTTGACCACAAACCATACTATGAGTTGGACTGAACTTACATAAAAAAAGAAAGAAAGGAAAGTGATCAAGAGATTATCAAAAAGACCTCATCATACTAGAATTGACCTATTACATTGTGATTACAAATTGTTTGTAGATTCTTTGATCTGAACAACTAACAATGACAATAGGATCAAGAGGTGAAAGGCAAGAGTCTGAGCTCAACTAGAGAAAAGCAAAACAACTTGAGTGCAAACACGAGTGGACTTGAATGATACCTTATTTTAGTGAAACATGTGAGGGAGTGAAGAGGACCATTTATCTATATAATTGTTTCTTGTTTACTAACCTCTTAGTGAAGCTTATATTCAAACTCAAGGATGAGTGGTGATGAAAATAAGAGAGGTCATGGACCAATTGATCGAATGTATGCCCCTGCTGAAACTATAAAAAAATTTAAGTCAACAATTTAATGAGATGAGAGATCGAATGGATAGGGCTAAAGCTTCAATTGCTAAAGGACAACTGAACAACAACGCTAATGGCCCTAGAAGAAGAGTGTATAGAAGAGACCAAGTAGAGAAGAATTCGAAAGGGGAAGAGTCATTTGGAGAAAATAAAGAGGAAAAGGAAGTGAGACCAAGAGTGAGATAAAATAATCAAGATGGTGGAGTGAATCTAAAGATACCTTCTTTCCATGGTAGAATTGATCCTGAAGCTTACTTGGATTGGGAAAAAAAATTGAATTGATATTTGATTGCCATGAATATACTAAGTCCAAGAAGGTTAAGCTAGCTATTGCTGCATTTGAGGATTATGCCATCACTTGGAAGGATGACACCAAGCAAAAAAGGAGGAGGAATATACAGAGGCCAATCGAAGAATGGAGGGACTTCAAATCTATTATGAGCAGAAGGTTTGTACCAACCCACTACTATAGAGAGTTGCACAATTGTCTTTAAAATTTAACTCAAGGATCCAAGAGTGTAGAGGATTATTAAAAGGAGATGGAAGTGTGCATGATTAGAGCTAATGTGGAGGAAGATGAAGAAGCTACCATGGCTAGATTCTTAAATGGGTTAAATAAATGCATAGCCAATGTAGTGGAATTACAATCACGCATGAAGCTCAAAGAGCTACTATACTTAGCATTGAAAGTGGAAAGGCAATTGAAGAGGAAGAGTAGTTTGAGTCAGTTCTCATCTTCAAATTCTTTTAAGCCTACCTAGAAGAAAGATGGAAAGGCTATGTCATCCAAACCTAAAACTGAGCTCAATGAAGTTGCTAAGGGTCCTAGCACTAGTAAAGGTAAATATAAGACTGAATCCACTTCTAAGATTAAATGCTTTAAATGTGGTGGTATAGGTCATTACAAGAGGGAGTGCCCTAATCGGACAATGATGTACATAGGGAATATTTTTCAACTAGTGATGAGGAGAAAGTGGAGGAAAAGGAGGAATCAGAAGAAGTAGATAGTGAAGATGAAGGAGATGATCTTATTACTACAGAGAGTGGTAGAGTTCTTGTAGCTAGAAGAGCTTTGAATTTACAAGCTAAACATGATGAATGCGATCAAAGATAGAATTTATTTCATGTAAGGTGCCTAGTTGAGGATAGTGTTTGTGATGTTATTATTGATGCAAGTAGTGTGACAAATGTTGCAAGTACCACCTTAGTGGAGAACCTTGGTCTTCCAACTATTAATTATCCACAACCTTAAAAATTAAAGTGGCTCAATGATTGTGGAGAAATTATAGTGACTAGGTAAGTGCTTGTGGCTTTTGAAATAGGCAAGTATCGGGATGAAATATTATTTGATGTAGTGCCTATGCAAACAGACATTTGTTATTGGGAAGGCCATGTCAGTAATATCCCAAACTATACCCTAAAATTTTGGAAATGTAAATTGTTGAAATTAGATTAGATGATATTAAGTGTATATATATAATTAAGTGGAAAGATAAGAAAGGGAAGTGTGTATATGTTGTATATATAAAGATATATACAACATATACAAGTCAACATTTATTGATGGTCAAATGGGGTAATTAATTATTTTAAATAGAAATTATGTGATGGTGGAAGATGATATTTATTATATTATAATATTTAAATACTTGGTTGAGATTAAAGAGGGAATTTAGTGGTTAAAAGAAGTGATTTGTTTTGACTTTTCTATCATCTTCTTCTTTCTTCTTTTGCTTAGCCAGCCATCACTTTTGCTAACGGAAAAGAGAGGTTGTGTTGATTCCTCATTCAAGATTGAAGGGTGTTTCAAGTGATCAAGTTTGAGTTCTAAGGATTTTCTTCACTTTTGGTAAGTTTCCAACTTGTTTCTTTGTGTTCTTTTGGAGTTTGTGTATTTGAGTTTGGTTAATGGTTGTTATAGTTGTGTGTATGGTTGATTTGATATGTTTGAAGTTGTTTGGTCTAATTGACTTTGATTTTGGGGGTTGGATTGAAGAAAATGTTAAGTTTGGTGAAGATAACAAGAGTTGTGGATTGTGTATGTGTTGAGTTGTGAAATATGATTGTGATTGTGTGTTGATGCATATAATTGAGTTGTTTTGATGTTATGCAAGTTTATTATGGTATATTGTTGGATTTGTTTGAGTATAATAAGGTTGTTGAATGATGTTTATTGGATGTAGCATTTTTGGAATCGATTTTAGGTTTTTGGCCTGACACGCCCAGTGGCACGACCATGTCTTTAGGCGTGGCATTGGTTCTTTTTTCAGTGTGGGTGACACGAGCAGTGACACGCCCATGTCACTGAGTGTGTCACAGCTTCTGTGTTGGAGTAGTTTTGACACGTCCAGTGACATGCCCATGTCACTGAGCGTGTCATAGCTACTGTATTGTTGGTGGATTGACACGTCCAGTGGCACACCCATGTCACTGAGCATGTCACATCTACTGTGTTATTGGAGAATTGACACGTGCAGTGACACGCCTATGTCACTAAGCGTGTCAAAGCTTCTGTGTTGTGGGTTTAGGGCACAATCAGGGACACGCCCGTGTTGTTGAGCATGTCATGTGTATAGTTTGCCCTAGTTAGTTCTTATCCTTATTTTCTTATGTGTATTACTAAGTGAGTGTGTATAATCACATTTTGATTAGGTTTTGAAGAGAATTTAGTTGTAACAATCCAAGTGTTGAAGGATTCTTGGAAGAGGAGGTTGATAGAGTTGTGTGTGTTGCTCTTAGAGGTAAGTACAAACCTTACATGATTACATACATTTACATGACTTTGGGACTTAACACATTTGGTTGGAAAATGAGTTATGTTACCTATTATATTGTTAATGTATAAGAATGGTGATATGATTTGCATTATGTAAACTATGTGAAATATATGTTGAGGATTCAAAATGTATGAATATTGTAATTTGTTATGTAAACCCTAATGATGATATGTGAAGGCATTAGTGATGGCTATAATAATGTAAATGAAATATTTAGGGCATTGTGCCTAAATGATCATGAGAAAATGAGAATGGATTTGATAATGAAATAATGAAAGAATTGTGTGCCTAGTATGTTATTCAATTTTTAGAGTTTTATTGTTGGTGGCATGCCTAAAAGTAACAATCCCTTGAAGCTGGGTTGGGCTTGGTCCTTGAAGCCAAGTTGGGTTAATGCTGAGCTCCCCTTGAAGCTTGGTTGGGCCTAGTCCTTGAAGCCTAGTTGGGATGTTACTTATGAGATGTTTCTCATTGCGATAATGATTCACCTACGGTCTTGATAAATGTGATTATTGGACCAAAATAGTAACTCTGAAATTTGAATGGCATATTAGTTTCTTTTGGGCCCATGCTTGTCTTTGTTTTAATGTGAATTATGAATAATGAAACAATTGAACAATGTAATGAGTTTTAATGTTATGAAATATGATATACTTGTATATTGCTTCTAATTCTTGAAAGTTTGACATTGGCATTACATTGAATCATATTGTTATCATGGTTAGTACCACTAAGCCTTTGGCTTAGAGCGATTGTGATTTATCAAACAGGTGACAGGGTAGATCCAGTTGAGCCGGAGAGTTCAGCTAGACCGAGTCAAGTCTAGGCCTGTGATCCCTTGTGAAGTGTTGTTTTGGACTTCAAGATCAGAGACAAACTACCACACATGTATAAACTCTATATTTTGTAAATATTGATTTTGATATATACATATGTATATTCCGCTACATTTTCTGCTGCTTATAAAACATATGTTTTGGATAAACTTTGGATATAATGAAGATATATGTATATGTATTTTAACAAGGAATGTTTTATCTATTACTATTTATATTGATGATTTGATGTTAAAAATTGGTTTGTTTCGAATAGACTGTGACATTCTTGTGTTTGGTATACGTATATTACATATGTGGGTGTATGTGATGTATGTATATGGGGTATAGGGGTGTTACAATGTCAATACAATAGGAGGGTAATGCATGATGATTTCACCAACCATTACTCATTTGAGAAGGATGGATGAAAAATTACTTTGGGACCCTTGTCACCTAAGGTAGTATATGAGGAAGAGGTACAAAGGAAGTTGAGAGAAAAAGAAAGCAAAAGTGAGAGAGAAGAAAGTAAGCAAGAGGGAGAGACTATAAAAGAAGAGAGTGAAAAGTAAGGAGAGATTAAAAAAAAAGAGAGAAGTGAGAAAAGAGAGAGCTCAAAGAGAGAGAGAAAGAAAGAGAGAAAAGAAATAAGCGAGGGAAAAAGAAAACATAGCTTTTATACAAAAAAAAAAAGATAGTTGAAAAATAATTTTTATGCCTAAAAATCTCTCAGTGTACTTTGATACAAGGAGGATTTTCTAAACATATCTAAACTTGATTCTTTGCCTAATGCTATGGTTTCTTTGTTGCAAGAATTTGAAGATGTATTTCCTAAAGAAATGCCGAAAGGACTTCCACCTTTGAGATGCATAGAGCATAAAATTAACTTCATACTTGGAGCTCCATGTAACAAAATTAAAGAAAGATAATACATATTGCTTTTCTTTTAAATTCAATAATATGACATGCAACTCTATGTTAAATTCTCTACATTTTCATTTTAAATCATCACATATCACATTCACATTCATTGGGCCTAAAAGGCCTTATATAATATTCAAGTTCCAGAGATAACATTTTGGACTATTTTTGACACCTAGTGTCTAGCCCAAAGGTAGTACAAGTGACACCCAGCGTCTAGTCCAAAGGCAAATCATATAATGGTGACGTTCGACATGTTGCTTGAAGGCAAATCATATAATGGTGACGCCCAACATCTAGTCTAAAGGTAAATCATAGGCATGCCGCCAAACACAAAACTCTGGAATAAAATAATATATAAGGCAACATATGTATAATACACATTTCATCACTCATTTTCTTATCACTTTGTCTCAATTATCCATTTGCTTCTTTTACAATTATGTATAACTAATTTAAATTAATATGAGACATTTTCAATCATGTATGTTACCTTTTCAATGTATCTACTTTACCCAAAACACTTTGGGCTATTTTAACACTTTTCTCATTTATCACATACAACTCATTTTAGCCACTCACAATGGCTTAACTGAATGCACATAAGGCATTTATCACCAATTCACATTCACATTACAATATACTTTAAAACTCAAAAAGACTTAGCAGCTTGGCACATTCACCCTCACAATGTGCTAAGCCAAACTAAATGCAAATGTATTTAAATTCATCAAAGTATGTACATACCTTGGACTAAGCTATTTCCAAGCTAAGACCACCCTTTGTTCTTCACTTTTAAGATGTCTTTCACTACTAGATTTGAGCATTAAGCAATTACTCAATATCTATAAAAAAAAATATAAGTATATAAAATGTATTAGAATCTCATTCCTACATATTCTAACTAATAAAAATAAATTTAGCACATTCCCTCCATCTTTCAAATTTTTTCCCAATCTTCTTTAATTTTGGAAGAACTTTTCAATCAATTCTAATTGTCAATCTAAGTTCATTTTCACCATTAAATCATTTTGTAACTTGTTTCAAACAATAGAATCAAGTAGACATCAATTCTTTAACAACACTTTGTCAAAACCCTAAATCATCTTCTTCGTCATTCAAACACACACAAAACTTAAACACACCAACCATTCAACCATAAAATTCTTGTCTTCTCATCAAAATAACATCTTACAAACCCATTTGAACAATTAATCAACACCCCACCAAAAACACATATTTCACCTTATCAAATCCTCCAATAAAACTTCAAAATTAAGAGAGAGAGCTAACTTACTTTTTGGAAAATCACCAAAATTCCTTCCAATCCTTTGAAAACCTTCCAAAATTGAATGATTTGATGAGCCAAAATCTCCCTTTTGGCTATGGTGAATTCAGCATGAAGAAGAAGAAGAAGAAAGATGATAAGCTTTAATTTGACTTTTAAAATTTTTTTTCTTTTATTAACCATATATATAATAATTTATTATTTTAATTAATTATTTATTTATTTTTTAAAAAATTACAATTTATGTCTTCCATTCAATATTAATTTCATTTTTATTTTTTTACCTTTTTCACTTTTTACCATTTGCCTATAGACTTTTACTTTGCACTACTATGATGTTTATATGTTATTTATATGTAACATATATAATGTCTAAAATTTTTAAGCAATAACTTTCTCATTATTTGCCTTTGGGGCTAGATTCTATATGTCACTGATACATTATTTGCATTCGGGGCTAGATGCTTGGCATCACTGATTTATGATTTACCTTCAGGGCTAGACACTTGGCATCACTAATATATGATTTGCCTTCAGAGCTGACACTTGGTGTCAACATAGAAAAAAATAGTAACTCTGGAATTTGAATAATATATTAGTTTGTTTGGGCCCATGCTTGTGTATGTGTTTATGTGAATTATATAAAGATAGAAGATTATGTTTAAAAGTGAAATTGAGTGCCACATTGAGACATAACATACAAATGCATTATGCATTGGCATTGTATTAATGTGTTGTTATTATCAAAATTTATACCACTAGGCTTTTCGCTTAGCGTGATTGTTGTTCATCGCGCAGGTGACAGGGGTAATCCGTAGAGCTGGAGAGTTCTTCTAAACTAGGTCGGGTCTATATTTGAGATGGCTTGTTGAGTTGATTTTTTAGTACATTAAGATCAAAGCCATTTGCCAACATGTATATATTTTATATTATAGTACATTTTGATATTATGTATATTATGTTATGTTTTTGAAGTATATATATTGTAAATTATAAAGAATATTTTGGATAATTTGTATGAAGTGAAATTTTATATGTGTTCTGGATATATATATATGTATAAATATTTTGAGAAAATATGGAGAAGTTGTGAAGTATTGGGGAAATGTGTGATGTAATGTTTATTGGGAGTGTTTTTATGCAGGTTGTGTAATTGCTGAATTTTGGGATTGTCTAAATTACAGACAAAACTCTGGGGAATTTTTTCTAGAGATTTTTATATAAAATACATATTTTGTAATTTATAATTAAGAAAGAATATTTTATTCACTATTTAAATATATATTTTTAATTATTTGGGATTTTAAATTGGAAGTGTGAAAATTTTTATTAAACCTGGTTATGGCATTTTTATACTTTATATGGTATTTTACATATATTGGGTGTATATATTATACGTAAATGGGGTATAAGGGTGTTACAAGGAGCATGATAAACATTTGAGAATCATGCAATAGACACTGAGAGAATATCAATTATATGCTAAGTTATCAAAATGTGATTTCTGGTTAACAAATGTGGCATTCCTAGGACATGTGGTATCAGCTGATGGTATCCATGTGGATCCTAGTAAAATTGAAACTATTTTCAATTGGCAACCACCAAAGAATGTAATTGTAGACCTATAATTTTGGCCCTAAGTTGGTACGGTCCTAATTAAAGAATGCCAAAACAAATTTGATTTGACCTGAAAAGATTTAAACCTAATTTATAACTTTTAATAGGTCGGTCCAATTTCAAAAGGCATAAATTCAATTGGTTCAAATTGTTTGGCCCAAAATTAAATATGTTCGGCCCAAATTAAATTGGTTTAGCCCATGCATTAAAACATTTTATACCAGTTTAAGTTAGGATGATCTGAGGCAACATGAGCATTGCTCATGTCAATTTGGCACACCCAAATTGACATGGGCTGGCTCCATGTCGATTTGGATGTGCCAAATCAAGATAACCCTAATTTTAAAGCAGTTTTGGCCAACAATTTGATTCATAATTAGGCTAGAATTCGTTTAAAACATGAATTAAGTAAGATTAGGTTTAGGGTTAAGTTTCTTTTTGCCTATAAATAACGTTTAATGCTAAAAATAGGGGGAACATTGATCAACAATCATCAAGTAGAGGATCAATAATTAGCATGCTTAGAATTAAAGACAGAAGCAATCACCAGGCAACCTCCAGCAAAATACTCACCAAAGGCAGGCAGTAGCAAGCTTGTTCCAACGTATCAATATTTGGTAGAGCCTCCAAAGCAGGTTTAGCTTTCAAATTCAATTTATTCATCCAGTATTTGCAAATCATCTTTTAAAAAATATCATCACAGTTGTTTAGTTATCAAATTATTTTGTTCAATAGCTAAATTATCAAAACCCTAGTATATGTTCCATAAAACCTATTATGTTTTTTTTTTACTTTCCAAAACCCTAAACTATTTTCTAATGTCCAAACCCTAATTTATATATATTTTTTAATTTCTAGTAACCTTAAATCCTTAAAGCCTAAACACCAAACCCTAGCACCAGAACATCAATCTCCAAAAACCATAACTCAAGAAACCATAGCTCCCTACACCCTAATATCTAGAATTCAAAACTTAATCCCCAACCAGTAATACCAAAACCCTAATATCCAGTAAGATTAAAACCCTAATTCCAAAATAACAAAACCCTAATCTAATTCCAAAATACCAAAACCCTAATATCTTGTAAACCTAAAACCCTAATCCTAAAATATTAGAACCTTAATCTAGTAGACCTAAAACCCTAATTCCAATAGCTTTATTCCCAAGCCCAAATCCAAAACCTAATCCAGAAACCTAATTTCCCAAACCTTAATCCTAAACCAAGACTCTAAAACCTAAAGCCCTAAAACCCTAATTTTCATATTCAAAGCCCTAAATCCCTAATTTTCATATCCAAAACCCTAAAACCATGTTGTTTACTTTACAAACCCAAAATTTAATATGTAAATGCCAATTTTGTATATTTAATGACTTAAACCCTTAGATTTGAATATGTAATTTTTTTATATGTCTTGATGGATGATTTATTTGATTTATGATGGATGATTTATTTGATTTATGATGAATGGATGAATGTTTTTTTATTATTATCATTATTTTATTTTTATTTCAATGATGTAAGAGGAATGTTTCTACTTTGTGAATACCGCATTAATTAAGTTGAATATAATTTATTTATATTTTGGGAATATTATAAGGGACATGTTTCCACTAATGGTGGGTGTCCCATTTTATTTATCTTGTTTTTCTTTTGGACATTGGACAATTGTAAAGGTATATTTTCATCCATGGATGGGTGCTTATTTATTATTTTATTTGGATTTGTTTTGATTTTAATACAATAATTCTTTATTCTAATATTCGCATGTAGTATTGATGATTTTATAATATTTATGAATTTAATAATATTTAGACATGAAAAGGAGGTTGGTTCCAATGAATCAGGCGTTATAGTGGTGCTGGGTCATTCTCACATTCCTCATATGTACCTAACTTTCTAAACCCAATAGGGGGTTGGGGATTCCTTAGAAAAAGAGTTATCCAACCCTTTCCCTTTTCCAGCCCATTCGGGTAGCGACATAATTTTTTTCGAGTTTAGGTCTGTGTTCTCTAAGTCCCTGAGCAAAACAGTGTCGAAGTCGCAAGAGCCATTCCACATGGGAGCGAGGGCAAAAATTTTTGCTCACAGTGGCAACTCCACTGGGGATAAGAGAAGTTGATTTCATTGGTCTTTATATTATTTTATTCTTTCTTATTATGATATTATCCATTGCATCACATTACATTGCATTGTTTGCGTTAGTTAGGATGCCCATGTAACCCGTGATGTGTAACTTCCCTAATTTTTAAAATTTTAATAAAATAAATTAAAATTAAATTAGATAAATTAAATAAATAATTTAAATAAAGAAATTGAAGGATTTTAAGTGAAAAAGTGGAGTGTATATGTGATATATATGCAAAATATATATAACATATACAAAAGTCAACACTTTAAAAGAAAAGTCAAAGGTCAATTGGCAATATTGTAAATATACTTTGAAAAATTAAAATTATTTAAATAAATTAAAAATAAATTCTTTTTGAATGGAAGATGTAATTTACATTTTTTAATTAATTAATTAATTAAAAATATAATAAAATAATTTAAATTTCAAAGTGGAAAGAAAGTGAAAATAAAAAGTGATCTTCGTCTTCTTCTTCTTCATGTTTGGCCGAACCTCCATAGCCACCAAGAGAGAGATTTCATAATTGAAAGGAATTTAAGGTTTCAAGAGAAGTTTTGGTGATTTACTCTTGAATTAGTAAGTTCTCTAACTTATTTCTTTGGATTTCCATGAAATTGAGATTATGTTGAGTTTGAAATTTTCTATTAGCATGATTTAATTGCTTGATTGAGGTTGAATAAAATTATTTTGAGTAGTTATTAATGCTTTTTAAGTTGGATTAAAGAAATGATTGAGTTTAAGTTGAATTGGTTGAAGAGAGAGAATTTAGAGTTATGGAACATATGGACTTTTGAGTTCATGTGTTTTAATTTTGCAATTTGATTCCAAATGTGTTTTTTTGATGTATAAAAAAGGATTTTAAAGTCAAATGATGGATTTGGTTAAGTTTGGATAGAGGTTGGATGAAGTAGTGTTGAATTTAGGGTTTTGGAAAGGGAATTTTCAAAGAATGGTGAATTGTTTGATTTTAATGTTTAAATCATGTTATTTCATGATATTAGTGATGAAAATAAGCTTGGATTAATAATTGGAATGAGCTGGAATGAATAACCTTCATTGTTGGAGGTTTATGGCATTTTAGGATTTTGTAAAAGTATGTGTGTTTATTGAATGTAATTGACTAAAACATGTTATAATATGTTTTTAGTAATATAAATAAAATTAAAACACCAATTTAAATGGATTAACATGGATTTTCTAAGTCAAATTAAGGAAAGGCTAAATTTTGGAAATTTGTTGGAGTGATGTTTAATTAGGGTTTATGGTTGGAAATGCCTTAAAATGTGATATTAAATGATTTTATTTGATCACATTATGTATATGCTTTGAGAAGTAGTAGATTGCCCTACCTTAGTGTTGAAGGGAAAGTTGGAAGTGAAGGTTGGTGGGAGATTTTTAACTTGCATTTGAGAGCTTATTGAGTTACGTACAAACTTGTGATAAATGGAATATGTTTGCATTATATTTGGCCTAACACATTTTGGATGGAAAATGTGTTAAGCTACTTGGTAGCATGAACATTCATGAACATTGTTTTATAACATGTGAATTGTTATATATGCATTATGTGCATTATGGAAAGCCATTATTAATGGCTAAATTGAATAAAATGTGATTTATATGAATTATGTGAAAATAACGTACAATATTTGGGTAATGTGATTTTAATGTGAAATGTGATACATTGTGATGAAATGATGAAACATGATGAATTAAGGTGAATTGACATTGATATGAATGAGAAAAATGAGAAAATGAGGCAATATGCCTAGTTGATTATGGGAAAATGAGAAAAAAAAAGATTGATTAAGGAAAATATGAATTATTTGTGTGCCTAGTCTGTTATTCAAATTCCAGAGTTTTGTGTTTGGTGGCATGCCTTCGGGGCTAGACGTTATACATCACTGATACATGATTTCACCTTCGGGGCTAGACGCTTGGCATCACTGAGATATGATTTTCCTTCAGGGCTAAACACTTGGTGTCAATTTGGACCAAAATGGTAACTCTGGATTTGAATAATATATTAGTTTGTTTGGGCCCATGTCTGTATATATGTTAATATGAATTATAAAATAATTAAAGATTATGTTTTAAATGGAATTCTAGCTACATTGTGACATCAAATACGAAGGCATTATGCATTGGCATTTTTTACAGTTTTATTATTATCAAAGTTTGTACCGCTAGGCTTTCAGCTTAGCACGATTGTAATTCATCGCGCAAGTGACAGGGATGATCCAATGGAGCCAAAGAGTTCTTCTAAATTGGGTCAAGTCTAGATTTGAGATTGCTTGTTGAGTTGAAGTTTAGGTACATCAAGATCAGAGCCATTTGCCAACATGTATATATTTTGTGTTATAGTACAATTTGATATTATAAATATTATGTTATGTTTTTTATGTATATATATAATTGTAAATTATAAAGAATGTTTATGATAATTTGTATGAAGTGAAATTTTATATGTGTATTTTGCATATACTAGGTGTATGTATTATACGTATATAGGGTATAAGGGTGTTACATTTATTTTGGTATCAGAGCCTAGGTTTGAGGTTCTCAACCTAGGTAGGTTGTTATAGAGAGAAAATGGGGAATTTACATATGGTTTTAAATTGTGATACATGCATTGACACTAGCATTCTATCTTATCTCTGATGTGGCAATTTCTGCTATATTTTTAGATATAGGTGGTTATGGGGTCTAGGATGCACCAGTCTGCATAGGGTAGTGCAGAGAGTGTAGCTCCTGATGAGAGTAGAGTTGGAGCTAGCGCTGAGACTGCTGAAGAGGCATCTATATATGTGCCAGTTAGATTAGAAGCTGGGGAGGTTCTGCTTGGCTGGGTATGACATATGGTGGAGTTGTTGAGATAGAATTTGGTTCAATAGCCGTAGCCTCCACCATAGTCGCAGTCACAACAGCAGTTGCCGACTCGAAAGTATGACAAGTTGAGGAAGTTTAGAGCAGTAGATTTTGTTGACACTACAGGCCCGACTGTAGCATAGCAGTGGCTAGATAGGGTCCAGAGAGTGTTCGTACAGTTGCAAGCTATCCAGAGAAGAAGTTTGATTATGTTAGATCTCTTCTACAAGGGATGCATATGAGTGGTGGAAGACAGTTTCTCATGGCACAGCTGATCCACCAGTTCTGACATGTGCCAATTTCCTATGGGAATTTGAGAAGAAGTATGCTCCCAGAAAGTATTAAGATGCCAAAAAGATGGAGTTTCTTAGTTTGAGGTAGGACACGAGGATAGTGATAGAGTATGAGATTGAGTTTATCCAGCTAAGCCAGTATAGTGGAGGGATTATTTCAGATGAGATTGACAGATACCAGAGGTTTGAGGAGGGTCTGAGACCCTCTATCATGTGTCTTGTGGCAGGCTCTCGGTACCAGGATTTTTCTAAGTTGGTTGTGGCTACCTGGAGTGTGGAGAAGGCATGGGATCTTGCAGTAGGTGCCAGAGTAGAGCTAGGAGACCTCAAGGTGAGGTAGGGTCTTCATCATCAAAGAGAGGTCGAGGGGATATCCTCAGAGCTTTAGTAGGAGCCAGGGGTAGTCTGGCAGGTCATTACAGTAGCAGAGGCAAAGATAGAGACCTGCAGCCTCAGCGGCTAGTGCCTTAACCCTAATGACTCAAAGGCCTGCTCCACCTACTTATGCTCATTGTTGTAAGACACATGGCGGTGTCTGCTAGAGAACTAGTGTGCCAGTAATATGTTACAATTGTAGATCACCAGACCATTTTCTCAAAGATTGTCCAGAGCCACTAGATGACAAATAGACAGATACAACAACTTGTTGACCCAGTGTCAGAGGGGGTTCTAGTGGAAGAGGTTTTAACAGAGGGTTAGTTAGATCCGGGTTTTGTTAGAAAGGAGGTTCTATAGCAAGGAGTATACCAGAGACTGCAGGGCCATCACATCGGATCTATGTGATGCAAAGATAGCCGGATACTTCGGCTGTTATAGCTGGTATTTTTTTACTTTATTTAGTACTTTAGTTCATGCATTGATAGACCTTGGGTTGACTCATTAATACATCAAAGCATCCATCTTGCCTATGAGTAATTTGCATTTGGAGTCCCTAGGATTTGATGTGTTGGTTACAAATCCTTTAGGGCATAGGTTGTAGTTAGCATGGTGTACCGAGATAGTCCAGTTGTTATTCAGCATGAGGAGTTTCTTGATAAACTGATTGAGATGCCTTTTATAGTGTATGATTTGATTATGGGAATGGATTGGTTATTCAGGCATGGGGCTATGGTAGACTGTCAGCAAAAATGTATTACCCTAAGAACACTTGATGGTAGAGATGTGGTGGTATCTAGTGAGCAGAGACACTTTCATCCATCTTTATTTCAGTTGTATTAGCTAGGAAGATGATCTAGAAGGGATGTGAGGCATATCTTGCTCATGTTGTAGATACAAGAGTAGTAGGGTCCTAGCTTGACAGTATACCTATAGTTGTCGAGTTTTTGGATGTTTCCATTGATGAGTTTCCAGGGATACCTCTTGTGAGAAAGGTTGAGTTTGGTATCAATCTGAGGCCTAGTACCACTCCCATCTCTATTACCCCATATCGGATGGCACCTGCATAATTGAAGGAGCTGAATGTGCAATTACAGGAGTTGCTTGATAAAGGGTTTATCCACCCTAGTGTGTCACCGTGGGGAGCACCTATCTTGTTTGTGAAGAAGAAGGACGACACTTTGAGATTATGTATTGATTACATGCAGTTGAATAAGGTTGTCATCAAGAACAAGTATCCATTACCTCAGATAGATGATCTCTTTGATCAGTTGAAGGGTGCAACAATATTCTCTAAGATTGATCTGAGATCAAGGTACCATCAGTTGAGAGTTAGAGATGTAGATGTAGATAAGACAGCTTTCCATACAAGGTATGGGCATTATGAGTTTCTGGTGATGCCTTTTGGATTGACGAATGCACTAGTAGCATTTATGAATTTGATGAACAAGGTGTTTAGACCATGCTTAGATCAGTTTGTAGTGGTCTTTATTGATGATATTATGTTATATTCACGTAAAGAGGAAAATCATGACAGTCGTCTATGGATTGTATTGCAAACATTGAGAGAGAAGAAGATATATGCTAAGATGTCTAAGTGTGAGTTCTGGCTCGATCAGGTGACTTTTCTATGGGCATGTGGTTTAATTAGAGGGTAGTAGAGTTGATCTGACTAAAGTTGAGGCTATCTTGAATTGGAGTCCACCAAATAATGTGAAAGAGGTTAGAAGTTTTCTAGGATTGGCAGGCTATTATCGTCGATTTGTGAAGAGTTTTTCTATGATAGGTACACCACTCTCCAGATTACTTCAAAAAGGAGTTAGATTTGTGTGGACAAATCTATGTCAGGCGAGTTTTGAGCAGTTGAGGAATATATTGACTCAGGCTCCTATCCTTACTCTACCCGTGGAAGGTAAACCCTATGTGATATGCTGTGATGCTTTACAGAGTGGTTTTGTAACACCCCTATATCCCTTATACGCATACTACATACCACCATTATCGTAATACACGTATACTGAATATAAGAATGCCACAGTTTTCTTTACATTTCAAATCATCCCTTTATACAATAATATGAGCAAACTTAAACGTTTAAGTTATATCATAAAACACAATAGATAAAAACGTTCATTCAATATGCAGCAGAAAATGTAGCGGTATTTACAAATACATAAACATCAAAAATCAAAATTTACAAAACATAAAGTTTATACATGTTTGGCAGTTTGTCTCTGATCTTTAAGTCCACACTTAAAACTTCAAAGTCTAGACTCGACTCGGTCTAGATGAACTCTCTGGCTCTACCCTGTCACCTGCGCGATGAACCACAATCGCGCTAAGCCAACGGCTTAGTGGTACAAACCACAATAACAATATGCTTCAATGCAATGCCAATGTCACACATTTCAACAAACAAGACAATATTCACAAATGATATCTTTATATTGTTCATAATACTACATTTCATTATTTTATTCAATTATTTCATCACTTATGATTTACATTGAAACAAAGACAAGCATGGGCCCAAAAGACACTAATATGCCATTCAACTTTCAGAGTTAATGTTTTGGTTCAATTACCACATTTATCATTATCATTATCCCAACTAGGCTTCAAGGATTAGGCTCAACCAAGCTTCAAGGGGAACAAAGCATGCTAAGTATCAACCCAACTTGGCTTCAAGAACCAAACCCAACCTAGCTTCAAGGGTTGTAACATCTCAACTAGGGTTCAAGGACTAGACCCAACCAAGCTTCAAGGGGAGTTAAGCATGCTAAACTTCAACCCAACTTGGCTTCAAGGATCAAATCCAACCTAGCTTCAAGAGATTGTTACCATTAGGCATGCCACCAACAACAAAACTCTGAAAATGGAATAACACATTAGACACATAATTCATTCATTAATTCATTATCAATTTCATTCTCATTTGCTCATAATCATTTAGGCATCCATGCCTCAATCATCTCATTTGCATCATTATAGCCAACAACAGTGGCTTCACATCTCATCAATAGAGTATACATAACCAATTGCATTGGACATATATTTTAAATTCATCATCATCTAGGCAAACATGCCCCACTTATTTCATTTGAATCATTATAGCCAACCACAATGGCATCGCATCTCATCATATCTCAATTCACATTTTAGCAATTCATCATTAAAGTATTCATCATAACCAATTGCATTGCACATACCTTTTGAATGATCATCATATCTTTCACATTATACAAATCATAACATTAATCAAATAGTAATAACAATATAGTAGATTACTTAACACATTTATAACCAAATGTGTTAAATCTCAAAATCATGTAAATGAATGCAACCATGTAAGTTTGTACTTACCTCAAGAGCAACTCACACCAATCTATACACTTCCTCTTCCAAGAATTCTCAACACTTAGGTTAGGGCAACTCAACCTCTTCATAACCTAATTCAAAAGGAATAATACACACTTATATAAACATACACATGAATTCCAATACAATTATTCACCTACTAGCCTCATACTAGACCCATAGATCACAAATTACAAACCAAAACCACTAACTAAGGCCCCACGGTCATGGCCTCACAACCCCCCACGGTCGTGTGTTAGCAAACGAACCTGTCCAATTTGCTTAACACCCCACGGTCGTGGCATCCAAAATGCTTCTGTTTCCAATCAAACTCATGTATTCTATGCTTTAAACTTTATTAAACACAAACATCTTGAAAATCTAAGATAATAATTGATCAAACTCACAACATACATTAATTACCAAATCCAAAACCATAACATAACCACAACTCTTACTCTTCCATTCAACTCCAAAATCACAATCAATTAAATCCAACACTCTCAAACACACCACAATCAATCATACTCTTACTATCCACAATCAATCATCAAACTCAAATACAACTTAAAATAAAACAAGAAAATCAAGTGGAAACTTACCAAAGTTGATGAACTTCTTAGATTTCCAACTTGATCACTTGATATCTCCTTCAATCTTGAGCTTGGAAAAAAAAACTCTCTTTCTCTCTTGCTTCTTTGATGGCCGGCCAAGAAGGAAAAGAAAAGAAGAGGAAGAAAGAATAACAAGAGACAAAGTCAAATACTTCACCTCTTTAAACCTCCACCAAGCAAAAATAATATTAAAATAATTTAAAATATCCTCTTCCACTAACTTAATTTCCCATTTAATTAATTAAAATTTTAAAATCATTAATTACTCTTCTTTTGACTTCCACACTTGACTTGAATATGTTGTATATATCACTATATATACAACATATACACTCTCTCTTTACTTCCTTTCTCTTTCCATTAAACATATACATTAAATCCAAATGCAATAATAATTACTCCAAAACTTTTAGGGTATACTTTGGGACATTACAGGTTTAGGTTATGTTCTGATGTAGGAGGGTAGAGTCATTGCTTATGCATCTCAACAGTTGAAGCCTCATAAGTTAAATTATCTGACTCATGATTTGGAGCTAGATGCCATAGTTTTTACATTGAAGATTTGGCGGCATTACTTGTATGGGGAGAAATGCTTCATTTATATGGATCAAAAGAGTTTGAAATACTTGGGTGCTCATAGAGAGTTGAATTTGAGACAAAGACGATGGTGGGAGTTGATTAAAGACTATGACTGCTTGATTGATTATCATCTTGGCAAGGCATATGTAGTTGCGGTTGCCTTGAGTCGACAGTTCATGGTAGGTTTGACTACTTTTTCACTTTCGTTACTTGTTGAGTTGAGAGCGTTGCAAGCCAAGTTTGTGCTTTGTGATGATGGTACATTAATGGCTCAGTTGCAGTTGAGACCTGTAATATCCCAAAGTGTGCCCTAGAAGTTTGATATAATTGTTGTTTTAATTGGATTTAATGTATGTGTGTAGTTGGAAAGAAAAAGGAAGTGAAGAGAGAGTGTATATGTTGTATATATATTGATATATACAACATATAAAAGTCAAGATGTGAAGTCAAAAGATGGTTAGTTAATGATTTTAAATTAATTAAGTTAATTAGTGAAAATGGACATTTAAGTGAGTGGAAGAAGATATTTGGAATATTTTAATATTAATGCTTGGAGGAGAGGGTTTTGAGGAGATAGTGGATGAGATTTGACTTTGATTTCTTTCTTTTCTTTTTTCTTTCTTTCTTTCTCCGTGGTCCATTTTCTTTTCTTTTCTTTTCTTTTCTCTTCTTTTGGCCGGCTATCAAAGAATCAAGAGAGCAAGAAAGAGATTTGATCTTCTAAACTCAAGATTTAAGGAAGTTTTTAAGTGATCAAGTTGGAAATTTAAGAGTTCTTCATCCTTGGTAAGTTTTCTCTTGATTTCTTGATTTTCTTTTAAGATGTGTTTGAGTTTGTTGGTTGATTGTTGATGGTATGTGAATATGTTTGATTAAGATGTATTTGAGAGTGTTTGGGTTAATTGATTTTGATGTTGGTGTTGGATTGGAAAGAAGGAGTTAGGTTTGATGTTGAAAGAGTAAGAGTTGTGTATGTGACGGTTGTTAAGTGGTGTTTGATGTATGTTTTGAAGTGTTTTGGTGTTTTTGCAAGTTATTATGGTTTTTGGGTGTGTTTAGTTTAGTTTGTTGAAGTGGAAAATGGTGGAAGAAAGTGGTTTGTTGGTTGTGTTGTTGATGTTGCCGGAATCTGGATTTTTGGCCTGACACGCCCATGAGCATGGCCAAGTCTTTGGGCGTGTGATGGTTCTGTGTTGCAGTAGCATTTACACGTTCAGTGACACTCCCATGTCACTGAGCATGTCATGGCTACTGTGTTGGTGAAGGTTTGACACGGCCATGAATACGACCGTGTTATTGGACGTGTCAATGTTTCTGTGAAACAGAATGTATTACACGTTCAGTGACACGCCCGTGGTTCTGAGAGTGTCAAAGCTTCTGTGTTATGAGTTTAGGGCACGGTCAGGGACATGCCCGTGTTATTGAGCGTGTCATGTGTAGAGTTTGCCCTAGTTAGATCTTAGTCTTGTTATCTCATGTGTATTATTCCTTTTGGATTAGGTTTTGAAGAGTTTGATTTGCCCTAATCCAAGTATTGAAGGATTCTTGGAAGAAGAGTTTAGTGTTTTATGTGATTTGCTTTTGGAGGTAAGTACAAACTACATTATTGCATACACTCACATGATTTGATACTTAACATATTTGATTATATATATGTTAAGCAATTGATTACATGGTTAAAACATTTGATGATATGATGAAATATGAAAGGTATGTTAATGCAATTGATTGTGTACACTTGAATGATGAATTGATTTAATGTGATTTGAGATATAATGAGATATAAAACTAATGTGATTGGCTATGATGATGATATTAATGCAATTGATATTGTATATTATCTTGATGGGATATGAAGCCATGGTGGTTGGCTATAATGATGCAAATGAGATGATTGAGGCATGGTTGCCTTTTTGATTATGGAATATGAAATGAGAAATGGATTGAGAAAAAGATTATTAAAGATGTAATTGAAATAATTGTGTGTCTAATGTGTTATTCAACCTTCAGAGTTCTGGGTTTGGTGGCATGCCTATAAAGTACTGGATAAGTGAAAAGACCGGGCCGTAAGTCGATTCCAGTTGATAAATGTGAAATGTGAATTATAGTAACAGTCTTGCCGGGTTGAGGATTTCCTCGGGTTTATCTGGGTTGAGGTCCAAGAGACTGGGTCTGTTACAGGTAACAGTCTTACCGGGTTGAGGATCTCCTCGAGTTTAGCCGGGTTGAGGTCCAAGAGACTGGGTCTGTTACCCTATCCATGGATAGAGATATATATATATATATCGCCTATGGGCTTGATGATTGTAATTATGACCAAAGCAGTAACTCTGAACTTTGAATAACATATTAGTGTATTTGGGCCCATGTTTGTCTTTGTTTTCAATGTGATTTATGAATGATGAAATAAATAAATAAATAATGGGATTCTTGAGAATTGTTTATATGTTTGAAAGTATGACATTTACATTTCATTATAGTATAATATTATTGTAGTTTGTACCACTAAGCCGTTGGCTTAGCGCGATTGTGGTTCATCGCGCAGGTGACATGGAAGAACCAGAGAGTTCCTCTAGGCCGAGTAGAGTCTAGATTTTGAGGTGTTGATAGTGGAGCTTAAAGATCAAAGACATACTGCCAAACATGTATATATAGTTTTATGTTTTGTAAAACTTGAGTTTGATGTATAAGTATTTGTAAATATTTTTATATTTTCCGCTGCATTTTAAATAATTATTTTATCTATTGTGTGTTATAATATAACTTTAATGTTTTAAATTTGTTCATATTATTGTAAAAGAAATGAGTCGTTTGGTTAGTAAACCGTGGCATTCCTATATTCAGTATACGTATATTACGATCGTAAAAGCATGCTGTGTACGTATACGGAGTATAAGGGTGTTACAATTGTTTTGGTATCAGAGCCTAGGTTTGAGATTCTCAACCTAGGTCAACTTTAAGAAAAAGAAAATTTTGAGTTTTAAAATATGGTTTTAAAATAAGATACATGTTCTGGTATGGCAGTCTTTGATCTTAATGAGGTATGTTCTGCTGTGTTTACAGATATAGGTAGTGATGGCGTCTCAGTCACGTCAGTCTGTAGAAGGTAGTGCTGAGAGTGTAGCTCCTGACGAGGGTAGAGATGGTGCTAGAGTTGATAGAGTTAGTGAGGCACCTGCTCCTGTGCCAGGGAGATCAGCTGCTGATGAGGTACCGCCGGATTGGTTAAGGCATATGGTAGATTTGTTGAGGGGAGCTCTAGTGCAGCCGCCACCGCCACCACAACCACACGTGCCAGTGAGAAATTATGATAAATTGAGAAAATATGGAGCTGAGGATTTCTTGGGCACTACAGATCCTGCAGTAGCTGAGTAGTGGTTGGATAAAGTACAGAGGATATTTATCCAGTTGCAAGCTACTCCAGATGAAAAATTTTATTATGCTAGATCCCTTCTTCAGAAAGATGCTTATGACTAGTGGAAGACGGTTCCTCATGCCATGGATGATCCACCTACATTATCTTATGGGGATTTTCTGAGGGAGTTCGAGCAGAAATATACTCCAAGGGAGTATAAAGATTTTAAGAAGATGGAATTCCTAAATTTGAGGCAAGACAACCGGACAGTGACAGAATATGAGATTGAGTTCATTCGGTTGAGTCACTATGCCGGTGGGATTATCTCTGATGAGATTGACCGATGCAGAAGATTTGAGGAGGGATTGAGGCCCTCTATTATGTACATTTTTGCTGGTTCTCGGTACCAGGATTTCTCTCAGCTAGTTGCAGCAGCTAGGAGTGTTGAGAGAGCATAAGGTATTGCCGCAGCTGCTACTGAGGAAGAGACCAGAGTGAGAAGATCCCAGTTTGAGGTAGGGTCTTATGAAGAGAGGTCGAGGAAGTTTTATTTCGAGGATCAGTAGGAACCAGAAATAGCCGGGTAGGTTAGTGCAGTATCAGAGGCAGAGACCGAGACCTACAGCTTCTGTAGCTAGTGCTCCGACTCCAGTGGTTCAGAGGTCTACTCTACCTGCATGTGAACAGTGTGGTAGGAACCATATGGGTGTTTATTGGAAGATTGGTAGAACAGCTGGGTGTTTTAGGTGTGGAGGGCCTGACCATTTCATTAGAGAGTGTCCTGAGATGCAGGAGCATAGACAGGCAGATTCTGCAGCTTCTCGACCTAGTGTCAGCAGAGGTGGTCGAGGGGGCAGAGGTTTCAGTAGAGGTAGTCAATCCGGGTTTAGTCAGAGAGGGGGATCGACATCCGGAGGAAGTAGACCAGATGAGGTCGGATCTTCTCAGAGAGTTTATGTGATGCAGAGGCAGCAGGATGCTTCAGCAGTTATAGCGGGTACATTTTCTTTATTTGGTATTTCAGTTTTTGCTTTGATTGATCAAGGATCTACTCATTCATACATAAGTGCATCCATATTGCCTATGTCTGAATTCCATTCAGAGTCCTTAGGATTTGATGTCTTAGTAACAAATCCATTAGGACATAGTGTTGTGGTGAGTAAGGTGCATCGTGACAGTGCAGTGATAGTGCAAGGTGAAGAGTTTTGTGGTGATTTAATTGAAATGCCTTTTAAGGAGTATGATTTGATCTTAGGCATGGATTGGTTGTCTAAGCATGGAGCTGTGGTAGATTGTCAAAAGAAGTGTGTTACTTTGAGAACCGGTGATGGTAGAAGCGTAATGGTGTCTAGTGAGCAGAAACAACTTGCATCCTCATTTGTATCAGCTGTAGCAGCTAAAAAGTTGATTAGAAAAGGGTGTGATGCTTATCTTGCTCATGTTATGGATACTAGAGTAGTGGGTTCTTCACTTGACAGTATAACCACTATTGCAGATTTTTTAGATGTGTTTCCTGAGGAGTTGCCAGGGTTACCCCCTGAGAGAGAGGTTGAGTTTGGTATCGAGTTGTTGCCTGGTACCACTCCCATCTCTATTACTCCTTATGAAATAGCACCTGCTGACTTGAGAGAGTTGAAGGTGCAGTTGCAGGAGTTATTGGATAAAGGGTTTATTAGCCCTAGTGTTTCTCTGTGGGGAGCTCCTGTTTTGTTTGTAAAGAAGAAGGATGGTACTATGAGATTGTGCATCGATTATAGGCAATTGAACAAGATGACTATAAAAAATAAGTATCCTTTGCCTAGAATTGATGATCTCTTTGATCAATTAAAAGTAGCAGCAGTGTTTTCTAAGATTGATTTGAGATCGGGGTACCATCAGTTGAGGGTTAGAGCTGAAGATATTTCTAAGACAGCTTTCTGTACAAGGTATGGGCATTATGAGTTTTTGGTGATGCCTTTTGGGTTGACGAATGCACCTGCAGCTTTCATGGATTTGATGAATAGGGTGTTTAGACCCTATCTAGATCAATTTGTAGTGGTCTTCATTGACGATATTTTGGTGTATTCGCGTAATGAAGAGGAGCATGACAAACATTTGCAGATTGTATTGCAGATCTTGAGAGAAAAGCAATTGTATGCCAAGCTGTCGAAGTGTGAGTTTTGGCTTGATCAAGTGACTTTTCTTGGTCATATAGTTTCTGCAGATGGTATTAGAGTTGATCCAAGTAAAGTTGAAGCTATTTTGAATTGGAGTCCACCGAAGTCCATGACTGAAGTTAGAAGTTTTCTAGGTTTGGCAGGCTATTATCAATGCTTTGCGAAAGGTTTTTCTTTAATAGCTACTCCACTCACCAGATTACTTCGAAAGGGAGTTAGATTTGTGTGGACAGATCAATGTCAAGCTAGTTTTGAGCAGTTGAAAGAGATGTTGACTCAAGCGCCTGTTCTTACTTTACCTGTGGAAGATAAACCATATGTGATTTATAGTGATGCTTCACATAATGGTTTAGGATGTGTTTTGATGCAAGAGGGTAAAGTTGTAGCTTATGCTTCTTGGCAGTTGAAGCCGCATGAGCTTAATTATTCGACACAAGATTTGGAGTTGGCAGCTATAGTGTTTGCTTTGAAGATTTGTCGACACTATTTGTATGGGGAGAAGTGTTTTATCTATACGGATCATAAGAGTTTGAAATATTTGGGAGTTCAAAGAGAGCTTAATCTTCAACAGAGGCGATGGTTAGAGTTAATCAAAGACTATGACTGCTTGATTGATTATCATTCGGGTAAGGCGAATGTTGTTGCTGATGCCTTGAGTTGGAAGTCTTTGGCAGGTTTGTCAGTTTATTCACTCTCGTTGCTTGTTGAATTGAGAGCATTGCATGCTAGATTTGAATCATGCGATGATGGTGCACTGTTGGCTCAGTTGGAGTTGAGACCGGTGTTGTTGGATCAGATTAAAGAGGCTCAATTGACTGATGAGAAAATTCAGAAGATTGTTTTAGATTGTCAACATGGAGAAAGTAGAGATTTCCATGTGAGAAATGATGGTAGCCTTTGGTTTAAAGATAGGTTGTGTATTCCTGATGATGCTAGTTTGAGAAAGATTATTTTGGAAGAAGCACACCAATCAGTCTTTGCTATACATTCGGGAAGTACAAAGATGTATCATGACTTAAAGCAGCATTATTGGTGGTCAGGTATGAAGAGAGACATAACGAAATTTGTATCCAAATGTCTCACTTGTCAGAGGGTGAAAGCTGAGCATCAAGTTCCAACAGGGCTGCTTCAACCTTTAAAAGTGCCTGAATGGAAATGGGAGAGAGTGACAATGGATTTTGTATCAGGTTTTCCATTGACTCAGAAGAAGCATGATGCTATCTGGGTGATTGTTGATCGGTTGACAAAGACAGCTCATTTTCTTCCAGTTAGAATGGACTATTCTCTTGAGAGACTGGCTGAGCTGTATATCAGTGAGATAGTGAAGTTGCATGGAGTCCCGATTTCTTTAGTGTCTGATCGAGATCCCCGGTTTACTTCAAGGTTTTGAATGAGTTTGCATAGTGAATTGGGTTCTCGATTGCACTTTAGTACTGCTTTTCATCCACAAACAGATGGGCAGTCAGAGAGAGTGATACAGATTATAGAGGATATGTTGAGAAGTTGTGTCATTGATTTCTCTGGAAGTTGGGACAGATTTTTGCCACTGGTGGAATTTGCTTACAACAACAGTCATCAATCCAGTATTGGTATGGCACCATTTGAGGCATTATATGGTAGAAGATGTAGAACGCCTTTATGTTGGAATGAACTTGGAGAAAGCAAACTAACTGGTCCGAATTTGGTTAAAGAGATTGAAGAGAAAGTGAAGATAATTCGGGATCGATTAAAAGCGGCTTCAGACCGACAGAAATCTTATTCAGATTTGAAGAGGTGAGACATAGAGTTTGATGTTGGAAATAAAGTATTTTTGAAAGTGTCTCCTTGGAAAAAAGATTTTAAGATTTGGTTGAAGAGGGAAGTTGAGTCCTCATTTTATTGGACCTTACGAGGTATTGGAAAGAGTTGGACCAGTTGCGTATCGACTTGCTTTACCGCCTGAATTGGATAGAATTCACAATGTCTTCCATGTTTCTATGCTGAGGAGGTACAGATCAGACCCATCTCATGTTTTACCAGTTGAATCTATTGAGGTGAGTCTGGATCTAAAATTTGAAGAAGAACCAATTACTATTCTGGCACATGAATTAAAAGAGTTGAGAAATAAGAAAGTGCCATTGGTGAAAGTTCTATGGAAGAATCATGATAGAGAAGAAGCAACTTGGGAGAGTGAGCAAGCAATGCGAGATCAATATCCTCAACTGTTTCGAACTTGAGATCAGGTAATTTCGAGGACGAAATTTCTTTTTAGAGGGGGAGAATTGTAATATCCCAAAGTGTGCCCTAGAAGTTTGATATAATTGTTGTTTTAATTGGATTTAATGTATGTGTGTAGTTGGAAAGAAAAAGGAAGTGAAGAGAGAGTGTATATGTTGTATATATAGTGATATATACAACATATACAAGTCAAGATGTGAAGTCAAAAGATGGTTAGTTAATGATTTTAAATTAATTAAGTTAATTAGTGGAAATGAACATTTAAGTGAGTGGAAGAAGATATTTGGAATATTTTAATATTAATACTTGGAGGAGAGGGTTTTGAGGAGATAGTGGATGAGATTTGACTTTGATTTCTTTCTTTTCTTTTTTCTTTCTTTCTTTCTCCGTGGTCCATTTTCTTTTCTTTCCTTTTGTCTTCTTTTGGCCGGCTATCAAAGAATCAAGAGAGCAAGAAAGAGATTTGATCTTCTAAACTCAAGATTTAAGGAAGTTTTCAAGTGATCAAGTTGGAAATTTACGAGTTCTTCATCCTTGGTAAGTTTTCTCTTGATTCCTTGATTTTCTTTTAAGATGTGTTTGAGTTTGTTGGTTGATTGTTGATGGTATGTGAATATGTTTGATTAAGATGTATTTGAGAGTGTTAGGGTTAATTGATTTTGATGTTGGTGTTGGATTGGAAAGAAGGAGTTAGGTTTGATGTTGAAAGAGTAAGAGTTGTGTATGTGATGGTTGTTAAGTGGTGTTTGATGTATGTTTTGAAGTGTTTTGGTGTTTTTGCAAGTTATTATGGTTTTTGGGTGTGTTTAGTTTAGTTTGTTGAAGTGGAAAATGGTGGAAGAAAGTGGTTTGTTGGTTGTGTTGTTGATGTTGCTGGAATCTAGATTTTTGGCCTGACACGCCCATGAGCACGGCCAAGTCTTTGGGCGTGTCGATGGTTCTGTGTTGCAGTAGCATTTACACGTCCAGTGACACGCCCATGTCACTGAGCGTGTCATAGCTACTGTGTTTGTAAAGGTTTGACACGGCCATGAACACGCCCATGTTATTGGACGTGTCAATATTTATGTGAAACAGAATGTATTACACGTTCAGTGACACGCCCGTGGTTCTAAGAGTGTCAAAGCTTCTGTGTTGTGAGTTTAGGGAACGGTCAGGGACACGCCCGTGTTGTTGAGTGTGTCATGTGTAGAGTTTGCCCTAGTTAGATCTTAGTCTTGTTATCTCATGTGTATTATTCCTTTTGGATTAGGTTGTGAAGAGTTTGAGTTGCCCTAATCCAAGTATTGAAGGATTCTTGGAAGAAGAGTTTAGTGTTTTATGTGAGTTGCTTTTGGAGGTAAGTACAAACTACATTATTGCATACACTCACATGATTTGGTACTTAACATATTTGATTATATATGTTAAGCAATTGATTACATGGTTAAAACATTTGATGATATGATGAAATATGAAAGGTATGTTAATGCAATTGATTGTGTACACTTGAATGATGAATTGATTTAATGTGATTTGAGATATAATGAGATATAAAACCAATGTGATTGGCTATGATGATGATATTAATGCAATTGATATTGTATATTATCTTGATGGGATATGAAGCCATGGTGGTTGGCTATAATGATGCAAATGAGATGATTGAGGCATGGTTGCCTTTTTTATTATGGAATATGAAATGAGAAATGGATTGAGAAAAAGATTATTAAAGATGTAATTGAAATAATTGTGTGTCTAATGTGTTATTCAACCTTCAGAGTTCTGGGTTTGGTGGCATGCCTATAAAGTACTGGATAAGTGAAAAGACCGGGCCGTAAGTCGATTCCAGTTGATAAATGTGAAATGTGAATTATAGTAACAGTCTTGCCGGGTTGAGGATTTCCTCGGGTTTATCTAGGTTGAGGTCCAAGAGACTGGGTCTGTTACAGGTAACAGTCTTGCCGGGTTGAGGATCTCCTCGAGTTTAGCCGGGTTGAGGTCCAAGAGACTGGGTCTGTTACCCTATCCATGGATAGAGATATATATATATATATCGCCTATGGGCTTGATGATTGTAATTATGACCAAAGCAGTAACTCTGAACTTTGAATAACATATTAGTGTATTTGGGCCCATGTTTGTCTTTGTTTTCAATGTGATTTATGAATGATGAAATAAATAAATAAATAATGGGATTCTTGAGAATTGTTTATATGTTTGAAAGTATGACATTTACATTTCATTATAGTATAATATTATTGTAGTTTGTACCACTAAGCCGTTGGCTTAGCGCGATTGTGGTTCATCGCGCAGGTGACAGGGAAGAACCAGAGAGTTCCTCTAGGCCGAGTAGAGTCTAGATTTTGAGGTGTCGATAGTAGAGCTTAAAGATCAAAGACATACTGCCAAACATGTATATATAGTTTTATGTTTTGTAAAACTTGAGTTTGATGTATAAGTATTTGTAAATATTTTTATATTTTCCGCTACGTTTTAAATAATTATTTTATCTATTGTGTTTTATAATATAACTTTAATGTTTTAAATTTGTTCATATTATTGTAAAAGAAATGAGTCGTTTGGTTAGTAAACCATGGCATTCCTATATTCAGTATACGTATATTACGATCGTAAAAGCATGCTGTGTACGTATACGGAGTATAAGGGTGTTACAAGACCAGTTTTGTTGGATCAAATTAAGGAAACCCATCTGGCATATGAGAAAATTTGGATGATTGTGATGAATTTCCAAAAGTGGGAGAGTCAAGACTTTCATTTGAGAGATGATGACAGTTTGTGGAATAGGGATAGTGTAGACCCTTAATTTTTGACCCAGTCCAGTCCAATTTTTTTTTAAAAATAGTCGAAAATAATTTTTGTGGCATTTTAATTAAATAATATTTATTTTAATATTCATTACTTATAATATTTATTTTTAATAAAAAAAAGGTATCGGTAAAAAAAAGATAAAAATAAATAAATAAAAATAGGCGACCGAAGAATCGGCGATGAAAAATTTTCGTCCCCGAAGATGAATTAGCCACAAGTCAATTCGCTGTAGTTTTTCTGCGGCGAAATGGACATAGGCCAATTCACAGCAGGAAAATTTCACCGCAGGATTTTCTTGCGGCGAACTGGATGGCCCATGCCCAGCGCCCGCAGTACTTTCTTTTCTCCAGTGCACTTTCGCAAGCTCCGCCCAGACTCGGTTTTCCCAAAACCCTATTCTACTTAGTTTTTAATTTATTTCCTAAAAGGTTTTCATTTTATTAGCCAATTAAGATTAGGCTTATGATTTTTTCTTATAAATATCACATTAAAGTCACAAAATTTAGGGACCGAACTTTTTTACTTGACTTTGGACTTTTGGATTTTTTCGGCAAATCTCAAGCTTGAAAGATCAAAAGGCAACAAAAAAACACTCAATCAAAGGTAGCCTACACTGTCTTTATTATTGTTCAACCAGAATTCAAAGATTTTGGTGGAATCAACAACGGAGGTTTGAATCTCTATTTCTTTATTTATGTTTACAGTAGCTTCATCAAATTGGATTAATTGCTTCATCATATAATTTGATCAATTATTCTACTTATCATCCAAACTCTATTTGAAACCCTAAAACTATTTCTTTTAAAACCCTAATGCCTTAATACCCGTAGCACATATTTTTAAAATCTAAAATCCTAAATTACACTTTTCTAAAATCACAATAATCTGTTTTCTTAAAACTCTAACCAAATCTATTTTTCTAAAATCACAGTAGCTTATCTTTTCAAATACCTAATCTAAAAACCAATTTTCATGGTTCTCAATCTTATTTATTTAAACCCTAAATTTTAATATTATTTTCATACAACTTCCAAAACCCTAAATCCAAAACATCCATTCTTTATATTCAAACCCTAATTTATTTCAAATCTAATCTTTATATTCAATCATCCAGTAGCCATTCTATTTCTTTAAAATGTTTCTCAACTAATTAAACTAGTATATGCAAAACCCTAATTATTAAACATAAAACCCAAGAAACCCTAATTGATGCATGTACCACTAAAGTTATATGCTTGTTGTTTTATTCAAATTGGATGAATGCTTATTATATATGTTGATTGATGTTTGATGTCTTTGATGAATGATTTATTTATGATGAATGGATATTTACTTTTATTAATTTGTTTTGATTTCAAAATGTTGTAAGAGGTATGTTTCAATATTTTGGGTACCTCATGTATTAAGCATCATATAATTTAGATTGCTTTTATATTTTGGACCAATGTAAAGGATATGTTTCCACCTTTCGATGGGTGTGATATTTAGTTTTAGACATGGACGATGTAAGGACATGTTTTCATCCTCGGATGGGTGTCCATTTATTTGTTTTGTTTGGACATTGCTTTGATTTTAATATAATGATGCCTTATTTTAATTGTTGCATGTAATATGGATAATATTGTTATACTTAAGAATTTTATAATATTAAGACCTATAAAGGAGGCCGATTCCAATGAACCGGGTGTTGTGGGGGTGCTGGACCATTTCTCACCTTCCCCACACGTACCCAACTTTTTGAACCCATTAGGGGGTTGGGGATTCCTTAGGAATCGAGTCATCCACCCCTTTCTTTTTTTCGACCCGTCCGGGTGGTGACTCCATTTTTCTCTGGGCTTAGGCCCGTGTTCTCTAAGACCCATCCTAAACAGTGCCGAAGTCGCAAGAACCATTCCACCGGTAGCGGGGGCAAAAATTCCCACTCACAGAGGCGACTCCACTGGGGATAAGAGAAGTTAATTTTGTTGGTCTTTATATTATTATATTCTTTCTTATCATGATATTATCCATTGCATCATTTAGATTGCATTGTATGCGTGAGTTAGGATGCCCGTGTTACCCGTGTTGTGTTATGTGAGGGATACCATACTTTCACTCAAGGTATAGAGATCGAGCATGGCATAACCACTCATAGCCTTGTACCTTTTTGTATATACTTGTTATGGGAACCTAAGCCTTTTAACCCAAAGACTAAAGCTCATGTAATTGGCCTAGCTACTTTCCTTAGGTTTTTACCCCAAATGCTTGTTGTTCGACAATGGTTAATTTATCTTAGCTTAAATCATGGCTTATTTGGTTTGTTCTTTTTCTAATATGACCTAAGTACATTGTAAGCTCAAAATAATTTTTTTTAAAGTCCAAAAGACCAAAGCTATTTTCAAAACTTTTCAAGATGGTCTTTGGATATAAAACTTTTCTAAAAACAAATCAAAAATTCCTTTCTCATGACTCAAATAAAAAGTCAAAAATTCATTTTTTTTCTAAAAATCTTTTTACAATGGGTTTTTTAAACAAAATTATTTTTGCATTTCATCCAACCTTTTCTTACAAAGAGCTTACAAATATTTATGTCAATTATGAAATACCAAAAATCAATTGTGAGCCTAGTTTATACTAAGAGTTATTAATCATGGGCTTGTTTTTGACATAAATCATTAGTTACTTTTTTAAGTGAGAAATCTATTTATAATAAACATCTTAATTTAGTTTTAATCCAATTTAGCATAAAAGCTACTTTAGTTGGTTGAATGGACTAAAACATAATTAATGGGAATGAACTGATTTTCATTTTTAAAATATAACTATTGGTTGAAACGTCCGAGGGAAATATTCGAAAACAAGATACCCCGTGTTGGTACTTTATTAACCATATACCTAGAAAAAGAGACTCGTCATCCGTGTGTGGAAGTTATAAGGATGGAAAGGATGTTCTACTTATCTTTGTCTATTGTTTGTGCATACATGCATACATGCATACATTTGCATCTCATATCATTGATCCCTTATGGCTTACAGCCCTGGATTACGATAGCTCAAAAGCTTACGACAATCCGACCTATGCTGGAGACAAAGAATCTAGCAATGACTCAATCACTTGCTCAACAAAAGCAATGGAGCCCGAACAAATTCAAAGAATGGAGGATGATGCCCTCAATGCCAAGATGGAAAAAATAAAAGAGGCCCTGGCTGAGACCATGAATAACCAATTGGCTACAATTTTAGGAAACAATGCCGAAGCATCTGCTAACACCAAGAAGCCAAAGGACAAGGGGAAGACTAAAGTTGGTGAAGTGGTTTTTAATGATAATAAGGTGATCATTGATGATGATGATGATTGGGCTCAATACTTCCAAGATCCTCAAGACAAGAAGAAATAGTCAAAGGTTGTTGAAAGATCAGTAGTGGAGAAAACCAAAACTTCAGATGTTGAAAAGATGATTACGGATTTGGAAAAGAAATTTGAGAAGAAACTAAAAGCAGAAGAAATGTCCGAAGTTGACAAATTATTTGAGCTAGACGAAGAAGTTCCGTACAAGTTCAAGATGCCATCCTTTGCAAAGTTTGATAGAACCGAAAATCGTCACCTCCATGTGAAGCAGTATATCACTGTTATGTAGTCTGCCCGAGTTACTAAGGCTCAAACTCTAGGGTACTTCATGCTCTCATTGGACCCTAATATCCAAAATTGGTTCAATACCTTAGATGATGGCACACAAAAGAGTTGGGATATGCTATACAGGGCCTTCATCCAATAATATGGATATAATGTCGAGATGGAAGTTACCTTAATGGAAGTTGAGTCCATTAGACAAAGAAATGAGAATTTTATGGACTATGTGAAAAGATGGAGGAATAAGGCTGCTTTACTCAAGAGAAGGCCTGACAAATCCGATAAAATTAGAATGATTGTGAGAGGAGTGTTACCTAGCCTTCACGAAAGGATGTCTCATACACTCATTCGGGATTTTAAAGACCTTTTGCAAGCGGGTCTACAAATTGAAGAGTGGGAAAGAGAGAAGAACCGCTTTTCAACAAGAAGGAACATCTAATATCCCAATGTATGCCTTAAAAGTTTTGAATATTGTTGTTGTTTTAAATTGGATTGAATGTATATGTGTTATGGGAAAGGAAGGAGGGTATAGAGAGAAGTGTATATGTTGTTTATATGATAATATATATAACATATATGCAAGTCAAAAGAGTGGTCAAGGGATGAAGATATTTATTTGGTTATTGGTGAAATTACTAATAAGGGCATGTAAGTGAAGAGAGCTAAAGTAAGTAAGAAGAGGGTATTTGGGTAATTGACTTTTTAGAAATGCTTGGTGGAGGTTTAAAGAGATGACAATTTTGACTTTGCTTCTTTATTTTCTTTTCTTCTTCCTTGGTGGCCGGACCTCCCAAAGACAAGAGAGAAAGAGGAGAGTTTTGAGTTCTTAGATCAAATTCAAAGCAGAATCAAGTGATCAAGTTGGTGATTCAAGAAGTTTCATTACTTTGGTAAGTCCTCTTTTGATTTCATTGCTTATTTGAAGTTGTGTTTTGAGTTGATAGAGTATGTAAGAGTGTGTTGTTTGATTGTGATATATTTAAGAGTGTTTGATTAGATTGATTATGGATTGTAAGGATGGATTGAAGAAAAGAGTAAGTTGGTTGGAAGAGATGGTGTTGATTTGTGTTTGTTATAGATGTGGAGTTGTTTTGGTGTTTTTGTAAGTTTAAGATGGTTTTTGGGTATGTTTTGTTAAGTTTGTTTGAAGTGGATGTTGGTGAAAAGAAGTGTTTTGATGGGTGTTTTGTGGTTTTGGCCGGAATCTGAGTTTTTGGCCTGACACGCCCGGGAGCACGTCTAGAGTTTTAGGCGTGTCAATTGTGTTGGAGGCAGTAGGTTTGACACGACCAGTAACACGCCCGTGTTATTGAGCGTGTCATAGCTACTGTGAGATTTGAGAGTTTACACGGCCATGAGCACGCTCACGTTGTTGGACGTGTTGATATTTTTCTGAGAGGCAGAATGTATTACACGCCCAATGACACGCCCGTGGTTCTGAGCGTGTAAAAGCTTCTTTGTTGTGGAGTTAGGGCACGGTCAGGGACACGCCCGTGTGGTTGAGCATGTCATGTTTAGGGTTTGCCCTAGTTAACTCTTAATTTGATTATCTCATGTGTATCCCTAAGCAAGTGTATGTTATTATTTTTGGATTAGGTCTTGAAGAAAGTGATTTATCATTGATCTAAGAAGTAAAAGAATCTTGGAAAGGAAGTGTTTAGAGTCGTGTGAATTGTTATTGAGGTAAGTACAAACCTTGCATTGTTACATACATTCACTTGATATGACATTATTGTTATATATGAATAATGTTATGTTTTGCACATTGTGAATCTTGTGAAAGGTACTATATGTATAATGTGTAATGAGATAATTGAGACCTGTATGCATATATGATTATGTTTAATGTAATTGATTATGAATATGTGAAAGATGATGTATTATATTGTGAATTGGGACATGATGATTCAAATGTGATGAGAAGCCATTGTGAGTGGCTATGGTTATACAAATGAAAGTGTTGAGGCATGATTGCATATTTGATATTGAGATACAAATTGAGAAAGATAATAATGATATAATTGTATGTTTAATATGTTATTCAGTTTCAAAGTTCTGGATTTGGGTGGCATGCCTATGAAATTATTAATAGTAACAGTCTTGCCGGGTTGAGGATCTCTTCAATTTGAGTTGAATTGAGATCCAAGAGACTGGGTCTGTTACATTATGAGAATTGTGATTATGAGATATATGATTGGTAACAGTCTTGCCGGGTTGAGGATCTCCTCGATTTGTTGAGTTGATGGTCCAAGAGACTGGGTCTGTTACACTATCCATGGATAGAGACATATATATATGTTGCCTACGGGCTTGATTATTGTGATTATGAACCAAAGCAGTAACTCTGAATTCTGAATATCGTATTAAACATTTGTTGGGCCCATAGGTGTCTATGTCATGTTGATGTTATGAATGATGTTGTAATATGATGAAATAATGTAATACTCATGAAATATTGTATATTGAGTATGATCTTTATTATTTGATTATATATTATTGTTATTGATTAAGCATAATAGCATTATGGTTTGTACTACTGAGTTGTTGGCTCAGCGCAATTATGATTCATCGCGCAGGTGATAGAGGTGATAGAGTTGAGACGGAGAATTCCTCTAGACCTAGTTGAGGTTGTTTTGATTGTGAAGAGTTGGATTAAAGCTTAAAGATCAGAGAGTCAAGCTGCCAATCATGTATATATTTCATATTTTGTAATTTTTGAGGTTTAATGTATTTACACTTGTAAGTTTTGGATGAAACTTCCGTTGCGTAATAAACAAACGTTTTTATCTATTGTGTCTTATGATTTTCATTTCTCTTTATTTGGTATTTCTTAAATTTTAGTTTTACTTTAAAAATGATTTGTGTATTTGTAAAGTGTGTCATTTCTATATTCAGTATACGTATAATACGATAGTATAAGCATGCTTTGTACGTATACAGGATATAGGGGTGTTACAATTGTTTTGGTATCAGAGCCTAGGTTTGAGATTCTCAACCTAGGTAAAATGAAAGAAAAAGAATATTTTGACTTTAAAAGTTAGTTTTTGAATACATACATGTTTGGTATTGGCAGTCTCTGATCTTTAATGAGATGTATTCTGCTGTGTTTGCAGACATAGGTTGTGATGGAATCTCACTTACGTCCGTAAGTAGAGGTTAGTGCGGAGAGTGTAGCTTCTGATGAGGTTAGAGTGGGAGCTAGAGTCGATAGTGCTGGAGAGGTACCTGCTTCTGTGTCGGGGAGACCAGCTGGCGGGGAGGTTCCGCCAGTTTGGTTTAAGCATGTGGTCGATTTGTTGAGGCAAGCACCAGTGCAACCACCGCCACCACCCCCACAGCCTTTAGTATCAGTGAGACAGTATGATAAATTAAGAAAGTATGGAGCAGAAGATTTTCTAGGTACTATTGATCCAGCTGTAGCTGAGCAGTGGCTAGATAAAGTACAGAGAATATTTGTTCAGTTACAAGCCACGCCAGAAGAAAAATTTGATTATGCAAGATCATTGTTGCAGAAGGATGCATATGATTGGTGGAAGACAGTGCCCCATGCTATGGATGATCCACCAACATTGTCCTATGATGATTTCCTATGGGAGTTTGAGCAGAAATATACTCCAAGGGATTATAAAGATGTGAAGAAGATGGAGTTTCTGACCTTGAGGCAAGATCACCGGTCTGTGACGGAGTATGAGTTAGAATTTATCCGGTTGAGCCACTACGCCGGGGGAATTATTTCTGACGAGATTGACAGGTGTAGAAGGTTTGAGGAGGGATTGAGACCCATAATTATGTGTCTTGTGGCTGGTTCTAGATACCAAGACTTTTCCCAACTGGTTGCAGCATCTAGGAGTGTGGAAAGAGCTCAGAATATTGCAGCAGCTGCTTCTGAGGAAGAAATCAGGGTTAGTAGACCCCAGTTTGAGGCAGGGTCTTCTTCTGTGAAGAGAGGTAGGGGAAGTTTTGTTCCCAGAATCAGTCGGAGTCAAAGACAGGCTGGTAGGTCGGTTCAGTATCAGAGACAGAGATCGAGACCGACAGCTTCAGTAGCGAGTGCTCCTACTCCGGTAGTTCAGAGATCCACTCTACTTGTGTGTGCTTAGTGTGGTGGAACACATAGGGGTGCTTGTTGGAGGAATAGTGGACCAGCTGTGTGCTTTAGATGTGGATCTCCGGTTCATTTTATTAGAGAGTGTCTAGAGATGCGAGAACAGAGGTCAGCAGATTCTGTAGTTTCTCGACCTAGTGTCAGAGGTGGTCGAGGGGGCAGAAGTTTTAGCAGAGGGGGTAGACCTGGGTATAGTCAGAGAGGATCTTCATCCAGGGATACTAGACCAGATGAGGCTGGGCCTTCTCAACGAGTTTATGTGATGCAGAGGTAGCCAGATGCTTCGGCAGTCATAGCTGGTACTTTCTCTTTATTTGGTATTTCAGTACTTGCTTTGATTGATCCAGGATCTACACATTCATATATTAGTGCATCTATTTTGCCTGTGTCTGAATTGCATGCTGAATCCCTAGGATTTGATGTATTGGTGACAAATCCTCTAGGGCATAGTGTGATTGTTAGTAAGGTGCATCGAGACAGTGCAGTAGTGGTGCAAGGTGAGGAGTTCTTTGGAGATTTAATTGAAATGCCTTTTAAGGAATATGACTTGATCCTAGGCATGGACTGGTTATCTAGACATGGAGCTGTAGTAGATTGTCAAAAGAAACTTGTTACTTTGAGAACTGGTGATGGTAGAGAGGTGACCATATCTAGTGAGCAGGGACAGTTAGCATCCTTGTTTCTTTCAGCTGTTGCAGCTAGGAGATTGATTAGAAAAGGGTGTGATGCTTATCTTGCTCATGTGGTGGATACTAGAGTAAGGGGTTCTCAAATTGATAGTATACCTACAGTTGCAGAGTTTCCAGATGTGTTTCCAGAAGAGTTGCTAGGGTTACCTCCTGAGAGAGAGGTGGAGTTTGGTATTGAATTATTGCCTGATACCACTTCTATCTCTATTACTCCTTATAGAATGGCACCTGCTGAATTGAAAGAATTGAAGATGCAGTTGCAGGAGTTGTTGGATAAAGGGTTTGTTCGCCCTAGTGTTTCACCGTGGGGATCTCCTGTTTTGTTTGTGAAGAAGAAGGATGGCACTATGAGATTGTGTATCGATTATAGGCAATTAAACAAGGTGACTATTAAAAATAAATATCCTTTGCCTAGAATTGATGATCTCTTTGATCAATTAAAGGGTGCAGCAGTGTTTTCCAAAATTGATTTGAGATCAGGGTACCATCAATTAAGAGTCAGAGCTGAAGATGTTCCTAAGACAGCCTTTCGTACAAGGTATGGGCATTATGAGTTTCTAGTTATGCCTTTTGGTTTGACGAATGCACCTGCAGTTTTTATGGATTTGATGAATAGGGTGTTTAGGCCCTATTTGGATCAGTTTGTGGTAGTTTTTATCGATGATATTTTGGTGTATTCGCGTAATGAGAAGGAACATGACAAGCATTTGCGGATTGTGCTGCAGATTTTGAGAGAGAAGCAATTGTTTGCTAAACTGTCGAAATGTGAATTTTGGCTTGACAAAGTGACTTTTCTTGGTCATATAGTTTCAGCAGAGGGTATTAGAGTTGATCCGAGTAAAGTTGAAGCTATTTTGAATTGGAGTCCACCAAAGTCTGTGACGGAAGTTAGAAGTTTTCTGGGATTGGCAGGCTATTACCGACGGTTTGTGAAAGGATTTTCTTTGATAGCTACTCCACTTACCATATTACTTCGAAAGGGAGTTAGGTTTGTGTGGACAGATCAGTGTCAAGCTAGTTTTGATCAGTTGAAAGAAATGTTGACTCAAGCGCCTGTTCTTACTTTACCTGTGGAAGATAAACCATATGTGATTTACAGTGATGCTTCACATAATGGTTTGGGGTGTGTTCTGATGCAAGAAGGTAAAGTTATAGCTTATGCTTCTCGACAGTTGAAACCGCATGAGTTCAATTATCCGACCCATGATTTAGAGTTAGCAGCCATTGTATTTGCATTGAAGATTTGGAGACACTATTTGTTTGGGGAGAAGTGTTTTATCTATACAGATCATAAAAGTTTAAAATATTTGGGTGTCCAAAGAGAGCTCAATCTTCGACAGAGGAGATGGTTGGAGTTGATTAAAGACTATGACTGTTTGATTGATTATCATCCTGGTAAAGCAAATGTAGTTGTTGATGCCTTGAGTCGGAAGTCTTTAGCAAGTTTGACTGTTTATTCGCTCTCGTTGCTTGTTGAGTTGAGAGCATTGCATGTTAGCTTTGTATCTTGTGATAATGGTGCATTGTTGGCACAATTGCAATTGAAACCAGTATTATTGGATCAGATTCAAGAGGCTCAATTGGCTGATGAGAAGATTCAAAAGATTTTTTTAGATTGCCAGAATGGAAAGAGTCGAGATTTTATTGTGAGAAGTGATGGGAGTCTTTGGTTTAAAAACAGATTGTGTGTACCTTATGATGCTAATTTGAGAAGAATCATTTTAGAAGAAGCACATCAATCAGTATTTGCTATGCATCCGGGCAATACAAAGATGTATCATGATTTGAAGCAGAATTACTGGTGGTCTGGTTTAAAGAGAGACATTGCAGACTTTGTGTCCAAATGTCTCACATGCCAGAGGGTAAAAGCTGAGCATCAAGTTCCAACAGGATTACTTCAACCGTTATCGGTGCCTGAATGGAAATGGGATAGAGTAACCATGGATTTTGTATCTGGTTTACCATTGACACAAAGGAAGCATGATGCTATTTGGGTGATTGTTGACAGGTTGACTAAGACAGCTCATTTTCTTCCGGTTCGGATGGATTATTCTCTGAAAAGGTTAGCTGAGCTGTATATCCATGAGATTGTAAAGTTGCATGGTATCCCAATTTCTGTAGTGTCTGATCGAGATCCCCGATTTACTTTAAGGTATTGGAAGAGTTTACATGGTGCTTTGGGTTCTCGATTACACTTTAGCACTGCTTTTCATCCGCAGATAGATGGCCAGTCAGAGAGAGTGATACAGATTATTGAGGACATGTTGAGAAGCTATGTCATTGATTTCTCTGGAAGTTGGGATAGATTTTTGCCACTTGTGGAATTTGCTTACAATAATAGTCATCAATCCAGCATTGGTATGGCACCATTCGAAGCATTGTATGGAAGACGGTGTAGGACACCTCTATGTTGGAATGAGCTTGGAGAAGGTAAGTTAATTGGTCCTGATTTGGTTAAAGAAACTGAAGAGAAAGTGAGAATGATTCGAGATAGGTTGAAAGCAGCTTCAGACCGACAGAAATCTTATTCAGATTTGAAAAGGAGAGACATAGAGTTTGATGTTGGAGATAAGGTATTTTGAAAGTATCCCCTTGGAAGAAGATATTGAGGTTTGGTCGGAAAGGGAAATTGAGTCCTCGTTTCATTGGACCGTATGAAGTTTTGGAAAGAGTTGGGCCAGTTGCTTATCGGCTTGCTTTGCCACCTGAGTTGGATAGGATCCATAATGTATTTCATGTTTCTATGTTGAGAAGGTACAGGTCATATCCATCTCATATTTTTCCAATTGAATCTATCGAAGTAAGTTCAGATCTGACATTTGAAGAAGAACCAATTGCTATTTTGGCACGTGAAGTGAAAGAATTGAGAAATAAGAAAGTGCCACTTGTGAAGATTTTGTGGAAGAATCATGCAAAGGAAGAGGCAACTTGGGAGAGTGAGCAAGCAATGCGAGATCAATATCCTCAGTTGTTTCGGACTCAATGACAGGTAATTTCGAGGACGAAATTTCTTTTTAGAGGGAGAGAATTGTAATATCCCAATGTATGCCTTAGAAGTTTTGAATATTGTTGTTGTTTTAAATTGGATTGAATGTATATGTGTTATGGGAAAGGAAAGAGGGTATAGAGAGAAGTGTATATGTTGTTTATATGATAATATATATAACATATATGCAAGTCAAAAGAGTGGTCAAGGGATGAAGATATTTATTTGGTTATTGGTGAAATTACTAATAAGGGCATGTAAGTGAAGAGAGCTAAAGTAAGTAAGAAGAGGGTATTTGGGTAATTGACTTTTTAGAAATGCTTGGTGGAGGTTTAAAGAGATGACAATTTTGACTTTGCTTCTTTATTTTCTTTTCTTCTTCCTTGGTGGCCGGACCTCCCAAAGACAAGAGAGAAAGAGGAGAGTTTTGAGTTCTTAGATCAAATTCAAAGGAGAATCAAGTGATCAAGTTGGTGATTCAAGAAGTTTCATTACTTTGGTAAGTCCTCTTTTGATTTCTTTGCTTATTTGAAGTTGTGTAAGAGTGTGTTGTTTGATTGTGATATATTTAAGAGTGTTTGATTAGATTGATTATGGATTGTAAGGATGGATTGAAGAAAAGAGTAAGTTGGTTGGAAGAGATGGTGTTGATTTGTGTTTGTTATAGATGTGGAGTTGTTTTGGTGTTTTTGTAAGTTTAAGATGGTTTTTGGGTATGTTTTGTTAATTTTGTTTGAAGTGGATGTTGGTGAAAAGAAGTGTTTTGATGGGTGTTTTGTGGTTTTGGCCGGAATCTGAGTTTTTGGCCTGATACGCCCGGGAGCACGTCCAGAGTTTTAGGCGTGTCAATTGTGTTAGAGGCAGTAGGTTTGACACGACCAGTAACACGCCCGTGTTATTGAGCGTGTCATAGCTACTGTGAGATTTGAGAGTTTACACGGCCATAAGCACGCTCACGTTGTTGGACGTGTTGATATTTTTCTGAGAGGCAGAATGTATTACACGCCCAATGACACGCCCGTGGTTCTGAGCGTGTAAAAGCTTCTGTGTTGTGGAGTTAGGGCACGGTCAGGGACACGCCCGTGTGGTTGAGCGTGTCATGTTTAGGGTTTGCCCTAGTTAACTCTTAATTTGATTATCTCATGTGTATCCCTAAGCAAGTGTATGTTATTATTTTTGGATTAGGTCTTGAAGAAAGTGATTTATCATTGATCTAAGAAGTAAAAGAATCTTGGAAAGGAAGTGTTTAGAGTTGTGTGAATTGTTATTGAGGTAGGTACAAACCTTGCATTGTTACATACATTCACTTGATATGACATTATTGTTATATATGAATAATGTTATGTTTTGCACATTGTGAATCTTGTGAAAGGTACTATATGTATAATGTGAAATGAGATAATTGAGACCTGTATGCATATATGATTATGTTCAATGAAATTGATTATGAATATGTGAAAGATGATGTATTATATTGTGAATTGGGACATGGTGATTCAAATGTGATGAGAAGCCATTGTGAGTGGCTATGGTTATACAAATGAAAGTGTTGAGGCATGATTGCCTATTTGATATTGAGATACAAATTGAGAAAGATAATAATGATATAATTGTATGTTTAATATGTTATTCACTTTCAAAGTTCTGGATTTGGGTGGCATGCCTATGAAATTATGAATAGTAACAGTCTTGCCGGGTTGAGGATCTCTTCAATTTGAGTTGAATTGAGATCCAAGAGACTGGGTCTGTTACATTATGAGAATTGTGATTATGAGATATATGATTGGTAACAGTCTTGCCGGGTTGAGGATCTCCTCGATTTGTTGAGTTGATGGTCCAAGAGACTGGGTCTGTTACACTATCCATGGATAGAGACATATATATATGTTGCCTACGGGCTTGATTATTGTGATTATGAACCAAAGCAGTAACTCTGAATTCTGAATATCGTATTAAACATTTGTTGGGCCCATAGGTGTCTATGTCATGTTGATTTTATGAATGATGTTGTAATATGATGAAATAATGTAATACTCATGAAATATTGTATATTGAGTATGATCTTTATTGTTTGATTATATATTATTGTTATTGATTAAGCATAATAGCATTATGGTTTGTACTACTGAGTTGTTGGCTCAGCGCGATTATGATTCATCGCGCAGGTGATAGAGGTGATAGAGTTGAGACGGAGAATTCCTCTAGACCTAGTTGAGGTTGTTTCGATTGTGAAGAGTTGGATTAAAGCTTAAAGATTAGAGAGTCAAGCTGGCAATCGTGTATATATTTCATATTTTGTAATTTTTGAGGTTTAATGTATTTACACTTGTAAGTTTTGGATGAAACTTCCGTTGCGTAATAAACAAACATTTTTATCTATTGTGTCTTATGATTTTCATTTCTCTTTATTTGGTATTTCTTAAATTTTAGTTTTACTTTAAAAATGATTTGTGTATTTGTAAAGTGTGTCATTTCTATATTCAGTATACGTATAATACGATCGTATAAGCATGCTTTGTACGTATATGGGATATAGGGGTGTTACAATTGTTTTGGTATCAGAGCCTAGGTTTGAGATTCTCAACCTAGGTAAAATGAAAGAAAAAGAATATTTTGACTTTAAAAGTTAGTTTTTGAATAACATACATGTTTGGTATTGGCAGTCTCTGATCTTTAATGAGATGTATTCTGCTGTGTTTGCAGACATAGGTTGTGATGGATTCTCACTTACGTCAGTCAGTAGAGGGTAGTGCGGAGAGTATAGCTTCTGATGAGGTTAGAGAGGGAGCTAGAGTGGATAGTGCTGGAGAGGTACCTGCTTCTGTGTGGGGAAGACCAGCTGGTGAGGAGGTTCTGCCAGTTTGGTTTAGGCATGTGGTCGATTTGTTGAGGCAAGCACCAGTGCAACCACCGCCACCACCCCCACAGCCTTTAGTATCAGTGAGACAGTATGATAAATTAAGAAAGTATGGAGCAGAATATTTTCTAGGTACTATTGATCCAGCTGTAGCTGAGCAGTGGCTAGATAAAGTACAAAGAATATTTGTTCAGTTACAAGCCACGACAGAAGAAAAATTTGATTATGCAAGATCATTGTTGCAGAAGGATGCATATGATTGGTGGAAGACAGTGCCCCATGCTATGGATGATCCACCAACATTGTCCTATGATGATTTCCTACGGGAGTTTGAGCAGAAATATACTCCAAGGGAGTATAAAGATGTGAAGAAGATGGAGTTTCTGACCTTGAGGCAAGATCACCGGTCTGTGATGGAGTATGAGTTAGAATTTATCTGGTTGAGCCACTACGCCGGGGGAATTATTTCTGACGAGATTAACAGGTGTAGAAGGTTTGAGGAGGGATTGAGACCCACAATTATGTGTCTTGTGGCTGGTTCTAGATACCAAGACTTTTCCCAACTGGTTGCAGCATCTAGGAGTGTGGAAAGAGCTCAGAATATTGCAGCAGCTGCTTCTGAGGAAGAAATCAGGGTTAGTAGACCCCAGTTTGAGGCAGGGTCTTCTTCTGTGAAGAGAGGTAGGGGAAGTTTTGTTCCCAGAATCAGTCAGAGTCAAAGACAGGCTGGTAGGTCGGTTCAGTATCAGAGATAGAGATCGAGACCTACAGCTTCAGTAGCGAGTGCTCCTACTCCGGTAGTTCAGAGATCCACTCTACTTGTGTGTGCTTAGTGTGGTGGAAAACATAGGGGTGCTTGTTGGAGGAATAGTGGACCAGATGTGTGCTTTAGATGTGGATCTCCGGATCATTTTATTAGAGAGTGTCCAGAGATGCGAGAACAGAGGTCAGCAGATTCTGTAGTTTCTCGACCTAGTGTCAGAGGTGGTCGAGGGGGCAGAAGTTTTAGCAGACGGGGTAGACTTGGGTATAGTCAGAGAGGATCTTCATCCAGGGATACTAGACCAGATCAGGCTGGGCCTTCTCAACGAGTTTATGTGATGCAGAGGCAGCCAGATGCTTCGGCAGTCATAGCTGGTACTTTCTCTTTATTTGGTATTTCAGTACTTGCTTTGATTGATCCAGGATCTACACATTCATATATTAGTGCATTTGTTTTGCCTGTGTCTGAATTGCATGCTGAATCCCTAGGATTTGATGTATTGGTGACAAATCCTCTAGGGCATAGTGTGATTGTTAGTAAGGTGCATCGAGACAGTGCAGTAGTGGTGCAAGGTGAGGAGTTCTTTGGAGATTTAATTGAAATGCCTTTTAAGGAATATGACTTGATCCTAGGCATGGTCTGGTTATCTAGACATGGAGCTGTAGTAGACTGTCAAAAGAAACTTGTTACTTTGAGAACTGGTGATGGTAGAGAGGTGGCCGTATCTAGTGAGCAGGGACAGTTAGCATCCTTGTTTGTTTCAGCTGTTGCAGCTAGGAGATTGATTAGAAAAGGGTGTGATACTTATCTTGCTCATGTGGTGGATACTAGAGTAAGGGGTTCTCAAATTGATAGTATACCTATAGTTGCAGAGTTTCCAGATGTGTTTCCAGAAGAGTTGCTAGGGTTACCTCCTGAGAGAGAGGTGGAGTTTGGTATTGAATTATTGCCTGGTACCACTCCTATCTCTATAATAGAAAGTTGAGTTGATAATTGTGTTGATAATCAAGAAAAAGTCAAAGGCTCAACTTGGCTCACTAAGGAATTCAATATTAAGGGAGGTCTTTTTAAGCTAAGGGGCTAACCTAATTTGCCTTAATCATTTTAAAACTTGAGATTAAATCATAATGTGAGTTCAATTAGTATACAAAAGCAAGCTCTAGAGATGCAAAATCATGAAGGTGCGCACTTAAGAAAAGAAAATTAACTGATAATAATATCAAATTATGAGGCTCAAAACTCACACAGGTAGGTTCTCAAAGATTTATATGTCATGAGTTGTAGAATGTGAAAATTGATCCTGAATGAATTCAAATGCTCATCTCTATGCTGATACTAAAGTCTCAACTACAATGCTAGAATCACAGAAAAGATCAATAAATTTTCAACAATTATGCCATGCACAATGCACAATAAAACACACCAAGACAAACAAAACAAAAGAAAAGCTTAAAGATTACCCCACACTTTAAGAATTTACATTGTCCTCAATGGAAAACAAGAATAATAAAGAGAAAGAGTTAAGTACAACCTGTCTTCCATCGTACCTGGTGAGGCAAAATCCTAACTTTTCATCACAAACACAAATGTTCAAAAATAAACAAAATACAATATAAAAATAAAATATCCAAAATATAAAATGTTAACATTAAAAACAAAAACGAAAAAATAACAAAAATAAGCTAAACACAATAAAGCAAGGAACTCAAAATCTATGGTGAAGGCGGATGAGAAGATGATGCAGCTGAGGGGTGGAGACTCAAGATCTTGGCAAGGTTGCTATTAATCTATTCCAACTACTACAAGACCGCAGCATGGTTACTGTCCACCTTGCCCTCCAATGCCTCAATCCTATTAAGTATTTCTTGAATACCCGAGATCGGAGCATCTTCATCTAAACCAAGAGAATTCGAGTCGGACTCCTCTTGAACCCGTGCTCTCTTCTGCCTGTCCCCTGGTGCTTCTGGCTCAGCTAAAGCCATCATATAAGCCCCTCTCCTGTGCACCACCATATGCATCTTTTCTAATGTGGCCAAATCCAATGAGTCATTACCAAAAATTCTAGTCATGCGACTGGTACTCGGGTCAAAATCCTCAAGAAAGGCTACTGCTAATGTGGTAATCAACCCTCCAATAGAAATTGCCCCCCTCCTTTTATTGGCCACACTATCAAAAACATCGGCTAACCAATAGCCGAAACTAACAGGCACTGCATTACAAGCACAATCCAGAAAAAATAGCTCACTCAATTCCACCACACCCGGGCTCTCCTTCCTAGCAAAGAATCCGCAGGACATAAAATGATGCAAATACCTCAAAGCGGAATTTCTCAATTTAGATGCTTTGGCCAATTTGGCCACATAAGTTCTCGAGCCTAATGCTCCCCAAGCAAATTGCTGTTTAAACTCTTTAAGTACTGACCTTTCCCTATGTTGATGGAAACCATATATAACATTCAATTGTTCAATATTAATCACAATCCCAAGCAATCTAAAACTCATCCTAGAACAAATTTTTTGTTCATCTCTTTCAACCTTAAGAGATGTCAAAAATTCCAAACTCAGCTCTTGAAACTGCAAAGGTCGCAAGGAGACTAGGTTCTCCCACCCAAGAATTTGCACATAACGATAAAAATTAGTCCTAATTTGCAGAGCATCAAGGGATTCATCATTAACATACCTCGTCGAGAAGAAACTCTGAGCCAAAAGATTTACTCTCTTCAAAGATGAAATTGATGAAGAGGAAGAAGCACCTTCGGTTGTAGGCCTCTTCTTCTTGCGGTGTGAAACAATCTTTGTTCTTGGCATCTTGAGAAATCTGAAAAAATTCAAACCAAAACTTGATCAAATCAAACTTTTACGAGAAAAGAAGAAGTTTTAATGGATTATTTTTAGTTTTTGTGAAGAAATTTGAGGTTTTATGGAGGATTTTGAGCTTGGAAACACAAGTTATGGAGGTTTGGTGAGAGAGAAAATGAAAGAGCGAGAGAGAGATAAGAAAGAAAACTAGGGATTGAATGGAACATCTATGCAAAAATCGTGGTTTTTTAAAGTGAAAAAGTGGGAGACACGGCCAAGTTGTGGGCAACACGGCCGTGTCATGTGTTTGTTGAGGGACACGGCCAGTGACTTGGTCGTGTCCCATGGGCGTGTCTGCTACTGGAAGGAGAGGTGGAAAATAAAAACGAAGATCAATTTGGTGAAGCTTGGCCGTGTCACTCACTGTACAATTTCTTAAAAGAAAACAAAATAAAAGAGATTTTTTATGAGGCTTGGCTTAGCCGTATCCCATGTGACACGGCCAAGGGACACGGCCAAGCTCCTTGGCCATGTCTACTTCTGCCACTTTTTAACTTTATTTTTTATTTTTTTTATTTTAATTTTTATATCACCAAATATCAACAAATATCAAATAAATTGCAAACCTCTTCTCCGATCAAACCCTGAAACACATTAGAAAAATAAAAACCGATCAAAGCACCCATTCATTTATTTAAACCAACATAAAATCAAAATTTGCTAAATTTAAAAATTACAACTATGAAAAAGAAATTCAAACTGATGGGTTGCCTCCCATTTAGCGCTTCTTTAATGTCATAAAGCTGGACATCACTGCAAGACTAGAGATCATGGATCAAAGTGCTGTCAATGATCCTCACTTCTTTAAATCCTTCTTTATATGGTTTAACTCTCTGTCCATTTACTTTAAAAGTCTTATTGGTTCTAGAGTTAAGCAATTCAATGGCACCAGAAGGAAATACCTGAGTTATCTCAAAAGGACCACTCCATCGAGACTTGAATTTACCTGGAAATAGACGGAGTCGATAATTAAAAAGTAAATCTTCATACCTGGACTCAATGTCTTTCGCACAATAAATCTGTCATGAAGTGCTTTTGTGCGATCCTTGTAAATCCTCGAGCTCTCATATACCTTTGGGTTAAGGCACCTTTGGGTCTCCCCCACTGGTTTAGCCCCCTCTTCTGAGGTCAGTGTTAGCCCCAATTTATTTGAGGAATCTGTATGCAAGAAATCATCTGAAACAACTGCTTCAACACAATTAATTAAAGAACATTCCTCATATAAAGCAGTTGTAGGAATAGGAGAAGTGTTAAAAGTAGAAAATTCAACAGTTTGTCCTAAGACGGTCACTGACAACTTACCATTTTTAACATCTATTAAGGTGTTGGTAGTAGCCATGAAAGGCCTACCCAGCAAAATAGTGTGTGCTGATGGTGCAGGGTTACTTCCTTCCATGTCAAGAACTATAAAATCCACAGGTACTATCAACCCTCCAACCTTAACTAACACATCTTCTATACCCCTTTCGGGAATCTAAAAGATCTATCAGCTAATTACAACACCATTTTGGTTGGTTTAAGTTCCCCTAATTCTAATTCTTTATACACAGAATAAGGCATCAAATTTACACTGGCTCCTAGATCACACATGCCATCAGTCCCCTTTCCATTCCCCACAGTAATTTGAATTATAAAGCTACCAGGATCCTTTAGCTTGGGAGGTAGTTTATGCTGCAGAACAGCACTAGCTACCTCTGAAACTATCACCTTTTCATTCGGCTCATACCTCGTTTTCTTGGTGATCAGCACTTTGAAGAATTTGGCATAAGCTGTCATGTTCTTTATTGCTTCTAGTAAGGGCAAGTTAATAGTTACCTTTGACAGCATGTTGAAGATGTTAGAAAATTGCTTATCTGGTTTATCATCCTTCAACCTGCTGGGGAATGGTATAGGTGGCCGGTATGGATTGGTTACCTTATGTAAATCTGTTGAAGAGGACTTCTTCATTGATTTATCTCCAGCACCTTTGTTCTCTGGTTCTCCTTCCTCCTTGTTCTCTTGGTCACCTGCATTCACAGAATCATTTTCAACATTATTGTTAATTTCCTTACCACTTCTAAGAACAGTCACTAATTGTGCCTACTCAGGTTGACTTGGGAATTTCCCCTTTTGTTGAATCTGCATCTGTTGTGCAAGTTGCCCTACTTGAGTCTCCACTTTCTTAAAAGATGCTTCTAATGAATCCAGCCTCTTGTTGGTCATCTCTTGATTTTTAGCACTGACTTGGATGAAAGCTTGTAAACTTTCCTCCAAACTCTCTATCTTAAACTACCCTTGATTTGAGGATTGGCCCTGTTGTCGATTCTGTCTCTGGAGCAAATGGAAAGGCTGCTGAGAATTATTTATTTCCCAAGAAAAATTTGGGTGATTCCTCCAACCAGGGTTGTATGAATTGGAGTAAGGATCATTCTGGGCCCTTAGTTGAAATCCCCCCATAGCATTGACTTGCTCAGCTTCCTTCCCATAAGTCTCATATGCGGAGGGGCAAATATTTGCTTCATGCCCGAGAGTTCCACAAATTCCACAAATTTCTTGAGTGGATGAAGGAGAATTGTTCTTCATATTCAGCATCTGCACTTGCCTTGTCAACTCAGCTATCTGATTGACCATCTCACTATTGGCTTCCAGTTGATTCACCCCTTTACTTCTTCCCCTTACACTTTTCTGTTGAGAATTAGCTCCCAACATCTCAAAGATATCATAAGTTTCATCAGCTATCTTTTCTCCCATGGCTCCCCCAGCTGCATTGTCAACAGTGTTCTGAAATTGATGGGTTAGACCATCATAGAAAAACTGATTAAGAAGTTGAAGTGGGTAGTGATGGTGTGGACACTGGATCAATAGCATCTTAAATCTGTCCCAAGCCTCATGAAATGGTTCTCCTTCAAATTGAGAGAATGTAGCAACCTTCCCTCTCAATTCAGCTGTCTTTTGATGTGAAAAAAACTTGCCCATGAACTTGTTATAAACTTGCTCCCAAGTTGTCAAAGAGTTTTCGGGCAACATCATAAGCCAGCTCTTTGCCCTATCCTTCAAAGTATATGGAAAACATCTCATCCTCAACTGATCTTCTGTTAGTCCTCCCAATGGAAAAGTGTTGAGGGTAGAATAAAAATTCCGAATAAAGTTCAAAGGATCTTCATTTGGAACTCCAAAGAATGATGGTAGCATGTTGTAATGAATGTTCTTCAACTCATAGTTCCTTGTTGCATCTGTCAGTCTTATGCAAGATGTGGAAGTTCCAATGACAGGTCTAGCAAAATCTCTCATAGTCCTTTGTCTTTCTTCAGCCATTTTAACAGATTGTGCAGATTCTGACTCAAAATCAGAAGTATCTTCCTCGGTATCAAATCCGGTATAAAGTTCAAACTCTTCCCTGCTCCTTTTCACTCTCTGAATTTCTGGAATAAATGGATGTAGCTCTCCTTCGAGTGATCTCCTGCCTTGCATAAACAAAATTTCTAGAAAAAGAAATTATTAAAAGCAAAAGACAAAATAAAATCAAAAGTAAACAATGAAAAATAATCTAAAGTATTTTTTTTTGCCTAATAAACAATTACGCCAATTAGCCTCCCCGGCAGCGGCGCCAAAAACTTGTTACGCTCGAATTAACTCTACTACAAAGCGTCACTCGCAAGTATACGAGGTAGCAGTAGCAAAGGTGATCGCCCCAAGGTCGTCTCACAAGGAAGCTAAAGTAGCTAACTGATTATCAGATTATAAATAACAAGTAATGAAGAAAATTTAAATTGTTAACTAATGAAGAAGATTGATTGAAGTTTAAAGCAAATAAAAGTAAATTGAGCTAATGTTTTGATTCACTTAATAGAATGGTCTAGGGTTTGCACTTCTCTGCTACTTATAAGTATGAACGGTTATTCCTCTTAACCAATTTAATTTCAAAGATTAAATCTCAAGCAACTTAATTAATTGAATAAAGGAAATAAGCTCTCGCATTCAAATCTCTCTCAAATAATCTTGTTCTAATTGAAATAATATTTTCCTAGGTTATATCTCTAATTCACCTACGTCCTTAATTGAATTGTTCCAGCATTAGACTTCATCTCTCAATCCATCATCTAATACCTAAAACACATAATTGGAGGCCAATCAATTATATATTAACAATATTTCATTCAATCAAGGCTAAAGAAATAATTGAGTTAAGAGTAATAACCAATTCATACAATCACAGCAGATCCATACAAAACCTAGACTAGATCAAATTAGTTCATAATGTTATCAAACATACTCATCTCATTAATATTCAAAGAAATCAATTTAGACATGATAATATCCATAAATACAATTCCAATGAAATTAAAGAGATAAAGTTCAAGAATAAAAACAAGTTACAAACTCTTTGAAGCTTCTGAAGAATCTCTTGTTCAAATCTTGTAAGAAGGATGTATCAATGTCTAGAATAATCTAATCTAAGCTAGATTAATCAAAGTGTTCAATAATCTTTAAGAAAACAAAGTTAGAAACCCTAACTTCACTCTCAGACGGCTCAATCAGCTATCAAATTCTCAACCCCCAAGAAAACCCTAAAATCCCATATTTATATGAATCTCCACTTTAAAAATCCACTTGCCTTTGGTCCATGAGTGACACGGCCAAGTTGGAGTGAACTTGGCCGTGTTGGTGGTGAATTGGAGGGACACGGCCAGTGACTTGGCCATATCCCTTGCCTGTGTCTTCTACTGTGAGAGTTTCTTCTTCTTTTCTTTGGATTTAAGTGAGACACAGCCAAGCTTATGCAACTTGACCATGTCTGAGCTTCTTTGGAGGGACACGGCCAGTGACTTGGCCGTGTCCCTTGAGTGTGTCCATCTCTGTGTCTTGTGGCTTCCTTTTAGCTTGATATGGGACACGGCCAAAAGCTTGGTCGTGTCCTCTGCCTGTGTCAGCTACTGTCCATTTTTCCTTCTTTTCGGTTCCTTGGCTTTTTAACCTAAAACAAAACTTGAAATAAACTTTAAACAAGAATTAAATGAACATTAACCAACAAAACATAAACACACACTAAAAACTAGGACAAAAAAGTCATAAACACTGAAATAAACAAAAACTACTAAAATTAATGAAAACACTAAATAAACATATTACAACTAACAAAATGCCTAAAGAAAACAATAATTATCATAATAAACAAGACACAAATCTATAACAAAAACTAATAAAACACCACTCTAAGGAAAGCCCGAGCCAATCATGTTCATGGGAAAGTTGATCTTGAGTTTTGAAATTTTTGTTGATGTTGCCAAGTTAGTAGAACAAGTGAAGAAAGAGTTCACCCTACCAGCCAACAAGGAGCCCAATCTAAAAAGGAAGAGGGAAGTTGTCCTAAAAGCTGAGAAGACTCCAGAGGAGATTGCTGCCCTGGTTGAAGAGAAGTTTGAAGATGTTCTGCTTTATGATTTTGAGAACAATGATTTTGATTTTGATTTTAATTTGTCTGCTTTTGTATGAGGATGATGATGTTTTCTTTTCCAAAATGAATGCAATAAAGTCTGATTTTTCTTAGTTGTGTGATGTTTCTCCTGATGGTTGCATACATTTAAATAGTGGTAACATGAGCATCTTTAATATTAACTATGTGATACACAATCATTAAATTTGGGAACAACCAAAAATCCTAAAAACATTAGCATAGCATTCGACCTTACTCCTTATGAGACAGAGAGATTTGAAAAAATATTTAAAAAATATGAAGAAGTATTTGCTTGGTCTTATGAGGATATGCCTAGGACAGATGGAGACATAGCCAAACATATGATTCCTACTTACACTCACATGAAACCTATCAAACAAAAGCTTAGGCGATTAAGACCTGAATGGGCTTAATTGGTTAAATCACTAAACAAATACAAGTAAAGTTCCTTTAAGTGATAGATTATCCAGACTGGCTAGCCAACATAGTACCCGTGCCAAAGAAAGATGGAAGAATTAGGGTCTGTGTGGACTATAGAGATTTAAACAAGGCTTTCCCTAAAGATGATTTTCCTTTACCCCATATAGATGTTCTCATTGATAGTGCAGCCTCTAGCATGCTACACTCGTTTGTAGATAGATTTTCCAGATACAACCATGTGTTAATGGCCCAAGAGGGTAAATCCAAAACTTCTTTCATTAATACATGGGGTATATTTTGTTAGAGGGTGATGTCGTTCAGATTAAAGAATGCTAGAGTAACCTACCAAAGGATAGCCACCACATTATTTCATGACATGATGCACAAAGAAGTCGAAGTATATGTTGATGATATGATGGTGAAATCAGATACAAGGGAACAACACTTTCAAAACTTAGAATTATTCTTCAATAGAGCATTGAAGTATAAGCTAAGATTAAACCCAAAGAAATGTGTGTTCGAGGTTACCTCAAGCAAATTGTTGGGACATGTGATAGGTCCAAATGGCATTAAGATTAACCCTAACAAAGTTAAAGCAATTAGGGATATGCCAGGCCCCAAGATGGAGAGAGAAGTTTAGGGATTCATTGATAAATTACAGTACAATAGCAGGTTTATAGCAAAGCTCACCACATTCTGTGAACCTATCTTCAAATTTCTTAAAAAGAATCAGTCGGTCCTGTGGAATGAAGAGTGTCAAAAGGCCTTTGAGTGAATAAAAGAGTATCTACTAAATCCACGTGTTTTGAAACCACCTAAACCCGGTAAACCCTTGTTACTATACTTAGCAGTAGAAGAAGAGTTAGTAGGAGCCATGCTAGCCCAAGCAAATGAGTCGGGGATTAAGCACGCAATTTACTATTTGAGTATAAAGCTCCTACCTTACAAAATTAAATATAGTATCATTAAAGAGACCTGTATAGCTGTGGTTTGGTCTTCTAAGAAGTTGCGGTATTACTTTCAATCTTATAGTGTGTAAGCAATTTCCAGGTTGGATCCAATGAAGTACTTAAGGGAGACACCCTCTTTGATTGGGAAGTATGGGCGATGGTTGATAATATTGGAGGAATTTAAGATTGAGTATGTAACCAGAAAACAATCAAAGGTAGAGCAGTGGCAGAATTCCTGGCCCAACAACCATTACTGGATAGCGAAGAGGTAGTCATGGAATTTCTAGATGAACATTTAGAGGCCATTAAAGTACAAGGATGGAAAATGTACAATGAATAGGAAAAGAGCAGGTTTGGGAGTCATACTAGAATCGCCCGAAGGAGAACTTATCCCTTTAGCCAAGAAGTTGAAATTCAGGGCAACTAATAATATGGTGGAATATGAAGCATGTATCTTTTGTTTGGAAACCCTAATGATTATGAAGGTGTATAAGGTGGAAGTCTTTGGTGATTCATTGCTAGTAGTATCCCAAGTAAATGGAGAGTGGGAGTTGAAAGAAGATAAATTAAAACCATACCACCATTACTTGACCATGATGAAGAAGAACTTTAAGGAGTGCAGGTTTATACACCTACCTGTGAGCGGGGATTTTCACACCCACTCCCGGTGGAATGGTTCTTGTGACTTCGACACTGTTTAGGTTGGGGCCTTAGAGAACACGGACCTAAATCCGGAGAAAATGGAGTCGCCACCCGAATGGGCCGGGAAAAAGAAAGGGGTGGATGACTCGATTCCTAAGGAATCCCCAGCCCCCTAATGGGTTCGAAAAGTTGGGTACGTGTGGGGAAGGTGAGAAATAGCCCAACACCCCCACAACGCCCGATTCATTGGAACTGGGCTCCTTTATAGGTCTTAATATTATAAAATTCTTAAATATGACAATATTATCCATATTACACGCAATAATTAAAATAAAGCATCGATATATTGAAAATCAAAACAATGTCCAAGCAAAACAAATAAATGGACACCCATTCGAAGATGGAAACATGCCCTTACATAATCCATGCCTAAATAGGACACCCACCGAAAGGTAGAAATGTGTCCTTTACATTGGTTCTAAAATAGAAAAGCAAATTAAATTACATGATATTTAACTAATGAGGTACCCACCAAGTGGAAACATACCTCTTACAACATTTGGAAATCTAAATAAATCAATAAAAGTAAATAACCATTCATCATAAATAAATCATTCATCAAAGATATTAAACATCAATGGAAAGTAAACATCCATCCATGATAAATTAAATAAATCAAGCATTGAACTTAAATAAATCAACTAAGCATTGAAAATAAATTAAAGCATATAAAATAAATCAAAGCATAAACAAATATAAAATTGAATAAAGCAAATAAAGATTCAAATTAGGGCTACTATTTCTATTTAAATTTCTTTATTTAATGTGTTTAGGGTTTTGGAATTTATAGGTTTAAGCTACTGTGAGTTTTAAAGGAAATGAAATGGATTAAAGTTTTATAATTTAAGAGGTTGATAAAATTCTTTGATTAACCAAATTAGTGTTTGAAGAGTGAAATCATGAAATTTGGGTTTGGACACTTTAAAACATTATATTTATGATTTACGGTTACTGGATTGTTATTTTAGGCTTACTGTGCTTGAATTTGAATATTTAGGTTTATAAAATTTTAAGGTTTAAAGGATTAGGGTTTAGAAAAATTAGGGTTTAATGGTTTTAAGGGAATTAGGGTTTAAGAAAACTAGGTTTTAAGGTTAGCTAGTTTAGGGTTTAATGTTTTGGGTTTTGAAATTGAATTAGGGCTTTTAGTGTTTCGGAGAATGGATTTGATTTTAGAATTTGGAAAAACAATTTATAGTTTTATGATCCTTTATGAAAATAAACAAACGATTTATGGTTTACGGAAACAAAAAAGATATTTTTTAGGGCTTTTGGAAAGAAACAGATTCAATTTAGGGTTTTTGGAAAGAAACAGATTCAATTTAGGGTTTTGAAAAATTGGAAAGCAAATTAGGGTTTTGGTAAATTTTAAAATGAATTAAGGTTTTGAAAAGCTAGAAGTAGATTAGGGTTTTAAGATTTTGAGGAAACAACAATTTTTAATCTTGAGTGATGAAGCAACTATAAAGAAAAATAAATAAATTCATACCTTTGTTTGTTGGTTCCACCAAATATTGTTTCTTGGATGAACAAGAACAAAGGCAAGATGGTTGCCTTTGATGGATTGGATTTACTTGTTTGCTTTTCTCAAAAAGACCGATTGATTCAAAGTTTTTCAATTCACTCGATTGTCCTTTTTTCCTCCTGAATTTCGATCCCAAATTTCACCTCCTCTAATTTCCATCCCTTTTTGTGTTGTTTTAGTCCTTATTTATAGAAGATTTTTATGATTAATTTTAGTTATTCAAGAAATCTAACATTAATTAAGTAAAGGAAAACAAAACCTAATTGTATTTGGTTTCGAAAAAATTTGCGTCGGAAAAATTTCGCTGGCGAAAAAAACTGTTGCGGAAAAATTGCGCTGGAAAAAAAAAACTGCTGCAGAAAAATTGAGCTGGCAAAAAAGCTGCCGCAGCTGGCTGCGGGCTGCAGGGTGAAAATTGGCCTGCGGCCCATTTCGCTCGCAGGATTTTCCTGCGAGTGAAATGGCTTGCGCCCGCAGAAATAATCTATGGGCGAAATGGCCCAAGGCCATTTCACCACAACCCTTTTCGGAGATGAAATTTTCCATCGCTGATTTTTATTTTTATTTTTATTTATTTGTTTATTATTATTATTTGTTTTTTTTATTAATAAAAATTAGATACTAAAGCAAATATTATTTAATTAAGATAACAAAAATTGTTTTTGACTAATTAAAATATATTGGACCGAAAAAATTAAGGGTCTACAGTTTGCCCCCTGCTTGAATGATCTGAGACTTTAGTGAAAGAGAGTGAAAAGCAATAAGACTTAATTTTTGAGACGGTTGAGGTTTTGGGTTCTGGACCTGAGAGATTTGGATACTCGATCCTAAACTAGACTTGGATACTCAATCCTAACCGGATTCGGATACTCTATCCTAACCTGGATTTGGATACTCGATCCTAACTGGATTTGGAAACTCAATCCTAAATTGGATTGGGATTCTCGAACCTAACTGGATTGGGATACTCGATCCTAAACTGGATTTGGATACTCGATCCTAAATTGGATTAGGATACTCGATCCTAAACTGGATTTGGATACTCGATCCTAAATTGGATTGGGATACTCGATTCTAACTGGACTTGGATACTCGATCCTAAACTGGATTTGGATACTCGATTTTGATACTCGATCCTAAATTAGATTGGGATACTCAATCCTAACTTGGATTGGGATACTCGATCCTAACTGGACTTGGATACTCGATCCTAAACTGGATTTGGATACTCGATCCTAAATTGGATTGGGATATTCTATCCTAACTGGACTTGGATACTCGATCCTAAACTAGATTTGGATACTCGATCCTAAACTGGATTTGGATACTCGATCCTAAATTGGATTTGGATACTCGATCCTAAATTGGATTGGGATACTTGATCTTAACTTGGATTGGGATACTCGATCCTCTCTTGGATTGGGATACTCGGTCTTAAACTGGATTTGGATACTCGATCCTAAACTAGGTACTTTGACTCGAGATTTGAATTCGATTTGATTGACCTTTTATTAGTTGAGGATTCTGGCTTAACTTGTTGTTCCATTCTTTTGTTCTTCCTTTCGCAAAAATTCAGCTATTTTTAGTTGACCCTCATAACTTCTCCTTGCCCCCAACGTGGCAAAATACAAGTGAGTTTGAAAATATTTGGTATATAAACTCAAAAAATTGAAAAGGAGAAACTTTGCCCCTGTGTAGGCTCAAACCAAAGATTTTTTCCATGCAAGCTTTGATTGATGTTTTTGCCGCCTAGTTCTTCGCACAAGCACATATTTCTTCTCTTTGCAAAATGACTGGAGCTTCCATAAGCGAATAGGCTTTCCATGTCCCCTTGATTCAATATCTTCTTTTGATTCTTTAGTTCGCAAGGTATTTGTTGTTCACTTTGAAAAGGGATAGACAATACAAGACCAGAAAGTACGATGTGATATGCTCATGTATGCATGATATGCATGAATAATACTTACAGTCGTTCCATCAACTCACAGACTGAGGTGATCAGCAGAAGTGTTCTCATTGGTTCCTTTTTGACACTCGTTCATGTCTTGCATTAGAATGATCAAAAGCTTTGCATTTATGGCTTTTATCTTCAAGATGTTGAAAACACGAGTGATGGAGATCCCAAGTTGTAGAGTCAGGGATACATCCTTTTTAAATTATGTTTTAGCACGTCAGTTGATAGTTTCTTCATGACCTTGCCAATAATCATTTTCTTTGCCCAATGTGTCCTTTGGAGGTTCAACATACTTCCCTTAATTTGAAGGCTTTGTATGACAAAACTCCTTTTTTTATATATTTTTTTTTGAATTTTGATTTTGAAATCAAATGTTGGCTTTGCCAAATTAATTTCAATGCACCTCAGGACTTGATTTTCCAAATTAACATATCTATAACATGACAACCCTTGTTACCGTACTAAACTCAGGAATTATTTCTATTTAAGCAAAAATTGTTGCACTTTAGATAGGCACATACACATTACTTGGCCAAAGGTCTCATTGAGTTTAAATATTGTCTATCTCATATGCATGCTTATTCAAACTATCTCCGCTAATAAACTCTACCTACCAAGAGAGATCAACGGGTCTTTGATAGGCTTGAAATGGGGTCTATGAGGGATGTTACGCTCGAATTAACTCTACCACAAAGCGTCACTCGCAAGTATACGAGGTAGCTATAGCAAAGGTGATAGCCCCAAGGTCGTCTCATAAGGAAGCTAAAGTAGCTAATTGATTATCAAATTATAAATAACAAGTAATGAATAAATTTAAATTGCTAAATAATGAAGAAGATTGATTGAAGTTTAAAACAAATAAAAGTAAACTGGACTGATGTATTGATTCACTTAATAGAATGGTCTAGGATTTGCACTTCTCTACTACTTATTTGTATGAACGGTTATTCCTCTCAACCAATTTAATTTCAAAGATTAAATCTCAAGCAACTCAATTAATCGAGTCAAGGAAATAAGCTCTTGCATTCAAACCTCTTTCAACTAATCTTGTTACAATTGAAATAATCTTTTTAATAGGTTATATCTCTAATTCACCTAAGTCCCAAATTGAATTGTTCCAGTATTAGACTTCATCTCTCGATTCATCATCTAATACCTAAAACACATAATTGGTGGCCAATCAATTATATAATACAATATTCCATTCAATCAAGGCTAAAGAAACAATTAAGTCAAGAGTAATAACCAATTCATACAATCATAGCAGATCCATACAAACCCTAGACTAGATCAAATTAGTTCATAATGCTATCAAACATACTCATCTCATTAATATTCAAAGAAATCAATTTAGACATGATAATATCCATAAATACAATTCCAATGAAATTAAAGAGATAAAGTTCAAGAACAAAACCAAATTACAAACTCCTTGAAGCTTTTGAAGAATCTCTTGTTCAGAACTTGCTCGAAGAATGCATCAATGGCTAGAACAAATCTAATCTAAGCTAGATTAATCAAAGTGTAATCAAAATCAAAGAAAACAAGATATCAAAACCCTAAAAATCTCTTTGACGGCTAAACAGCTCTCAAACTCTCAACAACAAAACTCAAAACCCTAACTTTAATATTTATACGAAACCTCCACGCGTCTTCATTAATCCATGAGTGACAAGGCCAGGTTGAAGTAGACTTGGCCGAGTCTGAGGTCTTTGGTCCATGAGAGACATGGCCAGGTTGAAGGAGACACGGCCGTGTTGGAGGTGCAATGGAGGGACACAGCCACAAGCCTGGCCGTGTCCCTTGCTTGTGTTCGCTTCTGTGTGATTTTCTTCTTTTCTTCTTTGGAGTGGTTGAGTGACACAGCCGTGTTGGAGGAAGCTTGGCCGTGTTCGACTATTTTGGAGGGACACGGCTAGTGACTTGGCCGTGTCCCTTGAGTGTGTCTTCTACTGCTTGATTTCCATCTTCTTTTGCTTTGGACTTGAGTGAGACACGGCCAAGCTAACCAATCCTGGCCGTGTTTGAGCTATTTTGGAGGGACACGGCCGGTGAATTGGCCGTGTCCCTTGAGTGTGTCCATCTCTGTGTCTTGTGGCTTCTCTTTAGTTTGATATGGGACACGGCCAGTGACTTGGCCGTGTCCCCTGCATGTATTAGCTACTGTCCATTGATTTCTTCCTCTTGATTCCTTAGTTTTTTTTCTTCCTTAGATGGTTCCTTGCATATTAAACCTAAAACAAAACTTGAAACAAACTTTAAACAGGAATTAAATAAACAATAACCAACAAAACATAAACACACACTAAAAACTAGGACAAAAATGACAAAAACACGGAAATAAATTAAAACTACCAAAATTAATGAAAACACTAAATAAACATATTAAAACTACAAAATACCTAAAGAAAACAATAATTATCATAATAAATAAGACACAATATTATGACAAAAACTAATAAAACAAGGGACATGGGTTAAATGAAGGCCATTTTGAGATAGGAGCTGATGTGACACAATGGACAAACCCTCACACTATAAATTTCTTATTTGAATTTAAGGCAGCTTGGAGACAATCTTGCTAGACTTCAAATTCCTTCTATCTTCTTGGCATTAATCTAGATCTTGATTAGGACAGTTTTTGCCATTGTAAAAAGTTTGTTACCCAAATTTGTTTCTTTTCTTCTTCTCCCTTTTCTTTCTTTTTAATTTTCTTACTCATTCCTTTCTTTGAGCATTTTATAATTTTGTCCTTCTTCCTTGTAGGACTGTCAAGTACAGAACTTTCAAGAACTGAATGGTCTTTCTCCTTTTTCTTTGATTTTGATTGAATCTTTGGTTGGGTTGAACCAATTCAGGTCAAACCGTCCTTATAAACCAAATGGAAGCCTTTTGTTGTCTTAGGTAAAAGAGAACTCAGTTGGCTTTTTGAACCATTTTGGGTTTTCTTTTCTTTTTTTTTTCTTTTTTCTTTTCTTTTATCTTTTCTTTTGTTAGTTTGTTGTTTTATTTTGTTTGGTTCTAGCTCTAAAAAGAGTTGTCTTATTTGTACCAACTTGGGCTTCCAATAATGGCTGAGTGGAGTAACATAAATCTTCTTTAACAGGGATAAATCATTTGTTATTCTAATGTTGTCTTGATATATTGGAGATATTAGGTGAACTTCAACTACCCTTATAGTCTTGAGAACATCAACTACCCTTATGGTCTTGATAACACCAACTATTTTTACAGTCTTGGCTATGCATTCCATTCCTTGATCTTCTTGCCTCTTCACCTTAGTGATCATAAGACTTGTCAAAAGTATCACAATAGCTCAGGGTAGGTTATTGGGATTTGTAAGCCAATGAAAAGAAAGCTAAAATTTTATGAAGGCTCAAAGGGATGACTAGGGATTGATATTTAATAGGTGGATACTAGTTGTTGGCTAACCAAACAATGCCTAGATCATTTCTCTCTTAAATAGGCAGAGTTCAATTTTGCATCGAAAGTTTGTCAAAGCATGCTCTAAGACTGACTAGGACCTAGACAAAGGTAATTATGCAGGAGCCCTCTCTAAGTAAGCATACACAACTCAATGCTATAGAGCAATTCCCTCACCTAGTAAAGTCATTCGAGTCATGATGCCTTAATATATTAATTTATGAACATCAATCTAGATTTTTCATTGGTTGAGCACCAAAATGAACAAAGACCAACAAATTTTTTGATAAAAGTAATTTATTCAAACAATTTTAAATTTGAACAACAAGATTGTTCCAATTTAGATATTAAAGAAAGTAAAATTGAAAAGCAACATTCAAGCTAAGGAAAGTTCATTGAGTTTAAGCTTCTTTTCCCTTCACATCTTCAATATTTCCATCTTGAAAGGATAATAAAACAAAATCTTCTTCCAATCCTTTTCCTACCATGAAGGTTTCCGATGGAGGTACTCTATTGAAGCTTGGTAATGGATTGTCTTTGGTGTTGGGCTTATCTGGCTTGGGTAGCTTACCACTATCAATCAAATCTTGGATCTCATGCCTTAGACGAGCACATTTATCTATTTCATGCCCTTGCATTGAAGTTTGGTGGTAGTGGATTATGTAACGATCAAGGAGCTAATGGTTGTAACAACCCTTTCTTTTGCAGCTTGCTAAAAACCCAAGATAGAGGTTTCCCTAATTCTGAGAATTGGCTTTTATTTCCTGGACCAGCCATATTAACATCAACTTCTTTTTGAGTGCTTTGATTGCTAGGCTGATAATTCCCTTTCTCATTCCTTTTTATTGAAAAGCGATTCTTCTCCCTTTCCCATTATTCAATTTATAGACCAGCTTGGAGAAGATCTTTGAAGTCTCTTATAAGGGTGTGAGACATCCTTTCATGGAGATTGGGCAGGACACCTCTCACGATCATCCTTATTTGATCAGATTCATCGGGCCTTTTCTTGAGCAAAGCAGCCTTGTTTCTCCATCTCTTCACATAATCCACAAAGTTCTCATTCAATCTTTGCCTAATAGACTCCACTTCCATTAAGGTAACTTCTAACTCAACATTATATCCATATTGTTGGATGAAGGCTTTGTAAAGTAGATACCAACTCTTTTGTGTTCCATCATCTAAGGCATTGAACCAATTTTGGACAATAGGGTCCAATGAGAGCATAAAGTACCTTAGGATTTGAGCCTTAGTAGCTCGGGCAGATTGCATGGCAGTGATATATTGCTTCACGTGGAGATGAGGATTTCCGGTGCCATTGTACTTAGCAAAGGAAGGCATCTTGAATTTATAAGGGACTTCTTCATCTTGTTCAAATAACTTGTCAACTTCGGACATCTCTTCGGTTTTTAGCTTCTTCTCAAATTTCTTTTGTAAATCAGCAATCATCTTTTCAACATCAGATGTCTCGGTCTTTTCAATAGTTGCCTTCTCGACAGCCTTCGATTCTTTCTTCTTTTCTTGAACCTCTTGGTAGTATTGAGCCCAATCATCATCATCATCAATGACCACATTTTCATCATCAAAAGCTACTTCATTAATTTTAGTCTTCCCTTTGTCCTTTGGTTTCTTAGTGCTAGCAGATGCCTCGGCATGGTTTTCTAAGATTGCAGTCAATTGGTTCTTCATGGTCTCAGCTAGGGCCTCTTTGATTTCTTCCATCTTGGCATTGAGGGCCTCATCCACCATCCTTTGAATTTGTTTGGGCTCCATTGTTTTTGGTGAGCAAGTGATTGAGTCGTTGCTAGATGCTTCGTCTCCAGTGTAGGTCAGATTGTTGTAAGCTTTAGAACTATCATAATCCAGGGCTGTGAGCCAGAGAGGATCAATGAGATGAGATGCAAATGTATGCATGTATGCACCAAAAACAAATAAGGATAAATAGGACGTTCCTTCCAACCTTATAACTATTTTATTAGTTTTTGTTATAGATTTGTGTCTTGTTTTTTATGATAATTATTGTTTTATTTAGGTATTTTGTTAGTTTTTATCGGTTTGTTTAGTGTTTACCTTAATTTTGGTAGTTTTAGTTTATTTCAGTGTTTATGTTGTTTTTTATCTAATTTTTAGTATGTGTTTATGTCTTGATTGGTTAATGTTTATTTATTTCTTGTTTAAAGTTTTGTTACAAGTTTTGTGTTAGGTTAAAAAAGGCAAGGAAACAAATTGAAGGAGAAAGGGGCAGTGGCTGGCACAAGCAGAGGACACGGCCAAGTCACTGGCCGTGTCCCATACCAAGTTAAAAAGGAAGAGCAAGTCACAGAGAGCGACACAAGCAAGGGACACGGCCAAGTCAGTGGCCGTGTCCCTCCAAAGAAGCTCAACACGGCCAAGTCACCTACACTTGGCCGTGTCTCACTTAGTTCCAAAGCAAAAGAGAAGCAAATCTTCACAGAAGCAAACACAGGCAAGGGACACTGCCAAGTCAGTGGTCGTGTCCCTCCAAAAAGGAACAACACGGCCAAGCCCACTTCAACATGGCCGTGTCACTCAACCAAAGAGGAAAAGAAGGAATTCTGAGACAGAAGCGGACACATGCAAGGGACACGGCCAAGTCACTGGTCGTGTCCCTCCAAGAACCACCAACACGGGCAAGTCACCTCTAACTTGGCCGTGTCTCTCATGAACCAAATCCGTAGTGAGTTTTTTTTAAAGCGGATGATTCATATAAAAAGAAAAAAAAAGCTAGGGTTTGGGACTGTTGACGATTTGGAGAGCTGATTTAGCCGTCTGAGAGTGAGCTTAGGGTTTTGACAATTGTTTTCTTTAATTTTGATTACACTTTTGATTACTTTAGCTTAGATTAGATTGTTCTAGCCATTGATGCATCCTTCTTGCAAGATTTGAACAAGAGATTCTTTAGAAGCTTCAAGGAGTTTGTAACTTGGTTTTGTTCTCGAACTTATTCTCTTTATTTTCATTGAAATTGTATTTATGGATATTATCATGTCTATTTTGATTTCTTTGAACATTAATGAGATGAATATGTTTGATTGCATTATGAACTAATTTGATCTAGTCTAGGGTTTGTATGGATCTGCTATGATTGTATGAATTGGTTATTCTCTTAGCTAATAATTTCTTTAGCCTTGATTGAATGGAATATTGTTAATATATAATTGATTGGACACCAATTATGTGTTTTAGGAATTAGATGATGGATTGAGAGATGAAGTCTAATGCTAGAACAATTCAATTAAGGACTTAGGTGAATTAGAGATATAAACTATTAAAAAGATTAATTCAATTATAACAAGATTAGTTGAATGAGGTTTGAATGCGAGAGCTTATTTCCTTGACTCGATTAATTGAGTTGTTTGAGATTTAATCTTTGAAATTAAATTAGTTAAGAGGAATAATCGTTCATGCATATAAGTAGCAGAGAAGTGCAAACCCTAGACCTTTCTATCAAGTGAATCAAAACATCAGTTCTAGTTTACTTTTATTCGTTTTAAACTTTAATCAATCTTCTTCATTATTTAGCAATTTAAATTTCTTTATTACTTGTTATTCATAATCTGATAATCAATTAGCCACTTTAGCTTCCTTGAGAGACGACCTTGGGGCGATCACCTTTGCTACAGCTACCTCGTATACTAGCGAGTGACGCTTTGTGGTAGAGTTAATTTGAGCACGACAAGTTTTTGGCGCCGTTGCCAGGGAGGCTAATTGGCGTAATTGTTTATTAAAAAATATATATATTTTAGATTATTTTTCACTATTTTCATTTTATTTTATTTTGTCTTTTGATTTTAATTGTTTCCTTTTCTAGAAAATTTTTGTTTATGCAAGGCAGGAGATCACTCGAAGGAGAGCTACATCCATTCATTCCAGAAATTCAGAGAGTGAAAAGGAGTAGAGAAGAGTTTGAGCTCTACACCGGATTTGATACAGAGGAGGACACTTCTGAATTGGAGTCAGATTCTGCACAATCAGTTAAAATGGCTGAAGAAAGACAAAGAACCATGAGAGATTTTGCTAGACCTGTCATTGGAACTTCCACTTCTTGCATAAGATTGACAGATGCAGCAAGAAATTATGAGTTGAAGAACATTCACTACAACATGCTGCCATCATTCTATGGAGTTCCAAATGAAGATCCTTTGAACTTTATTCGAGATTTTACTCCACCCTCAACACTTTTCCTTTGGGAGGACTAACAGAAGATCAGTTGAGGATGAGATGTTTCCCTTATACTTTGAAGGATAGGGCAAAGAGCTGGCTCATGATGTTGCCTGAAAATTCACTGACAACTTGGGAGCAAGTTTATAACAAGTTCATGGGCAAGTTCTATTCACACCAAAAGACAGATGAGTTGAGAGGGAAGATTGCTACATTCTCTCAATTTGAAGGAGAGCCATTTCATGAGGCTTGGGACAGATTTAAGATGCTATTGATCCAGTGTCTGCATCATCACTACCCACTTCAACTCCTTAATCAGTTTTTCTATGATGGTCTCACCCAGCAATTTCAGAACACTGTTGACAATGCAGCTGGGGGAGCCATGGGAGAAAAGACAGCTGATGAGACTTATGAGATCTTTGAGATGTTGGGAGCTAATTCTCAACAAAAGAGTGTAAGGGGAAGAAGTAAAGGGGTTAATCAACTGGAAGCCAATAGTGAGATGATCAGTCAAATAGCTGAGTTGACAAGGCAGGTTCAGATGCTAAACATGAAGAACAATATTTCTTCATCTACTCAAGAAGTGTGTGGAATCTGTGGGACATTTGGGCATGGCGCAAACAGTTGCCCCTCTGCATATGAATCATATGGGAATGAAGCTGAGCAAGTCAATGCCATGGGGGGATTTCAACCAAGAGCTCGGAATGATCCTTATTCAAATTCATACAATCCTGGTTGGAGGAATCACCCAAATTTTTCTTGGGCAGCAAATAATTCTCAGCAACCTTTCCATTTGCTCCAGAGACAGAACCAACAGCAGGGCCAATCTTCAAATCAATGGCAGTCTAAGATAGAGAGCTTGGAGGAAAGTTTACAAGCTTTCATCAAAGTCAGTGTTCAAAATCAAGAGATGACTAATAAGAGGCTGGACTCATTAGAAGCATCCTTTAAAAAAGTGGAGACTCAAGTAGGACAACTTGCACAACAGATGCAGACTCAAAAAAAGGGGAAGTTCCCAAGTCAACCTGAGCAGGCACAATCAGTGACTGTTCTTAGGAGTGGCAAGGTAATTAATAATAATGTTGAAAATAACTCTGTGAATGCATGTGAGCAAGAGAATAAAATGGAAGGAGAACTAGAGAACAAAGGTGCTGAAGAAAGATCAATGGAGAAGTCCCCTACAACAGATTTGCACAAGGCAAGCAATCCATACCGGCCACCTATACCATTCCCCAGCAGGTTGAAGGATGATAAAAAAGATAAGCAATTTTCAGATATCTTCAACATGCTGTCTAAGGTAAGTATCAACTTACCCTTACTTGAAGCAATTAAGAACATACCAGCTTATGCTAAATTCTTCAAAGAACTGAATACCAAGAAAAAGAGGTATGAGCCGAATGAAAAGGTGATAGTTTCTGAGGTAGCTAGTGCTGTTTTGCAGCATAAACTACCTCCTAAGCTAAAGGATCATGGAAGTTTTATTATTCAAATTACTATGGGAAATGGAAAAAGTACTGATGGCATGTGTGATTTAGGAGCTAGTGTGAATTTAATGCCTTATTCTGTTTATCTTGAGTTAGAACTAGGGGAACTTAAACCTACAAAAATGGTGTTGCAATTAGCTGATAGATCTCTTAGATTCCCGAAAGGGGTTATAGAAGATGTGTTAGTTAAGGTTGGAGGGTTAATAGTACCTGTGGATTTCATTGTTCTTGACATGGAAGTAAGTAACTCTTCACCATCTGCACACACCATTCTGCTGGGTAGGCCTTTTATGGCGACTACCAACACTTTGATAGATGTTAAAAATGGTAAATTATCAATGACTGTTTTGGGACAAACTGTTGAATTTTCTATTTTTAACACTTCTCCTATTCCTACAACTGCTTTATATGAGGATTGTTCTTTCATTGATTGTGTTGATGCAGTTGTTTCAGATGTTTTCTTGCAGACAGGATCCTCTGATAAATTGGAGCTGGCATTGACCTTAGATAGTGATTTGGAAATTTTTGATGCAGAAATAGCCAGTTGTCTTGAGACCTTAGGAAGTGCTGAAGTAGAGGAACTTAAGGAGGACCCAGTTTGTGAGCTTCCTTCCATTCAAAAAGAGGAGAAGAACCCCTCACTAGAGTTAGAGCTGAAAGAGTTACCTAAGAACCTGAAATATGTGTTTTTAGGAGATCACAACACTTTACCTGTGATAATATCTAGTGAACTTAGTGAAGGGGAGGAGATGAGGTTGGTGAGTGAGCTTAAAAGATTAAAGAGAGCAATAGGATGGGGATTGAGTGACATCAAGGGTATTAGCCCTTCCATGTGCATGCATAGAATCACTTTAGAAGAGGGAGCTAAACCTGTGAGGGAGACCCAAAGGTGCCTTAACCCAAATATGAGTGAAGTGGTTAAGAAGGAAGTGCTCAAATTGTTGGATGAAGGAGTAATATATCCAATTGCTAATAGTGAGTGGGTGAGCCCAGTGCATGTAGTTCCTAAGAAGTCTGGAATCACTGTGGTGAAAAATGAGAATAATGAATTGGTTCCTACTAGGACTACTACTGGTTGGAGAATGTGCATCTATTATAGGAAGTTGAACAATGCTACAAAGAAAGATCATTTCCCTCTTCCTTTTATTGATCAGATGTTAGATAAACTTTCTGGACACTCACATTATTGTTTTCTGGATGGCCTTTCAGGTTACTATCAGGTGCCAATATCTCCAGAGGATCAGTCCAAGACAACCTTTACTTGCCCTTTTGGGACTTATGCATTTCGACGTATGCCCTTTGGCTTGTGCAATGCACCTGTAACTTTTCAGAGATGCATGATGTCTGTCTTCTCAGATATGATAGATGATTTTATTGAGGTATTTATGGATGACTTTTCTGTTTTTGGTAATTCTTTTGATAATTGTCTCAATAAATTTGTTCGTGTGCTTGAGAGATGCATTGAATGTAACCTTACTTTAAGTTGGGAAAAGAGTCATTTTATGGTTACCCAGGGCATTGTTTTAGGTCATGTGGTGTCAAGTAAGGGGATTGAGGTGGATAAGGCTAAAGTTGAATTGATTACTAATTTACCCCCACCTACCTCTGTTAAGGGAATAAGAAGTTTCCTAGGGCATGCAGGATTTTACAGGAGGTTTATTAAGGATTTTTCCAAAATAAGCCAACCATTGTGCCATTTGCTAGGGAAAGATGTTCCATTTGAATTTACAGCACAATGCATGCAAGCTTTTAATTCCCTTAAGGAAAAATTGACTAGTGCACCAGTGATTGTAGCTCCTATTTGGTCTTTACCTTTTGAAATCATGTGTGACGCCTCTAATCATGCAGTAGGAGCTGTTCTTGGGCAAAGGGTTGATAAATACTTGAGAGTAATATATTATGCCAGTTTAACCCTGAATAGTGCACAAATGAACTACACCACAACTGAAAAGGAAATTTAGCTGTTGTTTTTGCTTTAGACAACTTTAGAGCATATTTAATTGGGTCAAAAATTATTGTGCATTCTGACCATGCAGCTCTAAAATATCTTTTAACAAAACAACATGCTAAACCGCGCTTAATTAGATGGGTGTTGTTATTGCAAGAATTTGATTTCCAAATCAAAGATACTAAGGGTAGTGAGAATGTTGTTGCTGATCATTTATCTAGATTACCCTTCTTTAGTGAAAATCTTGCATCTGATAGCATTCATAAAAATTTAGAAGCATTTCCTGATGAGCTGCTTTTTGTGGTATTTGATGCACCTTGGTTTGCAGATATTGCTAACTATCTTGCTTGTGGTATTTTGCGATCTAACATGTCCTTTCAGGAAAAGAAAAGGTTTCTACACTTGAGTAAGTTTTATTTTTGGGATGAACCTTATCTATTCCGGATATGCAAAGATGAGATAGTTCGCAGGTGTGTATCTGAGGAAGAACAACTGAGTGTTCTTCAATTTTGTCATGACCTTCACTGTGGGGGTCATTTTGGAGGAAGAAAGACTGCGGAAAAGGTGCTTCAAAGTGGTTTTTACTGGCCTACCTTATTTAAAGATGCTCAAGAGTATTGTAAGCACTGTGATCGTTGCCAAAGAGTAGGTAACATTGGGAGGAGGAATGAAATGCCCCTTCAATCATATATTGTTGTTGAACTGTTTGATGTGTGGGGAATAGACTTCATGGGTCCTTTCCCAAAATCTTTTGGATATGAGTATATTTTAGTTGTTGTTGATTATGTTTCCAAATGGGTGGAGGCAATCCCCACCCGTACTAATGATGCTAATATAGTTGTTAAATTTGTGAAGGAAAATATTCTTAGCAGATTTGGTACGCCAAGAGTAATAGTCAGTGATGGGGGAAGCCATTTTTGCAACAGGCTTTTTGAGAAGTTAATGCACAAATCTTGTGTTAAGCACAAGGTGGCAACCCCATACCATCCACAGACTTTTGGGCAAGTTGAAACATCAAACAAGCAGCTAAAAGGAATTCTGGAGAAAACAGTCAACACATCAAGGAAGGATTGGGCAAACAGATTGCATGACACTATGGGCATATCGGACTGCTTTCAAAACTCCTCTAGGTATGAGTCCATACCGATTGGTGTTTGGAAAAGCTTGTCACTTACCAGTGGAGTTGGAGCACAGAGCATATTGGGCAATCAAGACTCTGAATTTGGACTTGGACAAAGCGAAGAAAGAACGATTTCTGCAAATTTCAGAGTTAGATGAGCTGAGAAATGAGGCATATGAGAGCTCAAGAATTTAAAAGGATCGCACTAAAGCACTTCATGAAAGAATTATAGTGCGAAAGACATTGAGTCCAGGTATGAAAGTTTTACTTTTTAACTCTCGACTCCGTCTTTTTCCAGGTAAACTCAAGTCTCGATGGAGTGGTCCTTTCGAGATAACTCAGGTGTATCCTTCTAGTGCCATTGAATTACTTAACTCTCGAACAAGTGAGACTTTTAAAGTGAATGGACAGAGAGTTAAGCCATACAATGAAGGATTTCAGGAAGTGAGGGTCATTGACAGCACTTTGATTCATGATCCCTAGGCCTTGCATGATGTCTAGCTATATGACATTAAAGAAGCGCTTAATGGGAGGCAACCCATCGGTTTGCATTTATTTTTGATAGTTGTAATTTTAAATTTAGCAAGTTTTGATTTTATGTTTAGTTTAAATAAATGGAACAGGTGCTTTGATCGGTTTTTATCTTTCTAATGTGTTTCAGGGTTGATCGGAGAAGAGGGTGCAATTTCTTTGATATTTGGTGATTTATAAATAAATAAATAAAAAGGAGTTGAAATGGCAGAAGGAGACACGGCCAAAGGACTTGGCCGTGTCCCTTGGCCGTGTCACTTGGACACGGCCAAGCCTCAACAAAACCAAAAATATTTTTAATTCCTGCATTTGTCACAGTGAGTGACACGGCCAAGCGACTTGGCCGTGTCCCTTGGCTGTGTCACTTGGACATGGCCAAGCTTCACCAATTTTTCTTTGATTTTATTTTTTGCACCTTTCTTCACAGAGACGAACACGCCCAAGGGACACGGCCAAGTCACTGGCCGTGTCCCTCAAAAATCACATGACACAGCCGTGTTGCCCTCAACTTGGCTGTGTCCCTCACTTTTACACTTTTAAAAACACGATTTTGCCCAGTTTCTTTCCATTAAATCCCTAAATCCCTGTTTATTCATCTCTCTCGCTCTCTCACTCTCTGTATCGCAAACTCCATAATTTTTAATTCCAAGCTCCAAACCTTCCTTTAATCCTCAAATCTTTTCACCAAAACTATAAATGATCCATTAAAACTTCTTCTTTTCTCATAAATTTTGATTTGATCAAGTTTTGGTTTTAATTTTCAGATTTCTAAGGATGCCAAGAACTAAGATTGTTTCACACCGCAAGACGAAGAAGTCTACAGTCGAAGGAGCTTCTTCCTCTTCATCATCTTTATCTTTAAAGAGAGCAAGTCTTTTGGCTCGAGGTTTTTTTTTATATGGTATGTTAACGATGAATCTCTTGATGCCTTGCAAATTAGGACTAATTTTGATCGATATGTGCAATTTCTTGGATGGGAAACTCTAGTCACCTTGAGACTTTTACAGTTTGAGGAACTTACTTTAGAATTTTTGACATCTCTCAAGGTTGAAAGAGATGATAAGAAAATCTGCACTAGAATGATGTTTAAATTGCTGGGTAAATCATATGTGCTTAATATTGACCAGTTAAATGATATATATGGTTTTCATCAGCATGGGGAAAGGTCGGTACCCAAATAATTTAAACAACAATTTGCTTGGGGAGCTTTAGGCTCAGGTACTTATGTGGCCAAATTGGCCAAAGCATCTAAATTAAGAAATTCCGCTTTGAGGTATTTGCATAGGTTTATGGCTTGCGGATTCTTTGCTCGGAAGGAGAGCCCGGGTGTGGTTGAATTGAGTGAATTATTTTTCCTGGATTGTGCTTTGAATGCAATGCATGTTAGTGCTGGCTATTGGTTAGCCGATATTTTTTATTCTGTGGCTAACAAAAGAAAGGGGGCAATTTGTGTTGGGGGGTTGGTTACCACATTAGCAGTAGCCCTTGTTGAGGATTTTGACCCGAGTACTAGTTGCATGACTAGAATTTCGGGTAATGACTCTTTGGATTTAGCTACACTTGAAAAGATGCACATGGTGGTGCATAGGAGAGGGACTTATGTGATGCCTTCAGCTGAGCCTGCAGCACCGGGGGACAGGCAGAAGAGAGCACGGGTCCAAGAGGAGTCTGACTCAGATTCTCTTGACCTAGATGAGGATGCTCCGATTTCGGAAAGTCAAGAGGTACTTCTGAGGATTGAGGCCCTGGAGGGCAAAGTGGATCGACTGGATAGCAAGGTGGACCGTAACCATACTGAGGTCTTGCAGCAGTTGGAACATATTAATAGCAACCTTGCGAAGATCTTGAGTCTCCATCCCTCGGCTGCATCATCTTCACGCCCGCCTTTTTCATAGATTTTGAGTCCTTGATTTATTTTGTTTAGTGTATTTTTGTTCTTATTTTTCATTTTTGTTTTCATGTTAACATTTTATATTTGGATATGTTATTTTTATATATTGTACTTTTGTTTTTGAACTTTTGTGTTTGTGATGGAAAGCTAGGGTTTTGCCTCACCAGGTACGATGGAAGACAGGTTGTCCTTTAACTCTTTTTATTTATTATTCTTGTTTTACATTGAGGACAATGTAAATTTTAAGTGTGGGGTACTCTTTAAGCTTTCCTTTAATTTTTGTTTTGTTTTGCTTATTGTGTCTGTTGTGCATGGCATAATTGTTGAAATCTTATTGATCTTTTCTTTGATTCTAGCATTATAGTTGAGACTTTAGTTTTGGCATAGAAATGAGCATTTGAATCCATTCAGGATCAATTTTCACATTCTGCAATTCATGACATATAAATCTTGGTGAACCCACCTGTGTGAGTTTTGAGCCTCATAAATTTGATATTATTGTCAATTGATTTTCTTTTCTTAAGTGTGCACCTTCATGATTTTGCATCTCTAGAGTTTGCTTTTGCATACTAATTGAACTCACATTATGATTTAATCTCAAGTTTTAAAATGATGAAGGCAAATTAGGTTAGCCCCTTTAGCTTAAAAAGACTTCCCTTAATATTGATTTCCTTAGTGAGCCAAGTTGAGCCATTGACCGTTTCTTGTTTGATCAACACAATTCTCAACTTAACATGTTCTTATTATCATCATACCTATGCATTAAGGAATGGAGTTTTATGATTTGACAATAGGGTAGTTTATTTCAAAGTGTGGGGTAAGTAAAAATAAAAAAAAATGGTATTGCTATTTGGGGTTGAAATGCATACTTTGCACATTGTGTTGGATTAAGAGTTGATTATTCTTTTCCTCTACATTTTAAGCTAGATGTTCTATGCAAGTTTATATTTTGTATATACAAAAAAAAAAGAAAAAAGAAGAGATATATATATACAAAATTCATATATTTTCTAGCATTAGAGGAATGTTGACTTATGTACTTTTCTTTTAGTGTGCAAGTATGTAAGATTATTAAGGATTTGTCAGTATGCCATTTGAGGGAGTTGTGAGTTTCTTAGCAATAGTATTGTCTAATTTAGATACTCTATGTAATATCCCAAAATGTGCCCTAGAAGTTTTAATACAATTGTTGCTTTATTTGGATCAAGTGTATTTGTGTTTAATTGGAAAAGAGAAAATCAATGAAGAGAGTGTATATGTTGTGTACATGAAAATATATACAACATATATACAAGTCAATGAGAAAGTCAAAGGAATAGATTAATTTTTGTTAATTGTGTTTAAGGGATTATTTAATTATATGTGGGATTAGAGTTAGAGGAGTGGAAGAAGATATTTGTATTATTTTATATTAAATGCTTGGAGGAGAGGATTTTAAGGAAAAGAGGATTTGACTTTGCTTATTTGGTTTGTTTTCTTTTCTTCTTCCTTTGTGACTCCCTATCTTTCCTTTCCTTCTCTTTTCTTTTCTGTTGTTGTCCGGCCATCAAGAAGCAAGAGAGCAAGAGGGAGATTTACTCTTCCAAGTTCAAGATTGAAGAAAGTTTTCAAGAGATCAAGTTGGAGGTTTAAGAGTTCTTCATCATTGGTAAGTCTTTTCCACTTGATTTTTTGATTTATTTGGGTTTGTGAGTTGAAGTTGTGATGAATATGTGTTTGGTTAGATTGTGTGGTGTTTAAGAGTATTTGGTTTAATTGGTTTTGGATTTTGGGGTTGAATTGAAAGAAAGAGTAAGTTGGATGGTATAGATTGAGTTGTGGTTATGTTTAGAGTTTTTGATGATGTTTGTGATTTGTGTTTGATGTGTGTTTTGGCTTGTTTTGGTGTTGTTGCAAGTTTGAGATGGTTTTTGGGTATGTTTTGTTAAGTTTGTTTGAAGAGGATGTTGGTAAAAAGAAGTGTTTTGTTGGGTGTTTTGTGGTTTTGGCCGGAATCTGAGTTTTTGGCCTGACACGCCCAGGAACATGTTCAGATTATTAGGCGTGTCAATTGTGTTGGAGGCAGTAGGTTTGACACGATCAGTAACACGCCCGTGTTATTGAGCATGTCATAGCTACTGTGAGATTGGAGAGTTTACACGACCATGAGCACGCTCACGTTGTTGGACGTGTTGATATTTTTAAGAGAGGCAGAATGTATTACACGCCCAGTGACACACCCGTGGTTCTGAGCGTGTAAAAGCTTCTGTGTTGTGGAGTTAGGGCATGGTCATGGACACGCCCGTGTGGTTGAGCGTGTCATGTATAGAGTTTGCCCTAGTTAAATCTTAACTTGATTATCTCATGTGTATCTTTAAGTAAGTGTATGTTATTATTGTTGGATTAGGTCTTGAAGAAGGTGATTTGTCATTGATTTAAGAAGTAAAAGAATCTTGGGAAAGGAAGTGTTTAGAGTTGTGTGAATTGTTATTGAGGTAAGTACAAATATTGCCTTGTTACATTGTTGACTTATATGAATAATGTACTTTGTTATGTTCATATTAATGATTGTGTATTTGAAAGATGAATTGCTATGATGTGGATTGAGATGTGATGGAATGTATAGCTATTGTGACTGGCTATAATGACTTTAATGAGACATGTTTGCCTAATTGATAATGAGAATTGAAAATGGAATTGATGATGAGATAATAAATGAATTGTGAGTCTAATGTGTCATTCTATTTTCAGAGTTTTGTTGTTGGTGGCATGCCTTCTATTAGTAACAATCTCTTGAAGTTAGGTTGGGCTTGATCCTTGAAGCCAAGTTGGGTAGAAGTTTAACATGTTTTACTCCCCTTGAAGCTTGGTTGGGTCTAGTCCTTGAAGCCTAATTGAGATGTTACAATCCCTGAAGCTAGGTTGGGTTGGTTCTTGAAGCCAAGTTGGGTTGATACTTAGCATGCTTTGTTCCCATTGAAGCTTGGTTGAATCTAATCCTTGAAGCCTAGTTGGGATAATGATAATGATCAATGTGATAACAAAACCAAAGCATTAACTCTGAAAATTGAATGGCATATTAGTGTCTTTGGAGCCCATGCTTGTTTTTGTTTAAATGTGATTCATTAATGGTAAACTTGATGATAATAATATCTTTATATGTGTATGATTTATGTAAAATAAAGATGTGATGTTAGCTTTCCACCTATGATGATGTCTCTATTATTAAAATGTGTGACATTGCATTTCATTAAAGCATAATGTTAGTATACTTTGTACTACTAAGCCGTTGGCTTAGCACGATAGTGTTGATCCCGCAGGTGTCAGAGTTGAACCCGAGAGCTCCTCGAGACCAAGTGAGTCTAGGAATTGAAGAATATATTTTTGGGACTTAAAGATCAGAGAAGAACTGCCAATCATGTATAACTTCTTTATATTTTGTAAAGTTTTGATTCTAATGTAAATATATGTATAATTGTAAATATGGATTTGAATGTATTCATATATGAAAATATTTTATAAATTCCGCTGCATATTAAATAATAATTACTTTATTTCTATAATGTATAATGAAAAAGAATATCCTATTATATAAAATGATTTAAATGTTAAAGAAAACCGTAGCATCACTATATTCGGTGCACGTATATTACATTGTGTGGTGTTTTGTAGTGTGTGTGTACAGGATGTAGGGGTGTTACAATTGTTTTGGTATCAGAGCCTAGGTTTGAGATTCTCAACCTAGGTAAAATGTAAGAAAAAGAGTATTTTGACTTTAAAAGTTAGTTTTTGAATAACATACATGTTTGGTATTGGCGGTCTCTAATCTTTAATGAGATGTATTCTGCTGTGTTTGGAGATATAGGTTATGATGGATTCTCACTTGCGTCAGTCAGTAGAGGGTAGTGCTGAGAGTGTAGCTCCGGATGAGGTTAGAGAGGGAGCTAGAGTGGATTGTGCTGGTGAGGTACCTGCCTCTGTGTCGGGGAGACCAGCTGGTGAGGATGTTCCGCCAGTTTGGCTCAGACATATGGTAGAATTGATGAGGCAAGCACCAGTGCAACCACCGCCACCACCCCCACAGCCTTTGGTAGCAGTGAGACAGTATGATAAATTAAGGAAGTATGGAGCAGAAGATTTTCTAGGTACTATTGATCCAGCTGTAGCTGAGCAGTGGCTAGATAAAGTACAGAGAATATTTATTCAGTTGCAAGCCACTCCAGAAGAAAATTTTGATTATGCAAGATCATTGTTGCAGAAGGATGCATATGACTGGTGGAAGACAGTGCCCCATGCTATGGATGATCCACCTACCTTGTCCTATGCTAATTTTCTAAGAGTGTTTGAATTGAAATATACCCCAAGGGAGTATAAAGATGTGAAGAAAATGGAGTTTTTTAGTTTGAAGCAAGACAACCGGACCGTAACAGAATATGAGCTAGAGTTTATCCGGTTGAGCCATTATGCTGGGGGTATTATATCTGATGAGATTGATAGATACAGGAGATTTGAGGAGGGATTGAGGCCCTCTATTATGTGTCTTGTGGCTGGATCTAGATATCATGATTTTTCCCAGTTGGTTGCAGCAGCTCGGAGTGTAGAGAGAGCAGGGTATTGCAGCGGCAGCTTTTGAGGAAGAGATCAGGGTTAGGAAACCCCAACTTGAAGTAGGATCTTCATCTGTGAAGAGAGGTAAAGGAAGGTTTGTTCCTAGGGTTAGTAGGAGTCAGAGGCCGGCTGGTAGGTCAATACAGTTTCAGAGACAGAGATCAAGACCTACAGTTTCAGTGGCGAGTGTCCGACCCCAGTTATTCAGAGATCCACTTTACCCATATTTATTCATTGTGGTAGGCCACATGGTGGTACTTGTTGGAAGACTGGTGTAGCAGGGGTATGTTTCAGATGTGGATCACCTGATCATTTTGTTAGAGATTGTCCTGAGAGGCAGGAGCAGATGTTAGTAGATTCTGCAGCTTCTCGACCTAGTGTGAGGGGAGGTCGAGGAGGCAGAAATGTCAGTAGAGGAGGTAGATCTGGGTTCAGTTCTAGGGGAGGTTCTTCTTCCAGGGAGAGTAGACCAGAGGAGGCTGGATCTTCTCAGAGGATTTATGTGATGCAGAGGCAGCCAGATGCTTCAGTAGTCATAGCGGGTACTTTCTCTTTATTTGGTATTTCATACTTGCTTTGATTGATCCTAGATCCACACATTCATATATTAGTGCATCTGTTTTGCCTGTGTCTGAATTGCATGCTGAATCCCTAGGATTTGATGTATTGGTGACAAATCCTTTAGGGCATAGTGTGATTGTTAGTAAGGTGCACCGAGATAGTGCGGTTGTAGTGCAAGGTGAGGAGTTTTGTGGAGATTTGATTGAAATGCCTTTTAAAGAATATGATTTTATCCTAGGCATGGACTGGTTATCTAGACATGGAGCTGTGGTAGATTGTCAAAAGAAAGTTGTTACCTTGAGAACTGGTGATGGTAGAGAGGTGATAGTATCTAGTGAGCAGGGACAGTTAGCATCTTTGTTTGTTTCAGCTGTTGCAGCTAGGAGGTTGATTAGAAAAGGGTGTGATGCTTATCTTGCTCATGTGATGGATACTAGAGTAAGGGGTTCTCAAATTGATAGTATACCTACAGTTGCAGAGTTTCCAGAAGAGTTGCCAGGGTTACCTCCTGAGAGAGAGGTGGAGTTTGGTATTGAATTATTGCCTGATACCACTCCTATCTCTATTACTCCTTATAGAATGGCACCTGCTGAATTGAGAGAATTGAAGGTGCAGTTGCAGGAGTTGTTGGATAAAGGTTTATTCGCCCTAGTGTTTCACCTTGGGCAGCTCCTGTTTTGTTTGTGAAGAAGAAAGATGGTACTATGAGATTGTGTATCGATTATAGGCAATTGAACAAGGTGACTATTAAAAATAAATACCCTTTGCCTAGAATTGATGATCTCTTTGATCAATTGAAGGGTGCAGCAGTGTTTTCTAAGATTGATTTGAGATCAGGGTACCATCAGTTGAGGGTCAGAGCCGAAGATGTTCCTAGAACAGCCTTTCGTACAAGGTATGGGCATTATGAGTTTCTAGTTATGCCTTTTGGTTTGACTAATGCACCTGCAGCTTTTATGGACTTGATGAATATGGTATTTAGGTCCTATTTGGATCAGTTTGTGGTAGTTTTTATCGATGATATTTTGGTGTATTCGTGTAATGAGGAGGAGCATGACAAGCATTTACGAATTGTGTTGCAAATTTTGAGAGAGAAGCAATTGTTTGCTAAGCTGTCGAAGTGTGAGTTTTGGCTTGACCAAGTGACTTTTCTCGGTCATATAGTTTCAGCGGAGGGTATTAGAGTTGATCCGAGTAAGGTCGAAGCTATTTTAAATTGGAGTTCACCAAAGTCTGTGACTGAAGTTAGAAGTTTTCTGGGTTTGGCAGGATATTACCGACGGTTTGTGAAAGGATTTTCTTTGATAGCTACTCCACTTACCAGATTACTTCGAAAGGGAGTTAGATTTGTGTGGACGGATCAGTGTCAAGCTAGCTTCGAGCAGTTGAAAGAGATGTTGACTCAAGCACCTGTTCTTACTTTACCTATGGAAGATAAACCATATGTGATTTACAGTGATGCTTCACATAATGGTTTGGGTTGTGTGCTGATGCAAGAGGGTAAAGTTATAGCTTATGCTTCTCGGCAGTTGAAGCCGCACGAACTTAACTATCCAACTCATGATTTAGATTTGGCAGCTATAGTGTTTGCTTTGAAGATTTGGCGACATTACTTATATGGGGAGAAATGTTTTATCTATACAGATCATAAAAGTTTGAAATATTTGGGTGTTCAGAAGGAGCTGAATCTTCAACAAAGACGATGGTTGGAGTTGATTAAAGACTACGACTGCCTGATTGATTATAATCCTGGTAAGGCAAATGTTGTTGCTGATGCCTTGAGTCGGAAGTCTTTAGCAGGTTTGACTGTTTATTCGTTCTCGTTGCTTGTTGAGTTGAGAGCATTGCATGCTAGTTTTGTATCTTGTGATGATGGTGCATTAATGTCACAGTTGCAATTGAAACCAGTATTGTTGGATCAGATTAAAGAGGCTCAATTGGCTGATGAGAAGATTCAAAAGATTGTTTTAGATTGCCAGAATGGAAAGAGTCAAGATTTTATTGTGAGAAGTGATGGGAGTCTTTGGTTTAAGAACAGATTGTGTGTACCTGATGATGCTAATTTGAGAAGGATTATTTTAGAAGAAGCACATCAGTCAGTATTTGCTATGCATCCGGGCAATACAAAGATGTATCATGATTTGAAACAGTATTACTGGTGGTCTGGGTTGAAGAGAGACATTGCAGATTTTGTATCCAAATGTCTCACAAGTCAGAGGGTAAAAGCTGAGCATCAAGTTCCAACAGGGTTACTTCAACCTTTATCAGTGCCTGAATGGAAATGGGAAAGAGTGACAATGGATTTTGTGTCTGGTCTACCATTGACACAAAGGAAACATGATGCTATTTGGGTGATTGTTGATAGATTGACTAAGACAGCTCATTTTCTTCCGGTTCGGATGGATTATTCTTTGGAAAGATTAGCTGAACTGTATATCCATGAGATTGTGAAGTTGCATGGTGTCCCAATTTCTGTAGTGTCTGATCGAGATCCCCGATTTACTTCAAGGTTTTGGAAGAGTTTACATGGTGCTTTGGGTTCTCGATTGCACTTTAGCACTGCTTTTCATCCACAGACAAATGGGCAGTCAGAGAGAGTGATACAGATTATTGAGGACATGTTGAGAAGTTGTATCATTGATTTCTCTGGAGGTTGGGATAGATTTTTTCCACTTGTGGAATTTGCATACAATAACAGTCATCAATCCAGCATTGGTATGGCACCATTCGAAGCATTGTATGGTAGACGGTGTAGGACACTTCTATGTTGGAATGAACTTGGAGAAGGTAAGTTAATTGGTCCTGATTTGATTAAAGAAACTGAAGAGAAAGTAAAAATGATTCGAGATAGGTTGAAAGCAGCTTCAGACCGACAGAAATCTTATTCAGATTTGAAGAGGAGAGACATTGAGTATAATGTTGGAGATAAAGTATTTTTGAAAGTGTCTCCTTGGAAAAAGATTTTGAGATTTGGTCGAAGAGGGAAGCTGAGTCCTCGTTTCATCGGACCGTATGAAGTTTTGGAAAGAGTTGGGCCAGTTGCTTATCGGCTTGCTTTGCCACCTGAGTTGGATAGGATCCATAATGTTTTCCATGTTTCTATGTTGAGGAGATACAGGTCGGATCCATCTCATGTATTGCCAATTGAATCTATCGAAGTGAGTCCAGATCTGACATTTGAAGAAGAATCAATTGCCGTTTTGGCACGTGAAGTGAAAGAATTGAGAAATAAGAAAGTGCCTTTGGTGAAGGTTCTATCGAAGAATCATGCAAAGGAAGAAGCAACTTGGGAAAGTGAACAAGCAATGCGAGATCAGTATCCTCAGTTGTTTCGGACTTGATGACAGGTAATTTCGGGGACGAAATTTCTTTTTAGAGGGAGAGAATTGTAATATCCCAAAATGTGCCCTAGAAGTTTTAATAAAATTGTTGTTTTATTTGGATTAAGTGTATTTGTGTTTAATTGGAAAAGAGAAAATCAATGAAGAGAGTGTATATGTTGTGTACATGAAAATATATACAACATATATACAAGTCAATGAGAAAGTCAAAGGAATAGATTAATTTTTGTTAATTGTGTTTAAGGGATTATTTAATTATATGTGGGATTAGAGTTAGAGGAGTGGAAGAAGATATTTGTATTATTTTATATTAAATGCTTGGAGGAGAGGATTTTAAGGAAAAGAGGATTTGACTTTGCTTATTTGGTTTGTTTTCTTTTCTTCTTCCTTCGTGACTCCCTATCTTTCCTTTCCTTCTCTTTTCTTTTATGTTGTTGTCCGGCCATCAAGAAGCAAGAGAGCAAGAGGGAGATTTACTCTTCCAAGTTCAAGATTGAAGAAAGTTTTCAAGAGATCAAGTTGGAGGTTTAAGAGTTCTTCATCATTGGTAAGTCTTTTCCACTTGATTTTTTTATTTATTTGGGTTTGTGAGTTGAAGTTGTGATGAATATGTGTTTGGTTAGATTGTGTGGTGTTTAAGAGTATTTGGTTTAAGTGGTTTTGGATTTTGGGGTTGGATTGAAGAAAGAGTAAGTTGGTTGGTATAGATTGAGTTGTGGTTATGTTTAAAGTTTTTGATGATGTTTGTGATTTGTGTTTGATGTGTGTTTTGGCTTGTTTTGGTGTTGTTGCAAGTTTGAGATGGTTTTTGGGTATGTTTTGTTAAGTTTGTTTGAAGAGGATGTTGGTGAAAAGAAGTGTTTTGTTGGGTGTTTTGTGGTTTTGGCCGGAATCTGAGTTTTTGGCCTAACACGCCCAGGAACACGTTCAGATTATTAGGCGTGTCAATTGTGTTAGAGGCAGTAGGTTTGAAACGATCAGTAACACGCCCGTGTTATTGAGCGTGTCATAGCTACTGTGAGATTGGAGAGTTTACACGACCATGAGCACGCTCACGTTGTTGGACGTGTTGATATTTTTAAGAGAGGCAGAATGTATTACACGCCCAGTGACACGCCCGTGGTTCTGAGCGTGTAAAAGCTTCTGTGTTGTGGAGTTAGGGCACGGTCATGGACACGCCCGTGTGGTTGAGCGTGTCATGTTTAGAGTTTGCCCTAGTTAACTCTTAACTTGATTATCTCATGTGTATCTTTAAGTAAGTGTATGTTATTATTGTTGGATTAGGTCTTGAAGAAGGTGATTTGTCATTGATTTAAGAAGTAAAAGAATCTTGGGAAAGGAAGTGTTTAGAGTTGTGTGAATTGTTATTGAGGTAAGTACAAATATTGCCTTGTTACATTGTTGACTTATATGAATAATGTACTTTGTTATGTTCATATTAATGATTTTGTATTTGAAAGATGAATTGCTATGATGTGGATTGAGATGTGATGGAATGTATAGCTATTGTGACTGGCTATAATGACTTTAATGAGACATGTTTGCCTAATTGATAATGAGAATTGAAAATGGAATTGATGATGAGATAATAAATGAATTGTGAGTCTAATGTGTCATTCTATTTTCAGAGTTTTATTGTTGGTGGCATGCCTTCTATTAGTAACAATCTCTTGAAGTTAGGTTGGGCTTGATCCTTGAAGACAAGTTGGGTAGAAGTTTAACATGTTTTACTCCCCTTGAAGCTTGGTTGGGTTTAGTCCTTGAAGCCTAATTGAGATGTTACAACCCTTGAAGCTAGGTTGGGTTGGTTCTTGAAGCCAAGTTGGGTTGATACTTAGCATGCTTTGTTCCCCTTGAAGTTTGGTTGAATCTAATCCTTGAAGCCTAGTTGGGATAATGATAATGATCAATGTGATAACAAAACCAAAGCATTAACTCTGAAAATTGAATGGCATATTAGTGTCTTTTGGGCCCATGCTTGTTTTTGTTTAAATGTGATTCATTAATGGTAAACTTGATGATAATAATATCTTTATATGTGTATGATTTATGTAAAATAAAGATGTGATGTTAGCTTTCCACCTATGATGATGTCTCTATTATTAAAATGTGTGACATTGCATTTCATTAAAGCATAATGTTAGTATACTTTGTACTACTAAGCCGTTGGCTTAGCGCGATAGTGTTGATCGCGCAGGTGTCAGAGTTGAACCCGAGAGCTCCTCGAGACCAAGTGAGTCTAGGAATTGAAGAATATATTTTTGGGACTTAAAGATCAGAGAAGAACTGCCAATCATGTATAACTTCTTTATATTTTGTAAAGTTTTGATTCTAATGTAAATATATGTATAATTGTAAATATGGATTTGAATGTATTCATATATGAAAATATTTTATAAATTCCGCTGCGTATTAAATAATAATTACTTTATTTCTATAATGTATAATGAAAAAGAATATCCTATTATATAAAATGATTTAAATGTTAAAGAAAACCGTAGCATCACTATATTCGGTGCACGTATATTACATTGTGGTGTTTTATAGTGTGCGTGTACAGGATGTAGGTGTTTTATTTTTATTTTTAATTGTTTATTTTTATTTTTTATTAATAAAAATTAGATACTAAAGCAAAAATTATTTAATTAAAATTATTTTGGACCAATTAGACAACAAAAATTATTTTAGACTAAATAAAACATATTGGACCGGATTGGGTAAAATATTAAGGGTCTACATCCCTTATAAGAGTGTGAGACTTCCTTTTCACGGAGATTGGGTAGGACGCCTCTCACAATCATCCTTATTTGATTAGATTCGTCGGCCCTTTTCTTGAGTGAAGCGGCCTTATTTCTCCATCGTTTCACATAGTCCACAAAATTCTCATTTGGCCTTTGTCTAATGGACTCAACTTCCATTAAGGTAACTTCCATCTCAACATTATACCCATATTGTTGGATGAAGGGTTTGTATAGCAGATCCCAATTCTTTTGTGTTCCATCATCAAATGTATTGAACCAATTTTGGACAACAGGATCCAATGAGAGCATGAAGTACCTTAGAGTTTGAGCCTTAATAGCTAGGGCAGACTGCATAGCAGTGATATACTACTTCACATGGAGATGAGGATTTTTGATTCCATTAAACTTCGCAAAAGATGGCATCTTGAACTTGTACAAAACTTCTTCATCTAGCTCAAATAATTTGTCAATCTCGGACATCTCTTCGATTTTTAGTTTCTTCTCAAATTTCTTTTCTAAATCAGCAATCATCTTCTCAACATCAGATGTCTCGGTCTTTTCAATAGTTGCCTTCTCAGCAACCTTTGGCTCCTTTTTGTCTTGAGGATCTTGGTAGTATTGAGCCCAATCATCATCGTCAATGATCACCTTATCATCATCAAAAGCTACTTCACCAACTTTAGCATTCTCTTTGTCCTTTGGCTTCTTAAAGCTCGCAGACGCTTTGGCATTATTTCCTAAAATTACAGCCAATTGGTTCTTCACGGTCTCAGCTAGGGCCTCTTTTATTTCTTCCATCTTGGCATTGAGGGCTTCATCCACCATTCTTTGAATTTATTCGGGCTCCATTATTTTTGGTGAAAAAGAGATTGAGTCGTTGCTAGATTCTTTTGTCAATACTACCAAGATCCTCAAGACAAAAAGGAGCCGAAGGTTATTGAGAAGACAACTGTCAAAAAAACTGAAACTTCTGATGTTGAAAAGATGATCGCGAATTTAGAAAAGAAATTTGAGAAGAAATTGAAGACCGAAGAAATGTCCGAAGTTGACAAATTATTTGAGCTAGATGAAGAAGTTTCGTACAAGTTCAAGATTCCATCTTTTGCAAAGTTTGATGGAATCGAAAATCCTTATCTCCATGTGAAGCAGTACATCACTGCTATGCAGTTTGCCCGAGCTACTAAGGCTCAAACTTTGAGATATTTCATGCTCTCATTGGATCCTATTGTCCAAAATTGGTTCAATACCTTGGAAGAAGGAACACAAAAGAGTTGGGATCTACTATAAAAAGCCTTCATCCACCAATATGGATATAATGTCGAGATGGAAGTTACCTTAATGGAGGTTGAGTCCATTAAACAAAGGCCAAATGAGATTTTTTTGGACTATGTGAAAAGATGGAGAAATAAGGCCACTTTACTCAAGAAAAGGCCCGACGAATCTGATCAAATAAGGATGATCGTGAGAGGCATCCTGCCCAATCTCCGTGAAAGGATGTCTCACACCCTTATAAGGGACTTCAAAGATCTTCTCCAAGCTGGTCTACAAATTGAAGAGTGGGAAAGGGAGAAAAATCGCTTTTCAATAAGAAGGAATGAGAAAGGGAATTATCAGCCTAGCAATCAAAGCACGCAAAAAGAAGTTGATGCTAATGTGACCGGTCAAGGAAATAAAAGACAATTTTCAGAATTGGGGAAACCTCTATCTTGGGTTTTTAGCAAGCTGCAAAAGAAAGGATTGTTGCAACCGTTAGCTCCTCAACCACTACATAATCCACTACCACCAAACTTTAATGTCGAGGCCTTCTATCAATTTCATCAAATACGAGGGCATGAAACTGATAAATGTGCTCGTCTAAGGCATGAGATCCAAGATTTGATTGATAGTGGTAAGCTACCCAAGCCGGATAAGCCCAATACCAAGAACAACCCTTTGCCTAAAATTGGAAGAGTGCCACCACCAGCAACCTTCACGGTGGCAAAAGGATTGGAAGAAGATTTTGTTTTATCCTCTTTAAAGGAAAGGAAGCTTAACTCAACAAACTTTCCTTAGCTTGAATGTTGCTTTTCAAATTTTGCTTTCTTTAATATTTTGGAACTATTGTATTTTTCAAATTTAAAGTTCCTTGAAATAAATGATTTTCATAAAAAATTTTGTTAATCTTTATTCATTTTGGTGCTCAACCAATGAGGAATCTAGCTTGATGTTCATAAATTAACGTACCTAGGCATCATGACTTGAATGACTTTACTAGATAAGGGAATTGCTCTATAGCGTTGAGTTGTGTATGCTTACTTAGAGAGGGCTCCTGAATAATTACCTTTGTCTAGGTCCTAGTCAGTCTTAGAACATGCTTTGACAAACTTTCGAGGTGAAATTAAACTCTACTTATTTAAGGGAGAAATGATCTAGACATTGTTTGGTTAGACAACAACTAGTATCCACCCTATTAAATATCAATCCCTAGTTGTCCCTTTGAGCCTTCATAAAATTTTTTTTTTGTCTTTTCATTGGCATATAACCTCAACAACCTACCCTAAGCTGTTGTGATACTTTTGATAAATCTTATGATCACTAAGATAAAGAGGCAAGAAGATCAAAGAAAGCAATGATTAGTTAAGATCATGAGGATAGTTGAAGTTCTCAAGACCATGAGGATAGTTAAAGTTCTCAAGACCATGAAGATAGTTAAAGTAGTCAAGATCATGAGGATAGTTGAAGTTCTCAAGACCATGAAGATAGTTTAAGTTTTCAAGACCATAAGGGTAGTTGAAGTCCTCAATACCATGAAGATAGTTGAAGTAGTCAAGATCATAAGGATAGTTGATGTTCTCAAGACCATAAGGGTAGTTGAAGTTTTTCTAATATCTCCAATATATCAAGACAGCATCAGAGTAACAAATGATTTATCTCTATTAAAGAAGATTTATACCACTCCACTCATCCATTATTGGAAACCCAAGTTGGTACAAACAAGACAACTCTGTTTGAGCTAGAACCAAAAAAGGAAAGAAAGAAAGAAAAAAGAAAGAAAGAAAAGAAAAAAAAAGAAAGAAAAAAAAAAGAAAAACAAAAGAAGAAAACAAAAGAAGAAATCAAAAAGGAAAAAAATAAAACCTAAAAAGGCAGTTCAGAAAGCCAACTGAGTTCTCTTTTACCTAAAGCAGCAAAAGGCTTCCATTTGGATTATAAGGACATTTTGATTTGAATGTGTCCAACCAAAGATTCAATCAAAATTGGAGAAAAAAGGAGGAAGACCATCCAGTTCTTGAAAGTTCTGTATTTGATAGTCCTACAAGGAAGAAGGACGAAGTGATAAAATTCTCTTAGAAAGGGAAGAGTAAGAAAAATAAAAAGAAAGAAAAGGGAGAAAAAGAAAAGAAATGAATTTGGGCACCAAACTTTTTTGCAATGGAAAAAACTGTCCTAATCAAGATCCAGATTAATGCCAAGAAGATAGAAGGAATTTGGAGTCTAGCAAGATTGCCTCCAAGCTACCTAAAGTTCAAACAAGAAATTTATAGTGTGACGGTTTGTCCATTGTGTCACATCGCCTCCAATCTCAAAATGGCCTTCACTTAAACCCATGTCCCATATAGACCCCATTTCAAGCCTATCAAAGACCTGTTGATCTCTCTTGGTTGGTAGAGTCTATTAGTGGAGATAGTTTGGATGAGCATGTATATGAGATAGACAATATTTAAACTCAAATGAGACCTTTGGCCAAGTAATGTGTTTGTGCCTATCTGAAGTGCAACAATTCTTGCCTAAATAGAAATAATTCCCGAGTTTAGTACGGTAACTAGGGTTGTCATATTATAGATATGTTAATTTGGAAAAATCAAGTCCTGAGGTACATTGACATTGATTTGGCAAAGCCAACATTTGATTTCAAAATCAAAATTCAAAAAATCAAAAATCCAAAAAAAAAATATTTTGTCATACAAAGCCTTCAAGTTAAGGGAAGTATGTTGAACCTCCAAAGGACACATTGGGTAAAGGAAATGATTATTGGTAAGGTCATGAAGAAGCTATCAACTGACATGTTGAAACATAGTTTGAAATAGATGAATCCCTGACTCTGCTGCTTAGGGCCTCCATTATTCATTTTTTCAATATCTCAAAGATAAAAGTCATAAATGGGAAGCATTCTTTTATTCCAATTCAAGACCTGAACAAGCATCTAAAAGGAACCAATGAGAATACTTCTGCTGATCACCTCGGTCTGTGAGTCATGGAACCACTGTAAGTGTTATTCATGCATATCATGCATACATGAGCATATCACATTGCATTTTCTTGTATTGTATTCTTTATCAAAGTGAACAGTAAACACCCTTTGAAGTAAACAATCAAAAGAAGATATCAAATCAGGGGGGCATAGAAGGCCCATTGCTTGAGAAAGTTCCAGTAACTTTACAAAGAGAAGAAATGCGTGCTTGTGCGAAGAACAAGACAAAATACAAACGTCAGTCAAAGCTTGCATGGAAAAATCTTTGGTTTGAGCCTACACAGGGGGCAAAGTTTCTCCTTTTCAAATTTTGAGTTTATATAAATAATATTTTCAAACTCACTTGCAAATATTTCGCCACGCAGGGGGCAAGGAGAGGATATGAAGGCTAGCTAGAAAAGGCTGAAATTTTTTTCCAAAAGTGCAAAGGAAGAACAAAAAATGGAATAAAAAAGAAAATTAGAATTCTCAAAAGAATGAAGATGCAAAAGACAAAAGATCAGTCCAGCTAAAAGAGCTGGAGCCAGGGTAAAGACCCAACCTGCAATGGATAAAGATCCATGTTTCAAGGATGAAGATCCAAGGTCCAACGATGAAGATCCATTTTAAGGGTGAAGAAACACAATGCATAGAACAGCCGAAGCAATCAGAATCCTCAACTAATAAGAGGTCAATCAAATCCAATTCAATCTCGGGTCCAAATACCCAGTCACAGGTCCAAGTACCCAAATTAAATCCAGTTTAGGATCGAGTATCCCAATCCAGTTTAGGATTGAGTATCCAAGTCTAGTTTAGGATCGAGTATCCAAATCCAGTTAGGATCGAGTATCCCAATCCAGTTTAAGATCGAGTATCCAAGTCTAGTTTAGGAACGATTATCCAAATCCAGTTAGGATCGAGTATCCCAATCCAATTTAGAATTGAGTATCCAAATCTAGTTAGGATTGAGTATCCCAATCCAATTTAGGATTTAGTGTCCAAATCCAGTTAGGATCGAGTATCCCAATCCAGTTTAGGATCGAGTATCCAAGTCTAGTTTAGGATCGAGTATCCAAATCCAGTTAGGATCGAGTATCCCAATCCAATTTAGCATTGAGTATCCAAATCCAGTTAGGATTGAGTATCCCAATCCAATTTAGGATCGAGTATCCAAATCCAGTTAGGATCGAATATCCCAATCCAGTTTAGGATCGAGTATCCAAGTCTTATTTAGGATCGAGTATCCCAATCCAGTTTGGATTGAGTATCCAAATCCAGTTAGGTTCGAGTATCCAAATCCAGTTAGGATCGAGTATCAAATCTAGTTTAGGATCGAGTATCCAAATCCAATTTAGGATCGAGTATCCAAATCCAGTTAGGATCGAGTATCCAAATCCAGTTTAGGATCGAGTATCCAAATCCAGTTAGGATCGAGTATCCAAATCCAGTTTAGGATTGAGTATCCAAATCCAGTTAGGATTGAGTATCCCAATCCAATTTAGGATCGAGTATCCAAATCCAGTTAGGATCGAATATCCCAATCCAGTTTAGGATCGAGTATCCAAGTCTTATTTAGGATCGAGTATCCCAATCCAGTTTGGATTGAGTATCCAAATCCAGTTAGGATTGAGTATCCAAATCCAGTTAGGTTCGAGTATCCAAATCCAGTTAGGATCGAGTATCAAATCTAGTTTAGGATCGAGTATCCAAATCCAATTTAGGATCGAGTATCCAAATCCAGTTAGGATCGAGTATCCAAATCCAGTTTAGGATCGAGTATCCAAATCCAGTTAGGATCGAGTATCCAAATCCAGTTTAGGATCGAGTATCCAAATTTAGTTTAGGATCGAGTATCCAAATCCAGTTAGGATGAGTATCCGAATCTAGTTTAGGATCGAGTATCCAAATCACTCGGGTCCAGAACCCAAATTATCTTTAGGTCCAGAACTTAAAATCTCTTTTAAGTCCAGAACATAGCTCGGGTCCAGAACCCAAATTATCCTTAGGTCCAGAACCTAAAATCTCTTCTAAGTCCAAAACTTAACTAGAGTCTAGAACCCAAATTATCCTTAGGTCCAGAACTTAAATTCATTTTAAGTGCAAAACTTAGCTCGGGTCCAGAACCAAAATTATGCTTAGGTCCAGAACCTAAAATTCCTTTTAAGTCCAGAACTTAGTTCGGGTCCAGAACAAAAAATTACCCTTAGATCCGGAACCTAAAATTATCCTTGAGTCCAGAACTCAAATCGGGTTCAGAATCCAAAACCTCAACCATCTTAGAAAAAATAAGTCTTATTGCTTTTCACTCTCTTTTACTAAAGTTTCAGATCGTTCAAGCAGGGGGCAAACTGTAAACCCTTAATTTTTGACCCAGTCCGGTCCAATATATTTTAATTAGTCCAAAATATTTTTTGTGTTATCTTAATTAAATAATATTTGTTTTAATATTTAGTTTTTATAATTAATAAAAAATAATAATAATAAACAAATAAATAAAAATAAAAATAAAAATCGGCGACAGAAAAATCAGCGACGAAAAAATTCAGTGCTGAAAAGTTTGGACGAAATGGCCTTGGGCCATTTCGCCTGCAAGAGTTTCCTGCTGGCGAAATGGCCTGGTAGCCCACACCCCGCAAGTTTCCACTGCAATCCTAGCAGCCCGCAGCAGTTTTTTCGCCGGCAAAATTTTTCCGCAGCAGTTTTTTTTCGCCAGCGAAATTTTTTCGATGCAATTTTTTCCGAAACCAAATTCTATTTTGTTTCGGTTTTCTTTTCCTAATTAATGATAGTTTCCATAAACTATTAAAATTAATCATCTAAATTTCCTATAAATAAGACCAAAAAAACACAAATCTAGGGGGGAATAGATCGGAGGAGGAAAATTTTGAAGAAGAATTGGACTTTGGACAATCGGACTTGGAGTACTATAACTTGGAATTTGGGACTTCAGATTTGAGGAGAAGCAAACAAGCAATCAAGTAATCAAAGGCAGCAATCCTACCTTTGTCTTTGTTCATCCAGAAAATAACTTTTTGTTGGAACCAACGTACGAAGGTTTGAATCTCTAATTTCTTTTTATTTTCTTACAGTAGTTTCATTTTTTTTTTTGTATTCATAAGATTATATACACAAAACTTTGATCTTTGAAGATGTAATCACTTGATCTTCAAAATGTGATTTCCTCTGTTCCTAAATACCTTGAAAACCCTAATTCGTTTCTTTTTTTTCCAAAAATCTTAAAACATTCCTTCTATTTCTTTTAAAAACTCAAGAACCCTAATTGTGTTTCTTCTAAAATTTAAGAACCCTAGTTCTGTCTTTTCTAAACCTTAAGAACCCTAAAAAAAATACTTTCTATTTCCAAAACACCTTAAATCATCTTGCCTATTACCAAAAACTTTATAAAACTCTAAACTATTTTCTCAAATCCTAAAACTAAAACTTGTTTTCCAAAACACCAAAAACCCTAATTCTCTCAAAACCAAAACCGTAAACCCTAATCCTTAAAACCTTAAAACCTTATAAACCTAAATATTAAAATTCAACATAGTAAGCCTAAAAACAACAATCTTGTAGCTAATAATCATAAACCTAATGTTTCAATATCCAAACCCTAATTTCATGATTTTACCCCTCAAACCCTAATTCGGTTAATCAAAGAACCTTATCAATCTCTTAAATTATAAAACCTTAATCTGTTTCAATTCCCATAAAACTTACAGTAGCCTAAACCAATAAATTCTAAAACCCTAATATATTAAATAAAGAATCTTAAATAGAAACAGTAACCCTAACTTGAATCTTTACTTGCTTTATTTAATTTTATATTTGATTATGTAGTCTATTATATGCTTTAATTTATTTTCAATGCTTTGTTGATTTATTTAATTTCAATGCTTAATTTATTTAGTTAATCATGGATGGATGTTTACTTTCTATTTTGATTGATGTTTAATATCTTTGATGAATGATTTATTTATGATGAATGGTTATTTATTTTTATCGATTTATTTTGATTTCCAAATGTTGTAAGAGGTATGTTTCCACTTTGTGGGTGCCTCATTAGTTAAATATCATGTAATTTAAATTGCTTTTATATTTTAGACCAATATAAGGGACATGTTTCTACCTTTCGATGAGTGTCCTATTAGCTTAGGCATGGATGATGTAAGGGCATGTTTCCATCTTCGGATGGGTGTCCATTTATTTGTTTTGCTTGGATGTTGTTTTGATTTTAATATAACGATGCTTTATTTCAATTATTGCATGTAATATGGATAATATTGTTATATTTAAGAATTTTATAATATTAAGACCTGTAAAGGAGGCCGGTTCCAATGAACCGGGCGTTGTAGGGGTGCTGGGCCATTTCTCACCTTCCCCACACGTACCCAACTTTCCGAACCCATTAGGGGGTTGGGGATTCCTTAGGAATTGAGTCATCCACCCCTTTTTTTTTTCCTGGCCATTCCGGGTGGCGACTCCATTTTTTTCAAACTTAGGTCCGTGTTCTCTAAGGCCTCGAGCCTAAACAGATATTTATTTATGATGAATGGTTATTTACTTTTATCAATTTATTTTATTCTCTAAGGCCCCGGGAGTGGGGGTAAAAATAACCGCTTACAGATACTTACCACTATTTGAGTTCGCTTGTAATAACAGTCATTAGTCCAGTATTGTGATGGCCTTATGAGACCTTCTATGGCAAGAAGTGCAGGACACCTTTATGTTGGGATGAGAATGGAGAAGGTAAATAGTTGGTCCCGGTTTGATTAAGGAAACAAAAGAGAAAGTGAAGTTGATTCAGGATCGTTTGAAAGCAGCTTCAGACCGATAGAAATCCTACACAGATTTGAAGTGTAAAGATACAGAGTTCAGTGTGGGAGATAAGATGTTCTTAAAAGTGTCTCCGTGGAAGAAGATTCTGAGATCCGGTTGTAAAGGGAAGTTGAGATCTCGCATCATAGGACCTTATGAGGTACTGGAGAGAGTTGGTCCAGTGGCTTATAGATTGCCTTTATCACCTGTGTTAGATCGGATACATAATGTCTTCCTTGTCTCTATGCTTCGAAGATATAGATTAGACCCATCTCATATCTTGTTAGTAGATTCCATTGAGGTGATTCCGGATCTGACTTACGAAGAGGAACCAGTGGCAATCTTGGCATAAGATGTGAAAGAGTTGAGAAACAAGAAGGTGCCACTTGTTAAAGTTCTTTGGAGGAACCATATCACTGAGAAGGTGACATAGGAGAGTGAGCAAACGATGCAGATCTAATATCCTCAGTTATTCCAGAGTTGATATTATGTAATTTCACAGACTAAATTTTCTTTAGGGAGAGAAAATTGTAACATCCAAAATTTTTAAAAATTAAATTAAATAAATAATTTTAAAAAAAAATTGAAGGATTTTAAGTGAAAAAATGGAGTGTATATGTGAAATATATATTAAATATATACAACATATACAAAAGTCAACATTTTTAAGTAGAAAAGTCAAAAAGTCAAAAGTCAAATGGCAAAATGGTAAATATACTTTGTAAAATTAAAATTATTTAAATAATTTAAAAATAAATTATTTTTGGTTGGAAGAGGTAATTTATGATTTTTTAAATAAATAAATAATTAATTAACTAATTTAAAACATAATAAAATAATATATATATGGTCATATTTTTAAAGTGGAAAGAGAAAGAAATTAAAAGTCTTCATCATCTTCTTCTTCTTCCTCTAGGAGGCCGAACCTCCATTGTTGTCCAAGAGAGATTTCTTCATCTTCCAAGCTTCATCAATTGAAGGAATTAACAAGTTTCAAGTGAAATTTTAGTGATTTTCTCCATAAATAGTAAATTTCTAACTTGTTTCTCTGGATTTCCATGAAGTCGTGAATATGTTGAATTTGGAATTTTGTATTAGCATGATTTAATGGATTGAATGGGTATGTATGAAGTTATTTTTATTAGTTATTAATGATTTTTTAGTTAGATTGAAGGAATGATTAAGTTTGAGTTGAGTTTGGTTGGAAGAGCTAATTTAGGGTTATACAAAATTTGGACTTTTAGAATCATGTGTTTTAATTGTGAAAATGGATTTCAAATGTGTTTTTTTGATGCATAAACAAGAATTTTAAAGTCAATCGATGGATTTAACTAAGTTTGGTTAGAGATTGGATAAGGTAGTGTTGAATTTAGGGTTTTGGAAGGAAATTTTTCAAGGATTGGATGTTTGTTTGATTTTTAAAGTTTAAATTATGTTATTTAATGATATAAGTGATGGAAATTAGGTTGGATTAATAATTGGAATGAGTTGAAATGAAGAAACGTTTTTGATGAAGGTTATGGCATTTTAGGGTTTTAGTGAAGAGCATGTTTTTATTTAATGTGATGGGTTAAAACATGTTATAATATGTTTTAAATGATGTAAATAAATGTAAAACACAAATTTAAATGGATTCAAATGGATTTTCAATGCTAAAGTAAGATTAGGCATAATTTTGGAAATTTTTAGGAGTGGTGTTTTATTAGGGTTGTATGCTTGTAATGCCTTAAAATGTGATTTTAAATAATGGTATTTATTCACATTTTGAATAGGTATTAAGAAGAAGTAAATTACCTAACCCTAGTGTTGAAGGGCAAGTTGGAAGTGAAGGTTAGTGGAAGATTTTTAGTATGTATTGGAATGCTATTTGAGTTATGTACAAGCTTTTGATAAAAGGGATATGTTTGCATTACATTTGGCCTAACATATTTTGGATGAAAAATGTGTTAAGCTACGTGGCAGCATGAAAATTCATGAACATTTGTTATACAAGTGAATTGTTATGTATGCATTATGTGCGTTATGAAAAGCCATTATTAATGGCTAAAATGAATTAAATGTGAATTATGTGCATTGTGTGAAAATGACCCTAAAGCATTTGGGTAATGTGATTTTAATGTGAAATGACATACATTGTGATGATATGAAGATATATGATGAATTAAAATGAATTAACACTGATGTGAATGAAAAATAAAATGAGAAATGAGACAATGTGATGAGAAAAAGTGATTATAGGAAATATGAATTATTTGTGTGCCTAGTATGTTATTCAATTTCTCGAGATTTGTGTTTGGCGCATGCCTATGAGGTTATGCACATTATTTGCCTTTGGAGCTAGATGCTAGGCGTCACTGATATATGATTTGCTTTTGGGGCTAGATACTAAGTGTCACTGATATATGATTTGTCTTTGAGGCTAAACACTTGGTGTCAATATAGACCAAAATAAAAACTCTAAGATTTGAATAATATATTAGTTTGTTTGGGCTCATGCTTTTGTATGTGTTTATGTGAATTATAAAAGATTAAAGATTTTGTTTTAAGTGGAATTGTATGCTACATTGTGACATAACATGCAAAAGCATTATGCATTGGCATTATATTAAAGTTGTATTATTATCAAAATTTATACCACTAGGATTTTAGCTTAGCACGATTGTAATTTATCACGCTGGTGATAGGGGTGATCTGGTACATCCGGATGGTTCTTCTAGACTGGGTAGGGTCTAGCTTTATGATGATTTTACTGCATTATGATCAGAGCCATTTGCCATAATATATATATTTTATGTTATAGTACATTTTGTTATTATGTATATCATGTTTATGCTTTTGAAGTATATATTGTAAATTATAAAGACTCTTTAGATAAATTGTATAATATGGGATTTTATATGTGTGTTTTGATATATATATATATATACATATGTATAGGTTTAAATGTTTTAAGAAAATATGGAGAAATTGAGAAGTATGGGTGAAATGGTAGTTTATTTTCGTTGGGAGTGTGTTTTTATGCAGGTTGAGTAATTATTGAATTTTTGGGATGTCCAAATTATAGACAAAACTCTGGTGAATTTTTTCATAGAGATTTTTATATAAAATCCTTATTTTGAAACCTATAATTAATAAAAGATATTTATTTTACTATTTAAATATATTGTTAAAGTGTTTGGAATTTTTAATTAGGAATATGAAATTTTTTAATAAACCATGTTATGGCATTCTTGTACTTTATATGTGTATTTTACATATTTTGGTATATATATTGTACTTATATAGAGTATAAGAGTGTTACGTTGTCATTGTTAGTCATTCATAACCAATTAAGCATTTCTATTGTTCACAGAATATGACTAAACCTAATTTGAAGAAGATAAAGAATTTATTCAAGACCCTCGAAACTGCACATTGGGACTAAATATCTTAGTCTCTTATTGATACTTTGAAGTGTTTTCAAAATGTCAAATTGAATTAACCATTTTTACATGCCATGGCTTCTTTTTGGAATGTGGAATCTAGAACTTTTAAAATCAACAATTTTTAATTGTGCACATGATTGAAGAATTTGAAGTCATACTTGGATATTCGAGTGATTGTTAACTAGTATTGCCCATATTGACTTTGAAAACTCATCAAAAAATGCAGATGTTATTCCACCTTTCAATGCCTAAAGTTCTTCAATTGACCAAAGGTGAGAAAATTCTTCTTGGCCATTTAATTGATTTATGTACATCCCATTTGCCTCCCACTAGGACATAGGGATGCATGTTCTGAATGTGCCTGCTTGTTCAATTTTTGCTTGTTTCTGCTGATGGCAACATTGATCCGTGAATTGTGGACATTGTGAGCTGAAATTTTTGCCCTCACTCCTGGTAGAATGGTTCTTACGACTTCGGCACTGTTAGGCTCAGGGCCTTAAAGAACACCGGCCTAAACCTGAAGAAAATGGAGTCGCCACCCGGATGAACCAGGAAAGTAAAAAGGGTTGGATGACTCAATTCCTAAGGAATCCCCAACCGCCTAATGGGTTCGAAAAGTTAGGTACCCATGGGGAAGGAGAGAATGACCAAGTACCCCCACAGTGCCCGGTTCATTGGAACCAGACTCCTTTTCAAGCCTAAATATTATAAATTCTTAAATATTATGTTATTATCCATACTACATGTGATTCAAATTAAATAAAGAATTTATTACATCGAAACAAATCAAACCAAAATAATAAATAGGCACCCATCCGAAGATGAAAACATGCCCTTACAATGTCCAAATGTCCATAAAAAAATGAAATAAGACACCCACCAAAAGGTGGAAATATGTCTTTTTCAATAGTCCTAAAATCTTTAAACAATAAACTAAATTACAGAATAAAAATCAAGGAAAATACAAAGTGAAAACGTGCCTTTTACAATTCAAGAAATCGTATAAATAATCAATTAAGCAAATTAAAATATAACATCCATCATAAAGTAAAATAAACATCCATCATATAACAAATAGAAAACCAAATAAATAACTAAAACTAAAGTTTAAATCATTAAACAAATAAAATTAGGGTTTAAGGAATTAGGGTTTGGAAACTAGGGTTTATGGTTTTAAATTATTTGAATTAGGGTTTGGACCTAGATTTGGGAATTGAGCCATTGGACTTAGGGCTTTAGGTTTTGGGGTCTTTGTTTTAGGAATTAGAGTTTAAGAAATTTAAGGTCCTAAATTAGGGTTTGGGAAAATTGGGTTTTGATATTTTAGGAACAAATTAGGGTTTTCCTGGATTAGGGTTTTAAGTTTAATATATTAGGGTTTTGGTGTTTTGGGTAGAATAATTTAGAGTTAGGTTACTGGATGATAAGTTTTAAAAGAAATTATGGTTTTAATTTATTATTTTAGAAAAACACTGATTTGAAGAAATAAATTAAGGTTTTGGAAAAATAATCAGGTTTTTGGAATTTAATGAAACAATGTAAGGTTTTTGGAAATTGTAAAACAGGTTAGGGTTTAGCAATTTAAAACAGATTATAGTCTTATTAATCAATTCAAACCTTAAGCTACTGGGTAGTCTAATAGATTTTAATTTTGATTTTATGAAACACACAATTAAGATCTTAACAATCAAACAATCGAATCAAAGTGATAATTAAAATAATTTGTCAGAATATTAAAAGAGAGATTTAGCTATTATATGTTTGAACAACTTGTAAATCAAAATATGAAGCTATTGTAAATGTAAACTAATTATTGATTAAGACCAAATCTTCATTGTCGGTTTCACCAAAATTGATGTTTGATTCTGGCTGAACAAAAGCAAAGACAATGTGGATGCCTTTGATGAATTGATGGTTGATGAACGTTGTTGGTTGCTTACTTGAATCTTTGATTGTCGATTCTTGCTAAAAATTTATGATCCCAGTTTTAGTATTAAGCATTATTATTTATAGGCAAAAGCCCTAAACCTAATTTTAATCCATCCTTAAAGCAAATTATGGCTTAATTAGGACACTAACCGATCAAAAAACCTAAAAACAACTTAAAACCATGTCGATCTGATGTGCCAGATTGACATGAATCAGGCCTCATGTCACCTGGGCCCTCCCGACTTGAATTAATATTGTATTTTTTTAATTTTGGACTAGAAAGTTTTGATTTGGGCCTAAAAAACACTTAATTTAGGGTTTTAAAGTTGAATTTGTGCTTTTTGAAATTGAATCAGCTTATTTAAAAGTTGTAAACTAAGTTTGCATCTTTTAAAGTTAGATTGAATTTATTTTGGTAATTTTCAATTAAGACCATAATAACTTAGGGCCAAAATGAAGGGTCTACTATTTGAATTAATTTTGGTAGAAATGAATTGGGCTCTAGGCCAATGTTGGTTTGGTTGCTTCAACCTGTTTTAGAGTTTTGGACTCAAAAAATAATTTTGGGTTCTGGACCCATATTAGTTTGGGTTCTAAACTCGGTTTGAGTTCTAGACTCGAAAAATGATTTTGGGTTCTAGACCTGAGCTAGTTTGGGTTTTGGACCCGGTTTGAGTTCTGGACTCAAAAAATAATTTTGAGTTATAGACCCGATTTGAATTCTGGACTCGAAGAATAATTTTGGATTCTGGACCTGAGCAGATTTGGGTTCTGGATCTGGTTTAAGTTATGGACTCGAAAAATAATTTTTGGTTCTAGACCTGAACTGATTTGGGTTATGTACCTGGTTTGAGTTTTGGACTTGAAAAATAATTTTGGGTTATGGACCCGAGTTGGTTTGGGTTCTGGACCCGATTTGAGTTCTGGACTCAAAAATTAATTTTGGGTTTTGGACCTCAACTGGTTTGGGTTCTAGACTCGGTTTGAGTTCTGAACTTGAAAAATGATTTTTGGATTCTAGACACGAGCTGATTTTGGATTCTGGACTCGATTTGAGTTCTAGACTCCAAAAATAATTTTTGGTTTTGAATCCTAGTTGATTTGGGTTCTAGACCTGGTTTGAGTTCTGGACTTGAAAAATAATTTTGGATTCTACACTTGAGGCACCTAAAAAAATTAATTATAGTCGGTAAAGTATTTTGCAGCAAAGCAAAAAATTAGGCTATTTTTTACTGCACCTATATACTCCTGCCCCCTACATGGAAAAAATATTTACCATAAAAATATTTTTTAGACACACAAAAAATATAGATTCCTAATAAATATCTATTTACTATGCACGTGTGTTGTGAATTATTGAAACAAAGAAAGGCAAACTTTGACTACTACCATCAGAACATAATAATGCTAAATAAAGTAACTTTGAATAATTGAAATGGATGAAAGAGGTACAAGGGCATGTGACTTTGTCCTTTTATTATATTATTTTTCATTTTACATTACATCTTTATCTTTTATATATATATCATGCTATTTCAACTTGTCAAGCAAAACACATAACCCTTTCATCTTCACCCTTTTGCTTAGAATTGGACATTTTGAAAGCTTAAATACTTACCATGGCTGTCATCCAACACTCCTCAAGGTATGAGACTCGATCAATCAATGAATTGATGGCTTACCTCCGAGATGATGAGATGGAACAAATTCCCTTATTACTTGGGATGCATTTCCATTAGATTTTTAATGAAAAAACACCCGTAAGTGTTATTTTGTTGTATACTTAATTATTTATGTAAATTACACAAAAGGTAAGTATAAAAATATACATGAAAAGTTTATACTGTATACTGTAAAATTTAAAGAAATTAGTGCAGGAGGTATGGATATTAGTGTACAAAATATACATAGAAAAATTTAAAAGATTTATTTATGAAACCGTTGATGCATTAGAAATATACAAAAGTATGTATAAGAAATTATGTAGTAAAATTATTGTATGCATAGTAAAATTAATGTAAAATAGTTGTTATAGAAAAATGTAGGCAAGTTTTATAAAAATTATTGTACAAAAATATGCATTGAAAAAATTAATTTAATAATATGAAAAATTATATGTGTGTACAAAATTTGCATAATAAAAATTTATAGATTTGTTGCATAAAAAATGGGTGTGTATACAAAATGTATACAAGAAATATTGCACAAGAATACTAAAATATGTGTGATAATTCATGTGTATACTTACCCTGACTTGCCTGTATTTGGACAGCATGATGGTTGTGATATTAAGGTGGGAGGAAATATCCATAAGGCTCTCAAATGGTATGACTGGTTCCTACCCATAGAAAAGAGAATAGTCCAAGAAAGTGGTTTTGAGGACTTTGTTTTACAATTACCAGCCCGGGGTTATCAAATTGATCGGAGTATGATTCAAGCGCCTGCGGAGTGATGGCTGGACACAACCCATACTTTCCATTTGCCCGTTGGAGAGGTGACAATTGGCCCGGTCGACTTTGCTGCTATAACTGATCTTCGATGTGATGGAACCCTTGTCCTTTTGACCAACAATATGTTAAAGAAAGAAGAAATTTGACAGTTGATCGGTGTCAGGCCCCGGTAGAGGAGATCATACAAAATCAGATATCATGCACCAAATGGAGGGAGGATTAACACCAACACCTTTGATTTTAGCTGATACCTTGGTCGAATTGCACCAATTCAAGACTGGATCATTGAGAAGGTTGTCTAGAAGTCCTCTGCTGCTCCAAGTAATTATCTTAACTATCCTTTTGGGTTTTCAATTTAGGCTAGAAATTATTTATTGCTCTAACTTTTGCATAGCCTGCCCTTATGGGTTTTTAGAACTAGCGAGCCTTAATTTTGGTCCTAATTTTTTTCTAGCCTACCCTTACGGATTTTCAAAACTAACGAGCCTTGATTTTGGTCCTAATTTTTTCCTATTTCACCCTTGTGGGTTTTCGAAGCTAGCGAACCGCCCTAACTTTTACCTAGGTCACCCTTGTAGGTTTTCAACCTAGCGGGCCTCTCTTCCTTTCTCCTTTTTTTAAGCTTTCCTTTCTTCAGATTTGGCTATAGGAACACTTTTGCTTGCTCAATACCCTAGCAGTGGATTATGGAAGGTACTTACCCTGACACCACTCCGCGAGAAAGCTTCTTCGACCTGCTTTGTCATATATTGAGTGAATCGAGTGGATAAGTTCGAGAGCCATTATCAATATATGTTGGTTAGTTCCTTGGTGGAAAATTAGCCATATTAGCACCCAAACATATTTGATGTACGTTCCACTTACTGCCCTTCATCGAGGTGCTTGCTATTATCCATGCCGCCTTGGTCGCCAGTATGGAGCTTAACCTCGGGATTCTAACTTTACTACTGACCTAGACATGCCCTTTATTACTAAGGCCTTCTTGGATCATCTAAGGCAAAGTTTGTAACACCCCTATACCCCGTATACGCACACTACATACCATCATACCTGTAATATAAGTATACTAAATATAGGAATGCTACAGTTTAATAAACAACATCTGATTCCTTTATACAATAATATAAAGCAAACTCAAAACATTTAAGTTATATCATAAAACACAATAAATAAAACGTTCATTCAATACGCAGCGAAAAATATAAAAATATTTACAAATACATAAGCATCAAAATCAAATTTTACAAAACTTAAAATTTATACATGTTTGGCAGTCAATCTTTGATCTTTATGCTCACAATCAACACTTCAAAATTCTAGACTCAACTCGGTCTAGATGAACTCTCTGGCTCAATCCTGTCACCTGCGCAATGAACCACAATTGCGCTAAGCCAACGGATTAGTGGTACAAACTACAATAATATTATGCATCAATGTAATGCCAATGTCACACAATCAAGTTTCATAAACAATTCAAAAGAATATTATATTTCAAAACCTTACATTATTCAATAACTTACCAAAACATTCATTAAGTAATACTCACCATTTCCATATCCATAAACATATCACACATCATGTTGTATTTTCATAGTTTCATTACTGAACATAGCTTCCCAAGCCACATTTAAGTTACTCATGTATTATAATCATTTCATAACATTATATCTCACTCCATAGTTCATATTAAAGCAAAGACAAGCATGGGCCCAAAAGACACTAATATGCCATTCGACTTTCAGAGTTAATGTTTTGGTTTAATTATCACATTTATCATTATCATTATCCCAACTAGGCTTCAAGGATTAGGCTCAACCAAGCTTCAAGGGGAACAAAGCATGCTAAGTATCAACCCAACTTGGCTTCAAGAACCAAACCCAACCTAGCTTCAAGGGTTGTAACATCTCAATTAGGCTTCAAGGACTAGACCCAACCAAGCTTCAAGGGGAGTTAAGCATGCTAAACTTCAACCCAACTTGGCTTCAAGGATCAAGCCCAACCTAACTTCAAGAGATTGTTACTATAGGCATGCCATCAACAACAAAACTCTGAAAATGGAATAACACATTAGACACACAATTCATTCATTAATTCATTATCAATTTAATTCTCATTTTCTCATCATCATTTAGGCAACCATGCCTCAATCATCTCATTTACATAATTATAGCCAACAACAATGGCTTCACATCTCTTTCAATAGAGTATACATAACCAATTACATTGAACATCATCGTCTAGGCAAACATGCCTCAATTATCTCAATTCACATTAAAACAACTCAACATTTAAGTATTCATCATAACCAATTGCATTGCACATACATTTCATATTTCATCATATCATCATATCTTTCACATTTCTTATTTCATTTTTCATTACATCATCATATCTTTAGAATCTTCAACATACATTCTACAAAGTTCACATTATGCAAAACATAACATTATTAATATGCATCAACAATGCAATAGATTACTTAACACATTTACAACCAAATGTGTTAAGTCTCAAGGTCATATAAAGGTATGCAATAATGTAGGGTTTGTACTTACCTTAAGAATAACTCACACCAATCTATAACCTTCCTCTTCCAAGAATTCTTCACCACTTGAATTAGGGCAACTCAACCTCTTCACAACCTAATGCAAAATGAATAATACACACTTAATTACACATACACATGAATCTTCAATACAATTATACACCTATTAGTCTCGAACTAGACCCATAGATCATAAATTGCAAGCCAACATCTCTCTCTAGGACCCCACGGTCGTGGCCTCCCAACCCCCACGGGCATGGGTTAACAAATGGTTCTGCCTCCTTTGCTCAAAACCCTCACGGCCATGGCTTCCAATGACCACGGTAGTGGCAGCCAAGGGCCACGGGCGTGGCATCCAAGATGCTTCTGTTTCAGACCAAATTCATGTATTCTATGCTTCAAACTTCATCAAACACAATTATCATGAAGCTCTACAAGAATAGTTAATCAAACTCAACATCTACAACAATCACCAATTCAAAACCCTAACACAAACACAACTCACACACTTCCAACACCAACACCAACCTAACTTCTTATCTTCACTTCAATTCCAACACTCTCAAACATACCACAATCAAACATAATCACACTATCACATATCAACAATCAAACTCAATTACAACTCAAAATAAAACAAGAGAATCAAGAGGAAACTTACCAAAGTTGATGAAACTTCATAAATTTCCAACTTAATCACTTGAATCTTCCTTCAATTTGATCTTAGAAACAAAACTCTCTCTTGCTTTGGAAGGAGTCGGCCACCCAAGAAGAAGAAAAGAAAAAGAAGATGAAAATGAAGAAGAAAAGATGCAAAGTCAAATACTCAACCTCCACTTAAACCTCCACCAAGCAGTTAATTTAATAAAATAATCAAATATTTCTCTTCCACTCATTTTAATTTCCTTTTTAATTACTTAATTACTTTAAAATAAATAAATATCTTCTTTTGACTTTCCTTAATTGACTTGTATATGTTGTATATATTACCATATATACAACATATACACTCTTTCTTAAATTCTTTTCTCTTTCCAATTCAACATTTACCTTAAATCCAAATATAACAATAATTATTCCAAAACTTTTAGGGCATATTTTGGGATATTACAATTCTCCCCCTCTAAAAAGAAATTTCATCCTCGAAATTACCTGATATCAAATCTGAAACAACTGAGTATATTGATCTCGCATTGCTTGCTCACTCTCCCAAGTTGCTTCTTCCTTTGCATGATTCTTCCAAAGAACTTTTACCAGTGGCACTTTCTTATTTCTTAACTCTTTCACTTCATGTGCCAAAATAGCAATTGGTTCTTCTTCAAAAGTCAGATCTAGACTCACCTCAATAGATTCTACCAGCAGAACATGAGATGGATCTTATCTGTACCTTCGCAGCATAGAAACATGGAAGACATTATGGATTCTATCCAACTCAGGCAGCAAAGCAAGTCGATAAGCAACTGGTCCAACTCTCTCCAATACTTCATAAGGTCCAATAAATCGAGGACTTAGCTTCCCACTTCGACCAAATCTTAAAATCTTTTTCCAAGGAGACACTTTTAAAAATACTTTATCTCCAATATTAAATTCTATGTCTCTCCTCTTCAAATCTGAATAAGATTTCTGTCGGTCTGAAGCTGCTTTCAATCGATCCCGAATTATCTTCATTTTCTCTTCCATCTCTTTAACCAAATCAGGACCAACCAATTTGCCTTCTCCAAGTTTATTCCAACATAGAGGTGTCCTACATCTTCTACCATACAATGCCTCAAATGGTGCCATACTAATACTGAATTGATGACTGTTGTTGTAAGCAAATTCCACAAGTGGCAAAAATTTGTCCCAACTCCCAGAAAAATCCATGACACAGCTTCTCAACATATCCTCTATAATCTGTATCACTCTCTCTGACTGTCCATCTGTCTGCGGATGAAAAATAGTGCTAAAGTGCAATCAAGAACCCAATGCACCATGTAAACTCTTCCAAAATCTCGAAGTAAACCGGGGATCTCGATCAGACACTAAAGAAATTGGGACTCCATGCAACTTCACTATCTCATTGATATACAGTTCAGCTAACTTCTCAAAAGAATAGTCCATTCGAACTGGAAGAAAATGAGCTGTCTTCGTCAACCAATCAACAATCACCCAAATAGCATCATGCTTCTTTTGAGTCAATGGCAAACCAGACACAAAATCCATTGTCACTCTCTCCCATTTCTATTTAGGCACTGATAAAGGTTGAAGTAACCCTGTTGGAACTTGGTGCTCAACTTTCACCCTCTGACAAGTGAGACACTTGGATACAAACTCCGCTATGTCCCTCTTCATACCTGACCACCAATAATACTGCTTTAAATCCTGATACATCTTTGTACTCCCAGGATGCATAGCAAAAACTGACTGATGTGCTTCTTCTAAAATAACCTTTCTCAAACTAGCATCATCAGGAACACACAACCTATCTTTGAACCAAAGGCTACCATCGTTTCTCACATGAAAATCACGGTTCTCCCCATTTTGGCAATCTGAAACAATCTTCTAAATTTTCTCATCAACTAATTGAGCCTCTCTTATCTGGTCCAACAACATCGGTCTCAAATGTAACTGAGCCAACAAAGCACCATCATCACATGATTTAAAACTAGCATGCAATGCTTTCAACTCAACAAGCAACGAGAGCGAATAAACAGACAAACCTGCCAAAGACTTCCGACTCAAGGCATCAGCAACAACATTTGCATTACCAGGATGATAATCAATCAAACAGTCGTAGTCTTTGATCAATTCCAACCACCGTCTCTGCCAAAGATTCAGCTCCCTCTGAACACCCAAATATTTCAAACTTTTATGATCTGTGTAGATAAAACACTTCTCTCCATACAAATAATGTCGCCAAATCTTCAAAGCAAACACTATGGCTGCCAATTCCAAATCATGTGTCGGATAATTAAGTTCATGTGGCTTCAATTGCAGAGAAGCATAAGCTTTTACTTTACCCTCTTGCATCAAAACACATCCTAAACCATTATGTGAAGCATCACTGTAAATCACATATGGTTTATCTTCCACAGGCAAACTAAGAACAGGCGCTTGAGTCAACATTTCTTTCAACTGTTCAAAACTAGTTTGACACTGATCTGTCCACACAAATCTAACTCCCTTCCGAAGTAATCTGGTGAGTGGAGTAGCTATCAAAGAAAAACCTTTCACAAACCGTCGATAATAGCCTGCCAAACCCAGAAAACTTCTAACTTCAGTTATAGACTTCGGTGGACTCCAATTTAAAATAGCCTCAACTTTACTTGGATCAACTCTTATACCATCTGCTGAAACTATATGACCGAGAAAAGTCACTTGATTAAGCCAAAACTCACACTTCGACAGTTTAGCAAACAATTTCTTCTCTCTCAAGGTTTGCAACACAATTCGCAGATGCTTGTCATGTTCCTCTGTATTACGCGAATACACCAAAATATCATCAATAAAGACTACTACAAACTGATTCAGATAGGGGCTAAACACCCTATTCATCAAATCCATAAAAGCTGCAGGTGCATTCGTCAATCCAAAAGGCATCACCAAGAACTCATAATGCCCATACCTTGTGTGAAAAGCTATCTTAGAAATATCTTCAGCTCTAACCCTCAATTGATGGTAGCCTCATCTCAAATCAATCTTGGAAAACACTGCTGCTCCCTTCAATTGATCGAAGAGATCATCAATTCTAGGCAAAGGATACTTATTCTTGATAGTTACTTTGTTCAATTGCCTATAATCGATGCACAACCTCAAAGTACCATCCTTCTTCTTCACAAACAAAACAGGAGCTCCCCATGGAGAAACACTAGGGTGAATAAACCCTTTATCCAACAACTCCTGTAACTGCACCTTCAACTCTCTCAACTCAGCAGGTGCCATTCGATAAGGAGTAATAGTGATAGGAGTGGTACCAGGCAACAAGTCAATACCAAACTCAACTTCTCTCTTAGGGGGTAACCCTGGCAACTCCTCAGGAAAAACATCTGGAAATTCCACAACTGTGGGTATACTATCAAGTTGAGAACCCACTACTCTTGTATCCACAACATGAGCAAGATAAGCATCACACCCTTTTCTAATCAACTTTCTAGCTGCAACTGCTGACACAAACAAGGATGCAAGTTGTCTCTGCTCAATAGACACCATCACAATTCTACCATCACCGGTTCTTAGGGTAACACACTTCTTTTGATAGTCTACCACAGCTCCATGCTTAGATAACCAATCCATGCCTAATATCAAATCATATTCCTTAAAAGGCATTTCAATTAAATCACCCAAAAATTCCTCACCTTGCACCACAACTGCACTATCCCGATGCACCTTACTCACCACAACACTATGTCCTAAAGGATTTGTCACCAAGACATCAAATCCTAAGGACTCTGAATGCAATTCAGACACAGGCAAGATAGATGCACTTATATATGAATGAGTAGATCCTAGATCAATCAAAGCAAGAACTGAAATATCAAATAAAGAAAATGTACCCGCTATAACTGCTGAAGCATCCGGCTGCCTCTGCATCACATATACTCTCTAAGAAGATCTGGCCTCATCTGGCCTACTGCCTCTGGATGAAGATCCTCCTCTCTGACTAAACCCAGGTCTACCACCTCTATTGAAACCTCTGCCCCCTCGACCACCTCTACTGACTCTGGGTCGAGAAGCTGTAGTATCAGTCTACCTATCATCCTGTGGCTCCGGACAATCTTTAATAAAATGAGCTGGTGACCCACATCTAAAGCATACTCTCGATCCACCCGTCTTCCAACAAACACCCCCATGGGTCCTACCTCAATGAACACATACAGGTGGAGTAGATCTCTGAACCACTAGAGTCGGAGTACTAACTACAAAAACTGTAGGTCTCGGTCTCTGCCTCTGATACTGAACTGACCTACCAGACTGCCTCTGGCTCCTACTGACTCTTGAATTAAAATTTCCTTTGCCTCTCTTCATAGATGAAGACCCTGCCTCAAACTGGGATCTCCTAACTCTGGTCTCCTCCTCGATAGCTGCTGCTGCAATGCCCTGTGCTCTCTCAACACTTCTAGTTGCTGCAACCAATTGTGAAAAATCCTGATACCGAGAACCAGCAACAATACACATAATAGAGGGCCTCAACCCCTCCTCAAACCTCCTGTACCGGTCAATTTCATCACAAATAATCCCACCGGCATAGTGACTCAACCGGATGAACTCTATCTCATACTATGTCACTGTCCGGTTATCTTGTCTCAGATTCAAAAATTCCATCTTCTCGACATCTTTATACTCCCTCGGAGTATATTTCTGCTCAAACTCCCTCAGAAAATCACTATAAGACAATGTAGGTGGTCATCCATAGCATGAGGAACTGTCTTCCACCAATCATAAGCATCTTTCTGAAGAAGGGATCTAGCATAATCAAATTTCTCATCAGGAGTAGCTTGCAACTGAATAAATATCCTCTGCACTTTATCCAACCACTGCTCAGCTACTGCAGGATCTGTAGTACCCAAGAAATCCTCAGCTCCATACTTCCTCAATTTATCATAGTGCCTCACCTGCACTTGAGGCTGTGGTGGTGGTGGTGGCTGCTGTACGGGAGCTCCCCTCAACAATTCTACCACATGCCGTAACCAACCCGGCGGTACCTCTTCAGCAGTTGATCTCCCTGGCACAGGAGTAGGGGCCACACTAGCTCTTTCAATTCTAGCTCCATCTCTACTCTCTTCAGGAGCTACACTCTCAGTACTACCTTCTACAGACTGACCTGACTGAGACGCCATTACTACCTATATCTGCAAACACAGCAGAATGTACCTCATTAAAGATCAGAGACTGCCAATACCAAAACATGTATCTTATTTAAAAACCATATTTTAAAATCAAAATATTTCCTTTTCTTACATTTTACCTAGGTTGAGAATCTCAAACCTAGGCTCTGATACCAAAATAATTGTAACACCCCTATACCCCATATATGCACACTACATACCATCATATCTATAATATACGTATACTAAATATAGGAATGCTACAGTTTAATAAACAACATCTCATTCCTTTATACAATAATATAAAGCAAACTCAAAACATTTAAGTTATATCATAAAACACAATAAATAAAACATTCATTCAATACGCAACGGAAAATATAAAAATATTTACAAATACATAAACATCAAAATCAAATTTTACAAAACATAAAATTTATACATGTTTGGCAGTCAATCTTTGATCTTTATGCTCACAATCAGCACTTCAAAATTCTAGACTCGACTCGGTCTAGATGAACTCTTTGGCTCAATCCTGTCACCTACGCGATGAACCACAATCGCGCTAAGCCAACGGCTTAGTGGTAAAAACTACAATAATATTATGCTTCAATGCAATACCAATGTCACACAATCAAGTTTCATAAACAATTCAAAAGAATATTATATTTCAAAACCTTACATTATTCAATAACTTACCAAAACATTCATGAAGTAATACCATTTCCACATCCATAAACATATCACACATCATGTTGTATTTTCATAGTTTCATTACTTAACATAGCTTCCCAAGCCACATTTAAGTTACTCATGTATTATAATCATCTCATAACACTTTATCTCACTCCATAGTTCATATTAAAGCAAAGACAAGCATGGGCCCAAAAGACACTAATATGCCATTCAACTTTCAGAGTTAATGTTTTGGTTTAATTATCACATTTATCATTATCATTATCCCAACTAGGCTTCAAGGATTAGGCTCAACCAAGCTTCAAGGGGAACAAAGCATGCTAAGTATCAACCCAACTTGGCCTCAAGAACCAAACCCAACCTAGCTTCAAGGGTTGTAACATCTCAATTAGGCTTCATGGACTAGACCCAACCAAGCTTCAAGGGGAGTTAAGCATGCTAAACTTCAACCCAACTTGGCTTCAAGGATCAAGCCCAACCTAACTTCAAGAGATTATTACTATAGGCATGCCACCAACAATAAAACTCTGAAAATGGAATAACACATTAGACACACAATTCATTCATTAATTCATTATCAATTTCATTCTCATTTTCTCATCATCATTTAGGCAACCATGCCTCAATCATCTCATTTACATCATTATAGCCAACAACAATGGCTTCACATCTCTTTCAATAGAGTATACATAACCAATTACATTGAACATCATCATCTAGGCAAACATGCCTCAATTATCTCAATTCACATTAAAACAACTCAACATTTAAGTATTCATCATAACCAATTGCATTGCCCATACATTTCATATTTCATCATATCATCATATCTTTCACATTTCTTATTTCATTTTTCATTACATCATCATATCTTTAGAATCTTCAACATACATTCCACAAAGTTCACATTATGCAAAACATAACATTATTAATATGCATCAACAATGCAATAGATTACTTAACACATTTATAATCAAATGTGTTAAGTCTCAAGGTCATATAAAGGTATGCAATAATGTAGGGTTTGTACTTACCTTAAGAATAACTCACACCAATCTATAACCTTCCTCTTCCAAGAATTCTTCACCACTTGAATTAGGGCAACTCAACCTCTTCACAACCTAATCCAAAATGAATAATACACACTTAATTACACATACACATGAATCTTCAATACAATTATACACCTATTAGTCTCAAACTAGACCCATAGATCATAAATTGCAAGCCAACATCTCTCTCTCTAGGACCCCACGGTCGTGGCCTCCTAACCCCCACGGGCGTGGGTTAACAAATGGTTCTGCCTCCTTTGGCCATGGCTTCCAATGACCACGGTAGTGGCAGCCAAGGGCCACGGGCGTGGCATCCAAGATGCTTCTGTTTCGGACCAAATTCATGTATTCTATGCTTCAAACTTCATCAAACACAATTATCATGAAGCTCTACAAGAATAGTTAATCAAACTCAACATCTACAACAATCACCAATTCAAAACCCTAACACAAACACAACTCACACACTTCCAACACCAACACCAACCTAACTTCTTATCTTCACTTCAATTCCAACACTCTCAAACATACCACAATCAAACATAATCACACTATCACATATCAACAATCAAACTCAATTACAACTCAAAATAAAACAAGAGAATCAAGAGGAAACTTACCAAAGTTGATGAAACTTCACAAATTTCCAACTTAATCACTTGAATCTTCCTTCAATTTGATCTTAGAAACAAAACTCTCTCTTGCTTTCTTGCTTTGGAAGAAGCCGGCCACTCAAGAAGAAGAAAAGAAAAAGAAGATGAAAAAGAAGAAGAAAAGATGCAAAGTCAAATACTCAACCTCCACTTAAACCTCCACCAAGCAATTAATTTAATAAAATAATCAAATATTTCTCTTCCACTCATTTTAATTTCCTTTTTAATTACTTAATTACTTTAAAATAAATAAATATCTTCTTTTGACTTTCCTTAATTGACTTGTATATGTTGTATATATTACCATATATACAACATATACACTCTTTCTTAAATTCTTTTCTCTTTCCAATTCAACATTTATTTTAAATCCAAATACAACAATAATTATTCCAAAACTTTTAGGGCATATTTTGGGATATTACAAAGTTGGCCTACATGTTACACTTACCTATTGCCATGAATCTGCAATTGTCAGTCTTTAAATAAAATGATTTTTTATAATGAAAAACATTTTCTATTTTATTAGGATTTGTCAACACTTTTCGCTGTTTTGTAATTTTATTTTAACCTTTTGTTCAGATATATGAAATGATGAACATAGACCAATTTTATTATTAACTCCATCTTTATTAAATTGGGAACAACTAATAAACATATAGCTTGCATACACAAGATCACTCATATTGCCAACTAGCCCTTTTAGGTTTTGTAATTGACGATTTTCACTCATTTAGCACTAATTATTGCCTTTCAGGTTTTTAAAACTAGCGGGCTGCTTTAATTTTCTCCTAGGCTACCCTTTCAGGTTTTTGACCTAACGAGCTTACTTACTTTACATTTTTTTAGACATAGAAACTCTTTAGCAAGTCAATGTTCACTAGTTCGTTGAACTCATTTCCATCCATGTCAGCTATCTTGACTTCACCCTTTTTCATTACTTGTTTCATAACATAAGACCCTTCCCAACTTGGTCTGAACTTCCCTCTTAGATTTGGAACATTTGGCTTGCATTATTTTAATACTAAATCACAAACCTTAAGCCTTTTATCATGGACTATTTTATTATAAGCCTAGGCTATCTTTCTTTGATAAAGTTGATGATGATACAGTGCCTTCCACCTTCTTTCCTCCGATAAGGGCAACTGCATGTTTCTGCTTGACACCCATTGTCTCGGGCAATTCTGCTTCCGATTCTACCCTTAGTGACTTGATCTCAACTTCAATAGGCAATACTGCTTCCATTCTATAGACCAAAGAAAATGGCATAATTTCAGTCGGCGTTCGCACACTTATTCTATATCCCTATAAAGCAAAAGGCAACATGTCTGACCAGTCCCTGTATGTCTTGGTCATCTTGGAAAGAATCTTCTTAATCATTTTGTTGGCCACTTCTATTGCACCATTGGCTTTTGGTCTATACGGGGAGGATCGATGATGACTGATTTGATATTTGATAATTGTACCCCGTTATCCTTGACATCTCCTTGGAATTGTACCTCATTATCTGACACTGCACTATGTGAAACTCTATATCTACATATGCAGTGTCTTTCAATGAATCGAACCATTTGTCTTGCCCCCAATTTCTTGAAAGATTCTGCTTTAACCCATTTTGAAAAGTAATCAACTGCTACCACTATATACAAGTGGCCATTTGAAGCTGTCGGATGTCTTTCCTCGATAATATTTATTCCCCAAGTTACGAAAGGCCAAAGTGAGGACATAGAATGTAATTCCTCAAGAGGCATGTGATTTAAATTTCCATACAGATGGCATTGTTGACATTTTCTCACAAAATTAATACAATCTTTTTCCATGGTTAGCCAATAGTAACCTTGCCAAATGATCTTCTAAACCAGAGCTAAGCTATTCATATAGGGTCCATAAGCTCCTGCAAGTACTTCTGATATAATCTACTCAACTTCAAACTTCCTAAGGCATCTTAAATGCACTCCATCAGTCCATCTTTGATACAGCTCTCCTTGGAAGGTGATATATTGCAAGGACCATTCCTAATTGCTCTTCTTTCTTATCTTGTTGCCCCCAATGGGTATTTCCTATTTTTCAAAAATCACTATATAGTATCATACCATGCATCATGGTCCATATCAGTTTCCATAACCATTTCATACTCGTAGCAAGGAGTTGTTGAACTAGTCAAAACTAGAGGTTTAAGGAATGACTTGACAAGGTCCTCCCATATTGAAGCCAATGTGGCCAGGACATCGGCCATCTAGTTTCCTTCCCTTGGCAGGTGTATGAACCTACAATCTTTGAAACATTTCCTTACTATGGTCAAGAAATCATGGTGCAGCTTCAACTTCTTCTCTTTCAACTCCCATTTTTCATTTACCTAGGAGACCACCAATAACGAGACACCAAAGACCTGCACTCTATCAACCCTCATAATCATCAAGGTCTCCAAGCTGAAAATGTATGCTTCATATTCTACCATGTTGTTGGTTACCTTGAATTTGAGTTTTTTTTAATAAGGGGATGAACTCTCCTTCAAGTGACTCCAATACAATGCCTGACCCAGCTCCTCTTCTATTAACTATGCCATCAAAATACATCTTCCATTCTTATACTTCTATTGCCTTCAAATGCTCATCAGGGAATTCAAAAGTTACTTCCTAGTTGTCAAGTAGTGGTTGTTGAGCTAGGAATTCTGCTACTACTTTGCCTTAATGGTCTTTTTGGTTATATATTCAATCTCAAATTCTTCTAGAATTATCAACCATTGGCCATATATCCCAATTGACGAAGGTGGCTATTGCGCTCTACTTAATACTACTAAAAGCGACACTCGAAAGTATAAAAGGTAGTTATAGTAAATGGTGGAATGTCCCAAGATTGTCTCACAAGAAAGGTGTTTATTGGTGATAGTTTGATTGAAACAATAAATTTAAAGATTGAGTATGTATGTGTTGAAATGGTGAAAAGTGTTTCAAACTTAAAAGTGAAATCAGTAATGGTTGAACAAGATTAAATTAAATTCTTGGAATGGTACCTAGGATTTGTAGATTAATTTAATCAAAGCTTAATTCTCAATTATCCATTAGCATAACCCTATAACTTAATTTCCTGCTTAATATTAATTACGAATTATCAATTCATTAGTTCTCACATTCATGAATTAACAAAAACCAATTATCAATTCATTAGTTCTCACATTCATGAATTAACAAAAACCAATTATCTTAACTAGCAAATTAAGTATACCTAAGAACTTATATAGCTAATTCATTCTTAGGATAGTTGTGTAACACCCCTTCCCGGCCTACGTGTGTAAGCCGAGCAGAGGCACCACACTAACCTAATGTTGCTACCAATTTTACTTAGTCAAATTATAGTTCCGGTTTTACAGAAATTTTGCCAGAGTTTCGCCTAGAAATTGGGTCCCAAGTGTCGACAAAACTGGTTTTTCTGAATTTTGAAAAAAATTTTACACAAACCAATGCGAATGCAATCAATTTCAATACACTCCCAATGAATCCACCTTATACCCTCAACTACAGACCTGCAAGAAGAGTTCACACTTCTAATACAAAATAAAGTAGAGATTTATTCTTATTACATACTACTAATGTACAATATAACATAGTACTTCTCAATCTTATATCTACATATACATGCCACAACTAATTAACTCATAATGGAAACTAGGAGATCTACCCTGAAATGCTGTGGGTCTGTCGTCGCTTCCCCAAAAGTTAGCTACTGCTCCGAACCTACGAGTCAAGGAAAACTTAACTCGCTGAGCAATGTCGCTCAGTGGGTACTTTACCGATGAAAATATAGTTAAAACATGAAAGCATTTGAAATAAATGGAAATAATTAAATCATAAATCAACCAACATTAAACCAATGGAAATTAGTGTACATTCAGTGTAAATATGCTTCCAACAAATGTAAAAACCATAATTCAAACTCATTTTACATTACGTAGTTTAAAAAAAATAATAACCGAAATTTGGCTCTACTAGAATATAGGGAACCATAGCGATAAGGCAGTGGCCCTCACCACTGTAACATAGGTGGCCCTCACCACCGATATCAAATCACAGGAATGGCCCTCACCATCATGGTTATAAACAATGGCCTTCACCATTGGCCCCCAATGGCCCTCACCATTGAGTTTGGATCATAACAATTCAATCACAATATCAAGCAGTACTGCATAAGTTAGTATAGTGCACCATACCCTTATCTGCCACTCCCACTACCCAGTAGAGCATAAAGGTTAAAATGATTCAATTTAAGTCTCAAACTTCATTTTAGAATGACTCGAGAAATTATTTTAATTTCTGTTGCACTTTGCCATTTACGCTGCGCACCACATTCTTTAGTCAAACCATTACCCTTTTTCACATATTTAACATCAACAATAAACATATCAAACATTTCAAAGCATTCCTCAAAGAGTCACATATTGACCAAATGAATAGTGTCGCGGCACGTAAAATCGGCAATGCAAAATGGCATGACCAAATGAATAGTATAATCTGGGTTTTTGTCAAAATTTCAGTCCACTTTAGTCATGCATTTGACCAGGTAAATGATCTTATTTTTGGCTGAAATTTTATAGAAAACTTATTTCATATGTTGACTAATTACACATAAAATTTTGTTGAAAAATTCATTCATTTGCTACCTCAAACAGCTGCCACAAAAAGAGTCCAGAAATCTGCCATTTTGGAACCATTTAGCCCAAACATATGAAATACATGGGATAGTTTATTTTTCTTTTTCAAATCAATATGAAGGCTTCTTTGATGATAAAGTGAATATTCAAACACTTCTCTTTGACAACTTTTGCATGTTTAACTTAAATCAACTAGTTAAAGTTCATCAAATCAACTTGCCAAAATTTTTCTCAAAACACATGGTTTAAATTAAATTTAACCAACTCAATTGCCATAAGAAACCAAAAACATAACTCAAACATTTAATTTAAACTCAATCAATACATTTAAGCATCTACATCAAAAATTCCATAAACCAAAGTTTGTAAGAAAAATAGAATTTCTTTTATGGTAAAGTACCAAACCTTGTTCTTTTAATTCCCCTTTGCTTTTCCTTCTTCTCCTTCCTTAATCTTTGTTTCCCCTTCAAGAAATTCAAGAACACAACCTTAAACATAAACCTTAGCAATTTAGAACAATAAGCTACCCTCCATTTCTTTTCAAACTAAACCCTAATCTAACCTTATTAAACCTTAGAAACCTTGATTCTTCCATTTAATTAATCAATATCATCACTACTTAAAATTTTCCCAAATCCACCATAAGAACCCTAATTTCCAATCTTCCAATAGATATATAAGTACTTAAAATTGATACTAGAATTGAAATCTACATGCTTTAAAACCTTAAAACTCACCTTGAACTTGAATCAAACTTGATAAAATTTGGAATTTCTTTGGTGTTTTTCCTATGGTGGCCGATGGTTTGGAGGTGAGAGAGAGAGGTTTTGTTCTTCTTACTATGATATATATATAGGAGAAATGATGCTCACTTTTGGGTTGGATAAATGCCTTAGGGCCATTTGTCCACCTCTTTTTCTTTTCTTCTTTTTATAAAGGCTAAATGGCTAATTATGATTGGCCACCACAAGATTTTTATATTTTACTTTCCAATTAAGTCCTCCAACTTGTCCCTCTTCCCATTTGATACCCCAAATTGTTCCATGTCACCCATATGGTACCCACATGGAACCGGGCCCATTTTACGCTCCGGCGATTAATCAATCGTAACTTTTAAACCGTAAAGTGTCAGGAGGCAAACTACATATGGTTTTGATCCTCTCAACCTCTACTTTCTATTTTTAAGGTCTATTTTAGGTTTTCAAGTCATTTTGAAAAATTACCAATAAGCCCTCGACTTTTTACAAAATTCCCTTTAAGTCCTTTATTTGCTCGGGTTTTGTCCGAACTCCGTTTCTACTGTCAATCGTTTCATATTCAACCCCTCGACGTCCTCTATGCACTCGTATGTTTATTTTCTACTTTGGATTCATGTATAAATTTTAATTAAAATGACCAAAATGCCCCTAGTCTACATGTCTTTGTTTCTCTCTAACGAGGCGTTTCCTGGAAAAACCGTTACGCCTCATTGCGACCCAATTTTTCTCTACTCTCCATTTTTGGAATATGATATGTGCACTATTAAGAACATCCAGTACAACTTTTGGAAATTACAGTCACCTCCCCAAAACTTTTTGAAATTACAGTCACCTCCCCAAAACTTTTTAAAATTACATTCACCTCCCTAAAACTTTGCATTTTTCTTCACTTAGGTCCCATTGATCCTATAGCCTTATCTGGGGCCGTTGTCAGGAATTATCTTCTCCTTTCCCCTTCTCTCACTGTGCACGTGACTATTATGCATAAATGCGGTGGCGGATGTGACAGTTCCTCCCTCGTTAATTTAGGCTTTGTCCCGAAGCCCATCAGGTGGAAATAAATATGGGTTCTGCTTCCTCATAGTTTCTTCGCATTCCCATGTGGCTTCCTCTACTTTGTGATTCCTCCAAAGCACTTTGACCAATGGAATCTTCTTATTCCACAACTCCTTGATTTCCCGTGCTAAGATTTCTACAGGCTCTTCCTCGTACGTCAGGTCGGGCTGAATCTCGATGTCTTGAGCTTGTATGACGTGGGTGAGATCTAAACGATACTTCCTTAGCATTGAAACATGGAAAACATCATGTATTTGTTGATGTAAGGTAGGTCGCATGTGCATTTCTGCAAAGATAGCTCCATCTTCTGTGGGCTCTAATTCTACTCTCATAGCACGTAGCGCTTGCATTGACTTCCTACTGAGTGCATCTGCTATGACATTCGCTTTGTCCGGGTGATAGTTAATCGTGTAGTCATAGTTGGCTAACAATTGCATCCATTTTTGCTGTCGCAGGTTTAAGTCTTTCTGCGTGGGCAGGTACTTCAGGCTTTGATGATCCGTATAAATGTAACACTTTTCCCCGTATAGGTAGTGCCTCCACATCTTGAAAGCCAGAACAATCGTTGCTAGTTCTAAGTCATACGTGGGATAATTCTTTTCGTGTGGCTTGAGCTGTCGAGAGACATATGCAATGACTTTGCCCTCCTGCATCAATACGCAACCTAACCCGATGTGGGATGCATCGCTATAGATTATAAAATCTTTTCCTGATTCGGGTTGTATAAGAATGGGTGCTTCAGTAAGTTTTTGCTTCAGCCTTTCAAAGCTCCGTTGGCAAGTGTCGGTCCACTGGAATTTGGCATTCTTCTGAAGTAGCTTGGTCATAGGTGCAGCGATCATGGAAAACCCTTTCACGAATCTTTGATAATATCCTGCTAACCCCAAGAAACTATGGACTTTCGTTACTATCTTAGGTGGCTTCCATTCCAATACTGCTTCTATTTTTTTGGGATCGACCCTTATTCCTTCTGCCGATAAAATATGTCCCAAGAAAGCTACTTCTTCCAACCAAAATTCGCATTTGTTGAATTTAGCGTATAACTGCTTCTCTCGTAGGGTTTGTAAAACAATCCTAAGGTGGCGATCATGATCTTCTCGATTCTTTGAATACACCAATATGCCGTCAATGAATACAACCACGAACTGATCCAAATACGGGTGGAAAATTCTGTTCATCAGATCCATGAATAGTGCAGGTGCGTTCGTTAATCCGAAAGGCATAACAATGAATTCATAATGTCCATAGCGAGTTCTGAATGCGGTTTTTGGTATTTCTTCATTTTTGATCCCCAATTGATGATAACCCGATCGTAGATCAATTTTTGAAAAGACTCCAGCACCTTTGAGTTGATCAAACAAATCGTCTATGCGAGGTAGCGGATACTTGTTCTTGATGGTCAGCTTATTGAGTTGACGGTAATCCACACACAACCTTAGGGACCCGTCTTTCCTTTTCAAAAACAATACTGGCGCTCCCCATGGTGACACAGTTGGCCTAATAAACCCCTTGTCTAAAAGTTCCTGTAGCTGTACCTTTAGTTCTTTTAGCTCCGCTGGTGCCATTCGGTAAGGTGCAATGGATACTGGTGCAGTTCCCGGGTACACGTCTATGGTGAATTCCACCTCTCGTTTAGGTGGTAATCCGGGTAAATCGTCAGGAAATACGTCGGGGAAATCACAAACAGTAGGTATATCTTGTAGCTTCGGTGCCTCTTCTTTCGCTTCTAACGCGCATAACAGATATGCCTCGCAACCTTTTTGTACTAACCTCTTAGCCCTCATAGCGGAAATAATGTTAGTTAGATAATCCTTCCTCTTTCCCACTAAGGTCACTTCGTCGCCGTCTGACGTATGCAGAGTAACTCTCTTCTGTTTACAGTCAACCAGTGCATCGTGTTTGGCCAACCAATCCATTCCAAGGATAGCGTCGAATTCTTGAAATGGTAGTTCAAATAAATCTCCCCAAAAGATACGTCCATGTATCTCCACGGGGCAATCTTTCACTACCTTCCTCGTAATCACCTCACTCCCTAATGGGCTAGTAACTAATATTCCCTCTTCCTCTAGTTCTACCTTTAGGTTCCCAAGTTTTACATTTTTCGTGCATATATATGAGTGTGAAGAACCCAGATCTATTAAAACATAAAGCGAAACTCCAAACATAGATAACTGACCTGCAATCACGTCTAGCGCTTCTTCGTCTTCTCACCCCCTCATGGCATACATCTTAGTAGGAGCCCCTCGCTTCTAGTCGATTCACCATCTCAGACTGCACACGTGGCGGATTTTCGCCCCTACCTCTACCTCGGCCTCGCCCTGCTGTCGTTTGCGATCCCTCAGTCTCCCTAGGTAGATTATGCATTCGCTGGGACACTCTCGCATAAGGTGATCTAGAGATCCACATATGTAACTTGCAAATGTCCGACCCCAACATTCTCCCATGTGGCGGCGTCTGCAATGATCACAGCGTGGGTTAGTGTTTTCACCCTCATTACCTCTCAGACCGGTACAAAAGTTATCTCCGCTTCAGTTGAATCCTCTTCCTTGCCCTCTTCCGGATCGTCCGGTACTAGCGACTGAGGTAGCTTTACTTGGGCCATTGCGATTCGATCCCTGACTGTAACCTCGGCGTTAACCGCCTCTCGTGGAACCACCGCCTCGGAATCGCTTCCTTGATGATTGGTAGTTTCCCGAATAGTTTTGGGTACCTCTCTTCTGTTTCATCTTCTGTCTTATATTCTGCTCATCAGACTGACATTGCTCTACTTCCAGAGCCCTAGTGACCAACTTGGAAAATTTCTTGATATTAGCAGCAATTAGCTGCATCCTAATCTCATTATTCAAACCATCCTGGAATTGTTTACACCTATCATGTTCGTCTTCAATTGTCTTCTTGGCATACCTACTCAGCCTGGTAAATTCCCTCTCGTATTCGGCAACGGTCAATCGACCTTGCTTTAAGTGTAGAAACTCCTTTTTCTTGGCATCTAGGTATGCCTCCGATATAAATTTCCTCTTGAACTCATTCACAAAGAAATCCCATGTCCTCAGTTCCGGTGGAACTCTTTGGTGAACTGTGTCCCACCATATATATGCTTCTTCCACTAATAAGGAAGTAGTGCATACCACTCGCTCTTCCGGCGTACACTGTAACTGATCTAAGGCTCATACCGTTCCTTCCAGCCAATATTCGGATGTAGAAGAATCATCGTCCCTTCGAGCCCTAAACTCCTTCGCCCCGTACTTTCTTATCTTTTCGATCGGGGGTTTCCTTTCCCCTCCTACAGCAGGTACTGGTATGGGTGCTGGCACTGGTGGTGCTGGGGCAACACCGGCTATTTGCCGTAATACGGCATTTGTTGCAACATTTCGTTGGTAATAGGAGCATCATCTGGTGGTTGCTCAAATGCAAGTATCTCTGATACATGCATTTCTACCGTTCGGGAGGCCTGAGACTCGACCTCCTCCTCTATATCACACTGTGCTATTTGCGCCATCCAAAGAACAGAGCAAAACGTATACAATTCCATCATCAATAACGGCCCAGACCAACAACATTATATTACCCTAGGTGGCATCTATATAAAGATAAAACTCTTAAATAACACGTATACAACACAACTTTTATTTATTTCCAAGCAAAAGTTTTTACATTACTAGGAAGCCCTTATGTACATTCCAAAATTTAGGACTCCTTACTACTATATCATCATGTCATACTATCATACAATATTTACATGATACCCCGATGTCACCTATGTACATAACTAAAAGACACTCCAAAAAGCAACACATCTCGAAACTCAGTGAGTAGGTGCCCTAGGTGAGGTGGCACTGTCAGACAAATACTCTTCTATCTCAGGATCTAACTCTGGGTCATGCGATGCTTCACCAGGTAAGTACTGTCCTAGCTCCTGGACCCTCTCCTGCAAAGCACGGATCTCTCTATGTGCTACCCCAAGGCTCCTACAGGCACTATCAAACTCCACTCTATGACTGAGCCTGTCCTCCTTTAACATCTGCACGTCTCTTATCAAGGAGGTAATCATCTCATCTTTTAATCTCAGGTCTTCACGATCCTGTATACTCCGATCTGCAAAAATTTCTAGGCTATCATCTTGCTCCTGCACTATCTGTAACACCCATTCCCAACCTACATGTGTAAGTCGAGCAGAGGCGCCACACTAACCTAATGTTGCTACCAATTTACTTAGTCAAATTTTAGTTCTGATTTTTACAGAAATTTTGCCATAGTTCCGCCTAGAAATTTGGATCCCAAGTGTCGACAAAACTTATTTTTCTGATTTTTGAAAACATTTTACATAGACCAATGTGAATAAGAATACCATCAAATTTAATGCACTCCCAATGAATCCACCTTATACCCTCAACTACAAACCTGCACGAAGAGTTCACACTTCTAATATAACATAAAATAAAGATTTATGATTATTACATACTAATAACATACAGTTATAACATAGAAATTCTCTTTTATATTTATTCATATACATGCCACAACTATCAACTCATAATGGAATTAAAAGATCTAGCCCTGAGATTTGCTGTGGTCTGGTCGTTGCTTCCCCAAGATTTATCTACTGCTCCGAACCTACGAGTCAAGGAAAACTTAACTCGTTGAGCGTTGTCACTCAGTGGGTACTTTACCAATAAAAATAAGAGTAGTGCATGAAAGTATTCGAAATCAAAGGAAATAATTAAATCAACAATCAACCCCCTTTATACCAATAGAAATCATGATACATTCAGTGTGATATTCTTTCAATAATGTAAAATCATAATTCAAACTCATTTGCATTATATAGTTCAACGAAAAATAATGTCTTTGATTCAGGCTCTACTGGTATATAGGGAACCATAGTGATAAGGCAGTGGGCCTCCCCATTGTAACATAGGTGGCCCTCACCACCGATATCAGATCACAGGAATGGGCCTCCCCATCCTGGTTAACCAATGGGCCTCCCCATTGGCTTCAGTGGCCTCACCACTGAATAAAATATCATATCACAATAATGAGCAGTACTGCATGCGTTAGTATAGTGCACCATACCCTTATCTACCACTCCCACTATCCAGTAGAGCAAAAACATTAAAATGATTCAATTTAAGTCTCAACTTCATTTTAGAATGATTCAAGAAATCAATTTAATTTCTCACTGCGCTTTGCCATTTATGTCGTGCACCACTTTCTTTGGTCAAACCGTTACTCTTTTTCACATATTTAACATCCACAATAAACACATCAAACATTTCAAAGTATTCCTCAAAAGATTACAAATTGACCAAATGAATAGTGTTGCGGCGAGAAAAATCGGCAACGCAAAATGGCATGACCAAATGAATAGTAAAATCTGGGTTTTCGTCAAATTTTCAGTCCACTTCAGTCATGCATTTGACTAAGTAAATGATCTTATTTTTCGCTGAAATTTTACAGAAAACTTATTTCATATGTTGACTAATTGCATGTAAAATTTCGTTGAAAAATTCATTTGTTTGCTGCCCCAAACAATTTCCACAAAAATAGTCCAGAAGCTGTCACTTTGGGACCATTTCGGCCCAAACATTTGAAATGCATAGGATAGTTTATTTTTCTTTTGCAAATCAATATTAAGGCTTCTTTAATAGTAAAGTGAAGATTCAAACACTTCCTTTTAACAATTTTTGCATGTTTAACTCAAATCAAACTAATTAAAGTCCAAACAACTTTCCAAATCAACTTTCCAAATTTTCTCAAAACATTTGGTTTCAATTAAATTTTACAACCCAAATTGCCATAAGAAAACAAGAACATAACTCAAATATTTAACTTAAACTCAATCAATATATTAAAACATCAACTTCAAAACTTGCATAAACCAAAGTTTGTAAGAAAATAGAATTTCTTTTATGGTAAAGCACCAAATCAAAATTAATTATTCAAAGGTAAAGTACCAAACCTTATTTCTTTAATTCCTCTTAGCTTTTCCTTCTTCTCCTTCTTTAATTCTTTATTTTTCCTTCAATAAATTCAAAATACAACATAAACCTTAGAAATTTAAAATAATAAGTTATCCTCCATTTCTTTTCCAACCGAAACCCTAATCCAACCTTATTAATCTTTATACATCTTTATTCTTCCATTTAATCAATTAATCTCATCACTTACTTAATATTTTTCCAATTCCACATAAAGACTCTAATCTCCAATCTTCCAATAAATATATAACTACCTAAAATTAATACTAAAATTAAAGTCTACTTACTAGAAAACCTTAAAAACTCACCATAAAAATCAACTTTGGAGAAACTTGGAAGCCCTTTGGTGTTTCCCTTTGTTGGCCGAATTTTGTAAGTGGAAAAAGAGAGAGTTTGTTCTTCATTTCACATATATTTATATACAAAGGAAATGATGATCACCTTATGTGTTGGTTAAGCTCTTTAAGCCCACTTGTCCACCTTTCTCTTTCTTCATTTATTACACATGCTAAATGCTTACTTTTGATTGGCCAACCATAGATTTTTTTATAGTTTTCTTTTCCTTTACTTCTTTCCACTTGTCCCTCTTCCCATAGGATATCATAAAGTTATCCCGGGTTTCCCATCCGGTCCCGACATGAAACTGGGCCCACTTTACGTTCCGGCGATTAATCGATCATATATTTTAAACCGTATAGTTCCACGAGTCAAACTACATATAGTTTTGATCCTCTTGACCTCTACTTTCTATTTTTAAAGTCTATTTTAGGTTTCCAAGTTGTTTTGAAAAATTACCAATAAGCCCTCGACTTTTTACAAAATTTCCTTTAGGTCCTTTCTTTGCTCGGGTGTTGCCCGGGCCCCGTTTCTACTGTTGATCATTTCATATTTACCCCCTTAACATCCTCTACCCACTCTTGTTTTTATTTCCTACTTCGGATTCATGTATAATGACCAAAATGTCCCTAGTCAAAATCCCCTATATCTTCTAAATCGTGCGTTTTCTGGAAAAACCGTTACGCGTCGTTGTGACCCGATTTTTCTCTATTTTCCATTTTTGGAATCTGTTATGTGCACTATTAAGAACATCCGGTATGACTTTTGAAAATTACATTTACCTCCCTAAAACTTTTTAAAATTACAGTACCTCCCCAAAACTTTTTGAAATTACAATCACCTCCCTAACACTTTGCATTTTTCTTCAAGTAGGTCCCAGTGGTCCTATAGCCTTATCTGGGGCCGTTGTCAGGAATTATCTTCTCCTTTCCCCTTCTCTCACTATGCACGTGACTACGCTGCATAAATACGATAGGCGGATGTGACACTATCTGTTTTAGCCTCTCTACTTCCATCCTCAGCTCCCTCATCTCATCATTTTGATCACCCATAATTATTCCTGTTATAATTAGAATAACTTAACTAACAATACTACACACATGTATAGTTACATAATTAGAACCCCTAACCTAACCCTATGTGTCATACATTTGAGGTTCAGTTCAACTAACTACCCAGAATCGGCTAAACCGGAACTCTGATACCAAAAATTGTAACACCCCTTCCCGGCCTACGTGTGTAAGCCGAGTAGAGGCGCCACACTAACTTAATGTTGCTACCAATTTTACTTAGTCAAATTTTAGTTCCGGTTTTACAGAAATTTTGCCAGAGTTTTGCCTAGAAATTGGGTCCCAAGTGTCGATAAAACTGGTTTTTCTGATTTTTAAAAATATTTTTACACAAACCAATGCGAATGCAATCAGTTTAAATACACTCCCAATGAATCCACCTTATACCCTCAATTACAAACCTGCAAGAAGAGTTCACACTTCTAATACAAAATAAAGTAGAGATTTATTCTTATTACATACTACTAATGTACAATATAACATAATACTTCTCAATCTTATATCTACATATACATGCCACAACTAATTAATTCATAATGGAAACTAGGAGATCTACCCTGAGATGCTGTGGGTCTGGTCGTCGCTTCCCCAAAAGTTAGCTATTGCTCTGAACCTACGAGTCAAGGAAAACTTAACTCGCTGAGCAATGTCGCTCAGTGGGTACTTTACCGATGAAAATATAGTTAAAACATGAAAGCATTTGAAATAAATAGAAATAATTAAATCATAGATCAACCAACATTAAACCAATGGAAATTATTGTACATTCAGTGTAAATATGCTTCCAACAAATGTAAAAACCATAATTCAAACTCATTTTGCATTACGTAGTTTAAAAAAAATAATAACCGAACTTTGGCTCTACTGGAATATAGGGAACCATAGCGATAAGGCAGTGGCCCCCACCACTGTAACATAGGTGGCCCTCACCACCGATATCAAATCACAGGAATGGCCCTCACCATCCTGGTTATAACCAATGACCCTCACCATTGGCCCCCAATGGCCCTCACCATTGAGTTTGGATCATAACAATTCAATCACAATATCAAGCAGTACTGCATAAGTTAGTATCGTGCACCATACCCTTATCTGCCACTCCCACTACCCAGTAGAGCATAAAGGTTAAAACGATTCAATTTAAGTCTCAAACTTCATTTTAGAATGACTCGAGAAATTATTTTAATTTCTGTTGCACTTTGCCATTTACGCCGTGCACCACATTCTTTAGTCAAACCATTACCCTTTTTTCACATATTTAACATCAACAATAAACATATCAAACATTTCAAAGCATTCCACAAAGAGTCACAAATTGACCAAATGAATAGTGTGGCGGCACGTAAAATCGGCAACACAAATTGGCATGACCGAATGAATAGTAAAATCTGGGTTTTCGTCAAAATTTCAGTCCAATTCAGTCATGCATTTGACCAGGTAAATGATCTTATTTTTGGCTGAAATTTTACAGAAAACTTATTTCATATGTTGACTAATTACACGTAAATTTTCGTTGAAAAATTCATTCATTTGCTACCTCAAACAGCTGCCACAAAAAGAGTCCAGAAATCTGCCATTTTGGAACCATTTCGGCCCAAACATATGAAATACATGGGATAGTTTATTTTTCTTTTTCAAATCAATATGAAGGCTTCTTTAATGATAAAGTGAAGATTCAAACACTTCTCTTTGACAACTTTTGCATGTTTAACTTAAATCAACTAGTTAAAGTTCATCAAATCAACTTGCCAAAATTTTTCTCAAAACACATGGTTTAAATTAAATTTAACCAACTCAATTGCCATAAGAAACCAAAAACATAACTCAAACATTTAATTTAAACTCAATCAATACATTTAAGCATCAACATCAAAAATTCTATAAACCAAAGTTTGTAAGAAAAATAGAATTTCTTTTATGGCAAAGTACCAAACCTTGTTCTTTTAATTCCCCTTTGCTTTTCCTTCTTCTCCTTCCTTAATCTTTGTTTCCCCTTCAAGAAATTCAAGAACACAACCTTAAACATAAACCTTAGCAATTTAAAACAACAAGCTGCCCTCCATTTCTTTTCAAACTAAACCCTAATCTAACCTTATTAAACCTTAGAAACCTTGATTCTTCCATTTAATTAATCTATATCATCACTACTTAAAATTTTCCCAAATCCACCATAAGAGCCCTAATTTCCAATCTTCCAATAGATATATAAGTACTTAAAATTGATACTGGAATTGAAATCTACATGCTTTAAAACCTTAAAACTCACCTTGAACTTGAATCAAACTTGATAAAATTTGGAATTTCATTGGTGTTTTTCCTATGGTGGCCGACGGTTTGGAGGTGAGAGAGAGAGGTTTTGTTCTTCTTACTATGATATATATATAGGAGAAATGATGCTCACTTTTGGGTTGGATAAATGCCTTAGGGCCATTTGTCCACCTCTTTTTCTTTTCTTCTTTTTATAAAGGCTAAATGGCTAATTATGATTGGCCATCACCAGATTTTTATATTTTACTTTCCAATTAAGTCCTCCAACTTTTCCCTCTTCCCATTTGATACCCCAAATTGTTCCATGTCACCCATATGGTACCCACATGGAACCGGGCCCATTTTACGCTCCGGCGATTAATCGATCGTAACTTTTAACCGTAAAGTTCCAGGAGGCAAACTACATATGGTTTTGATCCTCTTGACCTCTACTTTCTATTTTTAAGGTCTATTTTAGGTTTCCAAGTCATTTTTAAAAATTAACAATAAGCCCTCAACTTTTTACAAAATTCCCTTTAAGTCCTTTCTTTGCTCGGGTTTTGCCTGGACTCCGTTTCTACTGTCGATCATTTCATATTCAACCCCTCGACGTCCTCTACGCACTCGTATATTTATTTTCTACTTTGGATTCATGTATAAATTTTAATTAAAATGACTAAAATGCCCATAGTCTACATGTCTTTGTTTCTCTCTAACGAGGCGTTTCCTGGAAAAACCGTTACGCGTCATTGCGACCCGATTTTTCTCTACTCTCCATTTTTGGAATCTGTTATGTGCACTATTAAGAATATCCAGTACAACTTTTGGAAATTACAGTCACCTCCCCAAAACTTTTTAAAATTACAGTCACCTCCCCAAAACTTTTTAAAATTACAGTCACCTCCCTAAAACTTTGTATTTTTCTTCACTTAGGTCCCATTGATCCTATAGCCTTATCTGGGGCCATTTTCAGGAATTATCTTCTCCTTTCCCCTTCTCTCACTGTGCACGTGACTATTATGCATAAATGCGGTGGGCGGATGTGACAAGTTGATTGCATAGTTCCAATATCAAATTTCACCTCTCAGTCCTTCATTCAATATAAGATATCGATAGGTGGTCAATCCATCAACCTAACATATAATCCAATGCAAACAACTAATAACAAGTTATATTAATTGAAATATTGAATTAGGACATTTAATCAAATATACTACATACCCTAGGCATGAGTAATTGAGCTCATCATCAACTCAAAATAATTATTCATCTCTATAAAATTCAGCTCTTAAATATTAATTAAAGTATTAATGTATACAACAACAAAATCTGAAAAATAAATCAATTATTGTAATATCCTCATTTATGCCCTAGAAGTTTTGCATGTTGTTGTTGTTGTTGTTGTTATTGGATTGTTGGTTTAAATTGAGAAAGAAAAGTATAAGTGTTTTGGGAAAGAATTTAGGGTTTAGAGACAAGTTTATATGTTGTGTATATTGTGATATATATAACATATAAAATGGTCAAAGGGAGAGTCAAAGTGTTGGTTAGTGGAAGAAGATATTTTCTTGTTGAGTGTGAAAGTTCATATATGGGCTCATATAAGACAAAAGGTTAGTTATATGGTTAAGGGCCTTGAGGTAATTTACTTTTGGAAATTTTGTGGTGGAGATTAAAAGGAAGATTGACTTTGTGATTCTTGATCATTTTCTCTTCCTCTTGATGGTAGTGGCCGGCTCTCCATTAGCAAAAGGGAAGGAGAAGTGTTCTTGATAGTAAGATCAAGATTGAAGGGAGAATTGAAGAATCAAGTTGAAGATTTGTGGAATTTCTTCACTTTAGGTAAGTAATTTCTTGTTTTCTTTTATTAATTTGGAAATTGTGGTTAAGGTGTATTGAGAATTGTTGAGATGATGATTTAGTGTGTTGATGTGTGTTTATAAGTGTTAGAGTTGATTGTAAGTTAAAAATTGGAGGTTGTGTTGGTTTGGTTGTGATTATGGAAAAATAAGTGAAGATTGATAGTGGAAAATCAAGAGTAGAGTTTGAGTTAGGGTTTTGAGATGGTGTTTGTTTAATTGTGATATTAAGGTGTTTTAAAATGATAATTCAAATAAGATATGATATGAGACAATGCCATTGTGTTTGGCTATGATGAATGATGCTATATGAGATAAGTATACACTTGAATAATGAAGTGTTATATTGTGAAATGAAATGTGAGGCCATTGTTATTGGCTATAATGATAATATTGAGAGAATGAAGGCATGTTTGCCTAAATGTTGATGAGAATTGAGAATGGAAATGATAATTGATATGTAAATGAATTGTGTGGCTAATGTGTTATTCCATTTTCAGAGTATGTTATTGGTGGCATGCCTAATGATAGTAACAATCTCTTGAAGTTAGGTTGGATTGAATCCTTGAAGCCTAATTGAGATGTTACCACCCTTGAAGCTAGGTTGGGTTAGTTCTTGAAGACAAGTTGGGTAGAAGCTTAGCATGCTTTGCTCCCCTTGAAGCTTGGTTGAACTTAATCCTTGAAGCCTAGTTGGGTCTATGATATTGATATTGATAAATGTGATGATAGAACCAAAACATTAACTCTGAAAATTGAATGGCATATTAGTGTGTCTTGGGCCCATGCTTGTCTATGGTTAATGTGAGTCATGAATGATGTTTGTTTTGCTTTGTATTGATGATTAAATGAATACTAATGAGGTTTATGAAAAGATAATAAAATGTGATATGTAATGTGAAAGTATATTGTAAATTTTGCATATATGATGTTACATATATATTATGGTTTGAGAAATGACATTGCATTGCACGAAGTCATATCATTAGCATGATTATCTTACTAAGCCCTTGGCTTAGCGCGATAGTGTTTAATCGCGCAGGTGATAGAACTGTTAGAATCGAACCCGAGAGCTCTTCGAGACCGAGTGAGGGTAGACATTGAAGAGTTGATTTTGGAGACTTAAAGATCAAAGGAGATTTGCCAATCATGTATAACTCTTTTTATATTTTGTAAAGTATTGATTAAATGTACATAATTGTATATTTGTAAATATGGAATTAAGTGTTTTCAAATATGTAAATATTTTATGACTTCCGCTGTGAAATAACTATATGTATGTATATATATATCTAATGTGTTTTATTTTAAAAGTAAATGATCTACTTTTCTATATTATATAATGATAATAGTATTGTATCTATTTAAATGTTTTGAATGTTGAAGAAAACCGTAGCATCCCTATGTTTGGTGCACTTATGCTACATGGTTGTAGTTGTAGTGTGTGTGCATTGGATGTGGGGGTGTTACAATTGTTTTGGTATCAGAGCCTAGGTTTGAGATTCTCAACCTAGGTAATATATTATAAAAAGAATATTTTGAATTAAAAAGTGAGTTTTTGAAAGAAAATACATGTTTGGGATTGGCAATCTCTGATCTTTAATAAGGTGTGTCCTGTTGTGTTTGCAGTATTAGGTGTTGATGGATTCTCATTTGAGACAGTCAGTTGAGGGCAGTGAGGAGAGTGTTGCTCCTGATGAGGGAGCTAGGGTTGTTAGTGCTGGGGAGGCACCTGCTTCGGTGTCGGGGAGACCAACTGGTGAGGAGGTTCCACCAGCTTGGTTTGTGCATATGATGGAGACTTTCAGGCAAGCGCCAGTACAACCAGTGCCACCACCCCCTCAGTCTTTGGTGCCAGTGAGGCACTATGACAAGTTAAGGAAGTATGGAGCTGAGGATTTTATTGGTACCACTGATCCAGCTGTGGCAGAACAGTGGCTTGACAAAGTTCAGAGGATCTTTATTCAGTTACAAGCCACCCCTGAGGAAAAGTTTGACTATGCAAGATCTTTGCTTCAGAAGGATGCCTACGATTGGTGGAAGACTGTGCCACATTCCATGGAAGATCCACCAACTTTGTCATATGCAGATTTCTTGAGGGAATTCGAGTTGAAATATACTCCTAGGGAGTATAAGGATATGAAGAAGATGGAATTCTTGAGCTTGAAGCAAGATAACAAGACTGTTACTGAGTATGAAGTTGAGTTTATTCGACTGAGTCAGTATGCTGGGGGCATCATTGCTGATGAGATTGATAGATGCCGGCGATTTCAGGAGGGATTGAGGCCCTCGATCATGTGTTTAGTGGCTGGATCTCGATATCATGATTTCTCCCAGTTAGTGGAAGCAGCTCGAAGTGTAGAGCGAGCTCAAGTGATTGCAGCTGCTTCAGAGGATGAGGTTAGGGTGAGAAGGCCCCAGTTTGAGGCAGGGTCTTCTTCAGTGAAGAGGGGTAGAGGAAGCTTTGTTCCTCGGAGTATTAGGAGCCAGAGACCAGCAGGTAGATCAGTGCAGTTCCAGAGACAAAGATTCAGACCTGCAGCTTCAGTGGCAAGTGCTCCAACCCCTATGGTTCAGAGATCCACCTTACCTATTTGCATCCATTGTGGGAGGCCCCATGGTGGTCCATGTTGGAAAGCTGGTGTTGCTGGGGTATGTTTCAGGTGTGGGTCACCGGATCACTTTGTGAGAGATTGCCCTGAGAGGCAGAGGCAGATGTTAGTTGATTCTGCCGCTTCTCGAGCCAGTGTGAGGGGAGGCAGAGGTGCCAGCCGAGGTGGTAGAGCAGGGTTCAGTTCTAGAGGTGGTGCTGCATCCAGGGAGACTAGACCGGAGGAGGTTGGTTCTTCCCAGAGGATGTATGTTATGCAGAGACAGCCGGATGCATCGGCGGTCATAGCTGGTACTTTTTCTTTATTTGATACTGCAGTACTTGCTTTGATTGATCCGGGTTCCACCCATTCTTATATTAGTGCATCTGTATTGCCTGTGTTTGATGTGCATGCTGAGTCCCTAGGATTTGATGTTTTGGTGACAAATCCGTTAGGGCATAGTGTGATTGTGAGTAAAGTGCATCGGGATAGTGCAGTGAGGGTGCAGGGTGAGGAGTTCCTTGGAGATTTGATTGAGATGCCATTTAAGGAATATGATGTGATTTTAGGCATGGATTGGCTATCTCGACATGGAGCTGTGGTGGATTGTAAAAAGAAAATTGTTTCTTTGAGAACCGGTGATGGGAGAGAGGTGATAGTATCTAATGAGCAGGAACAGTTAGCCTCCTTATTTGTTTCAGCTGTTGCAGCCCGGAGGTTGATTAGGAAGGGGTGTGAAGCCTATCTTGCTCATGTGGTAGATACTAGAGTGAAGGGTTCTCCTATTGATAGCATTGCCACAGTTGCAGAGTTCCCTGATGTTTTTCCTGAGGAGTTGCCAGGATTGCCGCCTGAGAGAGAGGTGGAGTTTGGTATTGAATTGTTGCCTGGTACCACTCCTATCTCCATTACTCCTTACAGAATGGCACCAGCAGAATTGAGGGAGTTGAAAGTGCAATTACAGGAGCTGTTGGATAAAGGATTCATTCGCCCCAGTGTTTCTCCTTGGGGAGCTCCTGTGCTCTTTGTAAAGAAGAAGGATGGTACTATGAGGTTGTGCATCGACTATAGGCAATTGAACAAGGTGACCATTAAAAATAAGTATCCTTTGCCTAGAATCGATGATCTCTTTGATCAGTTGAAGGGAGCGTCAGTATTCTCTAAGATTGATCTGAGATCGGGGTACCATCAGCTGAGAGTCAGAGCTGAAGATGTTCCGAAGACTGCATTTCGGACCAGGTATGGGCATTATGAATTTTTAGTTATGCCTTTTGGTCTGACGAATGCACCTGCAGCTTTTATGGATTTGATGAATAGGGTGTTTAGGCCCTATTTGGATCAGTTTGTAGTGGTCTTCATCGATGATATTCTGGTGTATTCGAGGAATGAAGAGGAACATGATTTGCATCTGCGAATTGTGTTGCAGATTTTGAGAGAGAAGCAACTATTTGCCAAATTGTCGAAGTGTGAGTTCTGGTTGGATCAGGTAGCTTTTCTCGGACATATTGTTTCAGCAGAAGGCATTAGAGTTGATCCGAGTAAAGTTGAAGCCATTTTGAATTGGAGTCCACCCAAGTCTGTGACAGAGGTTAGAAGTTTTCTGGGTTTGGCAGGCTATTACCGGCGGTTTGTGAAAGGATTTTCTTTGATAGCTACGCCACTCACCAGATTGCTTCGTAAGGGAGTGAGGTTTTTGTGGACAGATCAGTGTCAGGCTAGTTTTGAACAGTTGAGAGATTTGTTGACTCAAGCGCCTGTTCTCACTTTACCTGTAGAAGGCCAACCCTATGTGATCTACAGTGATGCTTCACATAGAGGTTTGGGGTGTGTATTGATGCAGGAAGGGAAAGTTATAGCTTATGCATCTCGACAGTTGAAACCGCATGAGCTTAACTATCCTACCCATGATTTGGAGTTGGCTGCCATTGTTTTTGCATTAAAGATTTGGCGCCATTATCTGTTTGGGGAGAAATGTTTCATTTACACTGATCACAAGAGTTTGAAGTATTTGGGTGTTCAGAAAGAGCTCAACCTTCGGCAGAGGAGATGGTTAGAATTGATTAAAGACTACGACTGTTTGATAGATTATCATCCAGGTAAAGCAAATGTGGTTGCTGATGCCTTAAGTCGGAAGTCTTTAGCTGGTTTAACAGTTTACTCGCTCTCGTTGCTTGTTGAGTTGAGAGCATTGCGTGCCAGTTTTGTACCTTGTGATGATGGTGCATTATTGGCACAGTTACAATTGAAGCCTGTTTTGTTGGATCAGATCAAAGAGGCTCAGTTAGCTGATAAGAAGATTCAAAAGATTGTTTTAGATTGTGAGAGTGGAAAGACTAGAGATTTTGTTGTGAAGGATGATGGGAGCCTATGGTTTAAGAATAGATTGTGTGTACCCGATAATGCTGACTTGAAGAGGATCATTTTAGAGGAAGCTCATCAGTCTTTATTTGCTATGCATCCGGGTAATACGAAGATGTATCATGATTTGAGACAGCACTATTGGTGGATTGGGTTGAAGAGAGACATTGCTGAGTTTGTATCAAAATGTCTCACTTGTCAGAAGGTTAAAGCAGAGCATCAAGTTCCCACTGGGTTACTTCAACCGTTGTCAGTGCCAGAGTGGAAGTGGGAAAGAGTGACAATGGACTTTGTGTCTGGGTTGCCTTTGACACAAAAGAAACATGATGCCATATGGGTGATTGTGGATAGATTGACTAAGACAGCTCATTTCCTTCCGGTTCGGATGGATTATTCTTTGGAGAGGTTGGCTGAGCTATACATCCATGAGATTGTGAGATTGCATGGTGTTCCAACTTCTTTAGTGTCTGATCGAGATCCCAGGTTTACTTCAAGATTTTGGAAGAGTTTGCACAGAGCTTTGGGTTCTCGACTGCATTTCAATACTGCTTTTCATCCACAGACGGATGGACAGTCTGAGAGGGTGATACAGATCATTGAGGATATGTTGAGAAGCTGTGTCATTGATTTCACTGGAAGTTGGGATAGATTCTTATCTCTTGTGGAGTTTGCTTATAATAACAGTCACCAGTCCAGCATCGAAATGGCCCCATTCGAGGCATTGTATGGCAGACGGTGTAGGACACCTCTGTGTTGGAGTGAACTTGGTGATAGCAAATTGATTGGGCCTGATTTGATTCAAGAAACTGAAGAGAAAGTGAAGTTGATTCGGGGCAGGTTAAAAGCAGCTTCAGACCGACAGAAGTCCTATGCAGATCTGAAGAGGAGAGATATTCAGTTTGATGTTGGGGATAAGGTATTTTTGAAGGTATCTCCTTGGAAGAAAATTTTGAGGTTCGGTCGGAAAGGGAAATTGAGTCCTCGTTTCATCGGACCGTATGAAGTATTGGAAAGAATTGGGCCAGTGGCTTATCGGCTTGCTTTGCCACCTGAGTTGGATCGTATTCATAATGTGTTTCATGTTTCTATGTTGAGGAGGTACAGGTCAGATCCATCTCATGTGTTGCCATTTGAATCTATTGAAGTGAGCCCAGACTTGTCATTTGAAGAGGAACCAGTTGCTATCTTGGCACGGGAAGTGAAAGAATTGAGGAACAAGAGAGTACCATTGGTGAAGATTCTTTGGAAGAATCATGCAAAAGAAGAAGCAACATGGGAAAGTGAGCAGACTATGCGAGAGCAATATCCTCAATTGTTTCAGAATTGATTTCAGGTAATTTCGAGGACGAAATTTCTTTTTAGAGGGGGAGAATTGTAATATCCTCATTTATGCCCTAGAAGTTTTGCATGTTGTTGTTGTTGTTGTTGTTATTGGATTGTTGGTTTAAATTGAGAAAGCAAAGTATAAGTGTTTTGGGAAAGAATTTAGGGTTTAGAGACAAGTTTATATGTTGTGTATATTGTGATATATATAACATATAAAATGGTCAAAGGGAGAGTCAAAGTGTTGGTTAGTGGAAGAAGATATTTTCTTGTTGAGTGTGAAAGTTCATATATGGGCTCATATAAGACAAAAGGTTAGTTATATGGTTAAGGGCCTTGAGGTAATTTACTTTTGGAAATTTTGTGGTGGAGATTAAAAGGAAGATTGACTTTGTGATTCTTGATCATTTTCTCTTCCTCTTGATGGTAGTGGCCGGCTCTCCATTAGCAAAAGGGAAGGAGAAGTGTTCTTGATAGTAAGATCAAGATTGAAGGGAGAATTGAAGAATCAAGTTGAAGATTTGTGGAATTTCTTCACTTTAGGTAAGTAATTTCTTGTTTTCTTTTATTAATTTGGAAATTGTGGTTAAGGTGTATTGAGAATTGTTGAGATGATGATTTAGTGTGTTGATGTGTGTTTATAAGTGTTAGAGTTGATTGTAAGTTAAAAATTGGAGGTTGTGTTGGTTTGGTTGTGATTATGGAAAAATAAGTGAAGATTGATAGTGGAAAATCAAGAGTAGAGTTTGAGTTAGGGTTTTGAGATGGTGTTTGTTTAATTGTGATATTAAGGTGTTTTAAAATGATAATTCAAATAAGATATGATATGAGACAATGCCATTGTGTTTGGCTATGATGAATGATGCTATATGAGATAAGTATACACTTGAATAATGAAGTGTTATATTGTGAAATGAAATGTGAGGCCATTGTTATTGGCTATAATGATAATATTGAGAGAATGAAGGCATGTTTGCCTAAATGTTGATGAGAATTGAGAATGGAAATGATAATTGATATGTAAATGAATTGTGTGGCTAATGTGTTATTCCATTTTCAGAGTATGTTATTGGTGGCATGCCTAATGATAGTAACAATCTCTTGAAGTTAGGTTGGATTGAATCCTTGAAGCCTAATTGAGATGTTACCACCCTTGAAGCTAGGTTGGGTTAGTTCTTGAAGCCAAGTTGGGTAGAAGCTTAGCATGCTTTGCTCCCCTTGAAGCTTGGTTGAACTTAATCCTTGAAGCCTAGTTGGGTCTATGATATTGATATTGATAAATGTGATGATAGAACCAAAACATTAACTCTGAAAATTGAATGGCATATTAGTGTGTCTTGGGCCCATGCTTGTCTATGGTTAATGTGAGTCATGAATGATGTTTGTTTTGCTTTGTATTGATGATTAAATGAATACTAATGAGGTATATGAAAAGATAATAAAATGTGATATGTAATGTGAAAGTATATTGTAAATTTTGCATATATGATGTTACATATATATTATGGTTTGAGAAATGACATTGCATTGCACGAAGTCATATCATTAGCATGATTATCTTACTAAGCCCTTGGCTTAGCGCGATAGTGTTTAATCGCGCAGGTGATAGAACTGTTAGAATCGAACCCGAGAGCTCTTCGAGACCGAGTGAGGGTAGACATTGAAGAGTTGATTTTGGAGGCTTAAAGATCAAAGAAGATTTGCCAATCATGTATAACTCTTTTTATATTTTGTAAAGTATTGATTAAATGTACATAATTGTATATTTGTAAATATGGAATTAAGTGTTTTCAAATATGTAAATATTTTATGACTTCCGCTGTGAAATAACAATATGTATGTATATATATATCTAATGTGTTTTATTTTAAAAGTAAATGATCTACTTTTCTATATTATATAATGATAATAGTATTGTATCTATTTAAATGTTTTGAATGTTGAAGAAAACCGTAGCCTCCCTATGTTTGGTGCACTTATGCTACATGGTTGTAGTTGTAGTGTGTGTGCATTGGATGTGGGGGTGTTACAATTATGATAATAAAAAAAACCCCTTGAAGATGCCAAGAGTTGAAACTTCTTATTCTCCCTCCAAGCTCATCTTGAATGTGCTGAAGAACTCCTAAGCCCTCTTCAAATCCTTCAATCAATGGTTATATCCTTGAACATGAAGTGAAAAATTTCTCAAGCCTCCAATCAACTCTATATACTTCCTCCAAATCTAACCCTCTTAAGAGCTTGTTCGAGAACTACCCAAACACTATCCCAAAAATATTAAAGAAACTTGTCTATGGAAAAAGATGAAGATGAAGAAGAAGAAGAAGATGAACCCCTTAGGAAGAAGAATGGTTCTTCTTAAAAATGTGTAGCCCTCATCCTTCCACTAACATTCCAATTATTTTTAGTTTAAAGAAAAAAATCACTTTCCAACTCACATCTATACTCTCACTTCCACTTGTTCCCTCTTTTACATTTTTTAAACTTTTATTTCCATAAAAAATAGCTCACATTTTCAACATTTTTTTAAGAAACATTCCTCGTTGCCTCCTCAATTTTGTCCCACGGGTCATATAAAAGAAACACATGGAATCTATCTCATACATAGCCAAGTCAATCTTGTCTTGGTCGTGTCTCTCAGTTTTTTCCTTAGACACAGCCAAGTCAGATGCTTGTGTCCAACACTACTTGTCATGCATGCTTGTTGTGTGGAGTGACACAACCAATGACATGGTTGTGTCTTATGGCGGTGTCTTCTTCTGCCTGTTCTCTATTTTTTTTCTCTTATGGTTGAACATGGCCAAGTCAATAGGTGTGTGATGTAACATGACTGTGTCTTCTCCATGTGTCTACCTCTGCCTATTTGATCTCATTTTTCTTCCTCATTAAAGAAAGGGCCAAGCTTCATGTGTCCTATCCATGTCATGTTATACGGCCAGTGACACGACTATATCGAGTGGGTGTGTCGCATGCTGTCAAATTTTTACTTTCTTTTATGAGGGACATGGCCAGGTTAGTAGTCACAACTTGGTCATGTTCAATGCTCTTTCCTCCAAATTGGCTTCAATAACTGAATTAAAGCTCCATTTTGCACAAGTGAATGCTTCAACCTAAATCATAATGTAATATCCCTATGCATGCCCTAGAAGTTTTGTTGTTGTTGTTGTTGTTGTTGTTGTTGGTTTAAATTGAGAAAAGAAAAATATATGTATATGTGTTTTGGAGAAGAAATTTAGGGTGTAGAGACAAATGTATATGTTGTGTATATGATGATATATATAACATATAAATTGGTCAAAATAGAGTCAATGGAAGAGAGATATTTTTGTGTTGAGTGTGCAATTACATATAAGGGCTTATTTGAGACAAAAAGTTAGTTATATGATTGAGGGCATTTTGGTAATTGCTTGGATAAGATCACTTGGTGGAGATTAAAAGCAAAAATTGACTTTGTGTCTTCATCATTTCCTTCTTTCTTTCAAGAGGTGCCGGCTCTCCAAAAACCAAGAGAGAAAGAGAGGTGATCTTGAGGTTTGAAGCAATTTGAAGAAGGAAGCAAGGGTTTTGGTTAAAGATTTGTAGATTTCTTCATTTAAGGTAAGATCTTTTCTTTAATTTCTTCAATTCTTTGGAAGTGGTGTGAGAAAGGAATTAGGGTTTGTTGGTTTGATGATGAGATGAGTTGTGTTTAGTGAAATTCTTTTTCTGTTTTACAATTAGTAAAGGCTGTGACTTGTATGATTTTTAATTAATTATAGAAAAATGTTCTTGAAGTGAATTTTTGATATGTTGTGCCTCTATGAGTCTAGAATGACTGAAAAATATGTTGATTCGATTTTGGAATGGTTATGAGTTTAGAAAGATTATTTTTAGTAGAACTGTTCCAGCAGGTACCTTAACTGAGACAGCTATATTTCGGGATTTTTAATAAAATGTAGAAAAATCATATCCAATTGAATTTTGGATATGTTGTTTCTTAGTGAGTCTAGTATTTGATAAAAATAATTTGGAACCACGTTGATTGAATTTGATTTATGGAATTCACAAAGTTCAGAACTGCTGCCAGGATGCAGGGCAATTGGGGCAGTCTGGTTAGGTGAACTATTTGACCAAGATTTTGTGCTCAGTTTGATCTGAAATTTTAAAGGAATGATTTTAAGATACAAAACTAAATTCTGTAAAAATTTTAGAATTTTTAGTCAAGTAGATTATTTTATACAATTTTTCAAAATAAGGATAAAATGGAGTCTAAAACCAGAATGTATTATTTATATGAATCATATCAATTGTTCTTTGCCCTAATTGCATTGTTGAGATTGAACAATGTTATGTTATGCATTGTGAATGGTTATGTGTTTCATGAATAATATACATTGAAATTGAAATGATAATTCAAATAAGACATGATATGAGACAATGCCATTGTGATTGGCTATGATGATGATATTGAAAGAAAGAATGCATGTTTGCCTAAATGTGATGAGAATTTGAGAATGGAAATGGTAACTATATAATAAATGAATTGTTTGTTTAATATGTTATTCAGTTTCAGAGTTCTGGATTTGGGCGGCATGCCTAAGAAATGATAAAAGGTAACAGTCTTGCCGGGTTGAGGATCTCCTCATATGTGTTGAGTTGATGGTCCAAGAGACTGGGTCTGTTACACTATGAGAATTGTGAATATGAGATATATGATTTGTAACAGTCTTGCCGGGTTGAGGATCTCCTCATATGTGTTGAGTTGATGATCCAAGAGACTGGGTCTGTTACACTATGAGAATTGTGAATATGAGATATATGATTTGTAACAGTCTTGCCGGGTTGAGGATCTCCTCATATGTGTTGAGTTGATGATCCAAGAGACTGGGTCTGTTACACTATCCATGGATAGAGATACATGTATATACATTGCCTACGGGCGTGATTATTGTGACTATGAACCAAAGCAGTAACTCTGAACTCTGAATATCGTATTAAATACTTGTTGGGCCCATAGGTGTCAAGGTTATATGAATGTCCTAAATAATGTTATGAGTTAATGAAATGAGATGTTGGTTATTGAGTATGATTGAGTAATGTTGAATGTGGAAAGATGTTGAAATGTGGTATGCTCATATGACTATGATTTGTGAAATGCATAATTATGTGTTAACTTTATATTTATGATGTTGATCTTATCAATAACATATGTGGCATTGCATTACATTAAAGCATACCATTAGCATGTTTTATCTTACTAAGCCGTTAGCTTAGCGCGATAGTGTTTAATCGCGCAGGTAATAGAGTGGATAGAGTTGAACCCGAGAGTTCATCAAGACCAAGTGAGAGTAGACCTTATTGAATCCATTTTGGGAGCTTAAAGATCAGAGCAGACTTGCCAATCATGTATATTTCTTTATATTTTGTAAAGAAATGTTTAATATGTAAATATGTAAATATTTTATAACTTCCGCTGTGTAATATTTAAATATGGGGGTTGTCACAAAACCTTTATTTTATGTTGTACTAGAAGTGTAAATCCTTTTTGCAGGTTGTAGTTGAGGTTACAAGGGGGATTTATTGGGAGTGTACTGAGAATGGTTTTGTTTGCATTGGTTTGTGTAAAATGTTTTTAAAAATAAGAAAAAAACCGGTTTTGTCGACACTTGGGACTCAATTTTTAGGCGAAACTATGGCAAAATTTTTGTAAAAATCGGAACTAAAATTTGACTAAGTAAAATTGGTAGCAACATTAGGTTAGGGTGGCGCCTCTACTCAGCTTACACATGTAGGTCGGGAAGGGGTGTTACAATTTTTGGTATCAGAGCCTAGGTTTGAGATTCTCAACCTAGGTAAAATGTAAGAAAAAGACTATTTTGATTTTAAAAAGTGGTTTTGAATAACATATACGTTTGAGATTGGCAGTCTCTGATCTTTAATAAGATATAATCTGCTGTGTTTGCAGTGTTAGGTTGTGATGGATTCTCATTCACGACAGTCAGTTGAGGGTAGTGCCGAGAGTATTGCCCCTGATGATGGAGCTAGGGTTGTTAGTGCTGGGGAGGCACCTGCTTCGGTGTCGGGGAGACCAGCTGGGGAGGAGGTTCCGCCAGCTTGGGTTAGGCATGTGATAGAGGCTTTGAGGCCAGCACCAGTGCAACCACAGCCACCGCCACCACCCCCTCAGCCTTTGGTATCTGTGAGGCACTATGATAAGCAAAGGAAATATGGAGCAGAGGATTTCCTTGGTACTACTGATCCAGCTGTAGCAGAACAGTGGCTTGACAAAGTACAGAGGATCTTTATTCAGTTACAAGCCACCCCTGAGGAAAAATTTGACTATGCAAGATCTTTGCTACAGAAGGACGCCTACGATTGGTGGAAGACGGTGCCCCATTCTATGGATGATCCTCCAACATTGTCTTACACTGATTTTCTGAGGGAATTTGAGTTGAAGTATACTCCTAGGGAGTATAAGGACATGAAGAAGATGGAGTTCTTAATCTTGAAGCAAGATAGCAAGACTGTAACTGAGTATGAAGTTGAGTTTATTCGACTGAGTCAGTATGCTGGAGGTATCATTGCTGATGAGATTGATAGATGTCGGCGATTTGAGGAGGGATTGAGGCCCTCGATCATGTGCTTAGTGGCTGGATCCAGATATCAGGATTTCTCACAGCTAGTGGCAGCAGCTCGAAGTGTAGAGCGAGCTCAAGTTATTGCAGCTGCTTCAGAGGAAGAGGTTAGGGTTAGGAGGCCCCAGTTTGAGGCAGGGTCTTCTTCTGCAAAGAGGGGTAGAGGAAGTTTTGTTCCTCGGAGTAGTAGGAGCCAGAGACCAGCGGGTAGGTCAGTGCAGTTCCAGAGGCAGAGATTTAGACCTGCAGCTTCAGTAGCGAGTGCTCCTACTCCTGGAGTTCAGAGATCCACCTTACCTGTGTGTAACCAGTGTGGTGGAAGACATGGGGGCGTTTGTTGGAGGCATAGTAGATCAGGGGTATGCTTCAGGTGTGGATCACCTGACCACTTTGTGAGAGACTGTCCTGAGAGGCAGGAGCAGATGCCAATTGATTCTGCTGCTTCTTGAGCTAGTGTGAGGGGAGGTAGAGGAGGCAGAGGTGCCAGCCGGGGAGGTAGACCAGGATTCAGTTCTAGAGGAGGTGCTACATCCAGGGAGGGTAGACCAGAGGAGGTTGGATCTTCCCAGAGGATGTATGTTATGCAGAGGCAGCCAGATACATCGGCAGTCATAGCTGGTACTTTTTCTTTATTTAATACTCCAGTACTTGCTTTGATTGATCCGGGTTCCACGCATTCATATAATAGAGATAGGAGTGGTACCTGGCAACAAATCAATACCAAACTCTACCTCTCTCTCAGGAGGCAATCCTGGCAACTCCTCTGGAAATACATCTGGAAACTCAGCTACTGTGGGAATGCTATCAAACTGAGAACCCTCTACCCTGGTATCCAAAACATGAGCGAGATAGGCATCACACCCTTTTCTAATCAGCTTCCTAGCTGAAACAGCTGAAATCAACAAGGATGCAAGTTGTCTCTGCTCGCTAGATACCATCACAATTCTATCATCACTAGTTCTCAAAGTAACACACTTCTTCTTACAATCTACCACAGCTTCATGTCTAGACAACCAGTCCATGCCCAAAATCAAATCATACTCTTTAAATGGCATCTCAATCAAATCACCAGGAAATTCCTCTCCTTGCACAACAACTGCACTATCTCTGTGCACCTTACTAACAACCACACTATGCCCTAAAGGATTTGTCACCAAGACATCAAATCCTAGGGACTCAGAATGCAAATCAGTCACAGGCAAAATGGATGCACTTATGTATGAATGAGTAGATCCTGGATCAATTAAAGCAAGTACTGAAATGCCAAATAAAGAAAATGTACCAGCAATAACAGCTGAAGCATCTGGCTGCCTCTGCATCACATAAACTCTTTGGGAAGGTCCAGCCTCATCTGGTCTACTGTCCATAGATGAAGAGCCTCCTCTCTGACTGAACCCAGATCGACCCCCTCTATTAAAACTTCTGCCTCCTCTACCTCCTCTGCTAAAACTAGGTCGTGAAGCTGCAGTATCCATCGACCTCTGCTCCTGTACCTCAGGACATTCTCTAATGAAATGATCAGGGGATCTGCATCTAAAGCACATAGCTGGTCCCCTACTCATCCAACAAACGCCTCTATGTGACCCCCCACACTGAGATCATATAGGTGGAGTGAACCTCTGAACCGTTGGAGTCGGAGCACTCGTCACTGAAACCGTAGGTCTCGATCTCTGTCTTTGAAATTGCACTGACCTACCAACTGGCCTCTGACTCCTGCTGGTCCTAGGAACAAAGCTGCCTCTACCTCTCTTCACAGATGAAGACCCTGCCTCAAACTGGGGCCTTCTCACTCTAGTCTCCTCCTCAGAAGCAGATGCTGTAATGCCCTGGGCTCTCTCTACACTCCTAGCTGCAGCAACAAGCTGGGAGAAATCCTGGTATCTGGAACCAGCCACAAGACACAAAATAGAGGGCCTCAATCCCTCCTCAAACCTTCTGCATCTGTCAATCTCATCAGATATAATACCTCCAGCATAATGACTCAATCTGATGAACTCAACCTCATACTCTGTTACTGTCCTGTGGTCTTGTTTCAAACTCAGAAACTCCATCTTTTTAACATCTTTATACTCCCTAGGAGTATACTTCAGCTCAAACTCTCTGAGAAAGTCAGCATAAGACAAGGTAGGTGGATCATCCATAGCGTGAGGCACTGTTTTCCACCAGTCATATGCATCCTTCTGTAATAATGACCTAGCATAATCAAATTTTTCTTCAGGCGTGGCTTGCAACTGAATAAACACTCTCTGCACTCTATCAAGCCACTGCTCAGCTACAGCTGGATCAATAGTGCCTAGAAAATCTTCCGCCCCATACTTCCTCAACTTATCATACTGTCTCACTGATACCTGAGGCTGAGGTGGTGGTGGCGGTGGTTGCACTGGTGTTTGTCTCATCACTTCCATCATATGCCTGAACCAAGCTGGTGGAACCTCATCACCAACTGGTCTCTCTGACCCAGAAGCAGGTGCCTCACCGGCTCTATCAATTCTAACCTCATCTCTACTCTCTTCCGGAGCTACACTCTCCGCACTTCCCTCAACAAACTGACGTGAATGAGGATCCATTACAACCTATATCTGCAAACATAGCAGAATACACCTTATTAAAGATCAGAGACTGCCAACACTAAATATATATTTTATTCAAAACCAACTTTTTAAAATCAAAATATCCTTTTTCTTACAGTTTACCTAGGTTGAGAATCTCAAGCCTAGGCTCTGATACCAAAACAATTGTAACACCCCTATACCCCGTATACGTACACAGCATGCTAATACGATCATAATATACGTATACTGAATATAGAAATGTCACGGTTACAAAACACACATGACATGACTCTTATATACTATGAACAAATTCAAAACCTTTAAATGAGTTTATAAAACGAAATAGATAGAAAGTTTATTTAAAACGCAGCGGAAAATATAACAAATGTTTCCCAATACATTTGCATCAAAATCAAAAGTTACAAATATAAAATATATACATGAGTGGCAGCTCTTCTCTGATCTTTAAGTCCAAAAATCAACTCTTCAACGCCTAGACTCACTAGGTCTAGAGGAACTCTCGGGTTCAATCCTGTCACCTGCGCGATGAACCACAATCGCGCTGAGCCAATAGCTCAGTAGAACAAACTATAATGATATTATGCTATGTCATACATTCAAACAATATAGATCATACTCAATACACTTTATTTTATGGATGTTACATTTCATTATTTCAATAATTGTATCATCATCCATTACTCACACATTTAACATAGACACACATGGGCCCAACAAGCATTTAATATGATATTCAAAGTTCAGAGTTACTGCTTTGGTTTATAATCACAATGATCAAGCCCGTAGGCAATATATATCATATCTCTATCCATGGATAGTGTAACAGACCCAGTCTCTTGGACCATCAACCCATTAACATGAGGAGATCCTCAACCCAGCTAGACTGTTACTAGTAACAGACCCAGTCTCTTGGACCATCAACCCGACTAATCGAGGAGATCCTCAACCCGGCTAGACTGTTACTTTTCATAAATTTCATTTTCACATTTCATTTAGTGTAACAGACCCAGTCTCTTGGATCATCAATTCAATTCAATTGAAGAGATCCTCAACCCGGCTAGACTGTTACCTTTATATAGGCATGCCACCAAAACCAGTACTCTGAAATTTGAATAAACATATTAGGCACACAACCATTTCATATATCTCTTTATAAATCTTTTTCTCAATTCATTTCTCATTCCACAATCAACTAGGCAAACATGCCTCATTTGAATCAATATAGCCAATCACAATGGCTTTACACATCATCTTATCATCACATCTTTCATTTTCATAACACATACATATACCATATTACATTTCATGAGGTTCATATTGTATAAAACATAACATTATTCAAACATATCAACAATACAATGAAATTACTTAGTACATTCACACTCAAATGTATAAGTTCCAAAATCACATGAATGTATGTTATAATGCAAGGTTTGTACTTACCTCAAAAGAAATCCACACAATTCTAAACACTTCCTCTTAACAAGTCCTTCACCAAATAATTAAGGCAATTCACCTTCTTCACAACCTAATTCAAAACAATGAGGAAACTCACATAAGATCATAAGGCTAAGAATCAATTAGGGCAAACTCTAAACTGGACACGCTCACCCACACGGGCGTGTCCCTGACCGTGCCCTAACTCCACAACACAGAAGCATTTACATGTTCAGGACCACGGGCGTGTCACTGGGCGTGTAATACCTACTGTCTCTCAGAAGTATCGACACGTCCAACATCATGAACGTGTTCCTGGCCGTGTCAATTCCCCAAAGTCACAGTAGCTATGACACGCTCATTAACACGGGCGTGTTAATGGCCGTGTCACACCTACTGCCATCCAACACAATTGACACGCCTAAAGACCTGGACGTGCTCCTGGGCGTGTCAGGCCAAAAACCCAGATTCCGGCCAAAACAACAATCCAACCAACAAACAACAATCTTCCACCATCTTCCACTTCAACAAAACTCAACTAGATACACCCAAAACCATAACAACCTTGCAAAAACACCAACACAACTCAAAATACACATCCAACACCAAATCACAACATCATCAAAAACTCTAAACACAACCACAACTCAATCTTAACCAACAAACTTATTCTTCCTTTCAATCTTACTCTTTTCCTTCAATCCAACCCAAGAATCAAAGATCAAGTAAACCCAACACTCTTAAACACAACACACTCAAACATATCCATATCAACAACCATAAATCACCAAACCCACAACACAAACTCAAAGAAAACAAGGGAATCAAGAGGAAACTTACCAAGAATGAAGAAAACTCTTAAATTCCTCCTTGATCTCTTGAAAACTTCTTCAATCTTGAGCTTGGAAGGTCAAATCTCTCCCTCTCTCTTGTTCTCTTGCTGCTGCCATCCAAAGCAAAGAAAGGAGAAGAAAAGGAAAATGAGAGACACGAGAAGAGAGGAAGAAGGAAGAAAAGGAAAAGAAAGAAAAGTCAAACATTAACCCTCTCTCTCCTCAAAACATTCTCCTCCACACAAATAAAAATAAAATAATCTCAAACATCACCATCCACCCATCTTAATCCACTAACTCAATTTCAAAATAATTACCTTTATACCCTTCAAACAAATATTTGTATATGTTAAGTATATCACAATATATACAACATATACACATTACTCTAACCTCAACTCTCTTTCCAATAAAATAAATACACTTAATCCAATAATAACAATAATTACTCCAATACTTCTAGGGTACATTTTGGGATATTACAAAGCAACTCAATTTAGCAAACAAAAGCAGGTTATAAGTAAAACTTTACACCCAACACTTTAACATTTGACATTCTCCCCAATGTAAACAAGCATAATTTAAAAGAAGAGGGGTTTAGGTAAACCCTGTCTTCCACTATTTCCCTGTGTGAGACAAAGTGCTATTTCATCCTTTCCAACAATAAACATTAATTGTTCCAAAAACAAAATAATGATAAACATAAGATAGAAAAACATAAAGTTTTAATAACTAAAAATAGTAAATAGAAATAATAATTAAAACATCTAAAAATAGAGAATAAATAAAATAAATTGAACTTTCAAAAGCTTGATGCTAACAATCATAGCCAAGTTGCTATTGATGAGTTCCAATTGTTTGAGTACCTCGCATTATTGCGATCGACTTTGTTTTCTATAGGTTGATGCTAATAATCATACCTTATTGTAGACTCTTAATTTTTTACCTAATCCAGTCCGGCCCTAGTTAAAAGGAAATTATATCAAGTCCAAAGGTTTAAACTAGTCTGAAATAATTTTAAAAGCCTAAAATAGTCTAGTAAAATATTAAAATCCCAAGAAAAATTGGCCCAGGCCCAATTTTGTCCAATCGGCATGCCCGATTTGGCCTATGGAAAATTGGCATGGGCCCATACCTGTAGCGAATTGGCATGGCCAATTCACCATAGGCCCATGCCAATTCTCCACAGGCCCATGCTTAGGGCAAATTGGTTATGCCAATTCACCACAGCGGCCTTAAGTCTTGAGTTTGGATGATAATTTTGAATTTTAGGTGTCATTGCATCTAGATGCAGTTTGAATTAACTTCCAATTCAAATTCTATGTGGATTAGCTTCAGGAGTTTTTAAATTCAAGGTGAAGTAAGACTCAGATACAAGGTTAAAACCTTATATGTTTTCCTATACATACAGGGTTTAAAAGAGCTTTGAGGAGGCGGAAACAAAGAATAAACAGGCAATAAAAAATATTAAAAACCCTAGCAGCACTGCCAAAAAGCAAAAATAGATGCACAGAAACAAAGCACCCTAAAGACAGTAGCTTAGCTAAAGTTCCAATTTGTTGTAAGTAAAAGCTTGGATCAACGTATTATTTTGGTGGATCCAACAAATGACGGTACATTCTAAACTTAATTCATTTAAATTCAATGTAAGATGCTCTGATAAAGGTTTTAAATATTGAATATGCTTATTCTTGGTTTGAATTAGTTCCAGCAGGTTATATTCATTATTTTTCATATCAGTTTTTATTTGGAGCATGTCCAGTGGTCGTTGGTTCACAATAGCTATTTGTTTATCAATCTTGTCTTTGAATCACAATAGTAATTGAACTTTTAAATGTTAATGGGTAATAAATTGGCTTAGTTTACAATACTCACAGAAACCCCTTAGAATCATCTTGGCACAGTAATCCATTTAGATATCCAGTAATAATTTACAAGAATATATCTCATACAATTATACAGTAGCCTTGTTCATACAATCCAGTAACCAAGTTCAAATAACCTAAACCCTAATCCAGTAATCAAGTTTAAAACAAAAAACCCTAATTTCCAGTAACCTATTTTATAAAACCAGAAACACTAATTCCACTTTCTAAAAACTGAAAAACCAAAAACCTTAGCTTTGTTTTCTAAGCCCTAATTTTGTAAAAATTCTAATCTTGTTTTTTCTAAAACCCTAAATTTGTAAAAATCCTAGTTTGTATATCTATTGTTTAATATGGTATTTAAATGTAGAATTGATTATTAATGCATGTTTATTTTGTAACACCCTTATACCCTATATACGTATAATATATACACCCAATATATATAAAATATGCATAAAAATATAAAAATGTCACAATCTGATTTAATAAAAAATTTCACATTTCTAATTTAAAATCCTAAACACTTTAAAATTTATATTTAAATAGTAAATTAAATACTCTTTATTAATTATAGGTTGCAAAATAAGCATATAAATAAAAATCTCTAGAAAAAATTTGCCAAGTTTTATCTGTAATTTGTACATCCCAATAAAAACAAATCAACAATTCCCCAATACTTCTCAATTCCTCCATAATTCTTTAAAACATTTATACATACACACACACACATACATATATATATATATATATGAAAACACATAAATACAACCCACAATATACAATTTATCCAAAATATTATAATTTACAGTGTACTAAAAAACATAACCATACTATACAAAATGTACTATAATATAAAATATATACATGATGGCAAATGGCTTGATCTTGAAGCAGCAAAATCACCACAAAGCTAGACCCTATAAAGTCTAGAAGAACTCTCAGGCTCTACCGAATTATCCCTGTGTGAGCGGGGATTTTCGCCCTCACTCCCAATTAGAATGGTTCTTGCAACTTCAACACTGTTAGGCTCAGGGCCTTAGAGAACACAGGCCTAAGCTTGGAGAAAATGGAGTCGCCATCTGGACGGGCCGAGAAAAATAGAAAGGGGTGGACGACTTGATTCCTAAGGAATCCCCAACCCCCTAATGGGTTTGAAAAGTTGGGTACACGTGGGAAATGTGAGAAATTGTCCAGCACTGCCACAGCGCCCGGTTTATTGAAATTGGCCTCATTTTCATGTCTTAATATTATAAAATTCTTAAATATAATGATATTATTCATAATACATGCAATCATAAGAATAAAGAAATACTTTATTAAAAATCATAGCATTGTTCGAACAAAAAAAAATAAGTGGACACCCACCCGAGGATGGAAACATGTCCTTATATCATCCAATATCCAAAACCAAATAGGACACCCACCGAAAAGGTGAAAACATGTCCTTTACATTAGTCCCAAAATATAAAAATATTTTAAATTACTTAAGGATTAATTAATGAGGTACCCAATCATGGAAACATACCTCTTACAATTTTAATAAACATATAATAATAAAGAAAATATTCATCCATGATAAATTAAACAAATCAAACATTGAAATCAAATAAATTAATCATCAAAACATATAATAAACTACATAATCAAATCTAAAACTAAATAAAGAAATAAATGTATAAGTTTAGGATTTACATCTTAAATTATGGTTTTTAGAATTTTAATAACTAAATTAGGATTTAAAATAAAGGAAGTTAAATACAAAGACTTATAATACACAAATAAATATTGACCCCTTTGACGAGCCCATACGGCGGTCCCGCTAACAAAAAATATTTAAGTTACTGTCTAAGTTGAGAAAAAAGGATTAATTAGGGTTTGATTTTTAGAACTAGGGTTTTATTTAAAAAAAACTAACATTATCATTATTTTTAAAAGATTTAAGCTACTGTGATAATTAAGTAAAAAGGAATTAGCTAGGGTTTTAATGAATTAGTTGCTACTGGATGAAGATGATTTTGACAAATAAGAATAAATAAAATTATCTACGTTTGAAGGATCCACCAAAATTTGTTGATGAGATTCTGGATGAGCTTGATCAAGACAACACAACCTTATTGCATTGTTCTTTTTGTTTTTTTATTGCTTAAGGTTGCTTTATCTTTTTTAAAATTCAAACGTCCGAGAGTAATTGCCAAGAGTCCTTTCTGAATCAATTGCCAAAAGTCCTGCCTCTAAAGAAAATCCAAAAGTCCTTGAATAATTCTTGAATAATTGTGTCATCCCTGTTCTGTGTTTTAATGCCTTATTTATAGGAAAAATAAAAAAACCTGATCTTAGTTGGTTAACGAAATAATAGATTGTTAAGGAAAAAATTAAAACCGAGCTAAATAAGGATTTTGGAAAAATCAACAGCGCGCTCGGGCTGCCAAGGGCTGCTGGCCAATTGCTGCAAGGAATTGGGTTGCTGGCACACGAGCTATGTTGGGCATGTACAGGCTGCTACGGGGTGTGCCACAATTCACCGCAGGCCAACGCCTATGGTGAATCGCTTGCCGGAAGGCAGCGCTACTGCGCTGCCGCGCATCACTCGCCGATCCGTCAGATTTTTTATTTTATTTTTATTATTTAAAATAAATATTATATAATTTAAAATTAAATAATAAATATTATATTACATATTAAAATAAATAATAAATATTTTAAAAATTATTTTTGGACAGTTTTAAAATATCGGACTGGACTTAGTAGAAAATTAATGGTCTAAACCTTTCATTTGTACGATGAATTATAATCGTGCTAAGCTAAAAGCCTAGCGGTATAAACTTGATAACAATAAAACTTTAATAAAATGCCAATGCATAATGCTTTTGTATGTTATGTCACAATGTGGCACTCAATTCCTCTTTAAAATATAATCTTTATTCTTTTTATAATTCACATAAACACATATACATCATGGGCCCAAACAAACTAATATATTATTTAAATATCAGAATTACTATTTTGGTCCATATTGACACCAAGTGTCTAACCCTAAAGGCAAATTATATAGCAATGATGCCTAGCATCTAGTCCCGAAGGCACCCGAAGGCAAATAATGAGGATAACCTCATAGGCATGCCGCCAAACACAGAACTCTAAAAATTAAATAACATACTAGGCACACAAATAATTCATATTTTCCATAATCACTTTTCTCATCATATTGTTTCAATTTATCATTTTTCTCTTCACATTGCCTCATTTTCTCATTTTTCTCATTCATATCAATTTCAACTCATTTTAATTCATCATATCTCATCATCTCATCACAATGTATCTCATTTCACATTAAAATCACATTACCCAAATATTTTTGGGTCATTTTCACATAATGCATATAATTCACAATTTATTCAATTTAGCCATTAATAATGGCTATTCGTAATGCATATAATACATACATAATAATTCACATGTCATAGCACAATGTTCATGAATATTCAAGCTATGAAGTAGCTTAACACATTTTCCATCCAAAACGTGTTAGGCCAAATGTAATGCAATTTTATCTCATTTATCAAGAGTTTGTATATACCTCAAAGAGCACTTAAATACAAGCTAAAAATCTCCCACCAACCTTTACTTTCAACTTGTCCTTCAACACTAGGGTTGGGCAATCTACTTCTTCTTAATGCCTATACAAAATGTGATCAAATACAATCATTTAATATCACATTTTAAGGCATTTCCATCATTAAACCCTAATTAAACATCACTCCTACAAATTCCCAAAATTTAGCCTTTCCTTGCTTTAACTTTGGAAAACCATGTTAATCCATTTAAATTAGTGTTTTAAGTTTATTTTTATCATTATAAACATATTATAACATGTTTTAACTAATTACATTAAATAAACACATACTCTTTAAACAAAATCCTAAAATGCCATAACCTTCATCAATAAAGGCTCTTCATTCCAACTCATTCCAATTATTAATCCAAGCTTATTTCCATCACTTATATCATTAAATAACATGATTTAAACATTAAAATCAAACAATCAACCATTCTTTGAAAATTCTCTTTGCAACATTATGCATATCTAGCAATGGAATACATTGTAGCTAAAAGTACAAGCTTGTGTAGCTAAATACTTTAGCCATGACTGTAATTTCTTGTAGCTCGTCGTAACCAGAAGTGGCGCTACTAAAAGTTAGCCATGTAATTTTTATTTTTTTGGGTAAGAGCTAGTACTTTTTCCACATTTGAAATAATTATATAACTAAGAAGTTAATTATTTTTGCCATTATAATAATAAACTTGTAGCAAAAGTTATTTCATTTAGCTATGATAAATAATATCTATAGCTATGCTTGTATATTAGCTATAAGCATATATATTTATAACTAAAACTTGAACTATTTACTACAAAAATATTGATTATAGCAAATATGTCAAGTTTTTTATCGAATTCTTTTATACTTCAACCAGTCTAGGTTACGAAACTTGACCACTGCCCTTTTACTCATTCTTGCCAAACTACTTGTTGGATCATTAGCACTAATATCACTTGCAGCCAGGAAGCTCACTTACTTAGGAGATCATCTTCATGAGCCTTGTGAGAGAATATTGTTGTTGACTTGACACCATACTCCAACTCAAAAACTTAATTATTTATGAGTCCTTTCACTTATATATCCCTTACTAAATATATTTTTTTTCGATGTGGGATTCCTCTCATAATATTTTAATAACATTAATTAGCTACGGCTATGAAAATTTTATGACTAAACATTCAAATCTTTTGCTATGGATATAATATATTATAACATTTTTCATGGATAAATATTTAATTAGCTATTAGGACTAAAATGTTGTAGCTTAAAGGCTAATTATTGCAGCAATAACTAAAAGCTGAGACAAAAGTTAAGATTTTTTTTTGAAAGGCAAAGCTTCATAGAAACTGCAACTATAATTAGTCGCAAATCATATATTTTATAGTTATTTTTATATACTTTAAGTCATAATTTAATTTTCATGGCTAATAATAAAAACTATTGTTATGATAATTTTGCATCCATTGTTAAAAGGTTGATGTGCTACTAGGGCTATAAGGTTGTAACTAAAAGCTAACTTTTGCTACGACAAATAAAATTTGAAACAAAAGTTGAGAATTTATTTTGAGAGACTATTTTTTTATAGCTAATGAAATTATTATTAGTTATGAGTCATAAATTTCATAGCTAATATTATATATTAGCTATATTAGTTATTATCAAAAGTGTTGTAGCAAACTTTCGTAGCTATATCTATTAATTGTTCTAGTGTCTCTTCCAAAACACTAAATTCAATACTACTTTATCCAGTCTCTAACAAAACTTAGTTAAATCCATCATTTGACTCTAAAATCTTTTTTTTATGCATCAAAACAACACATTTGAAATCAATTTGTACAATTAAAACATAGGATTTCAAAAGTCCAAATGTTCCATAACAATAAATTCTCTCTCTGCAACCATACTCAACTCAAACTTAATCATTTCTTCAATACAATTTAAGAATCATTAATAACTAATCAAAATAGCTTCATACAAACTCATTTAAGCCATTAAATCATGCTACCACAAAAACTCAAATTCAACATATCCAAACTTCATGGAAATTCAAAGATGTTACATATTTATTATATGTCTTGATGGATGATTTATTTCTATTTAATTTTATGATTGATGGTTTAATTTTATGATGAATGGTTGAACATTTTTTTTAATATTATTGATTTATTTTAGTTTCAAGAATTGTAAGAGGTATGTTTTCACTTTGTGGGTACCTCAGTTTTTATTATGTAATTTAATTTATCCTTTAAGAATTTTTGGACTATTGTCAGGGACACATTTCCACCTATGGTGGGTGTCCCATATTATTTATTTATCTTGCTTTTCTTTTTGACATTAGACACTTATAAAGGCACATTTTCATCCATGGATGGGTGCTTATTTATTATTTTATTTGGACTTATTTTGATTTTAATACAATAATTACTTATTTTAATTTTTGCATGCAGTATAGATGATTTTATAATATTTAAGAATTTAATAATATATGGACCTAAAAAAGAGGTCGGTTCTAATGAACCGGGCGTTATAGGGGCGCTGGGTCATTCTCGCCTTCCTCATATGTACCCAACTTTCCAAACTCACTAGGGGGTTGGGAATTCATTAGGAATCGAGTCACCCACCCTTTTCTTTTTTTCGGCTCATCCGGGTGGCGACTTCATGTTTTCAGGTTTAGGCCCATGTTCTCTAAGGCCTTGAGCCTAATAGTGCCATAATCCACTGGAGATAAGAAAAGTTGGAGTGGGGAAAAATCCTCGCTCATAATGGCAACTCCACTGGGGATAAGAAAAGTTGATTCCGTTGGTCTTTATATTATTTTATTCTTTCTTATTATAATATTATCCATTGCATTATTTAGATTGCATTGTGTGCGTGAGTTTGGATGCCCATGTAACCCATGTTGTGTTATGTAAGGGATACCATACTTTCACTGAAGGTATGGAGATCAAGCATGGCATAACCACTCATAGCCTCTTATCATTTGGCATATACTTGCTATGGGAACCTAAGCTTTTCAACCCAAAGACTAAAGCTCATGTAATTAGCCTAGTTACTTTCCTTAGGTTTTTACCCTAATGATTATTGGTTGACTATGATTGATATATCTTGGTTTGAACTATGGCCTATTTAGTTTTGGTTTGAACCATGGCCTATTTGGTTTGGTATTTTTCTAATATGACCTAATTATGGTGTAAGCCCAAAGTAATTTTAAAGCCCAAAATAATTTTACTCTTTAAAGACCAAAATGATTTTATTCTTTCAAGCCAAAAGACCAAAAATATTTTCAAATCTTTTTTCAAGATAGTCTTTATGCATAAAACCTTTTCTAAAATGAGTTAAAAATCTTTTTTTCCTTATGGCCCAAGCTCAAAGCCCAAAATTCATTTTTAAAAAAACCTTTTTGAAATGAGCTTTGTAAATATTTATTAAAACCTTTTCTTAAATGGGCTTACAACTAATTAAGTCAATTATGAAATATTAAAATAAATTGTCGGCCTAATTTATGCCAAGAGTTATTAATCTGGGCTTATTTTTTGCATGAATCATTAGTTGCTTTTCCAAATGAAAAATTGATTTATGATAAACCTTTTAATTTAGTTTTAATCCACTATAGCATAAAAGCTATCTTTTTGTTGGACCAATGGATTAAGGCTTAATTAATGGGAATTATCATGGACTGACTTTTGACTTTGAAAATACAATTATTAGTTAAATCGTCCGAGTGAATTGTTCAAAAATAAGATATCCCATGTTGATATTTTGTTAACCATATACCTAGGAAAAGAGACTCACCATTCATGTGTGGAAGTTATAAGATTGGAAAGAACATCTTATGTATCTTTGTTTATCTGTTATTTGTGCATCTATGCATACATACATACATGCATTGCATTACATAGCATTGATTCTTTCTGGCTCATAGACCTAGAGTACAACAGTTCAAGAGCTTACTACAATTCAACCTAGGTCAGTGACTCCGAGTTCAGTGAGAATTCAGTCAATGTCATATCAAAAGTGATGGATCCTAAGCAAGTTTAGAAATTGTGAATGATGCCCTCAACTCTAAGATGAAAAAAATTAAAGGAGACGCTGGCTGAGACTATGAAAAACTAGCTAGCTGCACTATTAGAAAGTACTATTGAAGCACTGCTAGTGCCAAGAAGCAGAAGGATAAAGGAAAGGCTAAAATTGGTGAAGTGGCTATGGAAGATGATAAAGTAGTTGTTGATGATGATGATGATGATGATTGGGCCCATTATTTCCAAGATCTTCAAGATGAGAAGAAAGAAACAAAGGTTGTAAAGAAATCAACTATTGAAAAGACTAAAACTTCATATGTACAGAAGATAATTGCTGATTTAGAGAGAAAGTTTGAAAAGAAGCTAAAGGTTGATGAGGTATCAAAGGTAGACAAACTATTTGAACAAGATGAAGAAGTCCCTTACAAGTTCAAGATGCCTTCCTTTGCTAAGTTCAATGGAACAGGGAATCCTCACTTGCATGTTAAGAAATACATCACCACCATGCAGTCTGCTCGAGTACTAAAGCCCAAACTCTGAGGTATTTTATGCTTTCTTGGGACCCAGCTGTGCATAATTGGTTTAATACTTTAAAGGAAAGTATCAAAATAACTAGATTTATTGTATAAAGCCTTCATCCATCAATATGGGTAAAATCTGGAATTGGAAGTTACCCTGATGGAGGTAGAGTCAATCAAACATAAGCAAAATAATAATTTTATTGACTATGTGAAGATATTGAGGAATAAGACTGCACTACATACGAAGAGGCCAGACAAGTCTAACCAGATTAGGATGATAGTGAGAGGTGTCCTACCTAATATGCATATACTCTTATTAGGGATTTTAAAGATCTCCTTCAAGCTGGCTTGCAAATAAAAGAATGGGAAAGAGAGAAGAATCATTTTTTCTAGAAGAAGAAGTGATAGGGGAAGTTATCAGTCCGACAATTAGGGTACACAAAAGTCAGTGGATGTCAATGCAATAATTAGTCAAGTAATTAGAAGACGGCTTTTAGAGTTGGGGAAACCTCTATCTTGGGTTTCCAATAAGTTGCAAAAGCAAGTCCTATTGCAGCCACCGGCACCTCAACCTTTGTTGAATCCTTTACCACCAAATCTAACACCTTTAGTCAATTTCATCATACATAAGGACTTGAGACATACAGATGCTTGAGACTAAAACATGAGATCTAAAATTTGATTGACAGTGGAAAGTTGCCTAAACCTAACAAGTTCAACACCAAAAGCAATCCTTTGCCTAAATTTTGAATGTGCCACAGCCAATGACCTTCATGATAGAGGGAGGATTGATGAAAAGTTCTGTCTTGTCATCCTTTCAGGATTTGGATGGAGGAATTATGGATAAGGATGTGATGACCATTGCCCTTGACATGTCCAAGTAGATGAAGACCATCAAACTCCCCTTGGCTTGAGTGTTACTTATTATGTATACTTTCCTTAATATTTTTGGAATAATTATATTTTTTAAATTAAGATTATTTGAATAAATTACTTTCATAAAAAATGTGTTTATGTTGGTCTTTGTTCACATTATGTTGGTCTTTGTTCACATTTTGTGCCCAACCAACGATGAATCTAGCTTGACAGTCATAAATTAGTGTATCTATGCATCATGATCCGAATGACTTTACTATGTGAGAGAGTTGTTCCATAGCATTGAGCTATGTATGCTTACTTAGAGAGGGCTCCTACATTATTATAAGAGTCTATATCCTAGTTAATCTTAGAACATACTTTGATGAATTTTCGAGGTGAAATTAAACTCTGCTTATTTAAGGGAGAAATGATCTAGGCATTATTTGGTTAGTCAACAACTAATATCCACCTATTTTAACATCAATCCTTAGTTTGTCCTCTTGAGCCTTCATGATATTTTAGCTTGCTTTTTATTGGCTTGTAAGCCCAATAACCTACCCAATGTTGTTGTGACTCTTATGACAAATCTGATGACCACTGAGGTAAAGGGGCAAAGAAGATCAAAGAAGGAATGCATAATCAAGACCATAAGTATAATTGAAGTTCACCTGATACTAGACCCAATATCTGCTATTTATTGAGGTGACATAAGGGCAATGAATGATTTACCCTTGTTGAAGCAAACTCACTCTGCTCCACTCATCCATAGTCAGAAGCATAGAATGGTGTAAACAATACAACTTTCTTAGATCTAGAAAAAAAAATAAAGAAAAAAGAGAAAAAAAACAACAACAAAAAAAATAAAAAAGGAAGAAAAAGAAATAAGGAAAGAAAAAAAAGAGAAAGAAAACAAGGAGGAGGAAAAGGGAAAAAAAAGAAAATAAAACCCAAAAAGGTGATTCAAAAAGCCAACAAAGTTTTTCGCTTAGTTTACAAGGACAAATTGACTTGAATTGGTAAAGCCTAGCCAAGGACCTAAAGAAAATCGGAGAAATAAGAGAAAGACCATATTTCATGTTATCCAACACAGCTCCAAGTCCATAATATTGAAAGTCTTAGACTTGATATTCAGAAGGAAAAAAGGACAGAATAATGGTCCTAGATTTTTACAAAAGGAGAAGATTAAGAATTCTACCAAAAGATTCAAGCTCTGTCTTTTTATGAAGCCAGATAACAAGACACGTAGAAGAAGGAAATGGTGCTCAGAATTTAAGAATGCTCCAATAGTATAAAGTTCCAACAATGAAGTTTATAGTGTGAGGATTTGTCATTAGTGTCACATTAGCTCCAATTTGAAAATGGCCTTTACTTATCCATGTCCCTCATTAACCCCATTTCAAGCCTAATAAAGACTTGTTGATCTCTCTTGGTAGGTAGAGTCTATTTGTAAAGATTGTTTGACTAAGCATGCATATGAGATATACAATACTTAAACTCAATGAGACCTTTTGCCAAGTAATGTTAATGTGCCTATCTGAAGTGCAACATTTCTTGCTCAGATAGAAATAATTTTTGAGTTTAGTATGGCAATTAGGGTTATCATGTTATAGATATGTTAATTTAGGAAATCGAGTCCTGAGGTATAATGACACAAATCTGACAAAGCAAAAATATGATTTTAAAAGTTACAAAAAAATGGAGTATTTTTGTTACATGAGCCTTCAAGTTTAGGGAAGTGTGTTGTATTTTTTGAATCTTAAAGGACATATTAGGCAAATGAGGATCATTTGCAAGGTCACAAAGAACACACCAACCAACGTGTTGAATCATAGGTTGAAACAACATCTCCTATGCTTCTAACTACCCTATTGAGGCCTCCACTACTCATGCTTTGTATATATGAAAGATAAAGCCATAGATATAAAGTCTTTTATTTTTTTTGAACAAGCATCTGAAAGAAACCAATGAAAGTGCTTCATTGACCACCTTGCCCTGTGAGTCAATGGAACCACTGTAAGTATCACCTATGCATATCATGCATACATGAGCATATCATATTTTATTTTGTCTTGTGTTGCCTATTCTTTGAAAAGTAGACACAAGTGAGGTAAATAATCAGAAGTAGATATAGAATCAAGGGGCACAAAAAGGCCATTGTAGAAAGAAAGAGAAGATGCATGCTTATGCAAAGAACCAAACAAAATATAGACATCAGTCAGAGCCTACATTGGGGGCAAAACATCTTTGTCAATTTTTAAATTCATATATAAATATTTTTAGACTCGCCTTTAATGTTTTTGCCATGCAGGGAACAAAGCGAGGGTATGATGGCCGAAAATAGTTGAATAGATGAATTTTTTGCAAAAGTGCAAAGTGAAGAATCCATTTAAGAATGTAACAAGAAGAAAATCAAAACTTTAAAAGAATGAATATACAAAAGACAATAGATCAGTCTAGCTAGAAGAGCTGAAGCCAATGCAGTATAATCTTCAAAGGATAAAGATCCATTTTCAAAGGGTAAAGACACAATCTCCAAAGGATAGAGATCCATTTTTGAAGGGTAAAGACCCAATCTCCAAAGGATTAAGATCCATTTTCGAAGGGTAAAGACTCAATATCCAAAGGATAAAGATCCATTCTTGAAGGGTAAAGACCCAATCTCCAATGGATAAAGATCCATCTTGAAGGGTAAAGGCCCAATCCCCAAAGGATAAAAGTCCATCTTGAAGGGTAAAGACCCAATCTCCACATGATAAAGATCCATTTTTGAAGGTTAGAGACCCACAATCCATTAAAGAATGGAACAAATGGATAAAAGAAAGCCAAAACTCTCATATGACAAAAGGTCAGCAGAATCCATTAAAGAATGAAACCAAGTGGCTAGAAGAAAGCCAAATTTCTCAAAGGACAAGGGACGGTCAAGCTAGAAGAGCTCAAATCCAATCTCAGGTTGAGAACCCAAATCCAGTCTTAGGTTGAGCACCCAAATCCAGTCTTGAGTCAAGCACCCAAATGCAGTTTTGGTCCAAGAACCCAAAATTCAGCCTTGGGTTGAGAACCTAATTCTAACATCGGGTAGAGTATCCAAATTCAGTTTTAGGTTGAAAAACTAAACCCAGTCTCAAGTTGAGAACCCCAAATCCAATTTCAAGTCAATAACCCAAAATTCAGGCTTAGGTCAAGAATCCAAATCTAGCATCGGGTCGAGAACACAAATCTAGCATCAGGTCTAGAACCCAAATCCAGTCTTGAGTCGAGAGCCCAATTGTAATCTTGGGTCCAGAACCCATCTTCATCCAAAATTAACTCAAAAATTATACTGTTTTTTGCTCTCTTTTGTTGAAGTCCCATATCGCTCAAGCAGGGAGAAAACTATAGACTCTTCATTTTATACCTAATCCAGTCTAGCCCTAGTTAAAAGGGAATTAGATCAAGTCTAAAGGTTTAAACTAGTCTAAAATAATTTTAAAATCCTAAAATGGTTTGGTAAAATATTAAAATCCTAAGAAAAGTCGGCCCAGACCTAATTTTGACGAATCGGCATGCCCAATTCGCCACATTCCTTGCCTGTGATGAATTGGCTATGTCAATTCACCACATGGTAATAATTTTGAATTTTAGGTGTTATTGCATCTAGATGCAGTTTGAATTAACTTTCAATTCAAACTCTAAGTGGATTAGCTTCGAGAGTTTTTAAATTCAAGGTGAAGTAAGACTTAGATACAAGGTTAAAAACTAATATGTTTTCCTATAAATACAAATTTAAAAGAGTTTCGAGGAGGTGGCAACAAAGAATCAATAGGCAACAAATGTTAATGGGTTCAGAGTAGCTATTTGTTTATCAATCTTGTCTTTGAATCACAATAGTAATTGAACTTTTAAATGTTAACGAGTAATAAATTGGTTTAGTTTACAATACTCACACAAACCCCTTAAAATCATCTTTGCACAGCAATCCATTTAGATATCTAGTAATAATTTACAAGAATATATTTCATACAATCATACAGTAGCCTTGTTCATACAATCTAGTAACCAAGTTCAAATAACCTAAACCCTAATCCAGTAATCAAGTTTAAAACCAAAAACCTTAATATCCAATAACCTATTTTATAAAACCAGAAACCCTAATTCCACTTTTCCAAAAACTAAAAAACCAAAAACTTCAGCTTTGTTTTCTAAACCATAATTTTGTAAAAAATCTAATCTTGTTTTTCTAAAACCTTAATTTTATAAAAATCCTAGTTTGTATATCTATTGTTTAATATGGTATTCAAATGTAGAATTGATTCTTAATGCATGTTTATTTATTATATGTCTTGATGGATGATTTATTTCTATTTAATTTTATGATGGATGGTTTAATTTTTTGATGAATGGTTGAACATTTTTTTTTTATAATTATTGATTTATTTTGGTTTAAAAATTGTAAAAGGTGTGTTTCCACTTTGTGGGTACCTTAGTTTTTATTATGTAATTCAATTTGTCTTTTAAGGATTTTGGGACTATTTTGGTGGGTATCCCATGTTATTTATTTATCTTGTTTTTCTTTTGGATATTGGACACTTGTAAAGGCATGTTTCCATCCATGGATGGGTGTCTATTTATTATTTTATTCGGACTTATTTTGATTTTAATACCATGATTATTATTCACATGTAGTATGGATAATTTTATAATATTTAAGAATTTAATAATATATGAACCCAAAAAGGAGGTCGGTTCCAATGAAGTGAGGGTTATGAGGGTGCTGGGTCATTCTCACCTTCCCCATACGTACCTAACTTTTCGAACCCATTAGGGAGTTAGTAATTCCTTAGGAATCGAGTCATCCACCTCTTTCTTTTTCCTGATCCATTTGGCTGGCGACTCCATTTTCTCTGGGTTTAGGTCCATGTTCTCTAAGGCCCTAAGCCTAACAGTGCCAAGTTGCAACAACCATTCCACATGGGAGTGGGGGCAAAAATCCCCGCTCACACCTACTAATCAGCTCATAATTTTTCAAAACTGGGGCATCTTCATCAAAATCCAGTGAATCAAAATCAAATTTCTCATCAACTCATTATCATTTTTGCCTATCCTCTTGTATACTTGGCCCACCTTATGCACTTGGCTCACTTTGAGCCATCACACAAGTCCCTCCGCTTTTAGTTATCATGCTCATTTTCTTCAAAGTGGCTATATCCAATGCATCACTTTCATAAATTATTTGCATGTCGTAACTATTTGGATCAAAATTTTCATCAAGAGAAATGGCAAGCATAGTGACTATTCCACCAATACAAATTGCACCCTTTCTTTTATGAGTCACATTATCCAAAAATTTGGCTAACTAATACCCCGTGTTCACCGGTACATTATTGTCAACATGCAATAAGAAAAGTAATTCATTAAGTTCAACCACCTTGGGACTTTCCTTTCTAGCAATGAAACTACATGTCATGAACCGATTCAAAAATCTCAATGCAGGGTTCATCAATTGCATTGTTTTGGCCGATTTGGCCATATTTATCCCCCCCCCCAAACCTACTGCTCCCCATGTAAATTGCTATTTAAAGTCCTTAGGTATGGATTTATTCCCTTCTTGATTAAAAACAAATATGTCATTCAAATGCTCAATGGTGATAACATGTGATTTCCCATTCAATTTGAATCTTAACTTAGTGCAAAGTTTGGTTTCATCTTTTTCTACCTTAGGAGAATCAATAAACTCAATAGTTCAACTCTTTAAATTGCAAGGGTTTGAGGGTTATGAACTTCTCCCAACTCAAGTTCCTCACATACATGTCAAAAGTTTCCCTAATTTTTAAAGTATTAAGGAATTCATCACTCACATATCTTGAGGGAAAAAATCCCCTTGGTCGAATGGCCAATCTTTTTAAAGAGGATGAAAAAGATGATGGAAGATGTCTTCTTTTATGGTGGGACACCATCTTTGTCCTTGGCATCTTGAGATTTGAAGAAATTTGAAGCATTATGATGATTTGTTTGAGTTTTAGGAAGAAATATGGAAAAATTGATGGAAAAAAGTGAGTTTTTGGGTTGGTATGGGGCTTGGCCATGTGAGGGAGGCAAGGTTGAGAGAGAAAATGGGGTTTAAGGTTTGAACGAGAGAGAAAATGGGGAGAAGATTGGTTTTTAAAAAAGGGCTTCAAGATGGGTGACATGGTCAAGTCAGTCTTGCCTTGGCCGTGTCTCTGTTAAAATGAACTGGTATGGGAATTTACAAGGGACACGGCCAAGTTGAGTGGCCGTGTCTAGTTCTACAAAATTTGGGCTTCAAAGGTTGGTGAGGGAGACAGCCATCAGAATGGCTAAGTCATCTGGTCATGTCTGGTTCTGTCTCTTTGAAAGGAAATTTAAAGGGTCGAACACGGTTAAGGACACAGCCAAGTTGTCTGGTCGTGTCTACTACTGTGTTTTGAGAATAATTTTGACATGGGAACAGACACAGCCAAGTCATCTAGCGGTGTCAGCTACTACCAAATTGAAAATTTCTACACCATTTGATGTTTTAGCTGTGTCACTCATGGCTTGGCCATGTCTCTGAGTGTGTCTCATTCTACCCAATTTTGTTTAATCTTTTTCCTTCATTTTCTTATCCTGAAACTCAATCACAACAAAAATACCAATCAAAGCACCTATTCCATTCAATTTATTAACACCTTTCACATACCAAAATTAAAATTTAGAACTCCAAAATACAAAAAATTAATTAAGAAGATGAATAAAAACTGATGGGTTGGCTCTTATTGAGCGCTTCTTTAACATTGTATAGATAGACGTGGTTGCTTCATGTATCTACAAACACCACACTTTCAATGGTTGTTGCATCCTTCAACTCCTTCAAGTAGGGTTTCACTCTTTGGCCATTTACCTTGAAAGTTTCATTGGTTTTCAAATTTAGCAACTCAACAACTCCATATGGCAAGGTTTGAACAACTTGGAATGGACCACTCCAACGAGACTTCAACTTTTAGGGAAAACCCTCATCCTTGAATTGAATAAAAGGACTTTTATTCCTGGTTTAAAAGTCCTTTTGAGCATAATCTTGTCATGCATCACCTTAGTTTTTTCTTTATAAATTATTGAACTCTCATAGGCTTCATTTCTATGCTCATCTAGCTCAAAAATTTGTAACATTCTCTGCTCTTTCACCCTATCTAAGTCCATATTCGTAGCCTTGATTGTCCAATAGGTTTTGTGCTCTAATTCCACCTGCAAGTGGCATGCCTTGCCAATGACTAGATGTTATGGACTCATTCCCAAAGGTGTTTCAAAAGATGTCTGATATGCCCAAAATGCTTATGGAAGGCGCATTCCCAATCCTTCCTAGTTACACTTACTGTTGTCTCTAAATTTCCCTTGATCTACTTATTAAAGGTTTCTACTTAGCTGGATGTTTGGGGATGGTAGGGAGTTTCCACTTTATGCTTAATACCCATCTTGGTCATTAGCTTTTCAAACCGATTATTGCAAAATTGGCTTCCTCCATCACTGACTATCACTTTAGGGGTTCCAAACCTGCTTAAGATGTATTCCTTCAAAAATTTCAAAACAATGTTAGCATCATTGGTCCTAGTGGGAATAGACTCCACCCACTTGGACACGTAATCAATAGCAAGAAGGATATACTCAAAATTGAAAGATTTGGGAAATGCCCCATGAAATCAATTCCCTATACATAAAAAATTTCCACCACAATAAAAATATAATAAGGCATTTCATTTCTCTTGCTAATTTTCCTACTCTTTGGCATCTATTAAACCTTATAAAAAAGTTATAAGCATCTTTAAAAAGAGCATGCTAATACAAACTACTTTGAAGGATATTCTCTATAGTTTTCTTACCTCTAAAATGTCCTCCACAATATATGTTATGGCAAAATTCAGCACTTGCAGTTTTTTTCCCCTGGCACACATCATCTGATGATCTCACCCTTGCAAATTCTAAACAAGTATTGTTTTTCCAAAAATAGTACTTACAGAAATGTAGAAATCTCTTCTTTGCCTAAAAATTCAAGTTTTTTTTCTCACACCACCGCAAGAAAGATAATTAGCAATATCGGCATACCATGGTGTTTGTGTTATCCCAAAGTGTTCATCAGGAAATTTTTCAAAAGCATGCTCAAGGGTAATTTGTGCATTATAATCATTAAAGGGTAGCCTAAAAAGATGGTCAGCCACTATATTTTCACTACCCTTCCTATCCTTGATTTCTACATCAAACTCTTGTAGCATAAGAACCCACCTAATGAGCCTAGGTTTAGCTTGTAGTTTAGTCAACAGGTATTTCAAGGTTGTATGATTAGAAAATACAAGGACTTTACAGCTTATCAAATAAGATCTAAATTTATCAAGTGTAAACACCACAGCTAACATCTCTCACCAAGTAGTTGTGTAATTTACCTGTGCATCATTCAAAGATAAACTTGCATAATAAATCACACATAAGAGTTTATTTACCCTTTGTCCTAGCACAATGCCTATAGCATAGTTTGAAGCATAACACATAATCTCAAAGGGAAAATCCTAATTAGGAGCAACAATCATAGGAGCAGAAGTTAATTTTTCTTTCAAGATGATAAAAGCTTCTAAACACTTATCATCAAAGACAAATGGAACATCTTTTCCAAGCAAATGACACAAAGGACATGAAATTTTTGAAAAGTCCTTTATGAACCATCTATAAAATCCAACATGTTCCAAGAAACTTCTAATCCCTTTAACAGATGTGGGAGGTGGAAAATTAGCAATCAAGTCAATTTTGGCTTTATGCACCTCAATGTCCTTACTAGATACAACATGCCCTAAAACTATACTGTGATCTACCATAAAATGACTATTTCCCATCTCAAGGTTAAATTGCATTCAATACACCTTTCAAGTACAAGATTCAATTTATCAAAGCAATCATCAAATAAAGTGCCAAAAAATAGAAAAATCATCCATGAACACCTCTATGAACTTATCCAACATATCAGAAAAGATGGATAGCTTACATCTTTGGAACATACCTGGGCCATTACAAAGTCCAAATGGCATCCTTCAAAACGCAAATGTTCCAAAAGGATAAGTGAAAGTGGTCTTGGGCTGATCTTCTGGTGCTATAAGGACTTGGTAGTAACCTAAAAGACCATCAAGAAAATAGTAAAAAGCATGTCCAGATAATCTATCAAGCATCTAAACAATAAATGGTAAAGGAAAGTAATCTTTCATGGTGACATTATTTAATTTCCTATAGTTTATGCACATTCACCACCCAATTTGAGTTCGTGAAGGTACCAACTCTCCCTTCTCATTTTGGATCACTATTTGGTACCCATCCACATGCATAGTAAATTACCCCTTCATCAAGTACTTTAAGAACCTCCTTCTTGACTACCTCACCCATATTCAGATTAAGCCTTCTCTGAGCTTCCCTTATTAGTTTAGCACCTTCCTCTAAAATTATTTTATGAATACATATGGAAGGACTAATACCCTTGATATCACTCAATCCCCAACCAATGACTTTCTTAAGTTTCTTTAGTACTTCCACAAGTTTCTCTTTTTCATCACTATTGAGAGTCACAAAAATTATCATTGGTTGTATGTTGCTCTCCCTAAGAAAAACATACTTTAAATGCTTTGGGAGTTCTTTAATTTCAAACACTTTTGGTTGAATCTCCTCTTCCTCAATCTCAAGTTCCCTCTCATTACTCTCATCATCCAACATGGACTTGCATTCCTTAATTTCTGCACCAAAAATTTCAACTACTTTTCTACAAGAAAACTTCTTCAATAGCAAGATCAGTATAATCAATAAAAGAGTAGTCTTCATACACAGTAGTAGTGGGAAAAGAAGAATTGTAATATCCTCATTTATGCCCTAGAAGTTTTGCATATTGTTGTTGTTGTTATTGTTATAAATTGGATTGAATGTATATGATGGGATAAGAAAAGAATTTGGGAGGAGAATGCTTGTGTATATGTGTTTTGGAAAGAAAATAGGGTTTAGAGAGAATGGTATATGTTGTGTATATGATAATATATATAACATATAAATGGGTCAAAGGAAGAGTCAAAGGAAGAGAGATATTTTTGTGTTAAGTGTGTAATTACATATAAGGGCTTATATGAGACAAATAGTTAGTTATATGGTTAAGGGCAATTTGGTAATTGCTTGGATAAGATTACTTGGTGGAGATTAAAAGCAAAATTTGACTTTGTGTCTTGATCATTTTCTTCTTTCTTTCATGAAGTGGCCGGCTCCTCCATAGACAAAGGGAAGCAAGAGGTGAAGAGAGGTTCTTGATGACTTGAGTTCAAAATTGAAGGAAGATTAAGTGTTCAAGTGTTGATTCAAGAAGTTTTTAACTAAGGTAAGATCTTCCCTTTGATTTCTTTCATTCTTTTGAAGTGGTATGGGAAGTTAATTAGGGTTTGATGATTTGATGATGAGATGTGTTTATGATTTGTTCTCAAGTGTTAAATTGGTTTTAAGTTAATAGTTTAAATAGGTGTTGTTGTTGGAAGTGGTAAATGTTGATTTTGAAAGGTGGAGAAGGATGGTGATTTTAGTGTTTTGAGATGATGTGTGTTTAATTGTTATATTAATGAGTTGTGAAGTAATTCTTGTGGTGAATATGTGTTTAGAACATTGATTATGTTCATTTGAAACATGTTATATGATGAATATTGTGTTTGAGTGCAATTGAGAAAGTGTTGGTTTTAGTTAAGGTTGTGCTTATGGTGACACGGCCAGAAGCAATGAAGAGACACGCCCGTGTCATTTATTTGTGTTGGCTACTGCCTCTTTTATTTTTAGAGACACGGCCGTGTTCCTCAAGTGGGCTGGGCGTGTCCCTCAAATGAGTTGGATATTGTTTGATTTCTTTGTTCTTTTTGCATGGTTTGGGTTCTTCAAAGGTAGTTTGGTCTCTAAACCTAAACATAAACATTTTAAACATACTTAAACTAAGGAATGACTTAATCAAACACTTGTGGATGATCCTAAAGCTATGACTAATATAAATTGTTCTTGCATTGTTGAAATTGAACAATGTTATGTTATGCATTGTGAATAGTAATGTGTTTCATGAGTAATGTGGAATGAAATGTTGATATTTATGAATGATGCTATGTGAGATATAATGTGATCATGGATGAGATAAATATACACTTGAATAATGAAGTGTTATATTGTGAAATGAAATGTGAAGCCATTGTTTTTGGCTAAGGTAATTCAATGGGGATAAATGAGGCATGTTTGCCTAAATGATAATGAGAATTGAGAATGAAAACTAAATGAATTGTGTGGCTAATGTGTTATTCCATTTTCAGAGTTTGTTGTTGGTGGCATGCCTAATAAGTGTAACAATCTCTTGAAGTTAGGTTGGATTGAATCCTTGAAGCCTAATTGAGATGTTACCACCCTTGAAGCTAGGTTGGGTTAGTTCTTGAAGCCAAGTTGGGTTGAAGCTTAGCATGCTTTGCTCCCCTTGAAGCTTGGTTGAACTTAATCCTTGAAGCCTAGTTGGGCATATGATATTGATAAATGTGATAACAAACCAAAGCATTAACTCTGAAAATTGAATGGCATATTAGTGTGTCTTGGGCCCAATGCTTGTCTTTGTTTAATGTGAGTCATGATTTGTTTATTGTTGTTCATGGATGATTAAATGATTAAATAATGAAGTATATGCAATGATGTTGAAATGTGATATGCATATATGTATGTTGATTATAAAATGTAAAGGGATGTTGTTAGCTTTGCATCTATGTTGTTACATATATGATATGAATTAGAATTGACATTGTATTGCATTAAAGCATATCCATTGCATGTTTTATCTTACTAAGCCCTTGGCTTAGCGCGATAGTGTTTAATCGCGCAGGTAATAGAGTTGATAGAGTTGAACCCGAGAGTTCATCAAGACCAAGTGAGAGTAGACCTTGAAGAATCCATTTTGGGAGATTAAAGATCAGAGCAAACTTGCCAATCATGTATACTTCTTTATATTTTGTAAAGAAATGTTTAATATGTAAATATGTACATATTTTATAACTTCCGCTGTGTAATATATAAATGTATATATATATATAACTAATATGTTTTGTTTTATAAGTAAATGATCTAATTTTCTATAATGTAAAATGATAAGGGTATTGTATCAAGTTTTAAAGGGTTTGAATGTTAAGAAAACCGTAGCATCCCTATGTTTGGTGCACTTATGCTACCTTGTTGTGGTTGTAGTGTGTGTGCATTGGATATGGGGGTGTTACAGGGGAAGTGTTAAAAATTAAAAATTTCACAGTTTGTCCTAAAACAGTCATGGTTAATTTTCCCTTTTTAACATCAATCAAAGTATTAGTTGTAGTCATAAAAGGCCTTCCTAACAAAATTGTGTGTTCAAAAACCCTAGGGATTTCTTCCACTATATCCAAGATAATTAAATCAACAGGAACAATCAAACCACCTACCCGAACTAGAACATCCTCTATGATTCCCTTAGGGTATTTAAGAGTTCTATCTGCAAGCTACAACACCAATTTAGTTGATTTAAGTTCTCCTAGATCTAATTTCAAATAAATAGAATATGGCATCAAGTTTATACTAGCTCCTAGGTCATACATGCCAGTGGTTTCCTTCTCATTCCCCATGGAGATATTAACTATAAAACTTCCAGGATCCTTTAGCTTATGAGGTAACCTGTGTTGTAAAATGGCACTTGTTACTTTCAAAACTATCACCTTTTCATTCAGCTCATACCTTTTTTTCTTTTTAGTGTTTAGTTCCTTAAAGAAATTTTTAATCACCTCAAGTAAGGGGAGATTATACTTACCTTTGAGAGCATGTTATAACTTTCAAAAAATTGTTCATCTTGCTTCTCATTTTTTTAACTTGCTTGGGAAAGGAATTGGCAGTCTATAAGGATTGGAGATTTGTGCAACTTTGGTGAAGTTGGTTCCTATAATGTTTCCTCTTTATTTGATTAACTTGGTTGACCTTGGTCGGCTTGTATTTCCTCAGCATCTTCTTGATTTGAACCTGCATCCAAAGAATCACCAATTTTGTTATCAATTACCTTATCACTTCTCAAGACCATGATTGCCTTGGCTTACTCTGGTTGGCTTGGAAATTTTCCCTATTGATGTGCTTGTAGTTGGTTAGCCAATTGGCCAACTTGCATTTCAACCTTCTTCAATGATGCTTCCAAAGAATCAAACATTTTTTTTTTCAATTCTTGATTTTGTGTGCTTGTTTTAATGAAAGCATTCAAGTTTTCTTCTATGGTGGGTTTCTTCAGTTGACCTTGATGTAAAGATTATTCTTAAAATTGAGGACCTCTTTGATAAGGTTGGAAGGATTGCTCAGGTGGAATGTGTTTGTTGATTCTTCCAAGAGAAATTTGGCTAATTTCTCCAACTGGGATTATAAAAATTGGAAAATGGATCATTTCTCCCTCTTTGTTGGAAACCTTCAAAGGAATAAATTTTCTCTTACCCATCTTGGAATTAATCAAAATTTGTGAAACACATATTTTCATTATGACTTCCAACACCACACAATGCACATGTTTCTTAACTTGACATAGGCAAGTTTCTTCTAGCATTCAACAATTTTACTTGCCTTATTAACTCTGCTATTTGTCTTGCTATTTCTGAATTTGCATTGAACTCATATGCTCTTCTATGCCTTTCTCCAATACTCTTCTGCTATGAATTTGCTCCCAACATTTCAAATAACCTAATAGTTTTCGCAACTGTCTTATCACCTGTTGCACCCTCTGTTGCATTATCCACTATATTTTGACTTTATTGAGTGAGCCCATCATAAAAGAATTGATTGAGCATTTTTTGTGGATAATAATGATGAGAACATTAGAACAACAAAGGTTTGAAGTGATCCCATGCCTCATGAAATGATTCTCCATCCAATTAGGTGAATGTTGCAATATTTCCCCTAAGTTCCTTTATTTTCTGGTATGTATAGAATTTTTCCATGAATTTGTTATAAACTTCGGTCCATATGGTTAGCAAATTTTTTTCGTAAAGTCATTAACCATGCCTTGGCCCTATCCTTCAAACTATAAGGGAAACACCTCATTTTTAGCTCATCTTCCATCAATGCTTGCAAAAAGAATGTATGTAAGGTTGTATAAAAATCACGAATGAAGTTGAGAGGATCTTCATTCAACAATCCATGAAAAAAGGGTAGCATACTATAATGAGTATTTTTTAGTTCATAGTTTCTTACTACGTTGCTCAATCATATACATAATGTAGTTACCCCAATAATTTGTTGGGCAAACTCTTTCATGGGCAATTCTTCTACTCCACCCATCTCTACTTACGTGTTCTCCTCAAATTGCTCTTCGGTGTCATCTCCCTCTTGTCCCAAAGGATTCATTCCCTCGGTTCTAGGAAGTCTATGAATGTCATCTACAAATGGAACAAGTTCGCTGCCTTGAGACCTTCGTCCTTGCATAAATCACCTATGAAATTCAAAAAGAAACACTTAAATAATTAAATAATTAAAATAATAAAATCAAATTATTACCTAAATTGCCTTCCCTGGCAGCGGCGCCAAAAACTTGTTGCGCTCTGCTTAATACTACTAAAGGCAACACTCGTAACTATACGAGATAGTTTGTAATACCCCCGTACCCCATATACGTACACCGCATACACCCACACAACATGTGATATACGCATAGAGGATATAAAGGTGTCACAATTCATTTTAAAACAAAACAATCTTTAGCTATAAAACCAAATCATCATTACTAAAATCTGAATAAACTAAAAACATTTAACTTATATAATGGAAAGTAATAGATAAAACATTTCTTTGTTAAAATGCATATATATATATCACCATTACCCAAAATTTTATCCAAATTATTTGTTTAATAAGCAGGGGAAAATACATAAGTTTACATCAAAATCAATAAGTACAAAAATATGAAATGTATACATGCTGGCAGTTCGTCTCTGATCTTGATGTCCACAACTATCTCTAATCTCAAGCCTAGACTCGACTCAGTCTAGACGAGCTCTCCAGCACAACCGGATCAACCTTGTCACCTGCGCAATGAACCACAATCGCGCTAAGCAGAAAGCTTAATGTTACAAACTTTGATTCAATAAAGATCAATGCGATGCTCATACATAATACATATGAATATATCAACACATTACATTATATCTCAACATATTAATCATTTGCATCAAATTTCATAAATCACATTAAAACAAAGACAAACATGGGCCCAAAAAGGATCTAATATGCTATTCAAGGTTCAGAGTTACTACTTTGGTCCATATTGACACCTTGTGTCTAGCCCCGTAGGCAATATATATATATATATGTCCATGGATAATGTAACAGCCCAGTCTCTTGGACCTCAACCCGGCTAGACCCTTAGGCCCCAGTATCTTGATCCTCAACCCGGCTAGACTGTTATAGTTTTTGAGGCTTACGACCCGGTCTTTTCACCCTAAAAACATCACATTTATCAGCTGGGCTTGGCTTATGACCCGGTCTTTTCACCTGCCCAGCAATTCATAGGCATGCCGCTAAACCTAGAACTCTGAAAATTGAATAACATACTAGGCACACAATTAATTCATTTATCTCATTATCAAATACTTTCACAATTCATTTCTCATTTCATTTCTCATAATCTAACTAGGCTCATTGTCTTATTATATCTTCATTTTTCTCACCTTTCTCATTCTTCTCTTTTTTATCCATATCAATTTGTTTCATTATGATTTCACATGTCTTACCACATTAATCCATATTTCTTTTCATATACAATACATTACTCAATTGCATTGATACATCAACATAATTCACATCATGCATATCATAACATATAACTCATTCATCAAAAATGTATCAATTAACTTAACACATTTCTAAACTAACTGTGTCAAGTCCCAATGTCATGTAAGTGTATGCAATCATCCAAAGTTTGTACTTACCTCTTAAAGCAACAACACCACTCTAACAAACTCCTCTTCCAAAATAACTCTCAACACTTGAATTAAGGTAGCTCAAATCTCTTCAAAACCTAATCCAAATATGATTAACTACACTCACTTAGTGATACACATAAGAGAATAAGGAAGAGAACTATCTAGGGCAAACTCTACACTTGAGCGTGTCCTTGGTCGTGCCCTAAATCTACAATACAGAAGCTTTGACATGCTCAGTGACATGGGCATGTCACTGCACGTGTCAATTCTCCTTTAACACAGAAGCTATGACACGCTAAGAGACATGGACGTGTCACTGGATGTGTTAATCTTCCAACAACACAGTAGCTTTGACATGCTCAGTGACATGGGCATGTCACTGGACATGTCACCAACCCAGAAAACAGAACCAATGACATGCCAAAAGACATGGCCGTGCTCCTGGGCATGTCAGGCCAAAAACCCTGAAATCGACACCAACAAAGCCACATCCAACAACATCTTTCTTACCCTTTTTCACTCCAAACAAACTTAACCAAAACCATCAACAATCCATATAATACTTGAGTAAACCTTAAAACAACTCAATTACAAACATTAAAACACAATCACAACCATTTATCACAACTCAAACTTACACCATCCACACACTTGTCTTTTTCACCAAACTTAACCCTTTTCTCTTCAATCCAACCCAAAAATCATAGTTACCATGACCAAATACTTCAAACACACCATCATAAACACATCTACAACAAACAACCCAACAAACCCAAAAATACAAACTCAAAAGAAAATAAAGAAACAAGTTGGAAACTTACAAAAAATGAAGAAAATCCTTAAAACTCCAACTTGATCTCTTGAAAACCTCCAATCTCTTAAGTTTGGAAGCAATAAAATCCCTTTTCCTTTGGTTGATAATGGTGGCTGACCAAAGAAGAGAAAGAAGAAGAAGAAGATGAAGCAAAGTCAACCTCTTTTAACCAAACACTCTCTCCTTAAATCACTCTCCACCAAGAGTTTAATTAATAAAATAATAACTCAATTACATCATCTTCCACTAACTTAAATAAATCCATTTAAATACTGAAATATCTCTTGACCAAAATAAACCCATTGACTTGTATATAATATATATCTCTTCATATAAACAACATATACACACTCCTTCCTCTTATCTTCTCACTTAATTAAACATACACTTAAAAATCCTTTAATCCAATACAACAATTAATATTCCAAAATTTTAGGGTATCATTTGGGATATTACAATTCTCCCCCTCTATAAATAAATTTCGTCCTTAAAATTACCTATTCTCAAGTCTCAAATAACTGGGGATACTGATCTCGCATCAATTGCTCACTCTCCCAAGTTGCTTCTTCTTTAGCATGATTCTTCCAAAAAACCTTCACAAGTGGCACTTTCTTATTTCTCAACTCTTTCACTCCATGTGCTAAAATAGCCACTGGTTCTTCTTCAAAAGTTAGATCCGGACTCACTTCAATAGATTCTACTGACAAAATATGAGATGGGTATGACCTGTACATCCGTAACATAGAAACATGGAAGGCATTGTGAATTCGATCCAACTCAGGTGGCAAAGCAAGTCTATAAGCAACTGGTCCAACTCTATCCAGTATCTCATAAGGTCCAATGAAATGTGGACTCAGCTTTCTTTTGCGGCCAAATCTTAAAATTCTCTTCTAAGGAGACACTTTCAGAAAAACTTTATCTCCAATACTGAACTCTATGTCTCTCCTCTTTAAATCTGAATAGGATTTATGTCGGTCTGAAGCTGCTTTCAACCAATCCCGAATTATCTTCACTTTCTCTTCTGTTTCTTTTATCAAATCGGGACCAGCCAACTTACCTTCTCCAACTTCATCCGAACATAGAGGCATCCTGCATCTTCTTCCATACAATGCCTTATAAGGTGCCATTCTAATACTGGACTGATGACTTTTGTTATAAGCAAACTCAATCAATGGCAAGAATCTGTCCCAACTCCCAGAGAAATCAATGACACAACTTCTCAACATGTCCTCTAAAATCTATATCACTCTCTCTGACTGCCCATTTGTCTGCAGATAAAAAGCAGTGCTAAAGTGCAATTGAGAACCCAAAGCAGCATGCAAACTCTTCCAAAACCTTGAATTAAACTGAGGATCTTGATCAAACACTAAAGAAATTAGGACTCCTTGCAATCTCACTATCTCACTGATATACAGCTTAGCTAACTTCTTAAGAGAATAGTCCATTCGAACTGGAAGAAAGTGATATGTCTTTATCAATTGATCAATAATCACCCAAATTGCATCATGCTTCTTCTGAGTTAAAGGTAACCCAGTCACAAAATCCATAGTCACTCTCTCCCATTTCCATTTTGGCACTGTTAAAGGTTGGAGCAACCCCAAAGGAACTTGGTGCTCGGCCTTCACTCTCTGATAGGTGAGACATTTGGATATAAACTCCGCTATGTCCCTCTTCATACTTGACCACCAATAATTTTGCTTCAAATCATGATACATCTTGGTACTCCCAGGGTGCATAATAAAAGCCGACTGATGTGCTTCCTCTAAAATAGTCTTTTTCAATCTTGCATCATTAGGAACACACAATCTATTATTGTACCATAAACTACCATCACTTCTCACACGGAAATCTTGGCTCTCCCCCTTTTGGCAATCCGATACAACTTTCTAAATTTTCTCATCTACCAATTGAGCCTCTCTAATCTGATCCAACAACACCGGTCTCAACTGCAATTGATCCAACAAAGCACCATCACTACAAGGCTCGAAACTAGCATGCAACGCTCTCAACTAAACAAGCAACAAGAGCGAATAAGTAGTCAAACCTGCCAATGACTTCCAACTCAAGGTATCAGCAACAACATTTGCCTTACCAGGATGATAATCAATCAAACAGTCATAGTCTTTGATCAACTCTAACCACCGTCTCTGCCAAAGATTCAGCTCTCTCTGAACCCCCAAGTATTTCAAACTCTTGTGATATGTATAAATGAAACACTTCTCCCCATAAAGGTAATGTCGCCAAATCTTCAAAGCAAAAATTATGGCTGCTAACACCAAATCATGCGTCGAATAATTCAACTCATGCGGCTTCAACTACTGAGAAGCATAAGCTATGACTTTACTCTCTTGCATCAAAACACAACCTAAACCATTATGTGAATCATCACTGACAATCACATATGGTTTATCTTCCACAGGCAAGGTAAGAACAGGAGCTTGAGTCAACATCTCCTTCAACTACTCAAAGCTTTCTTGACACTGATCTGTCCACACGAATCTAACTCCCTTCCGAAGCAATCTGGTGAGTGGAGTAGCTATTAAAGAAAAACCTTTCATAAACAGTCGATAATAGCCTGCCAAACCCAGAAAACTTTTAACTTCAGTTACTGATTTCGGTGGACTCCAATTCAAAATAGCTTCAACTTTACTTGGATCAACTTTAATACCATCTGCTGAAACTACATGACCCAGAAAAGTCACTTGATCAAGCCAAAACTCACATTTCGACAGCTTAGCATACAGCTGCTTCTCTCTCAAGGTCTGCAATACAATCCGCAAGTGCTTATCATGATCCTCCTCATTATGCGAATACACCAAAATATCATCTATAAAGACTACCACAAACTGATCCAAATATGGTCTAAACACCCTGTTCATCAATCCATAAAACCTGCACCAAAAACTCATAATGCCCATACCTTGTGCGGAAATCTGTCTTGGGAACGTCTTCCCCTCTGATTCTCAACTGATAGTACCCTGATCTTAGATCAATCTTGGAGAAAATTGTTACTCCTTTCAACTGATCAAAGAGATCATCTATCCTAGGCAAAGGAAACTTGTTCTTGATGGTCACCTTATTCAACTGCCGATAATCAATTAATAATCTTAAGGTACCATCCTTCTTCTTCACAAACAAAACAGGAGCTCTCCATGGAGAAACACTAGGGAGAACAAACCCTTTATCCAATAACTCCTGCAACTGCACCTTCAACTCTCTCAACTCAGCAGGTGCCATGCGATAAGGAGTAATAGAGATAGGAGTGGTACCAGGCAACAAATCGATACCAAACTCAACCTCTCTCTCAGGGGGTATCCCTAGTAACTCTGCAGGAAAAACATCTGGGAAATCCACAACTGTGGGTATACTATCAAGCTGAGAACCCACTACTCTAGTATCTACCACATGAGCAAGATAAGCATCACACCCTTTTCGAATCAACCTCCTAGCTGCAACAACTAAAACAAACATGGATGCAAGTTGTCTCTGCTCACTAGATACCATAGCACTTCTACCATCACCGGTTCTAAGAGTAACACACTTATTCTGATAATCTACTATAGCTCCATGCTTGGACAACCAATCCATGCCCAAAATATATCATACTCCTTAAAAGGCATTTCAATCAAATCACCAAGAAACTCGTCACCCTAAACAACCACTGGGCTATCTCGGTGCACCATACTTACCACAACACTATGCCCTAAAGGATTTGTCACCAAAACATCAAATCCTAGGGACTCAGAATGCAATTCAGACACAGGCAAGATGGATGCACTTATGTAAGAATGCGTAGATCCTGGATCTATCAAAGCAAGAACTGAAATGTCAAATAAAGAAAATGTACCCGCAATGATGGCTGAAGCATCCGACTACCTCTGCATCACATATACTCACTGAGAAGGCCCAGCCTCATCTGGCCTACTACCTCCGGATGTAGAGCCTCCTCTCTAATTGAAACCAGGTCGACCACCTCTACCGAAACCTCTGCCACTATGACCTCCTCTGACACTAGGTCGAGAAACTGCAGAATCTGCCTGCCTATCCTCCTGTAGCTCAGGATAATCTCTGATGAAATGGTCAGGTGATCCGCATCTAAAACACTCAGCTGGTCCACCTATCTTCCAACAAACATCCCCGTGTATCCTACCATAATGGACACATGTAGGTGGAGTAGACCTTTGAGCCACTGGGGTCGGTGCACTAGCCACAGAAACTGTAGGTCTCGATCTCTGCCTCTGATATAGTACTGACCTAACATGCTGCCTCTGGCCCCAACTGAACCTCTAAAAATGACCTCCTCGGCCTCTCTTTGCAGATGAACACCCTGCCTCAAACTGGGGTCTCCTAACTCTGGTCTCCTCCTCAGTAGTAGCTGCTGCAATAGCCTGTGCTCTCTCAACACTCTGGGGCTGCTGTAACTAGCTGGGAAAGATCCTGATACCAGGAACTAGCAACAATACACATAATAGAGGGTCTACCCCTCCTCAAATCTCCTGCATTGGTCTATCTCATCTAAAATAATCCCACCAGCATAATGACTCAACCGGATAAACTCAATCTCATACTCTGTCACAATCTGGTTATCCTATCTTAGATTCAGAAACTCCATCTTCTTAGCATCCTTATACTCCCTCGGAGTATACTTCTGCTCAAACTCCCGCAAAAAATCACCATAAGACAAGGTTGGTGGATCATCCATCTCATGTGGAACCATCTTCCACCAATCATACGCATCCCTCTGCAGAAGAGATCTAGCATAATCAAATTTCTCCTCAGGAGTGGCTTGCAACTGGATAAATACCCTCTAAACTCTATCCAACCACTGTTCAGCTATAGCAGGATCTGTAGTACCAAAGAAATCCTCCACCCCAAACTTCCTCAATTTATCATGCTGCCTCACCGGTTCTTGTGGCTGTGGTTGCGGTGATGGCTACTGCACTGGAGCCTGCCTCAAAAAATCTACCATATGCCTTAACCAAACCAGCGGAATCTCATCAGCAGCTAGTCCCTCTGGCACAGGAGCAGGTGCCTCTCCAGCTAACTCAACCCTAGCTCCATCTCTACCCTCAACAGGAGCTACACTCTTAGCACTACCTTCTACGAACTGACGTGACTGAGATGCCATCACTACCTATATCTGTAAACACAGCAGAATACCTCATTAAAGATCAGAACTGCCAGTGCCAATGCATGTATCTTATTTAAAAATCATATTTTAAAGTCAAAAATTTTCTTTTCCTTACAATTCACCTAGGTTGAGAACCTCAAACCTAGGCTCTGATATGAAAACAGTTGTAACACCCCCGTACCCCATATACGTACACTGCATACACCCACACAACATGTGATATACGTATAGAGGATATAAGGTTGTCACAATTCATTTTAAAACAAAACAATCTTTAGCTATAAAATCAAATCATCATTACTAAAATCTGAATAAACTAAAAACATTTAACTTATATAATGGAAAGTAATAGATAAAATATTTCTTTGTTAAAATACATATATATATATATATCATCATTACCCAAAATTTTATCCAAAATATTTGTTTAATAAGCAGCGGAAAATACATAAGTTTACATCAAAATCAATAAGTACAAAAATATGAAATGTATACATGATGGCAGTTCATCTCTGATCTTGATGTCCATAATTATATCTAATCTTAAGCCTAGACTCGACTCGGTCTAGGGCACAACCGGATCTACCCTGTCACCTGCCCGATGAACCATAATCACGCTAAGCAGAAAGCTTAGTGGTACAAACTTTGATTCAATAAAGATCAATGCGATGCTCATACACAATACATATGAATATATCAACTCATTACATTATATCTCAATATATTAATCATTTGCATCACATTTCATAATTCACATTAAAACAAAGACAAACATGGGCACAAAAAGGATCAATATGCTATTCAAAGTTCAGAGTTACTGCTTTGGTCCATATTGACACCTTGTGTCTAGCCCCGTAGGCAATATATATATATATCCATGGATAATGTAACAGCCCAGTCTCTTGGACCTCAACCTGGCTAGACTCTTGGGCCCCAGTATCTTAATCCTCAACCCGGTTAGACTATTACAGTTTTTGAGGCTTACAACATGGTCTTTTCACCCCAAAAACATCACATTTATCAACTGGGCTCGGTTTACGACTGGGTCGTAAACCTCAAAAGGCTGGGTTGTAAGCCAGGCCAGCTGATAAATATGATGTTTTTGGGGTGAAAAGACTGGGTCGTAAGCCTCAAAAACTGTAGCAGTCTAGCCAGGTTGAGGACCAAGATACTGGGGCCTAAGGGTCTAGCCAGGTTGAGGTCCAAGAGACTGGGGCTGTTACATTATCCATGGATATTTATATATTGCATACGGGGCTAGACACATGGTGTTATTATAGACCAAAGCAGTAACTTTGAAATTTGAATAACATATTAGATCCTTTTTGGGCCCATGCTTGTCTTTGTTTTACTGTGAATTATGAATTATGATACAATTGAGCAATATAATGTTATGAGTTGTGCTTATGAATTATTTGAAAAATATAAGAAAGTGGATTGATGTGACATCTATATGCATTGTGCATTTGGTATTGCATTGAGTTAAATTGTTATTATCAAAGTTTGTACCACTAGGCTTCGGCTTAGCGCGATTGTCTCCATCGTGCAGGTGACAAGGTAGACCCAGTTGAGCCAGAGAGTTCTTCTAGACCAGGTCGGGTCTAGACTTGCAGTTGAGCTTGTAGAGTTGCTATCGAGATCAGAAACACTGCCAGCAACATGTATATATTTTTATGTTATTGTACATTTTGAGTTTTATGCATAATATATTATATATTTAATTTTATGTATTGTTTATTATAAAGAATGTTTGGGTCAATGTATTTGAAATGGGAGAGTACGTGTGTTTTAAATTATATGTATCTATATGTATAAATGTTTGAGAAAATTGGTGAAATTGAGAAGTATGGTTGAGAGGGTGATTGGAAATTATTGGAAGTGTTTTCTTTTTGCAGGTTGAGTAATTGCTAGATTTTGGGATATCCAAAATACAAACAAAACTCTGGAGAATTTTTCCCAGAGATTTTTATATATATTATTTATTTTGGGTTCTTATAACAAGTAAATAATAATTATATTCTATTTAATTTTTATATATTTAGAATTTGAAATTTTAAATTGAAAATGTAAAAAAAAATTAGTAAATTTGTCTGTGACATTTTTGTATCGTATATGCGTATTTTACATATGCTAGAAATATGTTTTGTATGTATATAGGGTATAAGGGTGTTACATTTGTTTTGGTATCAGAGCCTAGGTTTGAGGTTCTCGACCTAGGTGGGATGATAAAAAGAGAAAATGGGGGATTTGAAATATAGTTTTTAATTGTAATACATGCATTGGCACTGGCAGTTTTTGATCTCTGATATAGTACCTTCTGCTTTGTTTGCAGATATAGGTAGTTATGACGTCTCGACCGCATCAGGCTGCTGAGGGTAGTGCAGAGAGTGTGGCTCCATATGAGGGTAGAGATGGAGCTAGAGTTGTATCTGCTGGTGAGGCGTCTATTTCTGTACCTGTGAGACCAGCAGCTGATGAGGTTCCGCCTAGCTGGGTATGGCATATGGTAGAGTTGTTGAGGCTGGCTCAAGTTCCGCAGCCACCACAGCCGCAGCCGCAGTTACCGGTGAGGCAGTAGGATAAATTGAGAAAGTATGGGGCTGAGGACTTTATTGGTACTACAGATCTTGTTGTAGCAAAGCAGTGGCTAGACCGGGTTCAGAGGATATTTATTCAATTACAGGCTAATCCAGAAGAGAAGTTTTATTATGCCAGATTTCTTCTGCAGAGAGATGCATATGATTGGTGGAAGACGGTTCCACATGCTCTGGATGATCCACCAGTTCTGACCTATGATGATTTGCTGTGGGAATTTGAGCAGAAGTATACTCCGAGAGAGTATAAAGATGCAAAGAAGATGGAAGTCCTGAGTCTGAGATAGGATACCAGGACAGTGACCGAGTATGAGATCGAGTTTATCCAGTTGAGTCACTATGCAGGTGGGATCATTTCTGACGAGTTTGACAGGTGTAGGAGGTTTGAGGAGGGATTGAGACCCTCTATCATGTGCATCATCGCAGGCTCTCGGTATCAGGATTTCTCCCAGTTAGTTGCAGCTGCCAAGAGTATTGAGAGGGCGCAGAGTCTTGCAGCAGCTGCCAGGGTTGAGGAGACCAGAGTTAAGAGACCCCAGAGTGAGGCAGGGTCTTCATCAGTGAAGAGAGGCTGAGGGGGACATTTTCAGAGGTTTAGTAGGAGTCAGAGGCAGTTTGGTAGGTCAGTACAGCAGTAGAGACAGAGATAGAGACCTGCAATTTCAGTGGCTAGTGCTCCGACCCTAGTGGCTCAGAGACCTACTCCACCTACTTGCGTTCATTGTGGTAGAGTACACGGAGGTGTCTGCTGGTGGAGAGGTGCTTCGAGAGTGTGTTTTAGATGTGGGTCATCAGACCATTTTATCAGAGATTGTCCCAAGCCACCAGAGGTTAGGCAGACAGATACTGCATCTTCTCGACCCAGTGTCAGAGGGGGTCGTGGTGGCAGAGGTTTTAGTAGAGGTGGTCACCCTGGGTTTAGTTAGAGAGGAGGCTCTACATCCGGAGGCAGTAGGCCAGATGAGGCTAGGCCATCTCAGCGGGTTTATGTGATGCAGAGGCAGCTGGATGCTTCAGCCATCATTGCAGGTACATTTTCTTTATTTGGTATTTCAGTCCTTGCTCTATTAGATCCTGGATCTATGCATTCATACATAAGTGCATCCATCTTGCCTATGTCTGAATTACATTCTGAGTCCCTAGGATTTGATGTCTTGGTGACAAATCCTTTAGGGCATAGTGTTATGGTGAGCAGGGTGCACCGAGATAGTCCAGTTGTTGTTCAGGATGAGGAGTTTCTCAGTGACCTTATTGAGATGCCTTTTAGGGAATATGATCTGATTTTGGGCATGGATTGGTTATCCAAGCATGGGGCTATGGTAGACTGTCAGAAGAAATGTGTTAATTTGAGAACACGGGATGGTAGGGATGTTATAGTATCTAGTGAGCAAAGGTATCTTTTATCTATGTTTGTTTCAGCTATTTCAGCTGGGAGAATGATTCGGAAGGGATGTGAGGCTTATCTTGCTCATGTTGTAGATACTAGAGTAGTGGGATCCCTGCTTGAAAGTATACCCACAGTTGTCGAGTTTCCAGATGTTTTCCCTGATGAGTTGCCAGGGGTACCTCCTGAGAGAGAAGTGGAGTTTGGTATCGATTTGTTGCCTGGTACCACTCCTATCTCTATTACCCCTTATAGGATGGCACCTGCTGAGTTGAGAGAGTTGAAGGTGCAGTTGCAGGAGTTATTGGATAAAGGGTTTAGCCGCCCTAGTGTGTCCCCGTGGGGAGTGCCTATGTTGTTTATGAAGAAGAAGGATGATACCATGAGATTGTTTATTGATTATAGGCAGTTGAATAAGGTGACCATCAAGAACACGTATCCTTTGCCTCGAATAGATGATCTCTTTGATCAGTTGAAGGAAGCAGCAGTATTCTCTAAGATTGATCTGAGATCAGGGTACCATCAGTTGAGAGTCAGAGATGTGGATGTACCCAAGACAGCATTTCGTACGAGGTATGGGCATTATGAGTTTATGGTGATGCCCTTTGGATTGACGAATGCACCAGCAGCTTTTATGGATTTGATGAACAGGGTATTCATACCATATTTAGATTAGTTTGTGGTGGTCTTCATTGATGACATCTTGGTGTATTCGCGTAATGAGGAGGATCATGATAGGCATTTGCGGATCGTATTTCAGACTCTGAGAGAGAAGCAGTTGTATGCTAAACTGTCTACGTGTGAGTTCTGGCTCAATCAGGTAGCTTTTCTTGGTCATGTAGTTTCAGTAGAGGATATTAGAGTTGATCTGAGTAAAATTGAGGCTATCTTGAATTGGAGTCCACCAAAGACTGTGACAGATGTTAGAAGTTTTTCGGGATTGGTAGGCTATTATCGTCGGTTTGTGAAGGGTTTTTCTATAATAGCTACACCACTCACTAGATTACTTCAGAAAGGAGTTAAATTTGTGTGGACAGATCAGTGTCAGGCGAGTTTTGAGCAGCTGAGGGAGATGTTGACTTAAGCTCCTGTCCTTATCCTGCCTGTGGAAGGTAAACCATATGTGATATATAGTGATGCTTCACACAATGGTTTAGTTTGTGTTTTGATGCAGGAGGGTAGAGTCATTACTTATGCCTCTCGACAGTTGAAACCGCATGAGCTGAATTATCCAACGTATGATTTGGAATTAGCAGTAATAGTCTTTACCTTGAAGATTTGGCAGCATTATTTGTATGGGAAAAGTGTTTCATTTATACAGATCACAAGAGTTTGAAATACCTGGGTGTTCAGAGAGAGCTGAATCTTCGGCAGAGGCGGTGGTTAGAGTTGATTAAAGACTACGACTGTTTGATTGATTATCATCCTGGTAAGGCAAATGTTGTTGCTGATGCCTTGAGTCAGAAATCTTTGGCAGGTTTGACTGCTTATTCGCTCTCGTTGCTTGTTGAGTTGAGAGCATTGCATGCTAGATTTGAGTCTTCTGATGATGGTGCTTTGATGGCTCAGTTGCAGTTGAGGCTAGTCTTGTTGGATCATATTAGGGAGGCTCAATTAGCAGATGAAAGAATTTAGAAAATTGTGTTGGTTTGTCAGAAAGGGGAAAGTCGAGACTTTTATGTAAGGGATGATGGCAGTCTACGGTATAGAGATAGATTGTGTATTCCTGATGATGCAGAATTGAAAAGAATGATATTAGAGGAAGCACATCAGTCACTTTTTGCTATGCACCCTGGGAGTATCAAGATGTATCGAGACTTGAAGCGACATTATTGGTGGTCAGGTATGAAGAGGGACATAACAGAGTTTGTATCCAAATGTCTCACTTGCCAGAAAGTGAAGGCTGAGCACCAAGTTCCTTCAGGATTGTTCCAACCTTTATCAGTGACAGAGTGGAAATGGGAGCAAGTGACAATGGATTTTGTGACTGGACTGCCTTTAACTCAGAAGAAGCATGATGCAATCTGGGTGATAGTTGATCGGATGATGAAGAGAGCTCATTTTCTTCCAGTTCGGATGGATTATTCTCTTGAGAGATTGGCTGAGCTGTATATCAATGAGATAGTCAGGTTGCATGGAGTCCCAGTTTCTTTGGTGTTGGATCGAGATCCCCGATTTACTTCGAGGTTTTGGAAGAGTTTTCATAATGCTCTAGGTTCTCGATTGCATTTTAGCACTGCTTTCCATCCTCAGACAGATGGACAGTCAGAGAGAGTGATACAGATTTTGGAGGATATGTTGAGCAACTGTATCATTGATTTTACTGGGAATTGGGATAGATTTTTGCCATTAATTGAATTTGTTTATAACAACAGTCATCAGTCGAGTATTGGAATGACTCCTTATGAGGCTTTATATGGCAGGAGATGCAGGACACCTTTGTGTTGTAATGAAGTTAGAGAAGGTAAACTGGTTGGTCCCGATTTGATTAAGGAAACAGAGGAGAAAGTGAAGGTGATTCGGGGTCATTTGAAAGCAGCTTTAGACCGAAAGAAATCTTATTCAGATTTAAAGAGAAGAGACATAGAGTTTAGTGTGGGAGATAAAGTGTTTCTGAAGGTGTCTTCATGGAAGAAAATTTTGAGATTTGGCCGCAAATGGAAGTTGAGTCCTCGTTTCATAGGACCATATGAGGTGTTGGAGAGAGTTGGTCCAGTGGCTTGTAGACTAGCTTTGTCGTCTGAGTTAGATCGAATACATAATGTTTTCCATGTCTCGATGCTTCGGAGATAAAGGTCTGACCCATCTCATATCTTGTCAGTGGAGTCCATTGAGATGAGTCCATATCTAACTTACGAGGAAGAACCAATGGCGATTTTGGCACGAAAGGTTAAAGAATTGAGGAATAAGAGGGTGCCACTTGTGAAAGTCCTTTGGAGGAATCATGCCACTGAGGAGGTGACATGGGAAAGTGAGCAGGCGATGCAAAGACAGTTTCCCCATCTATTCCTGACTTGACGACAGGTAATTTCGGGGATGAAATTTATTTAGGGGGAGAGAATTGTAACATCCAAAAATTTTTGAAATTTTCTATTTTTTGGAAATTTTAATAAAATAAATTATAATTTAAAAGTATAAATTAAATTAATAGTTTTAAATGAAAAATGAAGGGATTTTAAATGAAAAAGTAGAATATATATATGATATATATGCAAAATATACATAACATATATAAAAGTCAACACTTTTTAAAAGAAAAGGGTATTTTGGTAATTAAATCTTATAAATTCAAAATTAATAAAATAATTCAAAAACAAATTAATTTTGAATGGAAGAGGGAAATTAGGACTTTTAATTTATTAAAAAAATAATTAAATATTAAATATTAAATTATTTTAATATATATATATATGTGGTTAAAAAAAATGAAAAGGAAAGAATACTAAAAATCTTCTTCTTCTCAAGAACGTGGCTTCCATGGATGTTTGAAGACCAAGAATTTTGCTTCTTCCATACTCCATAAATTGAAGGAATTAACAAGTTTCAAGTGGATTTTAGGTGATTTCCACCAAAATTAGTAAGTTTTCATCTCTTTTCTTTGAATTCCTTGGAAATTTAGATTATGTGAGAATTTGAATTTTTATGTAGTATGTTATAATTGTTGGAATTGGTGTGTATGATGTTATTTTGGGTAGTTAACAATGATTCTAAGGTTAGATTGAAGAGATGATGGAGTTTGGTTAAAGAATGGTGAAGAGAGAGAATTTAGGGTTATGGATTTTTGGGGTTTTGAAAACATGAATTTTAATTGTGCAAATTGATTCCAAATGAGTTGTTTTGATTCATAAACAAGTATTTTAAAGTCAAATATTGGATTTGGTGGTGCTGGGCTGGAGTTTGAGAATGGAAGTGGAGATTTAGGGTTTTGGAAAAGTGATTTTCCAAAGTGATTGAATTGTGTGATTTTATTTGTTTAAGCGTGTTGTTTAGTGTTAAAAGTGATGAATATAAGCTTGGAATGAGTAATGGATTGTGTTGGAATGGAAAACCTTCAATGGGGGAAGGTTATGCCATTTTTGAGATTTTGTATATAAGAGTGTATTTTTATAATGTAAATGATTTAAATGTATTAAAATATGTTTTTAATAATATAAATAAACTTAAAACACTAATTTAATTGTAGTAGAATGGAATTCCAATGTTGAAGTAAGGAAAGGCTAAATTTTTGAAAATTTGTAGGAGTGATGTGTAATTATGATTTAATGATGGAAATGCCATTAAATGTGATACAAAATGATTATTTGCTATCACATTTGGTTTAGGCATTGAGGGAGATTGATTTGCTTCATCCAAGTGGTGAAGGGCAAGTTAGAAAGATTGGATTGAAGGTTGTTTTTAGCTTGCTTTGGGTTGCTAGTGGAGGTATGTACAAACTTTGAATATAATGTTTATATTTACATAACATTTGTACTTAATATATTTTGGTTGAAAAATGTGTTAAGCTACTTGGTTCATTGATTGTCTATGAATAATATGCTATGACATTTGTAATGTCATATATGTGTTAAATGCATTGTGAAAAGCCATTGATAATGGCTATTTTGAGTAACATGTGAAATATGCATATTATGTGAAAATACCCAAAGTAATTGGGTAATGTGTTGTGAATGCAAAAATGAGATATGTGAAATAATGAAATGAATTGATATTGATAAAAATGAGAAAAGTGAGAAAGATGAGAAAGATGTGAAAAATGAGAAAAGTGAGAAAAAAAATGTGAAAATAAGGCAATGTGCCTAGATTGAATATGTAAAAATGAGAAAGAGATTAATAATGAGAAATATGAATAAATTGTGTGCCTAGTATGTTATTCAATTTTCAGAGTTCTGGGTTTGGCGGCATGCCTATGATTGCCTACGGGCTATATGCTGGAATGGTGAAAAGACTAGGTCGTAAGCTAGGCCAGCTGATAAATATGATGTTTTTGGGGTGAAAAGATTGGGTCATAAGCCTCAAAAACTGTAGCAGTCTAGCCGGGTTGAGGACCAAGATACTGGGGCCTAAGGGTCTAGTCGAGGTGAGGTCCAAGAGACTGGGGCTATTACATTATCCATGGATATATATATATATTGCCTATGGGCCTAGACACATGGTGTAATTATGGACCAAAGCAGTAATTCTGAAATTTGAATAGCATATTAGATCCTTTTTGGGCCCATGCTTGTCTTTGTTTTACTGTGAATTATGAATTATGATACAATTGAGTAATATAATGTTATGAGTTGTGCTTATGAATTATTTGAAAAATATAAGAAAGTGGATTGATGTGACATCTATATACATAGTGCATTTGGTATTGCATTGAGTTATATTGTTATTATCAAAGTTTGTACCACTAGGCTTCGGCTTAGCGCGATAGTTTCCATCGCGCAGGTGATAGGGTAGACCCAGTTGAGCCAGAGAGTTCTTCTAGACCAGGTCGGGTCTAGACTTGTAGTTGAGCTTGTAGAGTTGCTATCGAGATCAGAAACACTGCCAGCAAATGTATTTATTTTTATGTTATTGTACATTTTGAGTTTTATGCATAATATATTATGTTTTGAATTTTACGTATTGTATATTATAAAGAATGTTTGGGTCAATGTATTTGAAATGGGAGAGTAAGTGTGTTTTAAATTATATATATCTATATGTATAAATGTTTGAGAAAATTGGTGAAATTGAGAAGTATGGTTGAGAGGGTGATTGGAAATTATTCGGAGTGTTTTCTTTTTGTAGGTTGAGTAATTGCTAAATTTTGGGATATCCAAAATACAGACAAAACTCTGGCGAATTTTTCCCAGAGATTTATATATATATTATTTATTTTGGGTTCTTATAACAAGTAAATAATAATTATATTCTATTTAATTTTTATATATTTAGAATTTGAAATTTTAAATTGGAAATGTAAAAAAAAAAATTTAGTAAATTCGTCTGTGACATTTTTGTACCGTATATGCGTATTTTACATATGCTAGAAATATATTTTGTATGTATATAGGGTATAAGGTCGTTCTAACAAGCCCTAGGCATGAGTAATTTAGCTCATCATCAATTCAAAATAAATATTCATCTCAATATAATTCAACTCAAAAATATTCATTGAATTATTAATGTATACAACAACAAAATCTGAAAAATTAATTAATTAAGATAATAGAAAAACCCCTTGAAGATGCCAAGAGTTGAAACTTCTTATTCTCCCTCCTAGCTCAACTTGAATATGGTGAAGAACTCCTAAGCCTTCTTCAAACCCTTCAATCAATTGTTCTATCCTTGAAAATGAAGTGAAAACTTTCTCAAGCCTCCAATCAACTCTATATACTTCCTCCAAATCTAACCCTCTTAAGACCTTATTGAAGAACTACCCAAACACTATCCCAAAAATGTTGAAGAAACTTATCCATGGAAGAAAATGAAAAAGAAGAAGAAGAAGGTGAAGAAGAAGATGAACCACTTGTCTCAATTATTTTTCTCTTGAGGTGGAACACGGCCAAGTCAGTGGGTGTGTGATGTAACACGATCTTGTCACACGGCCGTGTCTTCTCCATATGTCTGTCTCTGCCTATTTGATCTCATTTTTCTTCCTTATCTAAGACACGACCAAGCTTTATATTTTTTTGTCATGTCATGTGACACGGCCAGTGACATGGCTATATCGGGTGGGTGTGTCAAATGTTGTCAAATTTCTACTTTCTTTGATGAGGGACACAGCCAGGGCAGTGGTCATAACTTGGCCGTGTTCAATGCGCTTTCCTCCAAATTGGCTTCAATAATTAAATTAAAGCTCCATTTTGCACAAGTTCATGCTTCAACCTAATCATAAAACTTCAAGAAAACTTAAACACACATTTTAGGAAAAAAAATTTACTAGAAAGCTAATAAAACTATCCTTAAAAAACACACATAATTGATTATAACAGTGTGTCTCTCAAGTATTTCACTGGAACCAGACTAGAAATTGCTTGCACACTATAGGATTGAAAGTAATCCTGCAACTTCTTAGATGACCAAACAATGGCAATACAAGTCTTTTCAATGATACTATACTTGACCTCATAAGGCAAGAGATTTCTACTTAAGTAGTAGATTACACACTCAATTCTGATTCATCTGCTTGGGCTAGCATTACTCCTACTAATTCTTCTTCTACTGCTAAGTATGGTATAAGTGGCTTGCCAGGTTTGGGTGGCTTCAGGATTGATGGATTCAAAAGGTATTCATTTATACACTCGAAAGACTTCTGACACTCATCGTTCCATTCTATCGATTGGTTCTTCCTAAGCAGCTTAAAACAGTGGTGAGTTTTGCAATGAACCTACTTATATATTGTAATCTTCCAATAAATCCCTTGAACTCCTTCTCCATATTAGGGACCGGCATATCCCAGATTGCCTTAACTTTGTCAGGGTCAATCTCAATGTCGTTAGGACTAATGACATGCCCTAACATCTTACCTGAGGTAACTCTAAACACACACTTCTTTGGGTTGAACGTAAGGTTATACTTGACTGCTTTTTCAAAGAAAATTTCTAAGTTTTGGAAGTATTATTCTCTTGTATCTGATTTCACCATCATGTCATCCACATAGACTTCAACCTCCTTATGCATCATATCATGAAACAAGGTAGTGGCATTTCTCTGGTAAGTTACCCTGGCATTCTTTAATCCAAACAGCATCACCCTGAAGTAGAATATACCCAATGTAGTTATAAAGGCAGTTTTGGCTTTATCCTCTTGTGGCATTAATACTCGATTGTATTCGAAAATCCATCCACAAGTGATGTAGCACACTAGAGGCTGCACTATCAATTAAGACATCTATATAGGGTAAAGAAAAATCATCTTTAGGGGAAGCTTTATTTAAATCTCTATAATTCACACAAACCCTAATTCTCCCATCTTTCTTTAGTTCATGAATAATGTTGGCCAGCCAGTTAGGATAATCTATTACTTCTAGGAATTTTATTTATCTCTACTTAGTGACTTCTTCTTTCATCAATTTCGCCCATTACGGTCATAAACACATTAACTTTTATTTTATGGGCTTTATAAGAATGTAGGTTGGGATCACGTGTTCAGCAATATCCTGATCAATTTTAGGCATATCCTCGCAAGACCAAGCAAATATTTTTTCATATTTTTAAATATTTTTCAAATCTCTCTCTTTCTTCAGGAGTAAGGTCAGATGTTATGCTAATATTTTTAGATTTTTCAATTGTTCTCAAATTTAATGATTGTGTGTCAACAAAGTTAATATTAAAAATGTTTATGTAACCATCATATGAATATATGCAACCATTAAGAAAAACACAACATAAGTAAGCAAAATCAGACTTTATTTCATTCATTTTGGAAAAGAAAACATCATCATCCTCATACAAAGCAGACAAATCAAAATCAAAATCAGCATCAATGTTCTCATTATCACATATTATAAGATTCTCAAATTGATCTTTAATGAGTATAGCAATTTCTTCTGGAGTCTTCAGGACTCTTGGGCCAGGTTTCTTCTTTTGCTCTTGGTCAGTTGGTGGCATGACCACTTTATTCACCTGTTCAGCAAGCTCAACAACAAATAGCAAAGATCTCGAACCCAGAGATCATCTTTCCCATTAACATGATAGGCTCTGGTTTCCCTTGCAGTGGTCCTAACTCTAGAGCTTTGATGAATATTCTTCAAGTGGAGGGAATTTTAATGGTGCGAAACTATGCTATTGCAATACCACAAGTGTACGGGTCGTTCAAGTAATAAAGTAGTAAGTGAGTTATCATTCCACTGGGGGCAAGGCCAAGTACTACTGCAAATTTTAATTGTTGTTTAGCAAATCAATAGTTTTGTGAAGTTTTGTAATTAAAGATAATTAACTTAATAACTGAAAATAGAGAGAGATTGAGTGTTGAATGAATTGATTGATGATGAAAATACTATCCAGATATTGAATCCCCCTAGCCACAATTATATTTATGAAAATCAATTCAATTAAACCAAATAATAGAGTTGAATTGGTGTTCTTCTAAATTAGACTAAAACCTTTCTCAAGTGAATTAATCCCTAATCACTAAGTAGAATGCTGGAATCTCTTCTCAAACATAATTAAGTAGATCTTGCATTAAGAATAAGGAATCATAAACCAAAGGATCTTGTAAGTCTATCTCTAGTACTCCAATCAATCCTCAATCCTTACGAGTATTCAATTCATGTCAAGCTTTCTCGAGTCAATAATATGAAAATTACAACTAATCAATAAGCATGCTATTATCAATTGGAAATAAATTATTAAGCATCATAAGAATAAAACAACTTAATCAAATGATTTAATTAAATAAAATTATTCAATCCATACAATAAAGCTAGGGTTCATCAATATCTAGATAGAGAATGAGTTAGTTAGTGTTCAAAACTAGAAAGCCAGAATAAGAGAAATAAGAAAAAGAATCCAAACAATCCATGGCGAATAATTTGTATTTCTTCACTTGAATCCTTGAATCTTGGTTTAGATCTTGTTTAGGATATGTCTTCACCTTCAATCTCAGCTCCAAAACTCTCTTTTTCACTCTAGAAGTCAGCTCTAAGTTATAAAATATGAAAATTGGCACCCTAATTCGTGCTTCAGCTCAGCTTTTATAGTGCAAATATTTTCGCCTGACACGCCTAGTGACAGGCCCATGTCACTGGGCGTGTCATTGCCACTGGGATTTTGAATATAAAGCATGTCCAGTGACACACCCATGTCACTAGGCGTGTCAATACTTCTGTATGGCAGTATCAAGGGCACGTCCATGGACACGCCCATGTCCATAGGCGTGTCACTTGAAGAATTTTTCTCTTTTCCTCTATTTTCATCTGTAATTCCTTCGAAATGACCATAAGCCTCAAAATACAGAGAATTCCTAAAATTAACCCTAAAAAGCACTTGAACAAACAAATTAAACTCAATTGGATAATAATCATATTAAGAAATAGGGACAAAATATCATCAATTATGCACTTATCAAATTCCCCCACACTTGAGTTTTGCTTGTCCTCAAGCAAACTAAATCACTATAATAAGCAGAAATGACGGATCCCTTTATATTTAAAAAGAAAAGAAAAGTTTGACAATACTCGAATCAGACAACCTGACGTTCTCAACCGAAAACTAATTCACAATCATAACAGCTGAATCAAGAAGTTTCAAAACAAAAATTTCACAGACCTAAAACCTAAAAATCCAGAGTTAAAAGATTAACCATAATATTCCAGAAAATCCAAAAGCCATGAACAAAGTACGAAAAATGTAAATTTTCTCTTAAGTTCCTTAACCCCTTTTTTTATTTTATTATATTTTTTTTATTTTTTTTTACTGTATATACACATATATATACATTTTAAGGAGCCCGACTTGTTTGAACTGATACTAACCTTTTGAATCAAAGGTAAACATTTGTGATGTCGACCCCTGTGTGAGTGGGGATTTTTGCGCCCACTCACGGTGGAATGGTTCTTGCGACTTCGGTACTATTTAGGCTCGTGGTCTTAGAGAACACGGACCTAAGTTCGGAGAAAATGGAGTCGCCACCTGGACGGGCCAGGAAAAAGAAAGGGGTGGATGACTCAATTCCTAAGGAATCTCCAACCCCCTAATGGGTTTGGAAAGTTGGGTGCGTGTGGGGAAGGTAAGAAATGGCCCAGCACCCCCACAACACCCGATTCATTGTGTAACACCCCTATACCCCATATACGTACACATCATGCTTATATGATCGTAATATACGTATACTAAATATAGAAATGCCACGGTTAACAAAACACACAAATCATCCCTCGGATGAATTATGAATAAATTTAAAACGTTTAAGGGAATTTATAAAACACAATAAATAAACATGATTATTCAAAACGCAGCAGAAAAAATAACAAATATTTTCCAGTACATATACATTAAGATAAAAATTTACAAAACACGAAATATATACATGATTGGCAGCTTGACTCTCTGATCTTTAAGCTCTAAACCAACTCTTCAGAACCTCAACTCAACTAGGTCTAGCAGAATTCTCCGACTCACAACATATCACCTGCGCGATGAAATACAATCGCGCTAAGCCCACGGCTTAGTGGTACAAACCATAACAATGATATGCTTCGATGCCTTGTCAATGTCATACATTCAAACAATAGAGATCATACTCATAAATGTTACATTTCATTATTTCAATAATGAATCATCATCCATCACACACATTCAACATAGACACACATGGGCCCAACAAATATTTAAAATGATATTCAAAGTTCAGAGTTACTGCTTTGGTCCATAATCACAATGATCAAGCCCGTAGGCAATATATATATACATCTCTATCCATGGATAGTGTAACAGACCCAGTCTCTTGGACCATCAACCCGACTGAAATCGAGGAGATCCTCAACCCGGCAAGACTGTTACTTATCATATATTTCATACTCATAATTCATATAGTGTAGCAGACCTAGTCTCTTGGACCATCAACCCAATGAACTTGAGGAGATCCTCAACCCGGCAAGACTATTACCTGTAACAGACCCAATCTCTTGGACCTCGATTCAACTCAAATTGAAGAGATCCTCAACCCGGCAAGACTATTACTTTTACATTTTATAGGCATGCCGCCAAATCCAGAACTCTGAAATTGAATAACATATTAAACATACAATCAATTCATTCACTTCTTTACCATTCTCTTTCTCAATTCATATCTCATAAACACATAGGCAAACATGCCTTAATAATTTCCTTTTGCATAACCATAGCCAACAACAATGGCTTCATTATATCTCAACTCATATTTCATATATCATCATCAATACACATATAACACATTACATTTCACAAGGTTAACATTAATCATATATATATTAATCAACAATGCAATAAGATTTCTTAGTACATTCATATCCAAATGTGTAAGTTCCAAAATCACATGAATGTATGCAAAAATGCAAGGTTTGTACTTACTTCAAAAGCAACCCACATAACTCTAAACACTTCCTTTTCTAAGAATCTTTCACCACTTGAATTAGGGAAATTCACCTTCTTCACAACCTATTCCAAAAGAATGAAAAAACCCACATGAGATCATAAGGCTAAAACCAACTAGGGCAACCTCTAAACATGAAACGCTCAACAACACGGGCGTGTCCCTGACCGTGCCCTAACTCCACAATACAGAAGCTTTTACACGCTCAGAACCACGGGCGTGGCACTGGGCATGTAATACGTTCTGCCTCTCTGAAACATTAACACGTCCAACAACATGAGCATGCTCATGGCCGTGTCAATTCCCCAATAACACAGTGGCTATGACACGTTCAATAACACGGGCGTGTTACTGGCCGTGTCAATCCTACTGCCACACAGAACCATTGACACGCCTAAAGACCTGGACGTGCTTGTGGGCGTGTCAGGCCAAAAACCCAGATTCCGGCCAAAACAACAAAACACCCAACAAAACTCTTCTTCCACCAACATCCACTTCAAACAAACTTAACTACACACATCAAAAACCATCTCAAACTTGCAAAAACACCAAAACAAGACAAAATATACATTAACCACAAATCATCAATATCATCACAAACCCTAAACACCACCACAACATTATCTTCACCAACAAACTTACTCTTTCCTTTAATCCAACCTCAAAAATCCAAAATCAATTAAACCAAATACTCTTAAACACAAAACAATCAAACCAAACACATATCCATCACAACTTCAACTCACAAACCCAAAGAAATCAAAGAATCAAGTGGAAGGACTTACCAAGTATGAAGAAACTCTTAAATCTCTAACTTGATCTCTTAAAAACTTCCTTCAATCTTGAACTTGGAAGATCAAATCTCTCTCTTGCTCTCTTGTTTCTTTGATGGCCGGACAACAACAGGAAAGGAAAAGAGAAGGAAAAGAAATGAAAGAAAGCCACGAAGGAAGAAGAGAAGAAAGAAAACCAAAGAAAGCAAAGTCAACTCTTTTTCCTTAAAACCCTCTCATCCAAGCATTTAATATAAAATAAACAAAATATCATCTTCCACTTCCACTAACTCTAATCCCACTTAATATTAATTAATTCTTTAAACACAATTAATAATAATTAATCTCTTCCTTTGACTTTCTCATTGACTTGTGTATATGTTGTATATATTTTCATATACACAACATATACACTCTCTTCACTTCTTTTCTCTTTTCTTTACAAATTAACATATACACATAATCCAAATAAAACAACAATTATATCAGAACTTCTAAGGCACACTTTGGGATATTACAATTCTCCCCCTCTAAAAAGAAATTTCGTCCTCAAAATTACCTGATATCAAGTCCGAAACAACTGAGGATACTGATCTCGCATTGCTTGCTCACTCTTCCAAGTTGATTCTTCTCTACCATGATTCTTCCAAAGAACCTTCACAATTGGCACTTCCTTATGTCTCAACTCTTTCATCCCATATGCTAAAATAGCAACTGGTTCTTCTTCAAAAGTCAGATTCGGACTCACCTCAATAGATTCAACTGAAAGAACATGAGATGGATCTGATCTATACCTTCTCAACATAGAAACATGGAAGACATTATGGATTCTATCCAACTCAGGCGGCAAAGCAAGACGATAAGCAACTGGTCCAACTCTTTCTAAAACTTCATATGGTCCAATGAAACGAGGACTCAGCTTCCCTTTTAGACCAAATCTCAATATCTTTTTCCAAGGAGACACTTTGAGAAATACTTTATCTCCAACATCATACTCTATGTCTCTCCTCTTTAGATCCGAATAAGATTTCTGCCGATCTGAAGCTGCTTTTAACCGATCCCGAATCATCTTCACTTTTTCTTCAGTTTCTTTAATCAAATCAGGACCAATTATCTTGTCCTATCCCATTTCATTCCAACATAAAGGCGTTCTACATCTTCTCCCATACAATGCCTCAAATGGTGCCATTCCAATACTGGATTGATGACTTTTGTTGTAAGCAAATTCCACAAGTGGTAAAAATCTGTCCCAACTTCCAGAAAAATCAATGACACAGCTTCTCAACATATCCTCGATAATCTGTATCACCCTCTCGGACTGCCCATCTGTTTGTGGATGAAAAGCAGTGCTAAAGTGCAATCGAGAACCCAAAGCACCATGTAAACTCTTCCAGAACCTCGAAGTAAACAGGGGATCTCGATCCGACACTAAAGAAATTGGGACTCCATGCAATTTCACAATCTCGTGGATATACAGCTCAGACAACTTCTCAAGAGAATAATTCATCCGAACCGGAAGAAAATGAGCTGTCTTTGTCAACCTATCAACAATCACCCAAATAGCATCATGTTTCCTCAGCGTCAATGGCAAACCATATACAAAGTGCATTGTTACTCTTTCCCATTTCCATTCAAGCACTGATAAAAGTTGAAGCAACCCTGTTGGAACTTGATGCTCAACTTTTACCCTCTGACACGTGAGACATTTGGACACAAACTCAGCTATGTCTCTCTTCATACCTGACCACCAGTAATGCTGCTTCAAATCATGGTACATCTTCGTATTGCCCGGATGCATAGCAAAAACTAACTGGTGTGCTTCTTCTAAAATAATCTTTCTCAAATTAGCATCATCAGGTACACACAATCTATTCTTAAATCAAAGACTCCCATCACTTCTCACAATAAAATCTTGATTCTTTCCATTCTGGAAATCTGAAACAATCTTTTGAATTTTCTCATCTGTCAACTGAGCCTCCTTAATCTAGTCCAACAATACTGGTCTCAATTGCAACTGAGCCAACAATGCACCATAATCACATGCTTCAAAACTAGCATGTAACGCTCTCAACTCAACAAGCAACAAGAGCGAGTAAACGGCCAAACCTACCAAAGACTTCCGACTCAAGGCATCAGCAACAACATTTGCCTTACCAGGATGATAATCAATCAAACAGTCGTAGTCTTTGATCAACTCCACCCATCGTCTCTACCTAAGGTTAAGCTCTCTCTGAACCTCCAAATATTTTAAACTCTTATGATCCGTATAGATGAAACACTTCTCCCCATACAAGTAGTGTCGCCAAATCTTCAAAGTAAACACTATGGCTGCTAACTCCAAATCATGGGTCGGATAATTGAGCTCATGCGGCTTCAACTGTCGAGAAGCATAAGCTATAACTTTACCTTCTTGCATCAAAACACAGCCCAAACCACTATGTGAAGCATCACTGAAGATCACATATGGTTTATCTTCTACAGGTAAAGTAAGAACAGGTGCTTGAGTCAACATCTCTTTCAACTGCTCAAAGCTAGCCTGACACTGATCTGTCCACACAAATCTAACTCCCTTTCGAAGTAATCTGGTAAGTGGAGTAGCTATCAAAGAAAATCCCTTCACAAACCATCGATAATAGCCTGCCAAACCCAGAAAACTTCTAACTTCAGTTACTGACTTCGGTGGACTCCAATCCAAAATAGCCTCAACTTTACTCGGATCAACTCTAATACCATCTGCTGAAACTATATGACCGAGAAAAGTCACATGATCAAGCCAAAACTCACACTTCGACAGCTTAGCATACAATTATTTCTCTCTCAAAATCTGTAGTACAATTCACAGATGTTTGTCATGCTCCTCTTCATTACGTGAATACACCAAAATATCATCAATGAAGACCACCACAAATTGATCCAGATAGGGCCTAAACACCCTATTCATCAAATCCATAAAAGCTGCAGGTGCAGTTGTCAACCCAGAAGGCATCACTAAAAACTCATAATGCCCATACCTTGTGTGAAAGGCTGTCTTAGGAACATCTTCAGCTCTGACCTTCAACTGATGGTACCCTGATCTTAAATCAATCTTGGAAAACACTGTTGCTCCTTTTAATTGATCAAAAAGATCATCAATTCTAGGAAAAGGATATTTATTCTTAATAGTCACCTTATTCAATTGCCTATAATCAATGCACAATCTCATAGTACCGTCCTTCTTCTTTACAAACAAAATAGGAGCTCCCCACGGTGAAACACTAGGGCGAACAAACCCTTTATCCAACAACTCCTGCAACTGCACCTTTAACTCTCTTAACTCAGCAGGTGTCATTCTATAAGGGGTAATAGAGATAGGAGTGGTACCAGGTAACAAATCGATACCAAACTCCACCTCTCTATCAGGAGGCAACCCTGGCAACTCCTCTGGAAACACATCTGGAAATTCTGCAACTGTGGATATATTATCAAGTTGAGAACCTACTACTCTAGTATCCAAAACATGAGCAAGATAAGCATCACACCCTTTTCTAATCAACTTCCTAGCTGTAACAGCTGAAACAAACAAGGATGCAAGCTGTCTCTGCTCACTAGATACCAACACAATTCTACCATCATTAGTTCTCAAAGTAACACATTTCTTTTGACAGTCCACCACAGATCCATGTTTAGACAATCAGTCCATGCCCAAAATCAAATCATACTCTTTAAAAGGCATTTCGATCAAATCTCCATGAAACTCCTCACCTTGCACCACAACTGCACTATCTCGGTGCACCTTGCTAACAATCACACTATGCCCTAAAGGATTTGTCACCAAAACATCAAATCCTAGGGACTCAGAATGCAATTCAGACACAGGCAAAATAGATGCACTAATATATGAATGAGTAGATCCTGGATCAATCAAAGCAAGAACTGAAATGCCAAACAAAGAGAAAGTACTCGCAATAACTATTAAAGCATCTGGTTGCCTCTACATCACATATACTCTCTGAGAAGGCCCAGCCTCATCTGGTCTACTATCCCTGGATGAAGATCCTCCTCTCTGTCTAATCCCAAGTCTACCCCCTCTGCTGAAAACTCTGCCCCCTCGACCACCTCTCACACTGGGTCGAGAAACTGCAGAATTTGCCAGCCTCTATTCCTGCATCTCAGGACACTCTCTAATAAAATGATCAGGTGATCCACATCTGAAGCACACAGCTGGTCCACTATTCTTCCAACAGACACCCCTATGTGTTCCACCACACTGAACACATATAGGTGGAGTGGATCTCTGAACTACTGGAGTCGGAGCACTCGCTACTGAAACTGTAGGTCTCGATCTTTGCCTCTAAAACTGAACTAACCCACTAGCCTGCCTCTGACTCCTACTGATCCTGGGAACAAAACTTCCTCTACCTCTCTTCACAGATGAAGACCCTACCTCAAACTGGGGACCCCTAACCCTGGTCTCCTCCTCAGTAGCAGCTGTTGCAATACCCTGGGCTCTCTCCACACTCCTAGCTGCTGCAACAAGCTGGGAAAAATCCTGGTATCTAGAACCAGCCACAAGACACATAATAGAGGGACTCAATCCCTCCTCAAATCTTCTGCACCGGTCTATCTCGTCTGAAATAATACCTCCAGCATAGTGACTCAACCGGATGAACTCGATCTCATATTCTGTCACAGTCCGGCTGTCCTGCTTCAAATTCAGAAATTCCATTTTCTTAACATCTTTATACTCCCTCGGAGTATATTTCAGCTCAAACTCCCGTAGAAAATAACTGTAGGACAATGTAGGTGGATCATCCATCGCATGAGGAACTGTCTTCCACCAATCATATGCATCCTTCTGCAACAGTGATCTAGCATAGTCAAATTTTTCTTCTGGAGTGGCTTGCAACTGAATGAATATCCTCTGTACCTTATCCAAGCACTGCTCAGCTACTGCTGGATCAATAGTACCCAGAAAATCTTTTGCTCCATACTTTCTTAATTTATCATAATGTCTCACTGGTATCATTGGCTGTGGTGGTGGTGGTGGTTGCACTGGTGCTTGCCTCAATAATTCAACCACATGCCTAAGCCAAACTGGAGGAAAATCCTCACCAACTGGTCTCCCTGACACAGAAGCAGGTACCTCTCCAGCTCTATCAACTCTAGCTCCATCTCTACTCTCTTCAGGAGATACACTCTCAGCACTACCCTCTACAGACTGACGTGAATGAGAATCCATTATAACCTATATCTGCAAACACAGCAGAATACACCTCATTAAAGATCATATATTGCCAACACCAAACATGTATTTTATTCAAAAACCAACTTTTAAAATCAAAATATCCTTTTTCTTACAATTTACCTAGGTTGAGAATCTCAAACCTAGGCTCTGATACCAAAACAATTGTAACACCCCTATACCCCGTATACGTACACATCATGCTTATACGATCGTAATATACATATACTGAATATAGAAATGCCACGGTTAACAAAACACACAAATCATCCCTCGGATGAATTATGAATAAATTTAAAATGTTTAAGGGAATTTATAAAACACAATAAATAAACATGATTATTCAAAACGCAGCGGAAAATATAACAAATATTTTCCAGTACATATACATTAAGATCAAAATTTACCAAACACGAAATATATACATGATTGGCAGCTTGACTCTCTGATCTTTAAGCTCTAAACCAACTCTTCAAAACCTCAACTCAACTAGGTCTAGCAGAATTCTCCGGCTCACAACCTATCACCTGCGTGATGAAACACAATCGCGCTAAGCCCACAGCTTAGTGGTACAAACCATAACAATGATATGCTTGGATGCCTTGTCAATGTCATACATTCAAACAATAGAGATCATACTCATAAATGTTACATTTCATTATTTCAATAATGAATCATCATCCATCACACACATTCAACATAGACACACATGGGCCCAACAAATATTTAATATGATATTCAAAGTTCAGAGTTACTGCTTTGGTCCATAATCACAATGATCAAGCCCGTAGGCAATATATATATACATCTCTATCCATGGATAGTGTAACAGACCCAGTCTCTTGGACCATCAACTAATAAACTTGAGGAGATCCTCAACCCGGCAAGACTGTTACCTATAACAGACCCAGTCTCTTGGACCATCATCCCGACTAAAATCGAGGAGATCCTCAACCCGGCAAGATTGTTACTTATCATATATTTCATACTCATAATTCATAAAGTGTAACAGACCCAGTCTCTTGGACCATCAACCCAATAAACTTGAGGAGATCCTCAACCCGGCAAGACTGTTACCTGTAACAGACCCAGTCTCTTGGACCTCGATTCAACTCAAATTGAAGAGATCCTCAACCCGGCAAGACTGTTACTTTTACATTTTATAGGCATGCCGCCAAATCCAGAACTCTGAAATTGAATAACATATTAAACATACAATCAATTCATTCACTTCTTTACCATTCTCTTTCTCAATTCATATCTCATAAACACATAGGCAAACATGCCTTAATAATTTCCTTTTGCATAACCATAGCCAACAACAATGGCTTCATTATATCTCAACTCATATTTCATATATCATCATCAATACACATATAACACATTACATTTCACAAGGTTAACATTAATCATATATATTAATCAACAATGCAATAAGATTTCTTAGTACATTCAAATCCAAATGTGTAAGTTCCAAAATCACATGAATGTATGCAAAAATGCAAGGTTTGTACTTACTTCAAAAGCAACCCACGCAACTCTAAACACTTCCTTTTCCAAGAATCTTTCACCACTTGAATTAGGGCAATTCACCTTCTTCACAACCTATTCCAAAAGAATGAAGAAACCCACATGAGATCATAAGGCTAAAACCAACTAGGGCAACCTCTAAACATGACACGCTCAAAAACACGGGCGTGTCCCTGACCGTGCCCTAACTCCACAATACAGAATCTTTTACACGCTCAGAACCATGGGCGTGTCACTGGGCGTGTAATACGTTCTGCCTCTCTGAAACATTGACACGTCCAACAACATGAGCGTGCTTATGGCCGTGTCAATTCCCCAATAACACAGTGGTTATGACACGTTCAATAACACGGGTGTGTTACTGGCCGTGTCAATCCGACTGCCACACAGAACCATTGACACACCTAAAGACCTGGACGTGCTTGTGGGCGTGTTAGGCCAAAAACCCAAATTCCAGCCAATACAACAAAACACCCAACAAAACTCTTCTTCCACCAACATCCACTTCAAACAAACTTAACTACACACATCCAAAAACCATCTAAAACTTGCAAAAACACCAAAACAAGACAAAATATACATTAACCACAAATCATCAATATCATCACATACCCTAAACACCACCACAACATTATCTTCACCAACAAACTTACTCTTTCCTTTAATCCAACCTTAAAAATCCAAAATCAATTAAACCAAATACTCTTAAACACAACACAATCAAACCAAACACATATCCATCACAACTTCAACTCACAAACCCAAAGAAATCAAAGAATCAAGTGGAAGGACTTACCAAGTATGAAGAAACTCTTAAATCTCTAACTTGATCTCTTGAAAACTTCCTTCAATCTTGAACTTGGAAGATCAAATCTCTCTCTTGCTCTCTTGTTTCTTTGATGGCCGGACAACAACAGGAAAGGAAAAGAGAAGGAAAAGAAATGAAAGAAAGCCATGAAGGAAGAAGAAAAGAAAGAAAACCAAAGAAAACAAAGTCAACTCTTTTTCCTTAAAACCCTCTCATCCAAGCATTTAATATAAAATAATCAAAATATCATCTTCCACTTCCACTAACTCTAATCCCACTTAATATTAATTAATTCTTTAAACACAATTAATAATAATTAATCTCTTCCTTTGACTTTCTCATTGACTTGTGTATATGTTGTATATATTTTCATATACACAACATATACACTCTCTTCCCTTCTTTTCTCTTTTCTTTACAAATTAACATATACACATAATCCAAATAAAACAACAATTATATCAGAACTTCTAGGGCACACTTTGGGATATTACACATTGCAACCGGCCTCCTTTACAGGTCTTAATATTATAAAATTCTTAAATATAACAATATTATCCATATTACACACAATAATTTAAATAAAGCATCGATATATTGAAAATCAAAATAATGTCCAAGCAAAACAAATAAATGGACACCCATCCGAAGATGGAAAATGCCCTTACATAATCCATGCCTAAATAGGACACCCACCAAAAGGTAGAAACATGTCCTTTACAATGGTCTAAAATATAAAACCAATTTAAATTACATGATATTTAACTAATGAGGTACCCACAAAGTGAAAACATACCTCTTATAACATTTGGAAATCAAAAATAAATTGATAAAAGTAAATAACCATTCATGATAAATAAATCATTCATCAATGATATCAATCAAAATACAAAATAAAAATCCAGGATAAATTAAATAAATCAATCATTGAAATTAAATAAACCAACAATGCATTGAAAATAAATTAAAGCATATAATAGACTACATAGTCAAATATAAAATTAAATAAAGCAAGTAAAGATTCAAATTAGGGCTATTGTTTCTAATATGTTTAGGGTTTTGGAATTTATGGGTTTAAGCTACTGTAAGTTTTAAAGGAATTGAAATGGATTAAAGTTTTATAATTTAAGAGGTTGATAAAGTTCTTTGATTAACCAAATTAGTGTTTGAGGAGTGAAATCATGAAATTACGGTTTGTACACGTTACAACATTAGGTTTATGATTATTAGCTACTGACTGTGTTGAATTTAGGCTTATTGTGTTTGAATTTTAATATTTAGGTTTATAAGGCTTTAAGTTTAAAGGATTAGGGTTTAGAAAAATTAGGGTTTAAGGTTTTAAGGGAGTTAGGGTTTAAGAAAACTAGGGTTTAATGTTAGCTAGTTTGAGGTTACTGTCTTGGTTTTAAAGTTGAATTAGGGTTTTTAGTGTTTCGAAGAATGTATTTGATTTTAGAATTTGAAAAAACAATTTATAGTTTTATGAAGCTTTATGTGATTTTTAGAATCTGTAAAGTGAGTTTGAGTTTGGTTATTTAAAAAAACATTTGGAATTTTGGAAAAGAATTAGAAGAAAGCTAGTTTAGAGTTTTATGGTGTTTTTTGAAAATAAACAAAATGATTTAAGGTTTATAGAAATAGAAAAGATATTTTTTAGGGTTTTTGGAAAGAAAAGGATTCAATTTATGGTTTTTGAAAATTGGAAAGCAGATTAGGGTTTTTGTAAATTAATGAAACGATTTCAGGTTTTGAAAAGTTAGAAAGTAGATTAGGGTTTTAAGATTTTACAGAAACAACAATTTTCAATCTTGAGTGATGAAGCTACTGTAAAGAAAAATAAATAAAGAAATTCATACCTTCGTTTGTTGGTTCCACCAAAAATTATTTCTTGGATGAACAAGAACAAAGACAAGCTTTGCTACCTTAGATGAATTATAGATTGCTTGCTTATTGCTTTGGTTTACTGAGTTTCGACCACCTAATCAAAAGTCTCCCAAAGTTTTGAGTTCAAAAAGAATTCGAGTCCTATCCCTCAAAGTTTTTTCTCCAAAAGTCCTCTCTCGATTCTCCTCGGTCCAAAGTTTTTCCTCTAAAATTTTTCTTCCCCCCTATTCTTTGTTGTTTTTAGTCCTATTTATAGAAAATTTTGATGATTAATCTTAATTGTTTACGGAATCTAACATTAATTAAGAAAAGGAAACCGAAACTAAATTGAATTTGGTTTCGAAAAAAATTGCGTCGAAAAAATTTCGCTAGAGAAAAAAAACTGCTGCGGAAAAATTTTGCTGGTGAAAAAAATTGTCGTGGGAATTTGCGGGCTAGTCTTTCCTGCGAGCGAAATGGCCTTGGCCATTTCTTCCCAACTTTATGGCAATGAATTTTTTCGCCGTTGATTTTTCCGTCGCCGATATTTATTTTTATTTTTATTTTTGTTTATTTATTATTATTTATTATTATTTTTTATTAATTAAAAAAACTAAATACTAAAACAAATATTGTTTAATTAAGATAACACAAAAATTATTTTTGACTAATTAAAATATATTAGATAACATAAAAATTATTTTTGACTAATTAAAATATATTGGACCGGACTGGGTCAAAAATTAAGGGTCTACAGTTTGCCCCCTGCTTGAATGATCTGAGACTTTAGTAAAAGAGAGTGAAAAGAAATAAGACTTAATTTTTTAGATGGTTGAGGTTTTGGGTTCTGGACCCAAGGATAATTTTAGGTTCTAGACCTAAGTGTAATTTTAGGTTCTGGCCCTAAGGATAATTTGGGTTCTGGACCCGAGATAAGTTCTGGACTTAGGAAAGATTCTAGGTTCTAGACCGAAGGGTAATTTGGGTTCTGAACCCGAGCTAAGTTTTGGACTTAGAAGAGATTCTAGGTTCTGGGCCTAAGGATAATTTGGGTTCTAGACCCGAGCTAAGTTCTGGACTTAGGAAAGATTCTAGGTTCTGGACCTAAGGAAAATTTGGGTTCTGGACCCGAGCTAAGTTCTGGACTTAGTAAAGATTCTAGGTTCTAGACCTAAGAAAAATTTGGGTTCCGGACCCGAGCTAAGTTCTGGACTTAGGAAAGATTATAGGTTCTGGACCTAAGAGTAATTTGGGTTCTTGACCTGAGCTAAGTTCTGGACTTAGGAAAGATTCTAGGTTCTTGACCTAAGAAAAATTTGGGTTCTGGACCCGAGCTAAGTTCTGGACTTAGGAAAGATTCTAGGTTCTGGACCTAAGGAAAATTTGGGTTCTGGACCCGAGATAAGTTCTGGACTTAGGAAAGATTCTAGGTTCTGGACCTAAGAAAAATTTGGGTTCTGGACCCGAGCTAAGTTCTGGACTTAGGAAAGATTCTAGGTTCTGGACCTAAGGAAATTTTGGGTTCTAGACCCGAGCTAATAAAGATTTAATTATCTGCAAAAAATAATTTTTTGGTTTCATAAAGTTTGACTAATTTTTACACACATGTCTTCTCCTTGCCCCCTGTGTGGAAAAATATTTATACACACTCAAGCATTTGAATGATTAAATTGAATAATTGAATTTACTGTTTATTTACTATGTAGTAATTGTTCATGCACTATTTACTATTCATAAATAGTAACTTGCTATTCGTAAATAGTAGTAAATAGTATTTTACTATTATAAATAGTAATTTACTATTTATAAATAGTAAGATTTACTATTCATCAATAATAAAGTTTACTATTCATGAACAATAAAACTTACTTTTGAATTTTGTTTTTTCCTTACCGTTTCTCGATATAAACACGAACGAATTCCTTCATTTCATTCACAGCAAAATCCTTAATTTCTATAATTCTCTCAAATTCTTTCAAATTTAACATATAGTTTTGAAAAAAAAAATGCATGCTTTAAGGTCAGGAACTCATTCTAATGCCGAGTTATTAGAGTTTATTTGGCATCATGAAGATGGTAATATAGATCTACAAGCCGGGATACCGCTTCATCGTAGTTCAAACTAAAAGAGCACGGTAATTTTTCTTCTTTTTCTTTTTTTTTCTTTTTTTTCTTTTGATTTTTTTTGTCTTTTTGTTATTTATTTATTTTTTGTTTTATATTTTATATATATATTTTTTAGTTTCATTTTTTTATTTTTTATTATATATATATTTTATTATGTTTGTCTTTATTTTTATTTATGTTTTTATATTATCATTTTTTAGAAAATTTAGGACAAATAAATTAATTTAAGCAGATAGAATAACATGTAATTACTTGGTATTAACTTACCTAGCTCCGTTTTAGCATGATCGTTGTGTTGTTCGGGCCGAAGAGTGTATCTACAAAGCTCGACAATTGTATGAGGTAGTGCCTTCTCGGGTAAGGCAGATTATTCGAGATTGCGGCTTTGAGAGCTTCATCTTACAACTACCATCCAAGGAGTATCTGATAGACTGGAGCATAGTCTAGGCACTTGCAGAACGATGGTTGGACACAACTCACACTTTTCACTTGCCCATTGGAGAGATGACAATTGGTCCGATCGACTTTGCTGCTATAACTATCCTTCGGTATGATGGTGTTCCGGTTCCTCTAACCAACGATATTTTGACTTTTGAAGAAATTCAACAATTAATTAGTATGGAACCATCATATAAAGGGCCTTTTAAGATAAAGATCGAGCCAATTCATAGTTATTGGATGAACTATGAAGGACGGGTTCACAGAGACATGGCCCAACAGTATGCTCGAGGATTTTTGTTATATTTTCTTGGGTCGACCATCTTAGGCAGCACTGAATCCGCCATCCATTTGTCAATGTCGAGGGCACTTTCTTATTTTAGGACGGTACCATCTTATGGCTGGGGTGAAGCTGGTCTCGCCTGTCTTTACCATGGTCTTGATAAAATTTGTCGAAACAAGAAGTCTTTGTCGGCTTGATGGCGGTTGTCGAGGTATTCCTCGTCTACCAATGTCAAATCTGCTCCTTTCTTGTATGAATTTGATCTTTACTATTATTGTAGGCATGGGCATATGAACACAACCTTGTGAGGGTGCCTGGTATTTCCTGAGAGAGAATCGGGTATCCAAGATTAAATTTCTAGTTGTCAGATCGCATGGAAGTTCTCGACTCTCACCGCGTGCACACCCAACGCTTCGTGTTGAGCCGCTTAACCTGGGACCAGGTAAAATAATGTTAGTATGCTCTAAAATTTATGTAAAAGTTTACTTACCTTATGTCATCTTGCAGGTGAATTTGGCCTGGTGGAACCCAGAAGAGCGGATAAACTGGACTCCCTTCATGAAGGCTGCACTATCTTTCCAACATACTCGCCGAGTCATCACTGGCCCAGTGTCTAGTGGCTGGTTTCTCGGAGAGAGAGTTTATGAGTGGTTTCTTGGTCCAGAGCAGTAGAGGGTTCCAATGCATTACCCGGAATATACTTTAAATATTATGTCAATGCCGGAGGATGCATGGTGGTCGGCTCAGTACGGTTATGGTGTTGAGACATTTCTCCATCTACCGGGTGCATTTATTCCCATTTTATTCAAAGAAGGCTCTTGAACTTTGATGTATCTCCTGTTGGAGTACGGAAAATTTCTAAAGAAAATGAGGGTAGAGATGAAGAGGAACATCATGGAGATGCAAGAGAGTTCGTTCAACATCTCGAGGCTAGTACTTCTCAGGTAAAACTTTACCATTTTTCCCTTGCAACTGCTTCTTTCTTTTTTGATTCTTTAATGATTGTTGCAGGCTATTGGTTCATTTGATCATGAGGCTGGACCTTCTTTTACTACCCCCTTTGTTTGCTCATTCTAGCCCACCATATATGTCATCTCATCCTCAGGGCATTGATATGAATTACCTGGTGGGTTTTCTTATTTCATGGTAATTTATGCTATATGTATGCATGATTATGTATGCTCTTACCTTTTTCCTATATGGCTCATAGTGGATGCTTGAAGATCAAAATAAAAAACTTCGAGAAGAGTTGGCCGCAAGTCGTCAGCAGGCTTCTCATTTTGAAAATTTGTATCATCAATCAGAACAAAATTTCTGAGATTTCCAATTTCAGAGGATGAGGGATCCTGGCACTTCTTCATCAAGAGGCCCCCAAACTGATGACCATGAGATCCTTTCGTCCACTTTCGATGAGGACCTTGACAGATCATAACTCCAAGATAATAGGGATTTTGGTGCTCCCGCTTCGGGTGGTCCCGGGACGAGTAATTTGGCCCTTCCTCCAATAGGCGATGATTTTTTTAGAGCTTTATTTGATGACCTACCACCTCCCTCTTAGTGATGTATAAATATTGTATCAATTATATAAACATTGTACAATAAGCATAAAAATAATAATACATAATTTCTGCCTTTACTGTAACTAACCTTTTTTTTATTACTACGCCACAATTATTATACTTTTTTTATGTTTCAATATTTACACAGCATCACCACAAAAGCCAAATGCAACATGGTAAAGGACTTTTGTCGCTAATTCTTTTCCTCATACAACATGGTCTCATCCTTATCCATCACTTTTACCTTATCAATTTTGGAAAAGTTTATTTCCTCTATATAAATCACCTTTCACGCCATAATTTTATACAGAAACCAAAAGACTTTCCATTTCAACGTAAAAACTCCTTTAAAAATTTTAATTTTTATTCATTCTTCCACCATGACCGAACTTCATTTAAAGAAGATAAAAATTCTATTTAAGAATATGGATGTCATTCATTAGAAGGAAGCAAATTTCGTGGTCAAAACTTGATATTTTAAAGTGTTTTCAAAATTAAATTGGACCACTCCTTCTTACATGCCATGTCTTCCTTTTGGAATATGGATTCTAGGACATTTAAAATTAATGGCTTTGAAATATGTCCCTTGATCGAAGAATTTGAGGCAATTCTTGGATATCCAAATAATCAACAAATGGCTTTAGCCACATTGATTTCCAAAACTCAACAGAAGATGCAGATGTTATTTCAAATTCCAAAACCCGAAGTTCTTCAGTTGATGAGAGGTGAACAAATTCTACTTGCTCCCTTGATTGATTTTTGTCTCTCTCATTTGGCCCCTACTAAGGCATGGGGACACATGCTCTGTCTTTGCTTGGTTGGACAATTCTTGCTTGCTTCTTTTGATGGCGATATTGATCCATGGGTATTGGATATTATGGACCAAATGGAAGGAGGCTTATCGCCGGTACCTGTGATCTTAGCTGAAACTTTAGTTGGGTTAGACCAGCTTAAATCAGGATTGACAAAGAGACTGATTGGGAGTCCGTTGCTGCTTCATGTAATTACCTAAACTGCCCTTTTGGGTTTTCAATTTAGGTTTTCTTTTTTCCTTCTTTTCTTTATTGCTCTAATTTTTGCCTAGTCCGCCCATGTGGGTTTTCGGAACTAGCGAGCTGTCCTAATTTTTTCCTAAGCTACCCTCGTGGGTTTTCAACTTAGCAGACCTCTTTTTTTATTATATATAATTTTTATTGCTCTAATTTTTGCCTAATCCGCCTATGTGGGTTTTCGGAACCAGCGAGCTGTCCTAATTTTTGCCTAAGCTTCCCTTGTGGGTTTTCAACTTAGCGGACTTTTTTTTTAATTTAATTCTTTCTTCACAGATTTGGCTTCAGGAGCGTCTTTGTTTGCTTGATACTCCATCCATGGATTTTGCCAAATATCTGCCACATCATCATTCCGCTAGGAAACTATGCCATCCTGCTTCTTCATATGCTGACTGGGTTGACTGGATCTACTCACGCACTAAAGTCAACATCTGTTGGTTGGTACCTTGGTGGAAGATTTCTCGTATCACCATGTGGACATACTTGATGTATGTTCCCCTTGATGCTCTTCGTCAAGGTACATGCTATGATCCTCGCAGACTTGGTTGTCAGTACGGAGCTGAGCCTCGCAATTCTGACTTTACTCCCGATTTAAACATGCCCTTCTTGACTGAAGCCTACTTGGGTCGGCTGAGGCAAAGCTGGCTTGCACGTTACTTTTATCGACTGCCATAGATTTTACATTTGTCAATTCAGAAAGTGTAATTTTAGGATGAAAAATAATTAAAGTAATAAAAGATGCTTCTTTTCTTTTTAAAATTTGTCATCACCTTTTGCTATTGTGTTTATTTATTTCATCCATATCTGGTTAAATACTTATAACAGTGCGCATAGAACAATTTTAACATTAATTCTATTTTATTAAATTGGGGAACTACCAAACACAAAGCCAGCATACACAAGATCACTCATGTTGGCAACTAGCCCTTGCGGGTTTTCTAATTAACGATTTTCTCTCATTTAGTCTTAATTGTTGCCTAGCCCGCCCTTTCGGGTTTTCGGGACTAGCGAACTGCTCTAACTTTTGCCTAGGCCGCCCTTTTTGGGTTTTCAACCTAGCGAGCTTCCTTCTTTTTTTATATATATATCATATATAAAACCTCTTCAACCTGTCAATGTTTACTGGCTCACTAATCTCGTTTCTGTCCATGTCTGATAACTTCACCGCACCTTTGTTCATGACTCGTTTCACGACATATGGCCCTTCACGGCTAGGCCTGAACTTCCCTCTTGGATCAAATACATTAGGCTTACATTGATTCAACACCAAATCCCTGACTCTGAGTTTTCTTATTTTAACCCTTCTATTGTAGGCCCAAGCTATCTTCTTTTGATACAGTTGGTGATGATACAGTGCCTTTAACCTTCTCTCTTCTAGTAAAGCTAACTGTGTGTATCTGCTTGCTACCCAATCCATTTCAAGCAGTTTGACCTCCAAGACTACTCTTAATGACTTGATTTCTATTTCAATTGGCAACACTGCTTCCATCCCATAAACCAAAGAGAGCGGTGTCATTCCAGTAGGTGTTCGCACACTTGTCCTATATCCCCATAAAGCAAAGGGAAGCATCTCTGACCAATCCCTGTAAGTCTTAGTCATCTTGGACAGAATTTGCTTAATTGTCTTGTTTCTTGCTTTTACTGCACCATTAGCCTTTGGTCTATAAGGAAAGGATCTATGATGATGGATTTGGTAATTCGAGAATAAATCCTTAACTGCTCCTTAAAACTGTACCCCATTGTCTGATATCACACTGTGCGAGACCCCATATCTGTAGATGAGGTTCTTTTCAATAAATCTAGCCATTTGACTTGCACCCATTTTGTTAAAGGATTCAGCTTCTACCCATTTTGAAAAATAATCTACTGCTACTACAATGAAACGGTGACCGTTTGAGGCTGTCGGATGTATCTCTCCTATAATGTCGATACCCCAAGTGGCAAATGGCCAAGGTGAAGACATAGAATGCAATTCTTCAGGAGGCATGTGATTCAAGTTACCATACATCGGACATTGTTGGCACTTCTTTATAAACTCAATACAATCTCTCTCCATGGTCAACCAGTAGTAACCTTGCCGAATAATCTTCTTAACTAGGGCCAAACCACTCGTATGCGGTCCGCAACTTCCTGCATGTATTTCTGACATGATACGCTCCACTTCAGGCTTCCTTAAACATCTTAAATGCACCCCATCAGGCCATCTTCGATATAACTCTCCATGGAATGTGATGTATTGCAATGACCACCGCCTTATGGCTCTTCTCTCTTTCTTTTTTACCCCACGTGGGTATTCTCTTTCTTCCAAAAATTGCCTTATAGTATCATACCATGCATCATGGTCTGTATCAATTTCCATGATTGCCTCATATTCATAGCAAGGAGTTGATGAACTGGTCAAAATCAGAGGCTTAAAAAATAAACTGATAGGATTTTCCCATATCGAAGCCAATGTGGCTAGGGCATCATCCATCTGATTTTCTTCTCTTGATAGTTGTATAAACCTACACTCCTTAAAGTTCTTCTTCATCATTGTCAGGTAATGGTGGTATGGTTTTAATTTTTTTCCTCTTTCAACTCCCACTCTCCATTTACTTGGGATACTACTAGCAATGAATCGCCAAGAACTTTCACCTTATCCACCTTCATAATCATTAGGGTTTCCAAACCGAAAATACAAGCTTCGTACTCCACCATATTATTGGTTGCCCTAAATTTCAACTTTTTAGCTACTGACTACCTTTTGCATGCTTTGGCTACCAAACTGATAGTTTCCTTTCTCATTCCTTCTTGTTGAAAAATGGTTCTTCTCTCTTTCCCATTCTTCAATTTGCAAACTCGCTTGGAGAAGGTCTTTGAAATCACGGATGAGTGTGTGAGACATCCTCTCACGAAGACTAAGCAACACCCTTCTCACAATCATCCTTATTTGATCAGAATCATTGGGCCTCTTCTTGAGCAAAGCGGCCTTGTTTCTCCATCTCTTCACATAATCCACAAAATTCACATTCGACCTTTACCTAATGGACTCCACTTCCATTAAGGTAACTTCCATCTCGACATTATATCCATATTGTTGGATGAAGGCTTTGTAAAGCAGATCCCAACTCTTTTGTGTTCCATCATCTAAGGTTTTGAACCAATTTTGGACAACAGGGTCCAATGAGAGGATAAAGTACCTTAGAGTTTGAGCCTTAGTAGCTCGGGCGGACTGCATGGCAGTGATATATTGCTTCACATGGAGATGAGGATTTTTGGTTCCATCAAACTTCGCAAAAGATGGCATCTTGAACTTGTACGAAACTTCTTCATCTAGCTCAAATAATTTGTCAACTTCGAACATTTCCTCAGTTTTCAGTTTCTTCTCAAATTTCTTTCTAAATTAGCAATCATCTTTTCAATATCAGAAGTTTCAGTCTTCTCCATAGTTGATCTTTCAAAAATCTTCGGTTCTTGTAACACCCCTATATCCCGTATACGTACCAAGCATGCTTAAACGATCGTAATATACGTATACTGAATATAGAAAATGCCACAGTTTTAAAATAATACACAACAAATATCTTTGTAAATAAGTGAAACCAATCTCAAACATTTTAAAAGAAATCCAAAAGACATCATATATAAAAACATTTATTAATTCACAGCGGAAGTTATTACAAATATGTTATAAATCAAAGATTACAAAACATAGAATATATATACATGATTGGCAGCTTTTCTCTGATCTTTAAGTCCCAAAAGAAAATCCTCAATGTCTAGTCTCACTTGGTCTTGAGGAGCTCTCAGGTTCAACTCTGTCACCTGCGCGATCAAACACTATCGCGCTAAGCCAACGGCTTAGTAGTACAAAGTATACTAACATGATGCTTTAATATGATATAATGTCACAATTAATCTCATACATCATTTAAAAGAATATCACATTTCCACATCATACTTTGTTCAATGTCATAACAACATTCATATTACATCTTCATAGTTCCATTAATTTTACCATTCAAGAATCACATTAAATACAAAGACAAGCATGGGCCCAAAACACACTAATATGCCATTCAATTTTCAGAGTTAATGCTTTGGTTTTGTTATCACATTTATCATTATCATATACCCAACTAGGCTTCAAGGATTAGGTTCAACCAAGCTTCAAGGGGAACAAAGCATGCTAAGTATCAACCCAACTTGGCTTCAAGAACCAACCCAACCTAGCTTCAAGGGTTGTAACATCTCAATTAGGCTTCAAGGATCAAATCCAACCTAACTTCAAGAGATTGTTACCATTAGGCATGCCACCAACAACAAAACTCTGAAAATGAATAACACATTAGACACACAATTCATTTATTATTTCATTCTCAATTCTCATCATCAATTAGGCAAACATGCCTTATGTCTTTCCATTGAATCATCATAGCCAATCACAATGGCTTCACATCATATTTGAGTTATCATAGCCAATCACAATGGCCTCATATCTCAATTCATATTACACATATAGCATCATTGATATAACATTTCAAAGTACATTATTCATATAACACATTACCATTCACAAGATGCACAATGCATATAACATAACATTGTTCATATAGTATCATATGCATCATCAAATGTGTGTTCAATCTCAACAAAGCAAAAAGAGCAAAGGACAATCACAGTAGCCAACACACTCAAGGGACACGGCCAAGCTTGTGGCCGTGTCTCTCAACACAAATCAAGCCGAGGCAGACACGGGCAAGGGACACGGCCAAGACAGTGGCCGTGTCTCTCCAAAAATCATCCAACACGGCCAAATTTCTTTATACTTGGCCGTGTCTCCCAAAAATTCTTTAGTTTGGCCGTGTCTCTTCCTTAGTTTGGCCGTGTCTCTCAAAAATAAAAACCCTAAACATGGCCAAATCTCTTTTGATTGAATTAAAACACATTAAACACAACATAACCTTATTCAAATGGGTATAATCAATGTCATTAACACTTATTTTACATATACATCACAATATTAACATTAACAATACATCAACAATACATTTAATCACTTACCACTTCAAAACCCTAAAACTAACATCATTCTTATTCTTTCAATATCAACATCCACTTAACTTACCATCTTCAAACCAAAACCAACACCAATTTAACTTTGTAACTTACAATCAATTTCAACACTTATAAACACATCTCAAACACACCTAATCATAATATTAACAAATCACAACTCACTTCAAACATAACAAAAGAAAACAAGAGAGTACTTACTTAAAATTGAGGCAATTTCACAAATCTCCAACTTAATCCTTTGATTCTCCCTTCAATTTGATTTTAGAAATCAACAAAAATCACTCTTGTTCTTTGGCTTTGGAGGGCCGGCCACCACAAGAGAAAGAGAAGAAGAAGAAAAGAAAATGAAGACAAGTCAACTTCTCTTCTTCTTTAAATCTCCACCAAGCAATTCTAACAAAGCAAAATTACTTAAATGCCCTTTTCTATTTGTTCTCACTTCCTTTAAAACTCTTGCCCTCTTTAGTAATTTCACTCATCCCAAATTAAAATATCTTCTTCCCTTGACTCTCCATTTGACCAACATATATGTTATATATATTAACATATATACAACATATACATTCCATTAACACAATCATTTCCTTTGCAAAAACATATATACATTTAATTCAAATCAAACAACAATTGTATTAAAACTTCTAGGGCATACATTGGGATATTACAGTTCTTTTTTCTTCTCTTGAACATCTTAGTAGTATTGAGCCCAATCATCATCATCAATGATTACCTTTTCATCATCAATGACCACTTCACTAACTTTAGTCTTCCCTTTATCCCTTGGCTTCTTAGTGCTAGCAGATGCTTTGGCATGATTTTCTAAAATTACAGTCAATTGGTTCTTCATGGTCTCAGCTAGGGCCTCTTTTATTTCTTCCATCTTGGCATTGAGGCCATCATCCACCATTCTTTGAATTTGTTTGGGATCCATTATTTTTGGTGAGCAAGTGATTGAGTCATTGCTAGATACTTCGTCTCCGGCGTAGGTCGGATTGTCATAAGCTTTTGAACTATCGTAATCCAGGGCTGTGAGCCAGAAAGTATCAATGATATGAGATGCAAATGTATGCATATATGCATAAACAATAGACAAACAAGGACAAATAGGACGTTCCTTCCAACCTTATAACATCCACACACGAATGGCGAGTCTCTTTTCCTAGGTATATGGTTAACAAAATACCAACATGGGGCATCTTATTTTCGAATAATTCCCTCGGACGTTTCAACCAATAGTTATATTTTCGAAAATCGAAATCATTTCATAATAATTCCCATTAATTAGGTTTTAATCCATTCAACCAACTAAAGTAGCTTTTATGCTATATTGGATTAAAACAAAATTAAGAGGTTTATTATAAATAGAATTCTCACTTGAAAAAAGTAACTAATGATTCATGCCAAAAACAAGCTCATGATTAATTATTCTTAGTATAAACTAGGCTCACAATTGATTTTTGGTATTTCGTAATTGACCCAAATAATTTGAAAGCTTTTTGTAACATAATTTTGTTTATAAGCCCATTGTAAAAATATTTTAGAAAAAAAAATGGATTTTGGGATTTACATTTGAGCCATGAGCAAAAGAATTTTTGATTTATTTTTAGAAAAGTCTTATGTCCAAAGTGTAATATCCCAAAATATACCCTAAAAGTTTTAGAGTTATTGTTGTATTTGGATTAAATGTATATGTTTGATGAAAAGAGAAAAGAAATGAAGAGGTAGATGTATTTGAGGGATGAGATGTATATTTGGTATTTGGAAAATATATGGGAAATATAAAAGGAATATACATATACCCACATATACACCACATATACATAATGTATAAAGTGGTGTAGGAAAAGTGAATATATATATATATATATAATATTAATTAATTAATAATAATGATAATAATATTTATAAAAGAGAAAGAAGAAAAGAAAGTCAAAGGGTTGAATGAAGGTTGTGGTGGAGAATTTTTAGAAATAATTATTATTATTATTATTATATATATATATAGGATAAGTATGAAGAAAAGAAGAAAAATCTTCTTGTCTCCTTCTTCTTCTTCTTCTTACGAGAGAGAGAGAGAGAGAAAGAGAGAAAGGAGATTTTAATTATGCACATCAAAATTTTTTAAGGGCTTAAAGAGAATTGAAGTGAAGATTGAAGATTTGGCAAAGACTACTCAAGTAAGTATTCATTTCTTTGAATTGATTTCCATTGATTGTGTTGATATGGGATGTAGTTAGTATGTTAAGATGATAATAGTGAAAGATTGAAAGATATGTGTAGATTTAAATGGTTATTTGTGAGGATGATGATGGATTATTAAATTGGTTAGTAAGGGTTTGATATATATATGAGTTGGAAAATGGAATAATTGATGTATGTTTGTGTTTAGTGAAATTGTTTCTGTTTTACAATTAGTAAAGGCTGTGATTTGTATGATTTTTAATTAATTATAGAAAAATGTTCTTGAAGTGAATTTTTGATATGTTGTGCCTCTATGAGTCTAGAATGACTGAAAAATATGTTGATTCGATTTTGGATAGGTTATGAGTTTAGAAAAATTATTTTTATTAGATCTGTTCCAGCAGGTACCTTAACTGAGACAGCTATATTTCGGGATTTTTAATAAAATGTAGAAAAATTATATTCAATTGAATTTTGGATATGTTGTTGCTTAATGAGTCTAGTATTTGAGAAAAATAATTTGGAACCAAGTTGATTGAATTTAATTTATGGAATTCACAAAGTTTAGAACTGCTGCCAGGATGCAGGGCAATTGGGGCAGTCTGTTTGGGTGAATTATTTGACCAAGATTTTGTGTTCAGTTTGATCTGAAATTTTAAAGGAATGATTTTAAGATGTAAAATTAAGTTCTGTAAAAATTTTAGAGTTTTTAGTCAAGTATATTATTTTATACAAATTTTCAAAATAAGGATAAAATTTAGTCTAAAACCAGAATTTACTATTCATATGGTCATTTTGCTAATATTCCTTTTGGATTAGGTTGTGAAGAGGTTGAATTGCCCTAATCTAAGTGTTGAGGATTCTTGGAAGAGTAGGTGTATAGAGTGGTGTAAGTTGGTTTTAAGGTAAGTACAAAGTTTATATGATTGCACTTATTTACATGAATTAAGACTTAACACATTTGTTTGTAAATGTGTTAAGTGAATTACTATATTGTCAATATAATTTGATTAAGGTTATGATTGGATGATGTGAAAGATATGAAGATCATTCAAATAGGTAAGTACAATGCAATTTGTTATGATAAATATTGTAATGATGAATTGTGCTAATGTGTTTTGAGAAATGATGAAATGTATTGTAATTGTGGTTGGTAATAATGATTGAAATGAAATAAATAGACATGTTGATTATATGATGATGAATTTAAGATATATGCTCAATATAATTGTTTATGTATACTTGAATGATGAAGTGCTATAACGTGAATTGAAATATGATAAGAGGTGAAGCCATTGAGATTGGCTATGATAAATCAAATGAGATGTGAAGCCATTGTGTTGGCTACGAGAATGTAAATGAATTATAATTGAGGCATGGTTGCCTGTTTTGAAAATGAAATGAATTGAGAAAGAAATGTACAAAGATATAAATGAAAAGAGTTGTGTCTAATATGTTAATTCAACTTTCAGAGTTCTGGATTTGACGGCATGCCTATAACATATGAAATGTAACAGTCTAGCCGGGTTGAGGATCTCCTCAAGTTGTTGAGTTGATGGTCCAAGAGACTGGGTCTGTTACACTATATGAATTATAAATGTGAAATATATGAAAAGTAACAGTCTTGCCGGGTTGAGGATCTTCTCGATTAGTCGGGTGGATGGTCCAAGAGACTGGGTCTGTTACACTCTCCATGGATAGAGATATGATATATGTTGCCTACGGGCTTGATTATTGTGATTATGGATCAAAGCAGTAACTCTGAACTTTGAATAACATATTAGTGTTTTGGGCCCGAGTCTGTCTTTATTGTCAATGTGAAATGCAAGTATTGAAATATTGATTGTGAGTATTAATAATGAATTATGCTTGGTGGATTGTGAATAATATAATGTTATTAAGTGTAATAGGAAAATGAATTGTGGTTGATGATAAAGGTTGTCTTTATTGGAAATATGATTTATGATTTATATGATATGTAGATTGTGTATTGCAATAATGAGTGATATGATGTGTAATGTGTGTATTGCAATAATGGTTGGTATGGTATATATATAATGTAGGGGTATTAATATATTGGTCTTGAGTATTGGTGATGCATTGGGGTTGGTGATAATATTATATATATATATACATCTTATATGAAATTAGCTAGGATATATTAAAGATAAAGTTAAAAAGAAAAGAAGATATGATAAGAACTAATTATATATTGAATCGATGTATCATTACATATCAATACTTCTATACTATATGTTTATATTCTATATTTGGACTACTAAGCTCTCGGGCTTAGCGCGGGTGTTTATTCGCGCAGGTTTTTAGATGGAAGATATGAAGTCTTTTGTTATGCCACAAGAAGAGTAAAGTTTGTCGAGACCAACTAGAGGGTTATGCATACATGTATAAATTTTAATTATGATGTATTTCTGACGAGAGAGTATTTATATGTATAAATCTAGTAATGTATAATAACTGTATGGTTTTAAATTGAGTTGGATTGTGAATATAGAAGTGTGAATTCTTCTTGCAGGATTGTAGTTGAGGTTATAAGGGTGGATTATTGGGAGTGTACTTGAGTTGAATTGTGAAACAAAATGTTTTTCAAATATAAGAAAAATCAATTTTGTCGACACTTGGGACCTAGAATTTTAAGGGAGACTCCGTCAAAATTTTTTTGAAAAAATTTTTATAAGGAACATTAAGTAAGCTGACATAACCAGAGCTCGTATCTTGATGTAGCATTCCTCCTCGGCTTATTATAGGTCGGGAAGGGGTGTTACACAAAGACCGTCTTGAAAGGTTTTGAACAAACCAAATAAGCCATGATTTAAACCAAGATAAATTAACCATAGTCAAACAACATGCATTTGGGGTAAAAACCTAAGGAAAGTAACTAGGCCAATTACATGAGCTTTAGTCTTTGGGAAAAAAGGTATAGGTTTCTATAGCAAGTATATACCAAATGGTACGAGGCTATGAGTAGTTATGCCATGCTCGATCTCCATACCTTGAGTGAAAGTATGGTATCCCTTACATAACATAACACGGGTAACACGGGCATCCTAACTACGCACACGATGCAATCTAATATGATGCAATGGATAATATCATTATAAGAAAGAACAGAATAATAAAAAGACCAACGGAATCAACTTCTCTTATCCCCAGTGGAGTTGCCACTGTGAGCGGAGATTTTCGCCCCCACTCCTTGTGGAATGGTTCTTACGACTTCAGCACTATTTAGGCTCGAGGCCTTAGAGAACACGGACTTAAGTCTAGATAAAATGGAGTCGCCACCCGGACGGGCAAGGAAAAAGAAAGGGGTGGATGACTCTATTTCTAAGGAATTTCCAACCCCCTAATGGGTTCAGAAAGTTGGGTACGTGTGGGGAAGGTGAGAAATGGCCAAGCACCCCCACAACGCCCGGTTCATTGGAACCGGCCTCCTTTACAGGTCTTAATATTATAAAATTCTTAAATATAACAATATTATCCATATTATACATAATAATTTAAATAAAGCATCGATATATAGAAAATCGAAATAATTTCCAAGCAAAACAAATAAATGGACACCCATCCGAAGATGGAAACATGCCCTTACATAATCCATGCCTAAATAGGACACCCACCGAAAGGTAGAAACATGTCCTTTACATTGGTCTAAAATATAAAAGCAATTGAAATTACAAGATATTTAACTAATGAGGTACCCACAAAGTGGAAACATACCTCTTAAAACATTTGGAAATCAAAAATAAATCGATAAAAGTAAATAACCATTCAAAATAAATAAATCATTCATCAACGATATCAATCAAAATATAAAATAAACATCCATCCATGATAAATTAAATAAATCAATCATTGAAATTAAATAAACCAACAAAGCATTGAAAATAAATTAAGGCATATAATAGACTACATAATCAAAAATAAAATTAAATAAAGCAAGTAAAGATTCAAATTAGGGTTACTATTTCTAATATGTTTAGGGTTTTGGAATTTATGGGTTTAAGCTACTGTAAGTTTTAAAGGAATTGAAATGGATTAAAGTTTTATAATTTAAGAGGTTGATAAAGTTCTTTGATTAACCAAATTAGTGTTTGAGGAGTGAAATCATGAAATTAGGGTTTGGACACGTTAAAACATTAGGTTTATGATTATTAGCTACTGACTGTGTTGAATTTAGGCTTACTGTGTTTGAATTTTAATATTTAGGTTTATAAGGTTTTAAGGTTTAAAGGATTAGGGTTTAGAAAAATTAGGATTTAAGGTTTTAAGGGAGTTAGGGTTTAAGAAAATTAGGGTTTAATGTTAGCTAGTTTGAGGTTATTGTCTTGGTTTTAAAGTTGAATTAGGGTTTTTAGTGTTTTGAAGAATTTATTTGATTTTAGAATTTGAAAAAATAATTTATAGTTTTATGAAGCTTTATGTGATTTTTAGAATCTGTAAAGTGAGTTTTAGTTTGGTTATTTAACAAAACATTTGGAATTTTGGAAAAGAATTAGAAGAAAGCTAGTTTAGAGTTTTATGGTGTTTTTTGAAAATAAACAATATGATTTAGGGTTTATAGAAATAGAAAAAGATATTTTTTAGGGTTTTTGGAAAGAAAAGGATTCAATTTAGGGTTTTGGAAAATTGGAAAGCAAATTAGGGTTTTTGTAAATTAATGAAATGATTTAAGGTTTTGAAAAGTTAGAAAGTAGATTAGGGTTTTAAGATTTTACAGAAACAACAATTTTCAATCTTGAGTGATGAAGCTACTGTAAAGAAAAATAAATAAAGAAATTCATACCTTCGTTTGTTGGTTCCACCAAAAATTGTTTCTTGGATGAAAAAGAACAAAGACAAGCTTTGCTGCCTTTGATGAATTATAGATTGCTTTCTTATTGCTTCGGTTTGCTAAATTTCGACCACCTAATCAAAAGTCTTCCAAATTTCTGAGTTCAAAATGAATTTGAGTCCAATCCCTCAAAGTTCTTTCTCCAAAAGTCCTCTCTCGATTCTCCTCGGTCCAAAGTTTTTCCTCTAAAATTTTTCTTCCCCCTATTCTGTGTTGTTTTTAGTCCTATTTATAGAAATTTTTGATTATTAATCATAATTGTTTACGGAATCTAACATTAATTACGAAAAGAAAACCGAAACCAAATTGAATTTGGTTTCGAAAAAAATTGAGTCGAAAAAGTTTTACTGGCGAAAAAAAACTGCTGCGGAAAAATTTCACTGGCGAAAAAAACTGCCGTGGGAATTTGCGGGCTGGGCGAGCGAAATTGCCTACTGGCCATTTCGCCTGCAGGACTTTCCTGCGAACAAAATGGCCTTGACCATTTCATCCTAACTTTTAGGCGATGAATTTTTTCATCGCCGATTTTTCCGTCGCCGATTTTTATTTTTATTTTTATTTTTGTTTATTTATTTATTATTATAATTTTTTATTTTTTATTAATTAAAAAAACTAAATACTAAAACAAATATTGTTTAATCAAGATAACACAAAAATTATTTTTGACTAATTAAAATATATTGGATAACACAAAAATTATTTTGGACTAATTAAAATATATTGGATCGGACTGGGTCAAAAATTAAGAGTCTACACCCCGGTTACTCAGCCAGAATCACCGTTCAAATGGCTACTAGTACTATTCATGATTCCAACTCATTTGTTTTAATTCAAGATTAAAAATCAGAGGAACATGGATAAATTTTCAAAGCTCATTTTATTAGAATTATTTATTTATTTATATTTTTATTAATATTTTTTAACTGTTAAGGGTCATACTAAGTCTGACTCAAGAATCTAAGGAATTATAACATGCTAAAAAAATGTAACTAAGGTTTTAAACTTTAGATGTGTCCAATTTCCATCAATCCACTACCTAATTATAGCTATTGCAGTCGATCCTCAGCAATTGATCAAGATAGCCAAGTTAACCTCAACAAGAAATTGTCATTTAGAAAATCACAAATTAATTTAACATATAAAGGGGAACCATTTCAATTCACACTATTACAACAATATAGTTTACTTAAATCCAAAAACAATTTGCAGAATTTAATTAAGACAAATGAATCAAATGGAAAGAATGAAATAATAGAAAATCAAGAAAGTATACCTCTCCCCCACACTTAAGGCGCACATTGCCCTCAATGTGTGTGCAAAATAAGAAATAACGAAGAGAGAGAAAAACTGCCCTTCCATGTCCATGATTGGACAAATATGAGTACGATGCCAAGAGTATGGTGAAGGTGAATTTGCTTCAAAACAAAAACTAAAATACAGAAATGAAGGTAACACATGAGGAAATGAAATAAACAAACAAATAAAACAGTTCTTAAAGAAAAATGCAATTGTCTAAAAGGAATAAAAATAAAGAAACAGAAAAAGGACAGTAAATAAGTTAAGAAAATGAAATAAAATGTGGGCTAGTCAAAAATCGGCGCATCGCCGGAATCGTCACCGCTGGTCTCATCATCGGATACATCAACTGGAGGTGCAGGTGCCAGTGCAGGTGCAGGGATAGGTGGCCGGTATGGTGGAGGTGGTGGTTGCGAAGGGTGAAACCCTTGATAACTCCAAAACTCTAACATGGATTGTTCCAGCCATTGCCTTCTCAAGATCTCGTGATCCAACTGGGCTTAGAAAGAAGTAGCCTATTCAAGCATGAACTGCTGCATCTGGTCTTGCTAAGTTAAGATCTTATTCTGATTCAGCTCGATATTCCCTATCTTCTCTTCGATCCTACAAATCTGACGCTCTAAATCTGTGGGTTTCCTGTCATCATCCCACTCAACATTAACTGACTGGTGCCAATCTCGGAATGTAGGGGTCTGGACAAAAGATGGTCCAGCAGAAGAAGAATGTGCAGCAGTGGAAGAAGGCCCAGCGGCAGTGGTTGAAGGCCCAACGGCAGTGGATGAGCCCAGAAAATCTATCGGTGGAGGTGGTGGTATATCCGAAGGAGGAGCAGAAGGGGCTACCTCTGGTATATCTAAATCCATAGAAGGTGCCTGCAGCCCAACTACCTTCTCCCGGTTCAGCCTCTTCAATGTGTCCATACCCAATAATTTGGGCAAACCATCCACCGTCATAGGTAGGCAGACATCTAACACACCCAAGAGATGAGCGAGTCATGTGACATGCATGCCACCATGTAAAGTACCTAATGCTCCCTTTTCAGACTGCTTGTAAAAGAAGTGTGTGATGGCATGTGCAACATTACACCGAGTCTTCTGTACCATGCAGTGCAGGAAAAATAGATCTCGCAGGCTTAACACCCCTGTGCTGCTCAGCCGAGCTGTAAGAGTGTGAATTAACAGGTTGTGCACCACTCGGCAGGGGAAGGACTCAAAGTTGGATGCCTTATAAACCTTGGGTTGATATTTATCTGCAATGGGTGCAAAGGTCCTCCAAACCCGAGGAGGAGCAACATCATACTCGACAAAATCCACCTCGGAATTCAGATAATCAAAAGTATGTACCTCCTCTGTAGTATATAACCCGAGATGCACCCCCAAGGTCATTAATGCTCATGTAGAATCTCTACCCTCCCAGTCTGAATTTAATTGTTGGTTCAGGAATTGAAACCTTGGTCTTCTGGAACTGAAAGGTGCAGTAGAATTCCAATGTCAGCTCTCTGTAGGAAGGCTCATTGATGGAGAACAGTTGGTCCCATCCTGGTTGGTTGATCAGTTCTCGGATATCTCCTGCAATATTTGCTAGTTCTATAGCGTCCCAATCTATAACACGAGGTGGGGACCAATCCTTATTGCTGAAAAGTTCAAATCGCCTTCTTTCCTTGACATTTGAGAATTTAAGGCATTTGTAGTTCGCTTGAACTGCCTTCCCCTCGTGCATGTTTGGCGGGTAGCTAGGAGGATGATTGTTTGCAAGGGCCCATTTCTACAAAACAAACAAGAATTCCTCAATAACAACAAAAAATAAAGCACGATACAAAATACCAATAAAAGACCGGCACAAAGTTACTGAAATACCGACATTATAATGATGAAGCATAATGTAAATCCCAACAAATTAATGCCATCAACCAATTTAAAACAAGCTTAAGCAACCTATATCAACACACACATAACCAACAAAAATGGCGAACCAATTCGAACTACTGTAATTCCAACAATAGCAATTATGTTTTCCAAAAATAATGATTAACTATAACCCAACAAGCAAATCAATCAATTTATAATTCAAACACAAACTAATTCAAAAATAAATCAAATGTCGAATCAAAATGGAATTAAAAAACAAAACAAAAGAAAAATTAATCAATCGCCGCAAAAATCACGATAAAACAAAATGAAGCAAAATAAAGCAAACACAGCATAAATCTATCAATTCTAAGGAAAATAAAAGATAATACAAAGAATCCATAAGAAAAACGAAAGAAAAATGAACGAAATCTAAAAAAATTGCAAAAATATGAATTCGTAACTAAAAAGTGCGAAAATCATGTGGAATGAAATGGAAATCGAGCAAATCCGTGCAAATAATGCAAACCGGGAGTGAGAATCTCTCCTAAAGTGATTGGGTGTGTGAATGCGCAAGTTGGAGTTCAAGAAATTTGAGAGAAAATGAGAAAGAAAACTGAAGTTTGCGTGTAAAATGGCTTCGGGTCTTTATATAAAGACGTCAGCACGCCCAGTGACACGCCTGTGTCACTGGGTGTGCCCTATGGAATGCGAGACAGCGTATACGACACGTCCACAAACACGACCATGTCCATGGACATGTCACAGGGACTGGATGAATTAATAAACAACACATCCATTGACACGAGCGTGTCAATGGGCGTGTCACATGTACTGTGACAACAAAGGAAATGACACACCCACTAGCCTGGGCGTGTTCTTTGGGTGTGCTGGCTCATTTTTTTATATATTTTTTTTTATTTTTGAGGCATGACCAGTGACACAGGGGTGTCCCTGGGCATGCCATAGCTATTGTTTCTCATTCAAAATGACATGCTTAGTGACACGGGCGTGTGACTGGGCGTTTTGTAGCTACTGCCTCTTAAAAATAATGACACGCCCAATGACATAGGCGTGTCCTTGAATATGCTCAATTTACCCCTCAAAATCAAATTTTCTCTATAAATTCAAATGAATGCAAGGAAAACAAATCACCAACCAATGATAAAAGGATAAAACTAAAATAAAATTACGACACAAACCAAAAAACACATAAATTAAAGACATGAAAATTAAAGAACGAATAAAACGGTGGGTTGTCTTCCACCCAGCACTTCTTTTACGTCATATTAGTTGGACGGTCAGGGCAAATTTCCCTAGTCTTAGAGGTGTAAAACCTCCTTCAAGTCCTGTATTCCCCCCCCCCCCCCCCCCCCCCGCCCCAAAGTATAATTTGAGCCTGTGCCCATTTACTTTAAAATCTCCTTTTTCCGAATGAGTTATTTCAACCACTCCATAGGGGAAACTTCCTTAACTGTAAAAGGACCAGACCATCAAGATTTTAACTTACCTGGAAAGAGTCGAAGCCTTGAATTGTATAATAATACTTGATCTCCCGCTTGAAACTCTTTTCCCTCTTTAATGTGAGCATCATGCCATTTCTTAGTACGCTCCTTATGCATTCTTGCATTTCATAAGCTTGCAATCTCCACTCGTCCAACTCGTTTACCTGCAATTTTTGCTTTTCACCTGTACGAGCTAGATCAAGGTTAATCTATTTTATAGCCCAATATGCATCATGTTCAATTTCTAAAGGTAAATGACAAGCTTTTCCATATACCAGCCTAAACGGCATAGTGCCCAAAGGAGTTTTGAATACAGTTCTAAAAGCCCATAGAGCATTATCAAATTTATCGGACCAATCCTTTCGGGATCGCTCTACAATTTTTTCTAGAATTCTTTTTATCTCCATGTTCGTGTTTGTTTTATTAGTTTTTGTCATAGAATTGTGTCTTATTTATTATGATGATTATTGTTTTATTTAGGTATTTTGGTAGTTTTAATATGTTTATTTAGTGTTTTCATTAATTTTGGTAGTTTTAATTTATTTGAGTGTTTATGTCATTTTTGTTTTAGTTTTTAGTGTGTGTTTGTGTGTTGTTAGTTAATGTTTATTTGATTCTTGTTTAAAGTGTGTTTCAAGTGTTTGTGTTAAGTTAATATGCAAGGAACCATATTAAGGAAGGAAAGACCAAGGAACCAAGAGGAAGAAAATAATGGACAGTAGCTGACACATGTAGAGGACACGGCCAAGCTTGTGGCCGTGTCCCATACCAAGCTAAGGAAGAGGACCAAGACACAGAAGGTGACACACTCAAGGGACACGGCCAAGCTTGTGGCCGTGTCCCTCCAAACTTGTCAAACACTGCCAAGCTTCCTCCAAACTGGCCGTGTCACTCACCACTCAAAAGAAGAAAAGAAGAAAATCACACAAAAGTGAACACACTCAGGGGACACGGCCAAGCTTGTGGCTGTGTCCCTCCTAACTTCTCTAACATGGCCAAGCTTCCAAAGAAACATATATGCAAGCAGAAGTAGACACCTTTAGGGGACACGGCCAAGCTTGTGGTCGTGACCCTCCAAGAACTTCAAACACGGCCAAGCTTGTCTAAGCTTGGCCATGTCACTCATGGACTAAAGAAGACGTGAATTTTTGGAGCGGAGGTTTCGTATAAATATTAGAATTAGGGTTTTCAAAGGGGTTGTGGAGAGTTTTGGGTTTTTCAGCCTTCAGAGAATAAGTTAGGGTTTCTAATTTTATTTTCTTGGAGATTATTGAACACTTTGATTAAACTAGCCTAGATTAGATTTGTTCTTGCCATTGATACATTCTTCGAGCAAGTTCTGAACATGAGATTCTTCAAGAGCTAAGAAGTTTGTAATTTGGTTTTGTTCTCGAACTTTATCTCTTTAATTTCATTAGAATCGTATTCATGAATATTATTATGTCTAAATTGACTTCCTTGAATGTTAATGAGATGAGTATGTTTGACAACATTATTATGAACTAATTTGATCTAGTCTAGGGTTTGTATGGATCTGCTATGATTGTATGAATTGGTTATTGCTCTTAACTATTTATTTCTTTAGCCTTGATTGAATGGAATATTGTTAATATATAATTGATTGGCCACCAATTATGTGTTTTAAGGTATTAGATGAAGGATTGAGAGATGAAGTCTAATGCTGAAATAATTCAATTAGGGACTTAGGTGAATTAGAGATATAACCTAAGAAAAGGACTATTTCAATTGTGACAAGATTATTTGAGAGAGGTTTGAATGCGAGAGCTTATTTCCTTGATTCAATTAATTAAGTTGCTTGAGATTTAATCTTTGAAATTAAATTGGTTGAGAGGAATAATCGTTCATACATATAAGTAGTAGAGAAGTGCAAACCCTAGACCTTTCTATTAAGTGAATCAATACATCAGCTTAGTTTACTTTTATTGTTTTAAATTTCAATTGATCTTCTTCATTAGTTGTTTGCAATTTAAATTTATTCTAATTTGTTATTTGCAACCCTAATAATCAATTAGCTTATCTAGCTTCCTTGAGAGATGACCTTGGGGCGATCACCTTTACTACATCTACCTCGTATACTTGCGAGTGACGCTTATAGTAGAACTTAATTTGAGCGCAACAAGTTTTTGGCGTCGTTGCCGGGGAGGCTGATTGGCGTAATTGTTTATTAGCATAGATATTTTTAATTATTTTTCATTGTTTACTTTTGATTTTATTTGTCTTTTGCTTTTAATATTTCTTTTTTCCAGAAATTTTGTTTATGCAAGGCAGGAGATCACTCGAAGGAGAGCTATACCCAGTCTTTCCAGAAATTCAGAGAGTGAAAAGGAGTAGGGAAGAGTTCAAACTATACACCGGATTTGATACTACAGAGGAGGACACTTCTGATTTTGAGTCAGAATCTGCACAATCTACCAACATGGGAGAAGAAAGACAAAGAACTATGAGAGATTTTGCTAGACCTGTCATTGGAACTTCCACTTCATGCATAAGATTGACAGATGCGGCAAGAAATTATGAATTGAAGAACATTCATTACAACATGCTGCCATCATTTTATGGAGTTCCAAATGAAGATCCTTTGAACTTTATTCGGGATTTTTATTCTACCCTCAACACTTTTCCATTGGGAGGACTAACAGAGGACCAGTTGAGGATGAGATGTTTCCCGTATACATTGAAGGATAGGGCAAAGAGCTAGCTTATGATGTTGCCTGCAAATTCTTTGACAACTTGGGAGCAAGTTTATAACAAGTTTATGGGTAAGTTTTATTCACATCAGAAGACAGCTGAATTGAGAGGGAAGATTGCTACATTTTCTCAATTTGAAGGAGAACCATTTCATGAGGCTTGGGACAGATTTAAGATGTTATTGATCCAGTGTCCACATCATCACTACCCACTTCAACTTCTTAATCAGTTTTTCTACGATGGTCTAACCCAGCAATTTCAAAACACTATTGATAACGCAGCTGGGGGAGCTATGGGAGAAAAGACAGCTGATGAAACTTATGAGATCTTTGAGATGTTGGGAGCTAATTCTCAACAGAAAAGTGTAAGAGGAAGAAGTAAAGGGGTAAATCAATTGGAAGCCAATAGTGAGATGGTCAATCAAATAGCTGAATTGACAAGGCAAGTGCAGATGCTGAATATGAAAAACAACACTTCTTCATCCACTCAAGAAGTGTGTGGAATTTGTGGAACTTTCGAGCATGGAGCAAATATTTGCCCTTCTGCATATGAGTCTTATGGTATTGAAGCTGAGCAAGTCAATGCTATGGGGGGATATCAACCAAGGGCCTGGAATGATCCTTACTCAAATACTTACAATCCTAGTTGGCGGAATCATCCTAATTTTTCCTGGGCAACAAACAATTCTCAACAGGCTTTCCATTTGCTCTAGAGACAGAATCAACCGCAGGGTCAATCCTCAAATCAAGGGCAGCTTAAGATAGAGAGTTTGGAGGCAAGTTTACAGGCTTTTATCCAAGTCAGTGCTAAAAATCAAGAGATCACCAACAAGAGGCTGGATTCATTAGAAGCATCTTTTAAGAAAGTGGAGACTCATGTAGGGCAACTTGCACAACAGATGCAGATTCAACAAAAAGGGAAATTTCCAAGTCAACCTGAGCAAGCACAAACAGTGATTGTTCTTAGAAGTGGCAAGGTAATTAATAATAATGTTGAAAATAATTCTGTGAATGCAGGTGACCAAGAGAACAAGAAGGGAGGAGAACCAGAGAACAAAGGTGCTGGAGAAAGATTAATGGAGAAATCCCCTTCAGCAGATTTACACGAGGCAAGCAATCCATACCGGCCACCTATACCATTCCCCAGTAGGATGAAGAATGATAAACAAGATAAGCAATTTTCTAACATCTTCAACATGCTGTCTAAGGTAAGTATTAACTTACCCTTACTTGAAGCAATAAAGAACATACCAGCTTATGCCAAATTCTTCAAAGAACTGATCACCAAGAAAAAGAGGTATGAGCAGAATGAAAAGGTGATAGTTTCAGAGGTAGCTAGTGCTGTTCTGCAGCATAAACTACCTCCCAAGCTAAAGGATCCTGGTAGCTTTATAATTCAACTTACTATGGGGAATGGAAAGGGGACTGATGGCATGTGTGATCTAGGAGCCAGTGTAAATTTGATGCCTTATTCTGTGTATCAAGAATTAGAACTAGGGGAACTTAAACCAACCAAAATGGTGTTGCAATTAGCTGATAGATCTCTTAGATTCCCGAAAGGGGTTATAGAAGATATGTTAGTTAAGGTTGGAGGGTTGATAGTACCTATGGATTTTATAGTTCTTGACATGGAAGGAAGTAACCCTACACCATCAGCACACACTATTTTGCTGGGTAGGCCTTTTATGGCGACTACCAACACCTTGATAGATGTTAAAAATGGTAAATTGACAATGACTGTCTTAGGACAAACGGTTGAATTTTCTATTTTTAACACTTCTCCCATTCCTACAACTGCTTTATATGAGGATTGTTCTTTGATTGTGTTGACGCAATTGTTTCAGATGTTTTCTTGCAGACAGGTTCCTCAGATAAATTGGAGGTGGCACTGACTTTAGATCGTGGTTTGGATATTTTGATTAAGAAATAGTCAGTTGCCTTGAGACATTAGAGAGTGCTGAAATAGAGGAACTTAAGGAGGACCCATTATTTGAACTTCCCTCGATCCAAAAGGAAGAGAAGAATCCTTCACTAGAGTTAGATGAGCTGAGGAATGAGGCATATGAGAGCTCGAGGATTTATAAGGATCGCACTAAAGCACTTCATGACAGAATTATAGTGCGAAAGACTTTGAGTCCAGGTATGAAAGTTTTACTTTTTAATTTTCATCTCCATCTATTTCCAGGTAAACTCAAGTCTCGATGGAGTGGTCCTTTTGAGATAACTCAGGTATATCCTTCAGGTGCCATTGAATTGCTTAACTCTTGAACAAATGAGACTTTTAAAGTAAATGGACAGAGAGTTAAACCATACAATGAAGGGTTTCAAGAAGTGAGGATCATTGACAGCACTTTGATCCACGATCCCTAAGTCTTGCAGTGATGTCCAGCTATATGACATTAAAGAAGCGCTAAATGGGAGGCAACCCATCGATTTGCATTTCTTTTTCATAGTTGTAATTTTAAATTTAGCAATTTTGATTTTATGTTTTGTTTAAATAAATGGAATGGGTGATTTGATCGGTTTTTATTTTTTTCTAATATGTTTCAGGGTTGATCGAAGAAGAGGTTTGCAAATTCTTTAACATTTGGTGAAATAAAATAAAATAAAAAATAAGTTAAAAATGGCAGTAGGTGACACGACCAACAAGCTTGGCCGTGTCACATGGGACACGGCCAAGCTTCACCAAAAATTCCATCTCTTTGTTTTTTGCACTCTTTTATTCATAGTAGGAGACACGACCAACAAGATTGGCCGTGTCCTTGGCCATGTCACATGGGACACGGCCAAGCTTCACCAAAAAATCACTTTTCTTTTGTTTTTGCAAATTTTCCTTACAGTAGGTGACAGACCCATGGGACACGGCCAAGTCACTGGCCGTGTCCCTCCAAGCACATCAGACATGGCCGTGTCCACCCAAACTTGGTCGTGTCTCTTCAATTTCACACACTAGACACGGCCAAGCTCACCCAAGCTTGGCCGTGTCCCTTCACTTTTACACTTTAAAAACACGATTTTTGCACTGTTTGCTCATTCCAATCCCTAGATCTGTTTTGTTTCTCTTTCTCGCTCTTGACTTCTCTCTCTCCCAAAACTTCATTGTTGTGTTTCAAAGCTTCAAAACCTCCATTAAATCTTAATTTTCTTCACCAAAAAGTAAAATTAATCCATTAAATCTTCTTCTTCTCTCACAAAAGATCAATTTAATCGGTTTAAACTTTAAATTTTTTCAGATCTCTCAAGATGCCAAGAACGAAGATGGTTTCCCACCGCAAGATGAAGAGACCTACAACTGAAGGTGCATCTTCATCTTCATCGTTTTCATCTTTGAAGAGAGCAAATCTTTTGGCTCAGGGTTTCTTCCCGACGAGGTATGTCAATGATGAATCCCTTAATGCTCTTAATATTAGGGATAATTTTTATCATTATGTTCAAATCCTTGGGTGGGAGAACCTAGTCTCCTTGTGACCTTTGCAATTTCAAGAGCTTACTTTGGAGTTCTTAACATCTCTTAATGTTGAAAGAAATGCGCAGAAAATTTGCTCTAGGTTGAGTTTTAAGCTCATCATCTCTTAAGTTGTTGAGTTTTAAGTTGAGGGGTCCAACTCGGATTCTCTTGATTTGGAAGAAGATGCTCCAGCTCCGGATAATCAAGAGATACTTAATAGGATTGAGGCACTGGAGGGCAAGGTAGATCGTAACCATGCTGCGGTCTTGCAACAGTTAGACCAAATAAATAGCAACCTTGCCAAGATTCTGAGTCTTCATCCCTCGGCCGCTTCATCATCACATCCTCCGTCACCGTAGTTCTTTCGAGACAATTCCTTACTTTCTTGTGTTTAGTTATAGCATATTTGTGTTTGTATTTTTTGTTTTTGTTTTTAATGTTAACATTTTCTATTTTGGATATTTTATTTTACATATTTTATTTTGTTTTTGAACATTTGTGTTTGTGATGAAAAGTTAGGGTTTTGCCTCACCAGGGTACAATGGAAAACAGGTTGTACCTTAACTCTTCCTCTTTATTATTCTTGTTTTCCATTGAGGAAAATGTAAATTCTAAAGTGTGGGGTAATCTTTTAGCTTTTCTTTAATTTTTGTTTTGTTTGTCTTGGTGTGTTTTATTGTGCGTTGTGCATGGCATAATTGTTGAAAACTTATTAATTTTTCTGTGATTCTGGTATTATAGTTGAGACTTTAGTATCAGCATAGAGATTAGCATTTGAATTCATTCAGGATCAATTTTCACATTCTGCAATTCATGACATATAAATCTTTGAGAACCCACCTTTGTGAGTTTTGAGACTCATAGATTGAATGTTATTATCAATTGAATTTCTTTTCTTAAGTGTGCACCTTCATGATTTTGCATCTCTAGAGTTTGCTTTTGCATACTAATTGAACTCACATTATGATTTCATCTCAAGTTTTAAAATGATGAAGGCAAATTAGGTTAGCCCTTTAGCTTAAAAAAGACCTCCCTTAATTATGAAATCCTTAGTGAGCCAAGTTGAGCCTTTGACTTTTTCTTGATTGATCAACACAATTTACAACTCAACTTTCTCTTATTATCATCATACCTACATTAAGGAATGGAGTTTCTTGTGATATGACAATAGGGTGGTTTGATTCAAAAGTGTGGGGTAAGCAATTAAAAAAAAATATTGCTGTTTGGGGTTGAAATGCATACTTTGCACATTGTATTTGACTAAGAGTCGCTTATTCTTTTCCTCTACATTTTAAGCTAGATGTTCCATGCAATTTTATATTTTGTATATATATGTATTAAAAAAATGATAAAAATAAAAGAAAAAAAATATATATATATAAAAGAAAATAAAAGAGAAGATATATATATATATATACAAAATTCATATACTTTCTAGCATTAGAGGAATGTCAACTCATGCATTTTTCTTTTAAGTATGCAAGTATGTGAAAGTATCAAGGGTTGGTGAATATGCCATTTGAGGGAGTTATGAGTTTCTTAGCAAGAGTATTGTCTAATTTAGATACTCCATTTCTTGATGCTCCAACTTAAATATTTTTTTTCACACCTGCACCTTAGCCCCTTTACATCCAAATAAAAGACCTTCGGATTATTTCTTGAGAAAATCAGTGAGGGAGATTGGATAATTAAGCAAGCTTATGGTAGTATGCAGTCATGAGTGGTTTGAGTGAATTAACCTATGAAATTGAGTGAAACACTTAAATGAGAGATGAGATTTGTATGTCTGGATTAATGAATGAGTTAAGAAAATCATGATTGAAGGAAATTGCAATTATTTATGGCTGAGTCTTAAAGGATTTCATCTTATATGCTGGAATTATAGTTAAGGTTGTTTGAGTTTTTAATTTATGCCATGTGAATTTGCTTGAGGACAAGCAAAGTTTTAAGTGTGGGGTAGTTGTTTTATTAGTTTTTGTCATAGAATTGTCTTATTTATTATGATGATTATTGTTTTATTTAGGTATTTTGGTAGTTTTAATATGTCTATTTAGTGTTTTCATTAATTTTGGTATTTTAATTTATTTGAGTGTTTATGTCATTTTTGTCTTAGTTTTTAGTGTGTGTTTGTGTGTTGTTAGTTAATGTTTATTTGATTCTTGTTTAAAGTGTGTTTCAAGTGTTTGTGTTAGGTTAATATGCAAGGAACCATATTAAGGAAGGAAAGACCAAGGAACCAAGAGGAAGAAAATAATGGACAGTAGCTGACACATGCAGAGAACACGGCCAAGCTTGTGGCCTTGTCCCATACCAAGCTAAGGAAGAGGACCAAGACACAGAAGGTGACACACTCAAGGGACACGGCCAAGCTTGTGGCTGTGTCCCTCCAAACTTGTCAAACACGGCCAAGCTTCCTCCAAACTGGCCGTGTCACTCACCACTCCAAAGAAGAAAAGAAGAAAATCACACAGAAGCGAACACACTCAGGGGACACGGCCAAGCTTGTGGCCGTGTCCCTCCTAACTTCTCTAACACGGCCAAGCTTCCAAAGAAACATATATGCAGGCAGAAGTAGACACCTTCAGGGGACACGGCCAAGCTTGTGTCCGTGTCCATCCAAGAACTTCAAACACTGCCAAGCTTTTCTAAGCTTGGCCGTGTCACTCATGGACTAAAGAAGAAGCGGATTTTTGGAGTGGAGGTTTCGTATAAATATTAGAATTAGGGTTTTCAAAGGGGTTGTGGAGAGTTTTGGGTTTTTCAGCTGTCAGAGAATAAGTTAGGGTTTCTAATTTTATTTTCTTGGAGATTATTGAACACTTTGATTAAACTAGCCTAGATTATATTTGTTCTTGCCATTGATACATTCTTCAAGCAAGTTTTGAACATGAGATTCTTCAAGAGCTAAGAAGTTTGTAATTTGGTTTTGTTCTCGAACTTTATCTCTTTAATTTCATTGGAATCGTATTCATGAATATTATTATGTCTAAATTGACTTCCTTGAATGTTAATGAGATGAGTATGTTTGATAACATTATTATGAACTAATTTGATCTAGTCTAGGGTTTGGATGGATCTACTATGATTGTATGAATTGGTTATTGCTCTTAACTAATTATTTCTTTAGCCTTGATTGAATGGAATATTGTTAATATATAATTGATTGGCCACCAATTATGTGTTTTAAGGTATTAGATGAAGGATTGAGAGATGAAATCTAATGCTGGAATAATTCAATTAGGGACTTAGGTGAATTAGAGATATAACCTAAGAAAAGGACTATTTCAATTTTGACAAGATTATTTGAGAGAGGTTTGAATGCGAGAGCTTATTTCCTTGATTCAATTAATTAAGTTGCTTGAGATTTAATCTTTGAAATTAAATTGGTTGAGAAAATAACCGTTCATACATATAAGTAGTAGAGAAGTGCAAACCCTAGACCTTTCTATTAAGTGAATCAATACATCAGCTTAGTTTACTTTTATTGTTTTAAATTTCAATCGATCTTCTTCATTAGTTGTTTGCAATTTAAATTTATTCTAATTTGTTATTTGCAATCCTAATAATCAATTAGCTTATCTAGCTTCCTTGAGAGATGACCTTGGGGTGATCACCTTTGCTACAGCTACCTCATATACTTGCTAGTGACGCTTATAGTAGAACTTAATTTGAGCGCAACAACTTATAGTAGAATTCTATAGTTTTTTCTAGAATTCTTTTTATCTCCATGTTCGTGTTCTCAACTTGGCCACTAGTTTGGGGATGGTAAGGAGTAGCAAACCTATGTGTAACACCTAATCTTTTGAAAACTTTCTCGAGCTGAACATTACAAAAGTGAGTACCCCTATCACTTATAATTGCTTTCATTACTACCCTAGCATCATTGGTTACCAAGGCTTAGGCTTCAGACCATTTAGAGACATAATCTATAGCTACATGAATATATTTGTTACCAAAGGAATTTGGAAACGGTCCCATAAAATTGATTCCCCATACATCAAAGGCTTCACACACTAAAATTCCATTTTGGGGTATCTCATCACGAGATGAAATGTTTCCAGTCCTTTGGCAATGATCACAACGGTTCACAAATTTGTAGCTATCCCTAAACAAAGTGGGCCAATAAATTCTTGATTCTAGTACCTTTTGAGCAGTCCTATTGGCTCCCATATGACCACCAGCTGGTCCAGCATGGCATTGACTAAGAATATTCATTTTTTCAGGCCATGCCACACACCGTCAGATCATGTGATCCTTACATAATCTAAACAAAAAGGGATCCTCCCAAAAATAATATTTTAAATCAGAAAATAATTTCTTCTTTTCTTGATAAGTTAAGTCCTTAGGAAGTTCCCTAACAGCTAAATAGTTAGCAAAATCCGCAAACCAAGGTGTTTCAAAATTTAAATTACTTACCTCACTTACCATGGCGTACAGCTGCTCATCGGGGAAGTGATCATCAATGTCCCCTCTTCAAACATCTCCAAGGTTAGATTCTCCAAGCGAGAAAGGTGATCTGCTGCCAGATTTTCAGCTCCCTTCTTGTCTTGAATCGTCAAGTCAAATTCCTGCAATAACAAGACCCAACGTATTAGCCTAGTCTTTGCATCAAATTTTGCAAATAAGTACCTCAAAGCTGAATGGTATGTATAAACAATCACTTTTGACAAGATTAGATATGATCTAAACTTGTCAAAAGCAAAAACTACAGCTAGCAGCTCTTTCTCTGTAGTTGTGTAATTAGCTTGAGCTGTGTTCAAAGTCTTCCTTTCATAGTAGATAGGCTGGAAGTATTTCTCCTTACGTTGACCCAAGACTGCTCCCATTGCAAAGTACTCACATCGCACATTAGTTCAAATGGTAGATTCCAATTGGGAGCTACCATGATTGGAGCATGGGTCAATTTCTCCTTAAGAGTTGTGAATGCTCTAAAGCATTCCTCATCAAAAACAAAATCCACATCCTTCTCAAGGAGTCTTGTTAGTGGGCAGGCTATCTTAGAAAAATCTCGTATAAACCTCTGATAAAAGCCCGCATGTCCTAGAAAAATTCTAATGGCCTTCATAGATGTGGGTGGTGGTAACTTCGCAATGGTGTCTACCTTAGCCTGATCCACCTCAATGCCCTTGCTTGAAATTTTGTGTCCCAACACGATTCCCTCTTGAACTATGAAATGACACTTTTCCCAATTAAGCACTAGGTTGGTTTCCTCACAACTAATCAAGACTCTTTCAAGATTTTCCAAACATCTTTCAAATGAGCTTCCATAGACCGAGAAATCATCCATAAACACCTCCATAATATCTTCAACAAGTTCATCAAAGATTGTCACCATGCACCTCTGAAAAGTCGCAGGTGCATTTCATAACCCGAATGGCATTCTTCGATATGCGAATGTCCCATATGGGTAGGTGAATGTAGTTTTCTCTTGGTCTTCCGGGGCGATAGGAATTTGGATATAGCCTGAAATACCATCCAAAAAGCAGTAATACTCATGCCCAGATAATCTCTCCAACATCTTATCAATGAAAGGTAAAGGAAAATGGTCCTTCCTAGTTGCATCATTCAATTTCCTGTAGTCTATGCAAACCCTCCAACCGGTAACTGTTCTTGTTGGAATCAGCCCATCATTTTCATTGGGGACCACCATCATCCCTCCTTTCTTTGGTACTACCTGAACTGGGCTCACCCAAGAGCTATTCGAGATCGGATATATAATCCCTGCATCAAGTAGTTTTATCACTTCAGCCTTCACTACATCTTTCATCTTTGGGTTTAGTCTCCATTGTGGTTGCACTACTGGCTTGAATTTGTCCTCCATTAGTATCTTGTGAGTGCAATAGGATGGACTGATACCCTTGATGTCTGCTATCTTCCAAGCTATCACTTTCTTATGTTTCTACAACAACTGGATAAGCTTTTCCTTCTGCTCAGAAGATAGGTGGGAACTCAGAATTATTGGCAATTTCTTCTTCTCCACCAGAAATCCATACTCAAGGTGATCTGGAAGGGGCTTAAGTTCCAAGTTGGGTGGATCAATCACCGATGGTTTTGGCTTTTCCTCCTTTGGCATCTCAATAGTTTCGTATGCCCGACATTTGAATGGTTTGCTTACTTCAAGAAAAGCAAGCTACTCCATTGCTTCTCGATCCTCAACATTTTCCTGCAATAAACACAACTCAAGGGGATCCTTGGAAACAATGTTAGTAACACAATTGACGGTCTCATGCTCAATAATATCATTGCATAATTCCGCCTCATCAAGTGAAAGTGGATGTTTCATAGCATCATGTATTCTAAAAATAACTTTCTCACCACCCACTCTCAAAGTTAATGTTCCATCATGAACATCGACAAGGGCACGGGCTGTATTTAAAAATGGCCTGCCAAGAATAAGTGAAACATCCGCATCCTCATCGATATCGATGACAACAAAATCATTTGGGAAAATGAAATCCCCGAATTTTACCAACACATCTTCTATAATGCCACGAGGGTGGACTACTGACTTATCAGCAAGTTGGATGGTCATAAGTGTTGGTTTGGGTTTACCAATGCCTAACTCTTTAAACATTTTTTAGGGCTTAACACTTATGCTAGCCCCCAAATTAGCCAATGCACTTTTAACCTCAAGGTTACCTATCAAACATGGAATGATAAAACTACCTGGATCTTTTAACTTCTTAGGTAACCTCCTTTGCAAAATTACCGAACTCTTTTCAGACAAATGCACTAAAGACACTTCCTCAAGTTTCCTTTTGTTAGAAAGGATATCTTTCAAAAATTTAGCATATTTAGGCATCTATGACAAAGCTTCAGCAAATGGAATATTAATGTGCAATTGTTTAAAAAGTTCAAGAAACTTACCGAACTGAGCGTCAATCTTGTCCTTATTCAACCTTGCCGGATATGGTACTCTAGGTCGGTATTCCTTCATTATGGGGCTGCTTTCTTGTGGTTGGTTCTCTTTCTCACTTTCTAGTGCAGCTTTCTCTCTCAAAGTGATAGGAGGATCGTGTTCTTTTTCTTTTTCTTATACTTCAGTCCTTTTCTCTGCCACTTCTCCTCTTTTCTCATCCACATTACCCTAGATCTCTTTTTCACTCCTTAGTGTAATTGCCTTAAGCTGCTCTTTAGGATTTCCCTCAGTGTTTCTAGGTAAACTCCCTTGTGGTCTCTAACTGAGCAGCTTGGCAATTTGCCCCACCTGATTCTCCAAATTATGAATAGAGGCTTGCTAATTTCTAAGGGTGGTTTCAGTTGATTGGAACCTGGTTTCAAAAGCAGCTACAAATTTCTCCATCATGTCCTCCAAATTACTCTTTCTTGGAGGGGCAGCTTGTTGATGTTGGGGCTGTTGGAATCCAAGGGGAGGCCTTAGATTATTCTGATTATTCCATGAGAAATTAGGATGATTTCTCCATCCCGGATTGTACGTGTTGCTGTAAGGGTTATTCTACTATTGCCTTGGCATATTTCCAACATAATCTACTTGCACTTGCCTAGCAAACAGGTTGCCATTTTAGCAATCTTGACTTTGATGTCCACCCCCACACCATTCACAGGACATCACCTGCATCACTTTCCCCGAAGAAGAAGAAGAAGCTAAAGAATCAATCTTTTTGTTCATTGCTTCCAACTATGCTGTCAAAGCAACTACGGGGTCCAATTGATATGAACCAGCAACCCTTAACTTCCCTTGTTCCCTTAGGGTTTTCCACTAATAATTTGTAAGGGCCATGTCTTCAATCAAATCCCTTGCTTCTTCAAGTGTTTTATTATTTATGGTACCTCCACCGACTGCATTGATGGACTGCTTACTTGAGTAACTCAATCCATTGTAGAAAGTTTAGATCTGAAGCCACAGCGGCAGCCCATGGTGAGGATATCTTCTCAATAAATCCTTGAATCTTTCCCAAGCATCATACAGGGTTTCACCATCTAGCTGGAGAAAAGAGGAAATATCATTCCTTAACTTGGCAATTTTGGACGGTGGAAATACTTCTCTAAGAATTTTTTTGCTAGTTGGCCCCATGTAGTGAAAGTGTTTGGAGGAAAAGACTTCAACCACTTCTTTGGTCGATCTCTGAGCGTGAATGGGAACAACCTCAACCTAATTGCATCTTCAGAGACATTCTGTATCTTAAATGTGTCACATATTTCCAGAAAAGTCTCAATGTGTGCATTAGGATCTTCATCTGGGAACCCATCAAACTAATAAGTCTGTTGCACCATTTGAATGACATTTGTCTTTATCTCGAATTTATTTGCAGCAATCGCCGGTCTTTGTATACTTGATTTAGCCCCATTAAGAGTAGGCCTAGCAAACTCTTGCATGGTCCTTAGCTCATTTTCTGCCATTTCTTCTTCTAAGATGAGATCTTCAAAGTTCGGTTCCGTCTCTGCCAGAACTGTTTCCTCTTCTTCCTTTTGCTTTCTCCTCAATGTTCTCTCTAACTCTTGATCTAATTCAAAGAGTTGGGAAAAGCTAGCTCGGGTCATAAACAGGAAGAAGTACCTAGAATGACAGTCAAAAAGCAAGAACTTATGTTAAAAGAAAATAAAATAAAAACTAAATCAACAGTCGTAATTATATTACTAATATTGAAAACCGTTGTCCCCGGCAACGGCACCAAAAACTTGATGGTGCGAAACTATGCTATTGCAATACCGCAAGTGCACGGGTCATTCAAGTAATAAAGTAGTGAGTGAGTTATCGTTCCACTGGGGACAAGGCCAAGTACTAGTGCAAATTTTAACTGTTGTTTAGCAAATCAATAGTTTTGTGAAGTTTTGTAATTAAAGATAATTAACTTAATAACTAAAAATAGAGAAAGATTAAGTGTTGAATGACTTGATTGATGATGAAAATACTATCCAGATATTGAATCCCTAGACACAATTATATTTATGAAAATCAATTCAATTAAACCAAATAATAGAGTTGAATTGGTGTTCCTCTAAATCAATTCAATTAATCCCTAATCACTAAGTAGAATGTTGGAATCTCTTCTCAAACATAATTAAGTAGATCTTGCATTAAGAATAAGGAATCATAAACCAAAGGATCTTGTAAGTCTATCTCTAGTACTCCAATCAATCCTCAATCCTTACGAGTATTCAATTCATATCAAGCTTTTTCAAGTCAATAATATGAAAATTACAACCAATCAATAAGCATGCTATTATCAATTGGAAATAAATTATTAAGCATCATAAGAATAAAACAACTCAATCAAATGATTTAATTAAATAAAATTATTCAATCCCTACAATAAAGCTAGGGTTCATCAATATCTGGATAGATAATGAGTTCGTTCATGTTCAAAACTAGAAAACCAGAACAAGAGAAATAAGAAAAAGAATCCAAACAATCCATGGCGAATAATTTGTATTTCTTCACTTGAATCCTTGAATCTTGGTTTAGATCTTGTTTAGGATATGTCTTCACCTTCAATCTCAGCTCCAAAACTCTCTTTTTCACTCTAGAAGTCGGCTCTAGGTTATAAAATATGAAAATCGGCTCCCTAATTCGTGCTTCAGCTCAGCTTTTATAGTGCAGATATTTTCGCCTGACACGCCCAGTGACAGGCCCATGTCACTGGGTGTGTCATTGCCACTAGGATTTTGAATATAAAGCACGTCCAGTGACACGCCCATGTCACTAGGCGTGTCAATACTTTTGTATGGCAGTATCAAGGGCACGTCCGTCGACACGCCCATGTCCATGGGTGTGTCACTTGAAGAATTTTGCTCTTTTCCTCTACTTTCATCCGTAATTCCTCCGAAATGACCATAAGCCTCAAAATACAAAGAATTCCTGAAATTAACCCTAAAAAGCACTTGAAAAAACAAATTAAACTCAATTGGATAATAATCATATTAAGAAATAGGGGCAAAATATCATCAATTGTGCACTTATCAAATTCCATCTTCTTATCTCCGTTCAATAGAGTTCCTTCATCTATCTCTTCATATCCTAGCCCCTTTCTTGATATTTAAGTCTTGAAATTGGGAAGCTTCTTCACGCTTGCTTTTCCTTTCCTAAGTCCAGTTCTTGGCAAGTAATTCATTTGCTTCATCATGGCCAGAACCTTGGAGACTATTATCATATCCTCATAAAAACTAGCTACCTTAGAACCCGTTGAGGGGCCTTTCCACCATGAGAGCATGGACTGCTTCACTATTTTCTGCCTTAATTATTACAATCCCATCATTTCTTAAAAACTTGATCTTTTGGTGGAGCGTAGAAGGGACTCCACCAAGAGGGTGCAACCATGGGCATCCCAACAATAATACAAAGGTGACTGGTATATCCAAACTACAAACTCCACCATGGATTCAATAGGACCTACCTTCACCAGGGCCTTGAAGGTTCCTTCAGCTTGTCTCTTAGTGTTGTCATAGGCTCAGATCGTTACATCTGACAAACTCAGATCACAAATAGACATTGCAAGCTTTGGGAGAATCTGTAGTGGGCAGACATTTATAGCAGAGCCATCATCAACATGACATAAGGGGTTCTCTTTCCTTTGACTTCCATCTTAATGAAAAGTGGGTGAACATGGTCTCTTCCATCTTGTGGTAAATTAGCATCTGAAAAGACATCATTCCAACTTCAATCTTGTTACCCTCTTGAACCTCTTCGTACTTCATCACTTCTTCAGTCCTTTTTGTTCCCATAAAACTAACCAACTCCACTGGTGTTGCAAAAGTGGAAATATGCATGTTTGCCATTGCTTTGGCCATAGTTTCGGGTATTCAGCACTTTTTCTTTGGGTTTAGACCAATCCCATTCCTCTAGTTTGGCTTCTTATTTTTCCTCACTATCACTGGAATCCCAGAACTCATTCTCAATACAAATGATCAATGCTTTTTCTTCCACAACTGATTCATTAAGCAAATCCTCCTCTTCTGTAGCTTTCCCCCACTATGTCTTGAAATGATTATAACATGACCTTCTCATTCAGTCCTCCTCTTATCATTAAGGTTGTTGGTGGTGTCACTCTGTTGAACCTAGGCAGAGGGTTGTCTTTTGTGATAGGCTTATTAGGTTTAAGCAACTTTCCACTAGTAATCAAATTTTGAATCTCATGCCTTAACCGCATGCATTTTTCTTTCTCATGTCCTTGCATTTGATGAAATTGATATAAAGCCATAGCATCAAACAACCGTTCAAACAACCTTGGCATGTTTCCACTTCGTGGGTGCCTTATAAGCTTATGTTAACCATAGTCAAATAACAAGCATTTAGGGTAAACCTAAGGAAAATTATTAGGCCAACTATATGTTTAATTAAAAGGCTTAGGTCCCCATAGCATGTATATACCAAAAGGTACAAGGCTATGAGTGGTTATACAGTGTTCGATCTCCATACCTTAAATGAAATTATGGTATCACTTACACAAACACATCACGAGTTACATAGGGCATCCTAGCTCATGCACACAAGGCAATCTAAAGTGATGCAATGGATAATATCATAATAAGAAAGAATAAAATAATATAAAGATTAATGGAATCAACTTCTCTTATCCCCAGTGGAGTCATCACTGTGAGCGGGGATTTTTGCCCTATCTCCCGGTGGAATGATTCTTACGACTATGGCACTTTTAGGCTTTGGGCCTTAGAGAACATGGGCCTAAATCCGGAGAAAATAGAGTCACTATCTGGATGGGCCAGGAAAGAAGAGAAAGAGGTTGATGATTCAATTTCTAAGAAATCCCTAACCCCCTATTGGGTTCGGAAGTTGGGTATGCATGGGGAAGGTGAGAATGACTCAACACCCCCTAATAACGCTCGGTTTATTGTAACTGGCCTCTTTTTCATGTCTAAATATTATTAACTTCTTAAAATATTATAATACCATCCATATTATATGCAATAAAAAGAAATAAACATCCATCATATTATTTAAATAAAGCAAACAAAATAGGCACCCATCCAAGGATGGAAACGTGCCTTTACAACCGTTCAAATGTCCATAATACAAGAAAATAAAATGAGACACCTACTATTTGGTGAAAATATATCCCTTACATTAATCCAAAAACTTAATTTAAACAAAAAGAATAAATCAAATAAAATAAGGCACCCACGAAGTGGAAACATGCCTTTTACATCCTTGAAATCAAACACTACAAAAAAAACACGCTATCTGCAACGGACATAATCCGTCGCAAATCAAGTCTTGCGACCGATCTGCCACCGATCTACGACGGATATGATCCGTTAATAAAAAAAGGCATCACAAATTTCAATTTTGCGACAGGCCGTCGCAGATTGCGACGGATTTGCAACCACTCGGCGGTTGCAAATCTCGCGCTTAAATTTTCGAGGGTAAAGGGCAGCCGTCGTAGATTTCGTCGCCGATTCCGTCGCAGATTCCGTCACAGATTTTCGTCTCAAATTCGTTACAGATTTCATCACAGATTGCCGTCACAGATTCCATCGCAGATTGTTGTCGCAGTATCTGTCGCAGATTCCGCCATAGATTTCAAATATCCGTCGCAGATTCGTAACAAATATGTAGTAATTTAATATTGATTTTTATTGGAACTATTTGTATTATCAATTAATTTTATGAGAACTTTATAAATACATTTGGAACATTTAAACACAATCTAAAAAAAACACTAATTACATTGATAAAAATAATTCTTTTATTAATCTTCAATAGAATAAAATATTTTACAATTTAACTATACAAGTGTTAAGAACACTACTATAAATAATCTATCTTGAAAATAACAATATAAATAATTTTATTTTATTAGAACATATCAATAATTTTGCTTATGCTTCTCATCACATACGAACTAATTGCTACTTGAATAGCTCAATGCAACAACTAAAAGTCTTAAAAGATATCAAGATGGTTTAACATCTTGATATTGGAGATACTGAGAACTGCTAGAAACCAGCACTTAATCTTCATTAGTACCTGCAACCTCCTCATATGCAAGCCGTTTTTGTTTTTTGGTTCTCCCTTTAGAGTTGCAACGTTTTTATAGGCATTGCCACAAGAAGATGATGCAGTGTCTAAGTCAGAGTGGTAGAATAGGAAGTAATCACCAGGTTTGATGCCAACTCCATTAATGAGAAAGAATTCTTTATCTCCTCTGCAGAAAACCAAAAGAACTTTAAATTATTTTTTTTTTCAACGTTTGGAAGAGCAAAAAGGAAAGGAAGGAGTTAAACAGTCACGAGCCACAATAAAAGTTCTTTTCACTGTTAGTTTTTACTCAAGGAAGGGAGATTTGGAAAAACATAAAATTTGATTACACAAACATTCAACTATAGAAATCACAGTCACATGGTTAACTTGAACAAGTACTGCTAAATGGTCACAAACACAATCCAGCTGACCATAGAAGGAACAGCAACATATTATAGTCAATCATGCTAATCATATCATCAAAGAAGAATATCCATAGGAGAACTCTCATAAGATGGTTGATCATAAGAATCCAGAAAAACTGACATGTTATACTAAGTCTAACTGCAAAGTTCAAACAATCAAATAAATCAAAGAGGTTTTAGTTCGTTCCCAAGGCAAACTAACTCGCAACAGAATATGCAAAACTCCGAAGTTAGAATATAATATTGAAGCTAATCATTTTCCTCATAGTCATAGCCATTTTATAAAATATTGAGGTCATTTATCCAAATCCCAATTTCTTATACAATAAGCCATCGAGAAATACAAGCACCAGTAACATGCCATTCTTCTCACTACCATCAAATACCAAGAGAAGGGAGACTCTAAAAATCAAAATAAAAACATCACCAAAAGGTTCACATTTTATATTTATGACAAAATTGTAACTGGTCATTAATATCAACTAGGAGGCCCTCACCATTAAGAATTTCATCTTGTCCCCCCATTCTAGCAGTGAACCATGAACATTCAGCATCTTTTGTTATAACACTAACAGCCTGGAGGTGGGGACCAAATGGTATTACTGACAGTGTGACATGAAAATGAGTTTCACCTGTATCTGCACCTCCAAAAAAGTTTGGTAAGGATGAATAAATTAAATATAAAATTGGAAGATGGAAAAAAAAAAAAGAGATGTGATGAAATAAATCTAATGTTTTTTGCAACCTTTTGACTCCAACTATGATTTTTTGTTTCAAAATTTCAAAAATGCAACTTATTTGAAAACAGGATGCAGTGATTAATTTTAGATTCAATGCACTATAATCATCAAGTACCATGACACTTGTGTTTATCCCTTGCAAATACAAGAGCAGCAGCGTCTAAGGACATATTAGCATGGTTATTTCCAGAATTATCAGCACTTTTGCATAAGAAGCAGCCACTTGCACCACCAACAATGACAGTTTCCTCATGCAGCGCATAATCTATGGAGATAAGAGTTATTAACTTCATATGCAAGATTAATCACAACTTGCAAGAAATACAGATTTATCTTGCAGACCATTAAGCGCATATGATCACATGTTCTATGCTCATACTGCACAGAAAAGTTTCACTATCCTAAATAATGTGCAGGAATTATAAATGATCAGATAGGCAGAAATATATTAACTCCATGACTTTTTCTAAAACGTTGAAAATTATACTTGGCTAGCTATAAATGCAATCAAAGAATGAATTATCTTATCAAAAAGAAAAAAAGATAATACGATGGTACTTACCCATGTTTGCAAGGACAGGTTTCATGTCAATTCTTTGATCCTAGATAATCAGAAATGCAAAGAGAATTTTTATGATAAGTATAGAAGGAAATTTGAAGTGTGTTTAGAGCTTGGATCTATTAGAGAGACAAATTATAGTTTCTGTGATTGATCTTTGTGCACATTTGGATGTTCCTTCAAGCTGTCAATGCCCGTAATTTCTCCCAATAGATGGAGATTCTGATGCATTCAGATTATAGTAATGAATGAATCTCATTGCACATTCACAAAAAACAAGAGTTTAATGCCACTAGAAGATTCTTTGTTGTGCTATTATCCCTTTCTAAACAACTAACAATTGTAATATAACACCCACTGAACCTACCTTCTTTGTCAATGATATGCAACTAGAGAAATAAAACTTCATTTAAAATGTAATAATAACCTGAGATATTGTGCTGCAGGTGAGAAAATGTGTTTGCAATATACTGCTTGACAACAACCCGGGCAGCCTAAAACCAAGCAGGATTAATTAGTACACCAAGTTTCATTCTTGAATGTATCAATAAATTTTCTCACTTCAGATGAAAGAGAGATGAAATGCTCATGCAGATTGTTATCAAGTATGACAATAAAAATCAAAAGGACAACCTCCAAAGAATAATCAGGAAGAAAAGCCTCAAGCAGCACTTCATCCATTAAGTGTACATCTCTCCATATAATTCCTGCATTTGACAAGATATTTCAACAAATTAGATAAGAAGCTGCCAAATGAGAGAGAACCAGCAACCAACATTCATCAAACTAAAAATCAAGTTATTGTTAGAAAAGTTGGGAGAAATGATAAAGCTTATTTTCATTACAGTAGCCTGCAGATGAAATGTGTTTTAACTATTTTGATGGGGAAAGCTACTGAATATTCAGATTTGATGGCCCATTGATCTGTATCTGTTTATGTTCTTTTATATCTTCAAAGGTAATACGAAGAGTTAAAAACATGTCTAATAATATATGGATCTCACCAATTAATAATCTAAATTTTTAAATTTGATTTGAAATTTTTTACATAATATTAAAATCAAGTCTATACCTTTTTTATAATTTTATAATTTATACTTCTTTATACTTATGGTTTGGATATATATTAATAAGTCTAGACACAAGTACTATAAATATGAACCTAGCTATTTTTCAAAAAAATAAAAGATTTTCATTAAAGAAAATCAATAAATTAAACAATTATAATAAAATTAGAAGAAAAATCTTAGCATGAAAGGCTAATATTCTGAACAAATTATTTTAACTAAAGCATGAGTCTCATAGTCATGGTCTCCAAACTATTACCATCACAAATCTCCCAATTTATTCTCACGGGCTACATTCTTCTAAGTATCATTAATAATCTTTTAATCTTTGATTATATATGTTTGCATCATTTATTAATTAAGAAAAATTTTAAAATTTTAAAAAATTGAAATTTATCACTCAATAACTTCGATTTTAGATTAAATTCTAGGCTTTTCACAAGTAGATCAAATGTTGTGATCCAAATCCAAAATAGAAAAGAAAATAAAAACCGAAAGAAGGGAAGGGCAGTAAAACATTTGATACATGTTCAACTATTTATCACATATCATCTTTTTTTTTAGCAGAATCCCATATCATCTTCACATTATTCTTTCATAGCAAAAATATTTATAGAAAAATTCAAAAAACAGAAGGCAGCCAAACACACATTGCATGAAAAATATACATTGAATAATGCTAGCCAAACTTTGGATTCAATAGATACACAAAAATATTATGGAAACAAATATTAGATAAGAAGATATAAGACCTGAAAATCTTGAACAGTTCATCAATTTCAGAGTCCCCAGGAAACAAGGGTCGCTGGCTCACCATCTCAGCAAATATGCATCCCGCTGACCACACATCGACTGGTGTTGAGTAATGTCGAGATCCAAGTGAAATTTCTGGTGCTCTATACCACAGGGTTACCACCTAAGGGAGATAATTCATTGAACCCAGACATGACAATCACCAAAGCAGTGTAAGAAGTCACCATTACATATGCATTAGAAGCTAATTGCTAAGTGTGGTTCTCCTGTTAGCCCTTCTAAGGTGAAAATGCAGGAGAAAAGTTGATATCCATAAATGAAAAGAAAATATATTTATCAAAGGATCTAACATAAATGATGATCAAGCCAACCTAGAAAGTTCTACAAATTTCAGTGCAAACCACAGCATCCCTTTGAGCAGCTATAATTGGGCATCTAGACTGTGGAAGTGTTACGATTTATGAGCTAAGAAACTTGGGCCACAAACAGCATCAACTCACACATTGAAATGACCATATCCAAGAATGTAGAGAACAAATTCTCTCACTACTCCCCTCGTGGTAGAAATCCAACAAAAATTCCATGCTTACTAAAGTTTTCTAATCAGTTTCAAGATGAGCAACAAGCTTAGACTAATCATAAAGGGAAGCACATCTTTTTGCATGTGTAAATGTAAACATTAAAAAAATTAAACCCAATGCAACAAAACCTCATGAGTAAATGTCCTAACAGGTATACCAAATGCTCTTGCCAATCCAAAATCAGCAAGCTTCAGTGAATTTGTTCGACGATACTATGAGCAGATTTTGTGGTTTCAAATTTCGATTGAGAATGGCAGTATGTGATGCCACGAAGTATTTGATAATTTTACTGCAGAGAGGAGAAGAGAGGGAGCGGCTCAAATAGAAGGCTGAGATGAAGATGGCGATGCTACGATGGTGGGCGGAGATGAAGATGGTTGGTTACTGCAGAGAGGAGAAGAGAGGGAGCGGCGCAAATAGGAGACAGTGAGGATTCTGAGATTGGGTTAGGGCAGTAAAACATTTGATACATGTGCCCTTCGAAAATACCCCAAAAATTCAATTTTGTTATTCTGTCGCAAATGCGTTGCAGATCCGTCGCAAATTTGCGACGGAAATTTTCCGTTGCAGATTTTCGTCGCAAATGCCGAATATTTTTGTAGTGAAATTTGCGACGGCAATAGACGGTAGCAGATCTCCATTGCAAATTGCTTTTTTTAGTATTTTCTACAACCAATCTGCGACGGAAAAAATTTTTGCGAAAAATATACGCAGGTCTCTCTCCCGCCAAGTATCCGCGCCAACTTTTGCGATGATTATTTGCGACGGAATGATTTTCATCGCAGATTTACTACGAATTTGCAACCGATTTGCGAACAATTTCTCAAAATCCTCTAACTTGTCCTTCCATCGCAAATCCGTCGCAGATCCGTAGCAAATTTGTGACGGAAATAAGTCCGTCGCAAATGTCGAATATTTTTGTAGTGAAAAAGGTCAACACAATATAATTAAATCATTCGATCATTCATCATAAACAATAAAATAAAACCAAAGCTCATCATCCATCATAAGTGAGCATCAAATAATTAAGTTCAAAATACAAAGACACAAATTAAGATTAAAATATGCAATATTGAATTAAAAGTGCAAGCAAGGGTTAAAACTGCAAACTAGGGTTAAACCTAAAGGATTGTGGTCTATGGAATTAGGGACTTCAATTTTAGGGTTTGGAAATCAAATTAGTATTTTAGATTTTAGGGAATTTGGGAATTAGGGTTTTGGATATTAGGGTTTAAGAGTTAGGGTTTTGTAATTAGGGTTTAGGGCTTTTGGATTAGGTTTTTTGAGAATTAGGGTTTGGAGTTTTGGATTAGGGTTTGGAAATGAGGGTTTTTGAGTATTAGGGTTTGGTTTTTGGTTTTGGATTAGGGTTTCTAGAGTTTTAGGACAAAACTAGGGTTTTAGAGCTTTAGAAACTAAGCTAGGGTTTTTAAGATAAAAATTAGGGAATACAAACTATGGTTTTAGAATATGCAAGTTACGGTTTAGATCATCACTAATCTTAGGATTATGGCCACTGGATGAAAACTCTAAAATTGTGGCTACTGAATGTGATTTCTAAATTAAACTAATAAATTTTAGTTGTATCAAACAATGGAGACGATTAGTGGAATTCAATTAAGATAAGTTAATAAATAGTACCTTCATTTGTTGGCTCCACCAAGTTATATGTTAATCCCAGCTTTTTGCTTGCACCAATCCAGAGTTTGGTTGAGTGAAATAATTGCCGAGACAATCCTGTGTGCTTTGAATTTTATATGTTGATTGTGTTTTGGTTCTGTGTTTATTAGTGATCTCTTTTGATAATTGTTACTCTCTCTCTAGTTGCTAATCACCATCCCCCCTAATTGTTTAAGTTGCCTTCTACTTATAATGTAGCAATTAGGTTTAATGGTTTTGAAGTTAAACACAACTAGTATTCCTAAATAAGCTAAATTCCTTCATAATTATGATTCATGTCAAATTGGAGTGTCCAAATCAACATGGATTTTCCAAATCGACATGAGCACTAGCTCTTGTTGACTTGGACCCATCCCGACTCAAACCGAATCCTAACTTTTAACTTTTGGACCAAACCTTTTTCATAAATTTAATTTGGAGTAGTTTAATTTCAAGCATTTTAAATTAGGTTTAGACTCTTTAAAATTACAACAAACTAGGTTAAGCTTCTTAAATTTAATCCGACCCATTTTTAAGGGTCTACACATATCCATTCAAAATCCCAAATCATACATAATCTAAGAATTTCTGAGAAACTTAAAATTTCAAGTAAGAAACTTACTTAATTGTTATAAAATCACCAAAACTACTCTTAGTTATTGAAATTTCTTGCAAAATTTATTGTTTGATTGAAGAAAATCTCACCCTTGAACATCCATGGAGGTTCGGCCGAGAGAGGAAGAAGAAGAAGAAGAAGAAGAGAGAATGTCTTTTTTAATTTTAACTTTTCCTTTCTTTAATTTACTAACCATATATTTATATAATTATATTATTTTAATTATTTATTTATTTAATTATTTTTAAATCCAAAATTTACTCTTCCATCCATAATTATTTTCTTTTAGAATTATTTTATTAATTTTATTTTTTATAAAGTTTATTTACCATTATGCACCTCTTTACTATTCATCTTTTGTCTTTTTCTATCTTATGTTTAGTATTTATATGTAATGTATATTTAACATATATATATATAACATGTACACTTTGTTTTTCTCACTTCCAAGTCATCATTTAACTCTCCAACTTATTAATTTAATTTAATTTAAATTAATTTTTAGCAACTAAGTGGATGTTACAACTCTCTCCCCTTAAAAGAATTTTGTCCTCGAAATTACCTGGTATTAGCTCCAAAATAGTTGAGGATAGTGGCTTCGTATCATCAACTCACTTTCCCATGTTGCCTCCCCAATGGAATGATTCTACCAAAGAACTTTAACTAATAGCACCTTCTTGTTTCTCAATTCCTTTACCTCTCATGCCAAAATCACCTTTGGTTTCTCTTCATAGGTTAGATCCAGATTCACCTCGATAGACTCCACTGATAAAACATGAGATGGATCTGATTTATACCTCCTATGCATATAGACATGGAAGACAATATATATCCAATATAACTCAGGCGACAGAGCCAACCTAAAGGACACTAGTCCTACTCTCTTTAGCACCACATATGGCCCAATAAATCAAGGACTCAATTTTCCTTTCCGACCAAATCTTAGAATCCTCTTCCACGGAGATACCTTCAAGAATACCTTATCCCCCACACAAAATTCTATATCTTTTCTCCTTAAATCTGAGTAGGATTTTTGTCTGTCAAAAGCTACTTTCAATCTATCCAAAATTACTTTAACCTTTTCCTCTGTTTTTTTTATCAAATTTGGTCCTACCAACTTTCCTTCACCAATTTCATTCCAACACAAAGGTGTCCTGCATTTCCTGTTATACAAGGCCTCATAAGGAGCCATCCCAATGCTAGACTGAAAGCTATTTTTATATGCAAACTCAACCAAAGGTAAGTGTCTATCCCAACTTCTACTAAACTTAACAACACAACTCCTCAATATATCCTCTAAAACATGAATCACTCTCTTTGATTGTCCATCGGTCTAAGGATGAAAAGTAGTACTAAAATGCAATCGACTACCCAATGCATCCTATAAACTCCTTTAGAATCTAGATGTGAATCTAGGATCTCGGTCAGATACTAATGAAATTGGGACTCCATGTAATTTTACTAACTCACTGATATATAACTCAGCCAACCTATTGAGAGAACAATCCATCTTGACTAGAAGAAAATGAGCTGACTTCATCAATCTATCCACAATCACCCAGATTGCATCACGCTTCCTATGGGTCAAAGGCAATCCAACTACAAAATCCATGGTCACTCATTCCCACTTCCACTTAGGAATTGATAATGGTTGTAGCAACCCTGAAGGAACCTAATGTCCAGCCTTCACCCTCTGACAAGTGAGACATTTGGATATAAACTCTAAGTATACTTCTTCATACTTGACCACCAGTACTATTTCTTCAAATCGTGAAACATCTTAGTACTTCCAGGATGCATAACAAAAGGAGATTAGTGTACCTCTGCCAAAATCAACTTCCTCAATTCAACATCATCAGAAATATACAACCTATCTCTATACCATACACTACCATCATCCCTCATAAGAAAATCTCTACTCTCCTCTTTTTGGCAATCTTTCACAATCTTCTATAATTTCAAATCTGACCTCTGTGCCATTTTAATCTTATCAAGCACCAAAGGTCTTGCCTGCAATTGAGCTATAAGAGCACCATCATCACAAACCTCAAATTTGGCATGCAATGCTCTCAACTCAACAAGCAACACGATGGCATAGGCAGTCAACCCTGCCGTGGACTTTTGACTCAAGGCATCTGCAACTACATTTGCCTTGCCAGGATGATAATCAATTAGATAGTCATAATCCTTTAGTAGCTCTAACCATCACCTCTTCCAAATATTCAACTCTTTTTAGACACCCAAATACTTCAAACTCTTATGATCAGTGTAAATAAAACACTTCTCTCCATACAAGTGGTGTCACCAAATCTTCAATACAAAAATAATGGTTGCCAACTCTAAATCATGATTTGAATAATTAACTCATGAGGCTTTAACTATATATAAGCATATGCAACAACTCTACCCTCTTGTATCAACACACAACGTAAACCATTATGTGATGCATCATTATATATCGCATATGGTTTGCCTTCTACATGTAGAGTAAGAATTGGAGCTTGAGTAAACATGTCTTTCAACTACTCAAAGCTCACCTGACATTGATCAGTCCATACAAATTTTACATCTTTCTGAAGTAATCTTAAGAGTGTTGAGGCTATCAAGGAAAATCCTTTTACAAACAGATGATAATAACTATCCGATCCTAGAAAACTTCTGATCCCAGTCACATTCTTCAATGGACTCCAATTCAAAATTGCCTCAACTTTACTTGGATTAACTCTAATGCCCAAATACTGAAACAACATGTCCGAGAAAAGTCACCCGATCCAATCAAAACTCACATTTAAATAACTTGGCATACAATTATTTCTCTCTCAATGTCTGTAATTCAATTTGTAAATGCCTATCATGCTCTTCTTTACTGCTAGAGTACACCAAAATATCATCAATGAACACCACCATAAATCGATTAAAGAATGGTCTGAACACCCGATTCATCATATCCATAAATGCGATAGGTGCATTAGTCAATCTAAAAGGCATCACGACCCTCAACTGATGATACCCAGACCTCAAGTCAATCTTGGAAAACACTGAAGCCTTATTCAACTGATCAAATAGATCATCGATACGAGGTAATGGGTATTTGTTCTTGATGGTCACCTTATTCAACTATCGGTAATCAATACACAACCTTAAGGTTCTATCCTTCTTCTTTGCAAACAACATCGGTTCTCCCCAAGGTGATACACTAGGTAGATAAACCCTTTTTCTAATAATTTTTGCAACTGCACCTTCAACTCCTTTAATTCTACTGGTGCTATTTGATAAGGAGTAATAGAGATAGGAGTCGAACCAGACATCAAATCGATACCATACTCCACCTCTCTCTCAGGAGGTAACCCTAGCAACTCATCGGGGAACACATCAGGAAACTTTGTAGCTGTCAGTATACTGTCAAGCTCCGACCCTACCACTCTGGTATTTATCACATGAGCAAGATAAGCCTCACACCATTTTTGAATCATCCTCCTAGCTAAAATGACTGAAATAAACATGGATGAGAGGTGTCTCCGCTCACTGGATACCTCTACATCTTTCCCATCATGTGTTTTCAAAGTAACACAATTCTGCTGACAGTCTACCATAACCCCATGCCTAGATAACCAATCTATACCCAGTATCAAATCATACTCCCTAATGAGCATCTCAATCAAATCACCAAGAAACTCCTCATCTGTATAACTACTGGACTATCTCGGTGTACTCTGCTAACTACCACATTATGCCCTAAAGGGTTAGTAACCACACATCAAACCCTAGGGACTCAAAATGCTTATCACTCACAAAACAAAATGGATGCACTAATATATGAATGTGTCAATCTAGGATCAATCAATGCATGCACAAAAGTGTTAAACAAAGAAATGTACCAGCCACAACATCCGAAACATCTGCCTGTCTCTGCATCATATATACTCTCTGTGATGATCCTGGCTGATTTGGTCTACTAGTCTCTACCGTGGATCCCCCTCTCTAACTGGATCCAGGTCTTCCACCTCTACTATAACCTCTGTCATCTCGACCTCCTCTAACACTGGGCTTTGACACTATTGTCTATGTATGTCTGTCCTCTGGTGGCACTGGACAATCTTAAATAAAATTATCTAGTAACTTACATCTAAAATAATTTGCTGATTCACCAGCTCTCCAACAGACACCTTCATATGTCCTACCACACTGAGCACAAAATGGGCGAGTAGATTTCTGATAATCGGGGTTGGAGCACTAGCGACAGAGGCTGCTGGTCCCTATCTCTGTCTCTGCTACTAAGACCTCCCGCCAAGCTACCCCTGGCCTCTATCAGCCCTCTGTGAAGAATCTCCTCTACCTCTCTTTAATGATGAATGCCTTGTCTAAGGTCTCCTATCTTTACTCTCTGCTCTGGCAATTGCTATAAGTTCCTATGCCTTCTCTACACTTCTGGTAGCTATAACCAACTTGGAAAAATCCTCACACCATGATGCTGCCACTAGACACATGATGGATGGCTTCAAATCGTCTTTAAATCTCCATCACCTGTCAATCTCATTAGACACAATCTCCCCTACATAATCACTCAGTTGGATGAAATCTTTCTCATAATTTGTCATTGTCTTATATTCTTGCTTCAAACTCAAAAACTCTTTCTTCTTAGCATCTTTATACTCCTGAAGGGTGTATTTCTTATCAATTTCCTGTAAAAAAATCATCATATGTCAATATCGAAGGATCATCTGTTGCATGAAAAACTGTCTTCCACTAGTCATAAGCATCCCCCTATAGAAGAGACATGGCATAATCAAACTTCTCCTCTGTGGTAGCCTGTAACTGGATAAATACCCTCTGGACTATGTCCAACCACTGCTCTGCCACAGCTGGATTAATGGTACTAAAGAAATCTGTAGCTTTGTACTTCCTTAACTGATCATACTTCCAAGTTGGTAGCTGCTGCTGTAGCTGCGACTATGTTTGCGGCTACTGTACGGGAGCCTATCATAATAGCTCCACCATATGTCATACCTAGACTAGTGGTACCTCCTCAACTACTGGTCTAACTGGCACTGATGCCTCCCCAATAATCTCTGCACTAGCTCATATAATACCCTCGCTAGGAGCAATACTCTCTACACTCTCCTCCCCAAACCGATGCATCTGAGATGCCATGTCTGCCTATGTCTGTAAATATAGAAAGAATTATCACATCAGGGACCAGATAAAATACCAGTGCAAATGCATGTATGATATTTTTAAAATCACATTTAAAATCCCATTTTCTGTAACACCCTTATACCTAATATACGTATAATATATACACTTGGTATATTTAAAATATGCGTATAAAGTATAAAAATATCACGACCTAGTAAAATAAAAAATTTTAACTTCCAAATTTAAAACCTTAAATACTTAAAAATGTAATTTTAAATAACGAATCAAATATTTATTAGAAATTATAGGTTCTAAAATATACATTTTCCATAAAAATCTTTGGAAAATTTTTTTTAGAGTTTTATCTGTAAGAATATCCCCAAATTACAACAAACCACAACGTGTGAAGGAAAAACACTCCCAATACAAACCAATCATACATTTTACCCATACTCCTCAATTTCTCCAAGTTTCTTAAAACATTTAAACATATATATATTTATATTAACACACATGTAAAACCCCACATTACACAATTTATCCAATTATTCTTTATAATTTACAATTTATTCTCCAAAAATATAATTATAAAATATATCATAACAATTTGCACTATAAAATAATATATATATATATGCATTATGGCAAATTGACTCTGATCTTGACATAGCAAAATCAACTCAATAAGCAACCGCAATTTAGACCCAACCTTGTCTAGTAGAACTCTCTGGCTCTACCGGATCGCCCCTGTCACCTGCGTGATAAATTACAATCGCGAAAAGCTAAAAGCTTAGCGGTATAAACTTTTATAGAAATAAAACTGTAAAATAATGTCAATGTACAATGCTTATGGATATCATATCTCATATCATTCCATTATAACATATTTTTCAATTATTTCACAATTCACATAAAAAAATAAACATAAATATGGGCCCAAAGGATCTAATATGCTATTTAAATTCTAAAATTACTATTTTAGTCTATATTGACACCCAGTGTCTATCCTGAAGGAAAGTGACGCCCAACGTCTAGCCCGAAGGCAAATCATAGTGAAGCCCAGCATCTAGCCTGAAGGCAAGTGACATCCAACGTCTAGTCCGAAGGCAAATCAATAATTGCTCAAAAGCTAGCTCCAAAGGCAAATAATGAGGATAACCTCATAGGCATATCGCCAAACACAAAACTCTGAAAATTGAACAACATACTAGACACATAATTAATTAACATTTCTTATTATCAATCTATTTCTCATTTTCTTATAATCAAGCTAGGCACATTGCCTCATTTTTCATTATTTATTAGGCACATTGCATTATTTTCTCATCTTTTTCTCACTTTTCTCATTTTTCTCATTTATAGCAATATCAATTCATCACATTTCATCATATCATCACATTGCATCACATTTTACCTTAAAACTCATCACCCGAATATTTTGGGTAATTTCATATAATCCACATATGATTCACATTTTATACACTTTAGCCATTACCAATGGTTTTTTTAACAATGCCCTTAATGCATACACAACAAATGGCATTACCCAAACACTTTGAGTCATTTTTACATAATACACATATTTCACATTTTACACAATTTAGTCATTAACAATGGCCTTTTACAATGCATTTAATACACATATGACATTACAAATGTCATAGCACATTATTGATACATGTTCCATGTATCAAGTAGCTTAACATGTTTTCCAATCCAAAATGTGTTAAACCTAATGTAATGTAAATATAACCAATTCATCCAAAGTTTGTATATACCTCTAAAAGCTTCCAAAAGCAAGCCACAAAACTATCACCAACCTCTTCTTCCAACTTGTCCTTCAACACTTGGATCATCCAATTCAATTCTCCTCAATATCTATACCAAATGTGATCATAAATAATCATTTAGTATCACATTCTAAGGCATTTCCAATATTAAATCATAACTAAACACCATTCAAACTAAAATTCCAAAGTTAAGGCTAACCTCACTTTAACTTTAGAATATCATATTAAGCCATTCAATTTGGTGTTTTAAATTTATTTATCTTATTAAAAACATATTATAATATGTTTAACAAAATTACATTGCATAAATACACATTTATGTCTAAAATCCTAAAATGGCATAACCTGCACCATTGAAGGTTTTTCATTCCATCTCAATCCAATTATCATTCCAAGCTTATATTCAACACTTATATCATTAAAAAACATGCTTTAACCAATAAAATCAAACAATTCAACAATTTTAAAAAATCACTTTTTCAAAACCCTAAATCAACACTTCCATTCTCAAACTATATCCGAACTTATCCAAATCCAATATTTAACTTTAAAATACTTGTTTATGCATCAAAACAACTCATTTAGAATCAATTTGCACAATTAAAATCCATGATTTCACAATCCCTAAAATTTCATAACCCTAAATTCTCTCTCTTCACCAATCTTACCCAAACTCAACTATTTCTTCAACCTAACCTTAAAATCATTGTTAACCACTTAAAATAACTTTATTCTTACCTAAATAGATAATTAAATCATACTACTTCAATAACCCAAAACATACATATTCACAATTTTCATGAAATCCAAAGAAAGAAGTTGGAAACTTACTAAAGTTGGTGGAAATCACCAAAAATCCACTTGAAACTCTTAAAATCATTCAATTTATGGAGTATGGAAGAAGTAAAAATCCCTCTTGAATAGCAATGGAAGAATCGGCCAAGGAAGAAGAAGACCAAAATCAATTTTCTCTTTCCTTCCACTTTCATTTTAAACCATATATATATATATTATTTAATTAATTTATTAATTATTTATTAATTAATTTAAACTCCAAAAATACCTATCCATTAAAAATAAATTATTTTTGAATAATTTAATTAATTTTAAATTTCTAAAGTTAATTTATAAAAATGTCATTGGACTTTGACTTTTGACTTTTTAAAAATTGACTTTTGTTGACTTTGTATATGTTATGTATATTTTGCATATATATCACATATATATTTCACTTTTTCATTTGAAATCCCTTTATTTAATTTATCCAATTAAATTATAATTTATTTTTTTAATTTCTAAAACTTTCGGATGTTACATTTTCTCTCTACAAAAACTCACCTAGGTCGAGAACCTCAAACCTAGACTCTGATATCAAAATAAATGTCACACCCTAATATCCAATATAAGTATAATATATATATTCGTTATATGTAAAATACGCATATTTAGTGCTAGAACATCATAGTTCAATCTTACTAAAATTTCCATAAGTCCAAGAAAAATATTTTTATAACATAAATTTTACCCTAATAAGTAAATAAAAATATTCATTAGTAATTTAGAATCTAAAAATACAAAATTAAATAAAAAAATTTTAAAAAAATTTGCCAGAATTTTATCTGTAATACGGATATTTCCATAAACAATAATTGTCACAACCTGCAAGAAAACACACTCCTAAACATTTTTCAACCATTTCATACTTTCAAAAATCCTTCATTTCTCCAAAATATTCAAACACACATAGGTACATATATATATCCATAAATCCCAAAATTAAACCAAAGTTTAATAATTTATGCCAATTTCATATTTATTAACTTAATGTTCATAATTAAAAAATAAGTTTTCAAAATAAAATCATTACATGCTTGCAACTGGTCTTGGTCTGTGGCAGCAAAGCAAAGCACCAAAATAAAAAGAAAATTATACTCCTGCACAGGTCCCGCAGGGTTCTCTATATCAACTCTGTCACCTGCGCGATAAAAAAATTGCGCTAAGCAAAATGTCTAGTGATGCATACTTTGATATAAATAAGAATATAAGAATGATGCAAAAATGCATTTCTTTTTAAGTTTATGTAATGGCATGCATTATTATATACAAGTACAAACACTTATCAATTTTAATCCATTACATTACACATTCACACACATTGGGCCCAAAATGGCCATATATAATATTCAAGTTCTAAAGATATTATTTTGGACCAACATTTGACACCATTATCTGGCTCAAAGGCAAATAATATTGATGTCCAACATCTAGCCTGAAGGTAAATAAAAGTGATATCTAGCATTTGGCCCGAAGCCAAACAATATTGACCCCAGCGTCTGGCCCGAAGGCAAATAACCGGTATAACGTATAGCACCAAACACAATACTCATAAACTTGATATTATATAAGATTTTACACATCACACAAATAATTCCATATATTTTCATCAGTTTACTTGCCACATTCTCAGTAAAGCCAAATTATGCCTACATTTGGCATAATTACACATTGTCCACAAACGCATTATTAAATACTTTTAGCCATCTTAAATTGGCTCACTCAATCGCACATCATACATTTTATAACATAAACATATATCTATACTCTTTTTATGTCTATTCACACATCAAAGTAGCATAGTTATCACTTTCACATACAATGCAACATGCCATTTAAGTGCATATAAACACATTTAATCAAAGTATGTACTAATCTCTTAACACAAACACTTTCAAGCCAAAATGCTCACTTTCTCATCAATTCTTCAATGTGCCCTTCACTACAAAGTTGATGAAAATCCTATTTACTCAACACCCATACCAAATGTGAATGTATAACATACATTAAAATCATATTTTAAGGTGTTAGAACTATAAAATATTAATTAAAACATAACCATTTAATTTTATCTTTTCTTAGCCCTAATGCACTTTAACATTGGAACTACAATTCAACCAATTTCAAATTGAGTTTTAAGTTTAAATACATCTATAACATTACATTTTAACATACTTTAAACAATAAAACTCAATTTAGAAACATTCCTTCAAAACTAAAATGTGTCTTAACTCACTTCAACTTTGTAACTTCTTTCTAAAAAACTCCAAATGGTAATTTGAGTTCATTTTCATAATTAAAGTCATATTAAAACATGATTAAAATGATGAAATTAAATGAACAAGAATTCTTCCACAAAACGCTTTCCATAATCCTAATTTACAAACTTCCTCTTCCAAACCCTAACCAAACCTAAATGTTTCTTTAATCTAACCTTAAAATTATTATTTACTCATTAAAATAACATATTCCATAACCTTAGAACAAATTATAGCATACCCATTTAAAATCTCAAATCATACGTAATCAAGAATTTGTAAGAAACTTAAATTTTCAAGTAAGGAACTTACTTATTATAAAATCACCAAAACTACTCTTGGTTCTTGAAATTTCTTATAAAATTCATTGTTTGATTGAAGAATATCTCACCCTTGCCCATCCATGGTTGTTCGGCCTAGAGAGAAAGAAGAAAAAGAAAGAAATTCTTTTTAATTTTAACTTTTCCTTTCTTTAATTTACTAATCATATATTTATATTATTTAATTATTTTAATTATTTAATTATTTAATTATTTTTAAATCCAAATTTTGCTCTTCCATCCATAATTATTTTCTTTTAGAATTATTTTATTAATTTTAATTTTTACAAAATTTATTTACTATTTTACTCCTCTTTACTATTCATCTTTTGTCTTTTTCTATCTTATGTTTAGTATTTATATGTAATGTATATTTCACATATATATAACATATACACTTTATTTTTTCCACTTCCAACTCATCATTTAACCCTTCAATTTATTAAATTAATTTATTTTTAAATTAATTTTTACCAATTAAATGGATGTTACAATTATTGTATCTATATAAATATTTTCAGAAATACCAAATTTTAAATTAATCTAAATTTAATAAATGATTAATTGATATTAATATAAGATTCCAATTATATTTCAATTTAATCTTTTTTATTAGTTTAATATATTGTTTTTATAATTTCCAACTTCAACTAAAATTTTATTTTATTAAGAAAATTCAACAAAATTACCGCTAATATTTGCAATGAAATTTTTGCAGGTAATATAAAACTTATACAATTAAACTTTGTTAATCCTAATTGATTATTAAATATTTTTTAAGCTAAAAAATTTTATTAAATTTTGGAAGTTATCTTTTTAAATACAAGTTTTAAATATTAGAATTTATTTTTTTAAATTCAAGTGTTTTAAAACTTATGCAATTATATCCTCAAAAAAAAAATTATGCAATTAAATTTCAACCTAAAATCTAATGTCCTTGCAAAGAAAAAATACACTTCCAATATTCCACCGTTATATTACCCGAACTCTATCAACAATCACATAATTTTCATAAGCACTTATTATATTCAAATTGAGATGTACTTCAATAAAAAAAAAATTCATACGGCAGCAAATAATATTACCAACAAAATTCAAAATATATATATATATATATATATATTATACATTACAAAAATTATTTCTTTTTTTACAAATGTTGATATACACAATTCAATATATATATATATATATATTATACATTACAAAATTATTTCTTTTTTTACAAATTTTGATATAAAATTTGTAAAATTAAAAAATAAAAATAAAAAATAATTAAGCAAGAAAATTAAATTATTTTACCTAATAATAAAAATTCTAATTATTAGCGAAAAATATTAATTTTTATCCCTAATTATCTAAAATTCAATTTTTTTACCAAAAATACCTCTAAATAAGCTAAAAAAATTAAAATTTTTTACCTAATAATAAAAATTTCTTATTATTAGCTAAAAATTAATTTTTATCCTTAATTGTCTAAAAGTTAAGTTTTTACCAAAAATACCTCTATATAAGGTAAATAACTAAATTATCTAACCTAAAACCTATAAATTTCTAATTAATAGCTAAAAAATTAATTTTTATCTCTAATTATTCAAAATTAAAATTTTTATAAAAAAAATACTTCTAAATTAGTGAAAAAATTAAATTATTTAACATAATAATAAAAATTTCTAATTTTTACAAAAATAAATAATTTTTATCCCTAATTGCCTAAAATTAAAATTTTAACCTATTAATCAAAAATTCCTATTTTCATTTAAAATATACCACATTATCTTTAAAAATTAAATTTTAACACAATTATCAATAAATATAAAAATTTTATACAATGACAACATATTCATATACATATACAAAAATTATTCACAACATAAAATTAATTGAATTACAGAAAATACTAAAATTTCAAGAAATATAGAAAATAATTTTTTTTGTGTTTTTGTGATTAATTTTTGTATTACATAAATTATAGAATCTTAAAGAAATAATAATTTGTTTAAAATCCAACAACAATTATAAATTATAAATAGAAAATTATAAATATAATTTTTGCCAAATTAATCCACAATTTCTTCAAAATCCAAGAATAGTCAGAAAATAAATAAACAAAAAATATATATAAAATACAAAAAAAAAATTAAACTAACTCAGTGTAGAGAAAATAAAAATCATAAAATTCTACCATCACCAGCTCCAGCACTGTTGGACCGCTCACCCAAACAAAACAAAATAAGAAAAAGAGAAACAATTCAAAGAAATGTAAGAGAAAAAAAATAAAAACAAAAGACAAAACCTTACCGTCATAAAGATATTACCATCGGAGGAGAAGAAACCAATAGTGAGAAGAGAGATAGCAAGACAAAGAGCTAGAGAGACGAAGGGAAGAGAATAAGAAGAAAATGCAGAGGAGGAAAAAAAATATAGTTTTATATCTATGGTTAAATTTACCGACAGACATAAGTTTCTTTTGGTAACTTTTGATCACATTCTTTTTAGGATTTTGCCTTTACTGACAGCTCCATCATTCTTTTAGGCAGAGAGACGTTTGATATGCCACAATCTCTAATTTTATCAAGAGTCTATAAACTCTCTCAATAATTTATGGAGTTCAAAATGTTGCCTGAATTAAATTCTCTAAATGTTTATCAAGAAAAGATGTATTCTCTGGCAACGAAGATGTCTAATATGCCAATATCCCTACTTTTACCAAGAGACTAGAGTATCTTTTGGTATATTGTGAAGCTCAAAATTTGGTCTGACTTTAATATTCTTAAACTTTTCCAAGAGACATAGATATCTCTCAATAATTTATGGGGCTTAAAATATTACCTGAATTAATATTTTAAATTTTTAGAGAAATAGTATTCCCTTAGCAATGGAGATGTTTGATATGCCACCATACCCACTTTTATTAAGAGAACAGAGCATATCTCGGTATATTATAATATTCAAAATGTAATATTCTTAAATATTTAAAATGGAATATTCTTAAATATCACTGATAGACATAAATTTCTCTCAGTATATGAGAAACTCTGCTATGCAATCGCCCCAAAAGTTACAAAAAGAATAGAAATTTGCTCGAAATCGATAGAAAATATTTTTTGTTAGGAAATTGACGCATTAAAATAGGTCCCGCTAGCTATTGGCGAATAATTATACAATGAAACCGTTGTATTACAACAAGCCAATCGAATATCAACATGTGACAATGTTGTAATACAACAAAACATTGTCACATGTTGATATTCGATTGGCTTGTTGTAATACAACGGTTTCATTGTATAATTATTCGCTATTGGCACCACCTTTCCATGTGATATATCCATTTGTCGGTAATTGATGTCAATAAATACGGGCATTATATTTTTTTGTACCATTTTTACTGACTAACGTTCATATTTGGTCAGTATTTTGTTTTTAAATCTTTAATATATTTGTTTTGCTTTTTTCCTTAATATGTTGTCGGTAATAATTGATAAATTATTTTTACTTAGTAATGTTCGTGAGTAATTTGTGTGTTTCTTATAGTGAAAGGATCATAATCCAAGTTTTAATAGAAATATCTCAATGAAAAGAAAAAAAAGAACCAACTTTCTCTCTATTGTTTTTCTCTCTCTTATTTCTCTATAAATTTCTTTTCAACGAGTCATTCTCTCTTTGTAAGGGATAATGTAATTGTAAGGTTGTTTTGCTCTTAAACTATAAACACAATAGTTTTCTCTTCATTGGTGGTTGATCTTACGATCAGTAGTATAAGTTGAGGTCAAAATCTTTTATGGGTATATCATTAAAGGTAATATTTGACCTTTATTATTTTATGTGTGTATGTTCTTACTGTTAACTTATATGTTAGTTATGATTCTTTATAATTTAAACTTATTCAAATGTAGTTGTATAGCTATCCACTTAGTTAGCTTCCTATAACTGGCATACTTGTATAAATAGTAAGGTTGTACCCCTTATCAAGTATAGAATGAAATCATCAGCTCTTTGCTAAACTAACATTGTATCAGAGCTTTAGATAGACCTTTCTTCATTTTATTTTTCGTTCTTTTATGAATATGGCCATTCAAAACTCCTCCACTACTTTAATCACTTCCTCACCAAACACCACAGTTACCTCCTCTGCAAATTATTCCTTCTCTGTCAAACTCACTCCGAAAAACTATTTGGCTTGGAAAACACAGTTTGCTCTTCTTCTCAATTATTATAAACTCAATGATTTTGTCAATGGCACTTCTCCTCCTCTTAAAACAATAATTACTACCTCAGACCCACCCTCTGAAATTCCAAATTCAGCTAATGATGCATGGTATCAAAAGGATCAAATGCTCCATTCTTGGATCCTCTCAACTCTCACTGAAGAAAATTTTCCGTATGTGATTGGACTTCACTCTTCTTATGATGTTTGTCAAGCCATAGCACAGGCATTTGGATCTATCTCTCAGTATCGACAGCTCCGACTTCATATTGAGTTACGAGAACTCAAGAAAAATGATCTCTCCATTGCTGAGTGTCTCAAAAAGGCAAAATCTCTGAAAGATGAACTTGAATCCCCTGGTCGCCCACTCTCTTCTACTGAATTGAATGCAATCATATATTGTAACATTGGCTCCGAATATCATAGCATCATCACAGCTCTAAACATTCGACTTGATCCAGATCCATTTCATGAGCTCTTTGGCCAACTTGCAGCACATGAAGTGCTTCTCAAAAGTTGTCAGGATCTTCCCCAAGCCAACATGGTCACTCTCTCTAACAGAAATAATGGTAATCCACCTATTATACCTACGCCAACTCAAAATCGCCAAGGGCCATAATCAGACTCCCAGCAACTTCAGACCACGAGGCCCGTGCCAGTTATATGGCTATAGGAATCACACTGCAGATAGATGTCATCGTCGATATTCCCCAACTACTTTAAATAATTCACGCCAGTCTTTACCCTCCTCCAATCTCACTCCAGTCACCAACTACACTTCTGTAACACCTCAAAACTTCCAAACATTACCTGGTATCTCGACACAGCTGCAAACTATCATGTTACCCCTGATATTTAGCCCCTAATCATTGCTGATGACTATCATGGTCATGACAATTTACATGTTGGTAATGGCCAAGGTTTAAATATCTTTCATGTTTATATAGCTTCTATCACTTCTCCTAATGGTTCTTTGCATCTAAAAAAAGTGTTCCGGATATTGTCAAAAATCTTTTATCCATTAAAAAATTCACTTTTGACAATAATGTTTTTTTGAATTTTGGCCCTCTTGCTTCTATGTCATGGATCAGGTCACCAAGAAAATCTTGCTACAGGGTCCAACTGAAGATGGAGTTTATGCCCTTAAACCAACGTCTGATCATCTTGCTGTAGCAAAGCGTCTTCTTCGTTATTTGTAGGGTACTTTGCATATGGGTCTTCTCATTATGAAAAACACTTCTTTGTCCCTCCATTGCTTTGCTGATAGCGACTAGCCTGGTTGCCCCGATGATAGGCGCTCCACCTCTGGTTTTGTCATTTATTTGTGCAAAAATCTAATTTCTTGGTCCTCTAAGAAGCAACCCACGGTTGCTAGGTCCTCTACAGAGAGTGAATATCATGCTATAGCGCATGCAACAGCTGAAATTATGTGGGTTCAATCTTTTCTTAAAGAAGTTGGGTTCAATCTTGGTGAAGCAACTTTTATGTGTGACAATGTAGGTGCCATCTATCTTACCTCTAATCCAGTTTTTCATGCTTGTACAAAACATATTGAGCTGGACTATCAATTTGTTCAGGATCAAATCAAACTTCAGAAACTCAAGGTACAATTTATCAATAGTGCGAATCAAGTTGATGATATTGTAAAAATGGACCAGATAAAGCAAGAACACAGCTAAAATTTTGAGAAAAATAAAGATAAAAGAGACACAGAATTTACGTAGAAAAACCTTAAACGAATTAAGGTAAAAAACCATGGACAAGGATAGAAGAATTTTATTAGAAGAAAATAATAGGAATTACAATATAACTCTCAATTTTTCCTCTGCCTCTCTCTTTTTGGGATGCAAAAATGCTTAACATCCCTTGCCTATTTATAAGCAAGGGAAAACGCGTATGAGAATTTCATTTTGCCTTCTTTTTTTTTAATCAAAAATTTCGGCTCAACAATTTCGGCGCCTCCAGCAAACTTTCTTCAATTGTTGCGCCTGTACAATTTCCTTGATCAAAGTTGTTGGAGCCCACAATCTCCCACTTGAAGATTTGATTGAGGATCAATCATATCTTCACACCATTCTTTCTTCCTTGTCGTTCCATGCTGCTTATGCTTCCGTCAGGCCACTAGAGGATTGACACCAAATAAACTTGTCAGTATTAACTGCTTTTGTCAAAAAATCTGCTAGGTTGTCTTTCGTATGAATTTTTTGCATATCCACAATGCCCTCTTCCACTTTCTCATGAACGAAGTGATACTGGACTCGTATGTGTTTTGATTTAGAATGAAAAGCTGGATTCCTTGCAAGATGCAAGGCACTCTGACTATCACAAAATAGAGAAATTTTCTCTTGTTCATGCCCGAGTTCCTCCATGATTAGTTTCAACCAGACTGCTTCCTTACTAGATTGAGTAGCTGTAACATATTCTGCTTCTGTTGTTGAAGTTGCCACAACTGACTGCAGTTTTGATACCCAACTTACTGCTCCACCAGTAAGAATGAACACATATCCTGTGGTAGACTTACTTTTATTAAGATCACCTGCATAATCTGAGTTAACATATCCTCTGACAATAAAATCTGATCCTCCATAACATAATGCAACATCTGAGGTTCCTTTAATATATCTTAGAATCCTCTTTACAGTACTCCAATGCTCTCTACCAGGATTCGCCATGTACCGACTTACAACTCCCACTGCATGTGCAATGTCTGGTCGTGTACAAATCATTGCGAACATCAAACTCCCCACTGCTGATGCATACGGTACTCGAGACATTTCCATCCTTCCTTCTTCATTGCTAGGACACATACTGGAGGATAATTTGCAACTAATAGGAAGTGGGGTAGAAATTGACTTACAGTCTTGCATATTGAAGCGTTGTAAGACCTTCTTTAAGTAATTTTTCTGAGAAAGCCAAATCTTCCTATTGTTTCTGTCTCGGTGAATTTGCATCCCTAGAATCTTGTTTGCTGGTCTTAAGTCCTTCATTTCAAATTCCCTAGCCAATTTTGCCTTCAATTCTTGAATATGATCTTTGTTGGGGCCTGCTACCAACATGTCATCTACATACAACAGCAAAATAATGAAATCACTTTTATCAAACCTCTTAAAGTATGCACAAGGGTCTGCATTAAGTATGTTGTATCCAAGGCTCATGATGAAGGAATCAAATCTCTTATACCAACACCTCGGTGCCTATTTTAGACCGTATAGAGATTTGTTCAACTTACAAACCAAGTTCAGCTTTCCTTTTTCTTCAAAACCTTCTGGCTGGAGCATATAGATTTCTTCCTCAAGATCTCCATAAAGAAAAGCTGTTCTCACATCTAGCTGTTCTAAATGTAAATCAAGTGTAGCACACATTGCCAAGACTACACGAACTGTTGACAACCGAACTACAGGAGAAAATATTTCGTTGAAGTCAATCCCTTCTTTCTGAGCATACCCTTTTACCACTAATCTTGCACGATACCGCTCCACTTGATCATCACTATTTCTTTTGATTTTATAGACCCATTTATTGCCAATAGCTTTTCTTCCTTGCGGTAATGGCATAAGCTCCCAAGTCTTGTTCTTATGCAGGGCTTCAATTTCCTCTTGCATTGCTGCCATCCACTGAGACGCATCTGAACTACTCATTGCTTCCTGGAGAGTTGATGGTTCTCCTTCCTCAGTTAGAAGACAATAAGCAACATTGCTGCCCATAACATAATCCTCTTTCCAGACTGGTGTATGTTTTGTGCGCTTTCCCTTTCCAAGCTCTGACTCTTCAGAGTCAGTTTGCTCTTCCTCCTCCTCGTGCTCTGGTTCTACTTCAGAAGAATCTTCTTCTGTGGACTTCTTTTCTACTTGTACCATTGTAGTCTCTGAATTTTCTTTCAAAGTGCTATCACCTTCTTTTTTCAAGTTATCTTCTAAAAAGATAACATCCCTGCTGACTATAACCTTGTGGGCAGTGGGCTCCCACAGGCGATACCCCTTTACACTATCAGCATATCCCAAGAACAAACACTTCCTGGATTTTGGATCCAACTTCGTAGTTTCTTGGGCATTGTACATCACATACACAGGACTTCCAAATATATGGAGGTTTGAATAATCCACTGGCTTCCCTGTCCACATCTCCATTGGAGTCTTTAGATCAATTGTTGTAGATGGAGACCGGTTAATCACATAACAGGCGGTGTTGACTGCTTCTGCCCAAAATGCCTTATCAAGACCTGCAGCTCCCAACATTGCTCTTGTTCTTTCTAACAGAGTTCTGTTCATCTGCTTTGCTACTCCATTTTATTGTGGAGTGTACACCGTAGTGAACTGCCTTTTGATGCCTTCTTGTTTACAAAAGCTATCAAATTCATTAACAGTATATTCTCCTCCATTATCTGACCTTAAACACTTGATCTTACTGCCTGAATCAAGTTGAACCCGCGCTTTGTATATTTTGAAAGTTGCAAATACATCTCCCTTGCTCTTGATAGGATACACCCAACATCTTCTGAAGTAATCATCGATGAAGAACACAAAGTACTTCGCTTCTCCTAGTGATGAAACTGGTGCTTGCCATACATCAGAGTGGACCAATTCAAGAATATGCGTGCTTCTAGAATTGGATATGCTGAACTTTAGTCGATGCTGCTTGCTTGTTGTGCAATGCTCACAAAAGGGTAATGACACCTTTGTAAGACCCGGAAGTAACTTTTTCTCAGCAAGAATTTTCATACCTTGTTCAGACATATGTCCAAGCTTTTGATGCCACACCATTGCTGATCTTTCACTCGAACTGTTTGAAGCAACAAATGCTTCTGCTTCTTGCACAGTCTCTCCCAAAAGCATATATAACTTTGCAGCAATCTTTTCTCCTTTCATAATTACAAGCGCTCCTCGGCTAATCCTCATGATTCCTTTTCAAACTTTGATAGTACAATCAAGATCATCGAACTCTTCCATAGATAACAAATTCTTCTTCAGACCTTCCACATGTCGCACTCCTTGAATAGTGCAAACTGTACCGTCATACATCTTCAATTTGATGGATCCAATGCCTATGATCTTTAAGGCATTATCTTCACAACTATACACAGATCCTCCTAAGATAGGTTCATAATGATGGAACCATTCTCTTTGAGAGGTCATATGATAAGTTGCTCCTGAGTCAAGAAGCCACACATCCGCAAATTTCTTCCTGCTCTCCGTTGATATTGCTGCTTCACAACACAACACGTTTCCATCTTCTGAAGTGCTTGCCACGTTCTCTTGAGAATTAGAATTCTTCAGACTTCAATAATCCTTTTTCAGATGACCTTTCTTGCCACAGTGGTAGCATTTAAAATTCTTTTTACTCCTTGATTTTGATCTCCCATGATTGTGACTCCCACTTGGGCCACGTTCTGTCGATCTTCCTCTCATCACCGTCAAAGCTTCCACTTGTTGTGAACCTGCCTACTTGTCCTCCTTGTTCTTCCGCCGATTCTCTTCTTCCAAGATAGTAGATGTTATATCATCAAAGACCAGAGAATCAGGCTGAACATTAGTTGTCAAGTTGATGACGAGTTGATCATACGAATTAGGTAGACTTTGGAGTAGAAGTTCTGCACGTTCTTGTGACTCTATTTTATGATCCAAAGATGTAAGCTGAGAAAATAGAGTATTGAAAATAAGTTTGATCTAATGGAATTAGGTCATCTATATAATGTGAAAACTAACAATGAGTTTAAATAAGTTAATTGTTGGTTTGATTTGAACAAGATTGAAATGTGGATATTTTGTGACAGATAGATCAATTGATCTAGATTTTACGAAAATTATGAATCATTATGGAAATTTAATATGAATAGTTGTACTCAGAGTATAAAATTTACATGATAATGTATATGATGTAAAATTTTAAAGTGTGATTGGACATGAATGAATGAAGTTATATTAGTTATCCACTGAGATTTGATAAATGTCTATTTTGACAGTGATTGTAATGACGGGATAATCAATACTAAGATATAAATCAGTAATTTTTAAGGTTAAAGTTAAGAAAGTAATAAGACATATAAATATATATATAATGATGAACTATGAAATTTAGATAAGATGAATGACTCTAAGGGGGAGAGTTGAAGTTATATGATTGGATGACATAATAACTTAATGATGTACTGAATTTTGTATGAAAGTTAAGATGGTAGTTTGTTTAGAATGGATTGATACGATACTAGATAATTTTGGGGATGAAATTATTTAAGGGGGACAGAATTGTAATATCCCAAAATATACCCTAAAAGTTTGGAGTAATTATTGTTGTATATGGATTTAATGTGAATGTCTATTGAAAATCAAAAGAAGAGTAACGAATTAATTTAATACCCCGATTTTAGTGTACATTGGAGTAGTAGCTGTGAGAAGATATGTTGGTAATATATGTAAGGATAATATGTATATATGGTATTTGGGAAAATATATGGGAATATAAAAGTGATATATAAGAAATATACATATACCAACATATACATCACATATACATGAGGTATAAAGTGGTGTGGGAAAGTAAGCTTAATTAATTAATAATAATAATAATTAAAAGAAAAAGAAGAAAGAAAGTCAAAGAGTGACAAGTGTATGGTGAAGATTTGAAGGTATTTAATTATTAATATATATATATATATGATAAGCATGAGAAAAAGAAGAAAAGATCTTCTTTTCATCTTCTTCATCTTCTTCTTCTTCTTGGACGAGAGAGAGAGAAAGAGAAAGAGGGATAGAGAGAAAGAGAGGTGATTTTATCTACATATACACCAAATTCTTATGGGTTTTGAGAGAATTGAAGATGGTTATTGAAGATTTGACATAATAGTCAAGTAAGTATTCATTTCCTTGTATTGATTTCTATTGTTTGAGTTTGGAATTGATATGATTGATGTGTGAAATATATATATGTGTGGAATTGGTTTTTAGATGATGATAATATGGTTAATTGTGAGATAATATGGTTAATTGTGAGGATGATGATGAATTGTTGAAATTATTGAGTAAGGGTTTCATATGAATGAATTGGGGAAATTGAGTAGTTGATATATGGTGGTGTATATAATGATTATTATTATGATATATTGAAGTGATATAAGTGTTAAATTGATAGGTAATTGATGAATATAACCAAGATGTTGATTAAGGGTGATGAAGTATGAGTTTTGAAGTGTTTGTGTTTTCATGGATGAGAGTTTGAATTCATGATTTTTGGCTGACACGGTCAGTGACACGGCCACAATGTTGGGCATGTCAATGGTACTGAGTTGGATGTTTGCGACACGACCATTAACACGGCCATGTTACTGAGCGTGTCATAGCTACTGTGAAAAAAAGTAATTGACACAGCCATGAATACGCCCGTGTTGTTGGGCGTGTCAATGTTTCTGTGAGGCAGAATGAATGACACGTCCATTAACACGCCCGTGTTACTGAGCGTGTCAAAGCTCCTGTATTGTTGGTTTAGGGCACGATCAGGAACACGCCCGTGTTGGTGAGCATGTCATGTGTTGTGTTTGCCCTAGTCAGTCATCATTCTTATTTCCTATGGGTGTAATTATCTTTGGATTAGGTTTGGAAGAGATTATGTTGCACTAACCTAATGTGAAAACTCTTGGAAGAGGAAGTGTATAGATTAATGGGAGTAGTTCTTGAGGTAAGTACAACTTACATAGATGCATTCTTTTATATGATTTTGTGACCTACAACAATGTTAAGTAATTTATTATATGGTTAATACAATGTGACTAATGTTATTAATTGTATAGTGTGAAAGCTATGGTGATCATTCAAAAAGGTATGTGCAATGCAATTGGTTATGATAAATATTTTAATGATGAATTATATTAATGTGCCTTGAGAAGTGATGAAATGTGATGTCATTATGGTTGGTAATACTGATTGCAATGAAATAAATGGACATATTGTCTATATGTTCAATGAAATTGATTATGTATACTTGAATGATGAAGTGTTGTAATGTGAATTGAGATATAATTCAAATGAAATGTGAAGCCATTGTGATTGGCTATGATAATTCAAATGACATGTGAAGCCATTGTGATTGGCTATGATGATTCAATTGAAACAAGTGGGGCATTTTTGCCTAGATAATGATGAGAATTGAGAATGGAATTGATAATGAAATAATAAATGAATTGTGTGGCTAATGTGTTATTCCATTTTCAGAGTTTGTTGTTGGTGGCATGCCTATAGTAACAATCTCTTGAAGTTAGGTTGGGCTTGATCCTTGAAGCCAAGTTGGGTAGAAGTTTAACATGTTTTACTCCCCTTGAAGCTTGGTTGGGTCTAGTCCTTGAAGCCTAATTGAGATGTTACAACCCTTGAAGCTAGGTTGGATTGGTTCTTGAAGCCAAGTTGGGTTGATACTTAGCATGCTTTGTTCCCCTTGAAGCTTGGTTGAACCTAATCCTTGAAGCCTAGTTGGGATAATGATAAATGAGAAAATTAAACCAAAACATCAACTCTGAAAGTTGAATGGCATATTAGTGTCTTGTGGGCCCATGCATGTCGTTGTTTTAATGTGAATTATGGAATGAAATATAACATTATGTGATATATGATGATAATCATGGAATGAGATGTATACAATACATAAGTAAATGATTGAAAGTGAATATGGCTTGAGAAGCTATGTTGAATGATGAGTTTATGAAAACATAATATGATGTGTAAAATGTTTATGGATGTGGAAATTGTGAGCATTATTTCATGAAGGTTTTGTTAAGTCATTGAATTATGATTTGTTGGAATGATGTATAGGAGTATATATATATATTATGAGAATGGTGGAAATATATAGAGAGTGCATTAAAAAGGGTAAATATGATAAGAAAATGGTAATACATGATGTTAATATATGAAAAATGATTTATTTGAAATATATATTTTAAATTATTTCTTTGTACTACTAAGCTTTTTAGCTTAGCGTGGTTATGTAAATCGCGCAGGTGAATAGGTGGGTGATCTAAAAGTCAATCGGTATGCCACGAGTAAGGTAAGTGTGTTCTGAGACCAACTAGAGTGTGTTGCATACATGTATAATTTAATTATGCTGTATTTTACTACAAGAATGTATTCATATGTATAAATGAAGTTTTGTTAAAGACAAGATTATTATTATATTTAAGTATAAGATCATTAAAAGAAATACTTTATGAAAGATATGATTTGAACTCAGTTAAAAATTTTAAAGTGTAACGAAAAGTGACATCCTTATACTTTATATGCTTACTGTATGTATACAAGGTATATGTATAGTATTTATATGGAGTATCGGGGTGTTACATGAATTTTGGTATCAGAGCTTAGGTTCGAGATTCTCGGCCTAAGTGGAATTAAAAAGGAAAAAGGTTTTAAAAAAGTTTAGATAGAATTGAAAGGAAGAGTTTTGAAATGTAAATGGGTAATACATGCATATGCATTAACACCTAGGTTGGTCTCGAACGTGGCATTATGTGATTTGTGATGTATCTGAATTACATGAAATGGATGATAGTGTGTGAATAAGATTTTATATGAAAGTAATGTTGGAAAAAGAAATGATATGAAAAATTGGCACAAGTTTAATTGGTAAGTTCAAGAATGGAATTTATTTAAGGAAAGTAAATTTTGAAATATTGATTATTGAAAAGTGATTGTAATATAAAGAAATGAATAGGAGAATAAAGTTGAAAATGATTTGAAAAATAAAATCAAGAATAAAGTATATGCTTCTTCCTCTATATTTTAAATCTCTTTATAATAGAGTTTATGTTGGGTTTGCTAGAAAGAGGAAATATTGTTGGATTGTTAATATGGAAGAATATGTTATTAAAATGAAAAGAGTATGGTGGAATAGTGAGTGAATTGATTGGTATAGACAAAGTGTGATTATGTAAGGTTCGGGTATATCAAGTTAAGTTTTTGTTTAAAAGAAAAAGAGATCATGTTGGTTAAATAAGAAGACATATTGGTGTTGTTTGTATGGTTATGTTAATGCAAACATTGTAATTTTCAATGTTAAAAATGTGATATGCTTTGAATATTGTGAAATCTCATGTTGATGGTGGTAATATGTGATATTTGAGATTTTTGAAATGAGCTTGATAATTGTAAAAATTATATGTTTTGATGTTGCTTTATGGTATATATATATATATATAAGATGTTTTTAAAGTTAATATTAAGAAAAGATGAGTTTGGCAAATTGAAGTTTAAGTGAAGTGGTGAGTTGAAAAGTTAAAGTTTTAAATGGAATTTGATAAAGAATATTTGGATATTGATGGTTTAATGTATATTCAATACATAAGCTATGTGAAATGAATAAAATTGCACATGAAAGTATTATGAATGGAGTAATGTGATTGATAGTATGAAAATTGTTTTGAAGTCAAAAGAAAGTGAGTAAGCAAGTGAAAATGAGTTATTTTAAGTTATTTGAGTAGAAAGGATAAAAGTGGATATAAAGGTATATTAAATGCTTTTAAAGACAAAAGTGAAAGAGATGTCACATTGGGAATGTGACTAAGATGTATGTGAATTGTTATTATGGTTAGAATATATATATATATATATATTTGTTTTGATGATAAATACTTTACATCATATTGAAGGAATGAAAATGATAGTGTTCAAAGGAAAGTGATAAACATTAAATTTGTATGGAATGTATGAAGAAGAAAATAGAATAAGAGCATATAATTAAGTGTATACATGTATAGGATATGTGAGCTGAGTTTTTCAAAATGAATGAAATTATGATATGTAAGAAATGTGAATCACATTATGAAAGTGATCTATGAATGTGTACGTGGTATAACTATTGGATAAGTGATATGGAGAATGATATTGCATGTATTAGTGAACCTAAGAAAGATTAGGTTATGATTTGAGCAACTAGATAAATTATATGACGGAATTGAGAGTAAGAATAGACTCGTGTAATATTGGACAATGAAATTGTTATGGTGATCACTGAATTTGATGATCATATGATATTTAGAATCCCAAAGTATTCACATATGAAAAGTTCTATATATTTGTATATTATAAGAGATTGTGAATGAATTAGAAATGGAGTGATAAATAGAAATTGTGTAAGAACTGCATATAATTGAATATGTATATAGTAAGAAATGTTCATAGTAATATTGTTGAAACATGAATTAAGTTGATGAAGATCATATAATCGAGTGCAAATTGGTTTGAAATGGAGTTGGAATGTGTTAACTTCTGGTATAGCAAGGGTTTAAAGAATGAATATGGAATTCTTGTGATCTAATTTAGTTTTGTAATTGGAAAGGTTGGAAATAGAATAATAGAGAAACCATATGGATTAATAAGTTTTAAACATGACCCTTAATCTTTTATAATCCTATGATTTGTTTAGTATAATTTGGTTGATTAGTTTTATTATCTACAGATTTGGGACCTGAGATAATATGATTATAGCAACCATTTGATGAGATTGATAATTTTGTTTCTAGAAATATGGTCAAGAATTATGATTTGGTAAAGTTATATCTTATCATTTTATGTTAGAAATTTGTTTATAATTATGAATCGTAAGGAAAAAGAAGAGAATTATGAAAATGTGTTGAGTTATGGATAACAATTATTGTAAAGATAGCAATGATGTGAAATGTGAGAAGATGTTTAAAAGAGAAAAAAATTACAAATGTGATTGAAAGTTATACTGAATATGTTTATTGTATAAAGTGAATAAATGAATGGAATTAAGGTTTAATTGAATGAACTATAGATAGTAAATATGGTATAAAATTTATCATGAGAATTGATGGAAATTATATTAAGATACTAGGAAATAAACTATATGTATATTAAAGGACAATTTGGAGTGATTTGTTATCATGATAATTTGACTGAATATGAATCTAAAGAGATAAGGATTTGAAAATAAGTTTGATCTAATGGAATTAGGTCATCTATATAATGTGAAAACTAACAATGAGTTTAAATAAGTTAATTGTTGGTTTGATTTGAACAAGATTGAAATGTGGATATTTTGTGACAGATAGATCAATTGATCTAGATTTTACGAAAATTATGAATCATTATGGAAATTTAATATGAATAGTTGTACTCAGAGTATAAAATTTACATGATAATGTATATGATGTAAAATTTTAAAGTGTGATTGGACATGAATGAATGAAGTTATATTAGTTATCCACTGAGATTTGATAAATGTCTATTTTGACAGTGATTGTAATGACGGGATAATCAATACTAAGATATAAATCAGTAATTTTTAAGGTTAAAGTTAAGAAAGTAATAAGACATATAAATATATATATAATGATGAACTATGAAATTTAGATAAGATGAATGACTCTAAGGGGGAGAGTTGAAGTTATATGATTGGATGACATAATAACTTAATGATGTACTGAATTTTGTATGAAAGTTAAGATGGTAGTTTGTTTAGAATGGATTGATACGATACTAGATAATTTTGGGGATGAAATTATTTAAGGGGGACAGAATTGTAATATCCCAAAATATACCCTAAAAGTTTGGAGTAATTATTGTTGTATATGGATTTAATGTGAATGTCTATTGAAAATCAAAAGAAGAGTAACGAATTAATTTAATACCCCGATTTTAGTGTACATTGGAGTAGTAGCTGTGAGAAGATATGTTGGTAATATATGTAAGGATAATATGTATATATGGTATTTGGGAAAATATATGGGAATATAAAAGTGATATATAAGAAATATACATATACCAACATATACATCACATATACATGAGGTATAAAGTGGTGTGGGAAAGTAAGCTTAATTAATTAATAATAATAATAATTAAAAGAAAAAGAAGAAAGAAAGTCAAAGAGTGACAAGTGTATGGTGAAGATTTGAAGGTATTTAATTATTAATATATATATATATATATGATAAGCATGAGAAAAAGAAGAAAAGATCTTCTTTTCATCTTCTTCATCTTCTTCTTCTTCTTGGACGAGAGAGAGAGAAAGAGAAAGAGGGATAGAGAGAAAGAGAGGTGATTTTATCTACATATACACCAAATTCTTATGGGTTTTGAGAGAATTGAAGATGGTTATTGAAGATTTGACATAATAGTCAAGTAAGTATTCATTTCCTTGTATTGATTTCTATTGTTTGAGTTTGGATTTGATATGATTGATGTGTGAAATATATATATGTGTGGAATTGGTTTTTAGATGATGATAATATGGTTAATTGTGAGATAATATGGTTAATTGTGAGGATGATGATGAATTGTTGAAATTATTGAGTAAGGGTTTCATATGAATGAATTGGGGAAATTGAGTAGTTGATATATGGTGGTGTATATAATGATTATTATTATGATATATTGAAGTGATATAAGTGTTAAATTGATAGGTAATTGATGAATATAACCAAGATGTTGATTAAGGGTGATGAAGTATGAGTTTTGAAGTGTTTGTGTTTTCATGGATGAGAGTTCGAATTCATGATTTTTGGCTGACACGGCCAGTGACACGGCCACAATGTTGGGCATGTCAATGGTACTGAGTTGGATGTTTGCGACACGACCATTAACACGGCCATGTTACTGAGCGTGTCATAGCTACTGTGAAAAAAAGTAATTGACACGGCCATGAACACGCCCGTGTTGTTGGGCGTGTCAATGTTTCTGTGAGGCAGAATGAATGACACGTCCATTAACACACCCGTGTTACTGAGCGTGTCAAAGCTCCTGTATTGTTGGTTTAGGGCACGATCAGGAACACGCCCGTGTTGGTGAGCATGTCATGTGTTGTGTTTGCCCTAGTCAGTCATCATTCTTATTTCCTATGGGTGTAATTATCTTTGGATTAGGTTTGGAAGAGATTATGTTGCACTAACCTAATGTGAAAACTCTTGGAAGAGGAAGTGTATAGATTAATGGGAGTAGTTCTTGAGGTAAGTACAACTTACATAGATGCATTCTTTTATATGATTTTGTGACCTACAACAATGTTAAGTAATTTATTATATGGTTAATACAATGTGACTAATGTTATTAATTGTATAGTGTGAAAGCTATGGTGATCATTCAAAAAGGTATGTGCAATGCAATTGGTTATGATAAATATTTTAATGATGAATTATATTAATGTGCCTTGAGAAGTGATGAAATGTGATGTCATTATGGTTGGTAATACTGATTGCAATGAAATAAATGGACATATTGTCTATATGTTCAATGAAATTGATTATGTATACTTGAATGATGAAGTGTTGTAATGTGAATTGAGATATAATTCAAATGAAATGTGAAGCCATTGTGATTGGCTATGATAATTCAAATGACATGTGAAGCCATTGTGATTGGCTATGATGATTCAATTGAAACAAGTGGGGCATTTTTGCCTAGATAATGATGAGAATTGAGAATGGAATTGATAATGAAATAATAAATGAATTGTGTGGCTAATGTGTTATTCCATTTTCAGAGTTTGTTGTTGGTGGCATGCCTATAGTAACAATCTCTTGAAGTTAGGTTGGGCTTGATCCTTGAAGCCAAGTTGGGTAGAAGTTTAACATGTTTTACTCCCCTTGAAGCTTGGTTGGGTCTAGTCCTTGAAGCCTAATTGAGATGTTACAACCCTTGAAGCTAGGTTGGATTGGTTCTTGAAGCCAAGTTGGGTTGATACTTAGCATGCTTTGTTCCCCTTGAAGCTTGGTTGAACCTAATCCTTGAAGCCTAGTTGGGATAATGATAAATGAGAAAATTAAACCAAAACATCAACTCTGAAAGTTGAATGGCATATTAGTGTCTTGTGGGCCCATGCATGTCGTTGTTTTAATGTGAATTATGGAATGAAATATAACATTATGTGATATATGATGATAATCATGGAATGAGATGTATACAATACATAAGTAAATGATTGAAAGTGAATATGGCTTGAGAAGCTATGTTGAATGATGAGTTTATGAAAACATAATATGATGTGTAAAATGTTTATGGATGTGGAAATTGTGAGCATTATTTCATGAAGGTTTTGTTAAGTCATTGAATTATGATTTGTTGGAATGATGTATAGGAGTATATATATATATTATGAGAATGGTGGAAATATATAGAGAGTGCATTAAAAAGGGTAAATATGATAAGAAAATGGTAATACATGATGTTAATATATGAAAAATGATTTATTTGAAATATATATTTTAAATTATTTCTTTGTACTACTAAGCTTTTTAGCTTAGCGTGGTTATGTAAATCGCGCAGGTGAATAGGTGGTTGATCTAAAAGTCAATCGGTATGCCACGAGTAAGGTAAGTGTGTTCTGAGACCAACTAGAGTGTGTTGCATACATGTATAATTTAGTTATGCTGTATTTTACTACAAGAATGTATTCATATGTATAAATGAAGTTTTGTTAAAGACAAGATTATTATTATATTTAAGTATAAGATCATTAAAAGAAATACTTTATGAAAGATATGATTTGAACTCAGTTAAAAATTTTAAAGTGTAACGAAAAGTGACATCCTTATACTTTATATGCTTACTGTATGTATACAAGGTATATGTATAGTATTTATATGGAGTATCGGGGTGTTACATTAATTATAATTATAAACTATTTAATTATAATTGTATAGTTATTATTATTATCAACTATATTTAGGCCCAAATATAATTGTTAATTAATATTTATATTGTTATTAATTATAATTATAAACTATTTAATTATAATTATATTATTATTGTTATTATCAATTATATAATTATATTTATTATTAATTATATAATTATTAATCATAATTATATTTATTTTTAATTATATAATTATTAATTATAATTATATTTGGGCTTAAATAATATTATTAATTATAATATTATTAATTATTGTTATATTATTATTATTATTATTATTATTATTATGAATATAATTATGTAATTGCTAATTATTATTAATCATAATTATATATTTATTAATTATATGTGGGCTCAAAAATAATTGTTAATTATTTGGGCCCAATATAATTATTAATTATTATTATTAATTATTAGTAATTATATAATTATTAATTATAATTGTTATTAGTTATATAATTATTAATTATAATTATATTGTTACTAATTATCTTTGGGTCTAAATAAAATTATTAATTTCTTGAGTTCAATATAATTATTAATTATTGTTATTGTTATTATTAATTATTATTAATTATATAATTATTAATTATAATTATATTATAATTATAATTATAATTAATTTTAATAATAATAATAATATTATTATTATTATTATTATAAAATTTTGGCCAAAAGAATTGTGTGCATGAGTTCTATGCATGGGCCATGCAACGTATTAAAAAAAATTTTGGCCAGCCAAAAATATTTTTAAAAAAATGCAAAGCTCAAAGTTTCAGTTTATATTTTAATTCTCATATTTAAATAAATATGAGATTACAAAAAATACGAAGCTTTCTCCTATATTATATTTTAGTAAAAACCCCATTCTCCGCCCTGAAAAGGTAAAATCATGCAAATATGAACAGAGAAAGCAATGTGGTTCAAACCTGAGAAAATAAGAATGTATATATTGTGAATGTAAGTATTTGATCAACGTAGACTTACTGGCTCTGGTGATGAAACGGCCCCATAATACCCAATATTTCAGCATTTTCTAGCTAATCGCAGTTTAGCACTAAATTAGGGTGAAACCAAAATTTTAAAAAAGAAAATACATAATTAGCTAAAAAAATAAAAAAAAAATTCAACTAGAGATATGAGAAATATTTTAAGATCATACTTAATTTTTTTTGGCTTTTATTTAGTTTTCGTTCTTCTTAATTCGTGAAAAAATTCTCCATGAATAAGCTGAAAATCTAAGTGGAAGATTTTAAGTTAAAAATACATTTGTTAAATAAAAGATTGTTGCGGTTAAGAAAGCTATAAAATGATGCTTCAAAGATTGTTGTGGTTAAATAATGTACTCAGAAAGTCAAAGTTGATATAACTATATTCCTTAATTTATAAACTTCTCTTTGAAAAGGAATAGAGATCATGCGGGTCCATGCATGTTCTTTATATTCTTTTCCCCATTTTTGTTTTATGCCAATGCTTTTCTTGTTCCCAGAGTAAAAGAAAACTTTAGGCTGGACCTATAGATATTCTTTACTTGCTCTCATTAGCAACACGTTACCCATTAAATCCTTCATGGATTTTTCTCATCCTGCTATATCCACTATAATTGTTCTCTCATTCTTCATCTCTTTTCATACATCGATTGATCATTAGAAAGCTAAAGCTAGCACCATTAATTTCAATATGGGTGTTATTGGGGTTATTGCAAAGCGTTTGGATGCCCTTGTTGGGTATTTTATTTTTACAGTCTTGACTTTGTTCTTTATATCTTTTCCATGTTTAATTTTTTGTTTGGTCTCTTTTAACTAATGGCAATTAAATTAATTAATCTTATTTTGTATTGAATTATCAGGCCTGGTGTCATGCTTCTTTTCCCACTGTAAGTAGTATATTAATTAATTAATTAATAAGATTTATTTTTATTTAATTAATTATGTTACTTAATTTTATTCAGGAAAAAAAAAGATTGAGAGAGAGAATGATTTATTTTGATTATAAATAATGAAACAGATATGCATCATTGCGAGCTATAGAGAGCCCTTCAACGCTTGATGATCAGCAATGGCTAACATATTGGATAATTTATTCCTTCATAACCCTATTTGAGTTGTCTTGCTGGAAAATCCTAGTTTGGTAAGCCAGCTTCTTCCTCCTTCTTTTGCACAAAAAAAAATTAATGAAAATATATCACTATTCATATTGGGTGGATATATAAACCCATTAATGTATTAATTTCACGTTGACATATGAAATATATGCATGGATCTCTTCTAAAAAAATGAAAAACGAAATATATGTATGATTGGATTTTTTGTTTATTTCAATCATTAAAGTGAATATAGAAATTTAAACTTTTGTAATTATTTAATAATTTATTTCGTTCTTATAAAATTAATATAATAAGAAGTCATGTCACCTTCCCCTACAATTTTTCTAGTTATTATTTGTGTAATCAAAATTTAAATTTCTATGAAGTAAAAAAATCTCTATCATATATATCAATATTCTAAAATTTCTAAGTGGAATTCTGATATTAAAAAAAACAATTCTATGTGGAATTTGTAAGAAACTTCTTGAAATCTTCAAAAAAGAGTTTCCTATCAATTTATGTATGCCTTTTTAATTTTAGAAATTTTAAATAATTAAATTTATAGGAAATTTTAGGATTTAATTTAGCAATTAAAATTTAACAATGGGATTTAGTTATATTTTAGAATGTGTTTAATTAAAAAAAAACGTGAAAAGGATATTGCATAGAAAAATAAATCGTAATGGCATTCTTTATACTTCATCAAGCACGAGATTACCGAAATAATGTTGGGAACATGAAAAATAGTTTTATATTAATATAAGAATATATATTTAATTTTAATTAAATATTTCACATTTTCCTTTTCATTTACATTTTTTTTCCCGTGAAATTTCAAACTCGAACATCCTCCCCTCTTTATAAATTAATAAAAAAAATAACATTTATTTATTTATTTATTTTGATATAGCACAGATTTCTAAAAAGAAGTATTATTCTAATTTAAATTTTTATATTGTTACGTTTCAAAATAATATTTAATCATTAAATTATTAGTTAATGATTTAAATATCACATATGATGTGTAATGTATTATATGTAATAGTAGACTGTATTTAAGACTGTAAACTCTCCAGTTCAAGTCCAGAGAAAGAAGAATATTACATATGTTTCCATTCCTACCATTTTCGTTTAACAGCGTCTCATTAAGGGTGAAAAAGGCTTAGTGATTAGTCTTATATTTGGTTCTTTGAACTGTTGCAACAGGCTTCCATTCTGGCCATATGTAAAGCTTCTATTTTGTATGTGGTTGGTGCTTCCAATCTTCAACGGAGCTGCATATGTCTATGAAAATTTGGTCCGAAAGTATGTAAAGATCGGCGGCAGAGTGAACGGAAACTACACCGAAGATCAAAGAAAGGTTCTTCAGATGATGAGCCTCGACGCAAGGAAATCAGTCGTGCAATATGTTGAAAAATATGGATGGGATGCTTTTGAGAGAACTCTCAAAGCTGTAAGTAACAAATTAACATATTCTTTTGTATATGCATCAGAAATACTAGAAATAACTCTATTGGTGATTTCAGAAAAATAAACTTTTCTTTAGGAATGTTAAAAAGAAAAGAAAAGAAAAGAAAAGAAGTTACACACTTTCTGAATATTGTCAAAGTACGTTTGAATTTGAATTCGTATTTTCTCTAAATTTATAAATGCACTTCTTTTAATTTGATACCCACAAAATCACTAACATTTAATTTCAAAGGGTTATCTCAATTTGTAACTGATGAGTTTGCTCTCAATATTATCAATCTGTGTTAGTTTTGAAGTTAAATTTTATGAATCTCTTAGTTATCAGAGTAGATAATTTGCTTCTGACAAGTGATTTATCATATTATATCTTAAATTTAAAAAAAATAAATTAAAATTTAAGCATTTTTTTATATTTTGATTAATTAGTCATAGCAATTTTTTTTTCTTTTTTTTCAGGCTGAAAGAGAAGCAAAAAGGCACTGAGAGGATCGCAGTCGTCGCCTGCTATCTCTTTCTTTCCTCGCAAACTCAAAAGAAAAATGTAAATTTCTTGCATACGAATATTAAAAAAAAGTATAATTATTTGTGTCTATGTGGAATAAATTATTATTTTCTCATATTTAGAAATAAAGTATAATTATTTGCATTAAGTGGAATAAATTATTATTTTCTCATGTTCTTAAATATCTACTTCTTTCCGCTAAAATTATCACTTTTGCAAAATAAAAAATTATTCATCTCAAATTATCACTTTCTACAATAAAAAAAATTAATTAATTTTTTTAACTATACTCTTATAATTAATTATTTAATTAATGAAGTAAGAATATACTATTAATAAATTAATAGAGGATATTTTGGCCTATTTAAAATAATTTTATATAATTTTTAAAAAATTTAATGACTTTTTAATAGGTATGTATGAATTTAAGGTGACGAATTTCAGCCGAAGTATATATTTCCGATATTGTTCATGGTGGTGCATAATAATTAGACTTCACAGTAAAAGTCATAAATTTTAACCCAATCCATAAATTCTACGCATAATATGTTGTAATTCATATCAAATGTGAATGTTTTATGCATATGTATATGGGTTAACATATGATTTACATATGATCCATTTGATTTGATTCAAAATTTGTCTAGTTTTATTGGAAATTAATAAAAAAAATTATAAATTATTATTTTTTAATAAAAATACAATACTATGCTATTAAAAGTTCAACTCTTCAATTTCTTTCGAACTATACAAGTAACCATCTATACTTCAGATAAATTGAACAAGGAAAAATAGAGGCAATATTGTCATTTCCTAAATATTTCTTGGTATTCATCTTTATTTGATAAAATAACTTGACTATCTTATCTTTTATTGATTCTGTTATTTTATCTTTATTTTACCATGCTTACATTTTATGAATTATGCATATATAAACTTTTAACACTAATAATAGCACTCACACCTTCTAAATTCTTCAAAATTAAACATTTATTATATTCAAATATAAATTATTAAGTATTTTTTATATAATTCACTATAAAAAAATTATATCTTCGAATGAGTTAACACTTGTTAACTTTATATATATTGAAAATATATTATAGACTATTATAATATGCAATTTTTTATTTTAACAAAATTGAAATAATAATAAGTGTTCATTTTCTTTTTCTTTTGAAGGAAAAGAAATTTGTTTTTGTTGAGAATTAATAAAAGGCAAGCATTGTATTTTAAGGAAACTAAAAATGAATTTAAATTTTCAAAATAAATAAAATATATTAAATTTTCAAAATAATAAAACACATGTCGTGGAAGTGTTAGACACTGATACTTTACTCTGTTTAAAGTATCTATGCTTTATATGTCAATAACCTCTCTGTCTCTTTATATATATACATATATATAAACAGTTTTTGTTTCGTTTTTGCTGGTATTAGAGCCATTCTATTTTTAAGGGTGGTAGTAGATAGATATAAAACTGTTTTCATAATTAAATCTTTAATTTATAGATTCTAAAAGTGAATAGTATTGTCTAGAATTTAGATATGCAATAAGACCCGTTTCAGTCAGTGGTTAGACATTTAGGGCAGTAAGTCAGTAACCGCGTCTAAAAATAATATGAACACACTTTAAAATCTATTTTTCAAATACTTAAAGATTGAGCCATTTTTATGTAAATCTGCTAGTATAACTAGATCTGATAACTCTGAATCGTCAGAAAGTAAAATAATTATAAACAGAAATAAAGTAATATTAGAAGATTTTAATAAAGTAATTGATAATTAGGTAATACATAATATAGATAAAGAATAAATTTATAAAATTCCTAAATTAAATATATTTAAAAATGATTACATAATTAAAGTATAAGAAATGGATGTACAATTAAGTAAACCCTTTGAAAAAATAACTTTATTATCTCCAGAATCTATAAAGCACCATAAAAGTAAAAAATATAAATATATACATATAGGACTTGTACAGATAGGAATAAAACCTTTAACTAGAGAATGATTAAACACTAGTATTCTAGTAGTTGTTTGAGATGATAAGTTTGTAAATTTTAACGATTCATTATTAGAAACTATAGAAATCAGTCTGAGTAGTGGACATGTTTCATTTAATTGTTTCCCTGATATAACGATATCCTTAAAGGATCCAAACATATTAAAAAGTGTAGTATTAGAAATTAAAACTCATAATTATAAAATGCTTGAAGGATCTATTCCAGTAGCATTAATGTATAAAATAAAGTATAAAGCTATGGTATCTGCCTTTGCAACAAAATATATAATGAAACTTAAATTAGCAGAAACTAAATTTTTACAAATAGACTTAAGTAAAGCCAATACAGTAATTTCTAGGACTATTCAATGAAAAAATATTAGTCTCCCAAATGAATGGGTCTTAGAATATGTTGTTTCCCCTCCTGAACCAAAGAAAAATAGCAAAACCCAATATAGAACTTAGTAAAATTTAGCAATATGAAGATGATAAAGTTAAATTAAAATTTAATAGACATAGTATTAGCAGTAGATATTCTGACTCTTCTTCCTCTGGTTTGATAGTAGATATAGGTAGAGCTTCACAATTATCTTTTGTAATATATGCATCATATAAAGAAAATGAACCTAAACTTGTTTTATAAATAGTAGTAAAGCCTAGATATTTTACATCAGATATACTTGAAACCAGTAATAAATTAAAAGGTGTAGATTACAGTATAACTGTACCATATCTCTTTTATAATCCAACAAAAACTGTGAACCCTTTGGAACCAAACCCTAATTATAATTAACATCAGGATAGAGAACAATCTCCTTCTCTACCTGAATCACCCACAACCTCCTTTATGACTAATAATATAGAAAGCATAGATAGAGAATTAAATGTAATTAATAAAGAATTCATATTCAATAAAGATAAACTAGATAAAGAATTAGTATCAGTAAAAAATACAGATAAATTAAAAGAAGTAACGAATAAGGTAAAAGACTTTGAATCAATAAAGAATGAATATATTAATTTTGTAAAACAATATGAAGTTAATATAAAATTCTTTGATTAGTTTAAAAGAATTTATAGAGAGAAACTTAAAGCAGAAAAATTAATAAATCTTATAACAGTTAGAAATAAAGGAACAGAATGAAAAGTAAATGATAAAATTATACAAAGTGAACATCCACCTAAAGTGTAATATCCCAAATGATACCCTAAAATTTTAAAAATGCTAATTGTTGGAATTGAATTATTTGATTAGTGTATATTTGATTAAGTGGAATGATAAGAAAGGAAAGTGTGTATATGTTGTATATATGAAGATATATACAACATATACAAGTCAATAAGTTGATTTGGTTAAAAGAGATAATTAATTATTTAAAATAGAAATTATGTGATGGTGGAAGATGATATTTATTATTATTATTATAATATTTAATTGCTTGATTGAGATTAAAGAGAGTTTTTGTGTGGTTAAGAGAGGAGATTTACTTTGACTTGAGGGAAGCTCATTTTCATCTTCTTCTTTCTTCTCCAAGAGTCGGCCATCACCATTGCCAAAGGGAAAGAGAGGTTTTGTTGATTCCTCAGTCAAGCAATTTAAGGATTTCAAGAGATCAAGTTGGAGTTTTAAGGATTTTCTTCACTTTTGGTAAGTTTCCAACTTGTTTCTTTGTGTTCTTTTGGAGTTTGTGTATTTGAGTTTGGTGAATAGTTGTTGTCGATGTGTTTGTGGTTGATTTGATATGCTTAAGGTTGTTTGGTCTAATTAACTTTGATTTTGGGCCTGGATTGAAGAAAATGTTAAGTTTGGTGAAGAAAACAAGAGTTGTGGATTGTGTATGTGTTGAATTGTAAAATATGGTTGTGATTGTGTTTTGATGCATGTTATTGAGTTGTTTTGATGTTATGCAAGTTTATTATGGTATATTGATGGTTTTGGTTAAGTTTGTTTGGAGTGGAAATGGGTGAAAGAAAGATGTTTGTTGGATGTAGTGTTTTTGATGTCGATTTCAGGTTTTTGGCCTGACACGCCCAGTAGCACGACTATGTCTTTGGGCATGTCGTTGGTTCTGTTTTTAGTGTGGGTGACACGAGCAATGACATGCCCATGTCACTGAGCGTGTCACAGCTTCTGTGTTATTGGTAGATTGACACGTCCAATGACACGCCCATGTCATTGAGCGTGTCATAGCTACTGTGTTGTTGGAAGATTGACACATCCAGTGACACGCCCATGTCACTGAGCGTGTCATAGCCTCTGTGTTGGAGGAGAATTGACACGTGCAGTGACATGCCTATGTTACTGAGCATGTCAAAGCTTCTAAGTTGTGGGTTTAGGGCACGGTCATGGACATGCCCGTGTTGTTGAGCGTGTCATGTGTGGAGTTTGCCCTAGTTAGTCCTTATTCTTATTTTCTTATGTGTATAACTAAGTGAGTTTGTATAATCACCTTTGGATTAGGTTTTGAAGAGAATTGAGTTGCCCTAATCCAAGTGTTGAAGGATTCTTGGAAGAAGAAGTTGTTAGATTGGTGTTAGTTGCTCTTAGAGATAAGTACCAACCTTACATGATTGCATACATTTACATGACTTTGGAACTTAACACATTTGGTTGGAAAATGTGTTAGGTTATCTATTATGTTGTTGATATATGAGAATGGTGCTATAATTTGCATTATGTGAACTATGTGAATTATATGTTGAGGATTCAAAGTATATGAACAATGTAATTTGTTATGTATACCCTAATGATGAAATGTGAAGCCATTGTTTATGGCTATAATGATATAAATGAAATATTGGGGCATTGTGCTTAGATGATCATGAGAAAATAAGAATGAATTTGATAATGAAATTATGAAAGAATTGTGTGCCTAGTATGTTATTCAATTTTCAGAGTTTTGTTATTGGTGGCATGCCTAAAAGTAACAATCCCTTGAAGCTGGGTTGGGCTTGGTCCTTGAAGCCAGGTTGGGTTAATGCTATGCTCCCCTTGAAGCTTGGTTGGGCCTAGTCCTTCAAGCCTAGTTGGGATGTTATATATGAGATGTTTCTCATTGTGATAATGATTCGCCTACGGCCTTGATAAATGTGATTATTGGACCAAAACAGTAACTCTGAAATTTGAATGGCATATTAGTTTCTTTTGGGCCCATGCTTGTCTTTGTTTAAATGTGAATCATGAATGATGAAACAATTGAATAATATAATGAAATGTAATGTTATGAAATATGATATCCTTGTGTATTGTTTATAATTCTTGAAAGTTTGATATTGGCATTACATTGAATCATATTGTTATCATGGTTAGTACCACTAAGTCGTTGGCTTAGCGTAATTGTGATTTATCGCGCAGGTGACAAGGTAGATCCGGTTGAACCAGAGTGTTCAACTAGACCGAATCGAGTCTAGACTTGCAATTTCTTGTGAAGTGTTGATTTTTGGACTTTAAGATCAGAGACGAACTTCCAAGCATGTATAAACTCTATATTTTTGTAAATATTGATTTTGATGTATACATATGTATATTCCATTGCTTATTAAACATATGTTTTGGATAAACTTTTAAGGTAATGAAGATATATGTAAATATATTTTAACAAAGGATGTTTCATTTATTACTTTCTATAAAATAAGTTAAATGTCTTTAAGTTTACTCAAATTCTAGAAATGGTGATTTAATGTTAAGATTAAAGCTTGGTTTGTTTTAAATAGATTATGACATTCTTGTATCCAGTATATGTATATTACATATATGGGTTTATCTGGTGTACGTATATGGGGTATAGGGGTGTTACAATTATTTTGGTATTAGAGCCTAGGTTTGAGGTTCTCAACCTTGGTGAATTGTAAGAAAAAGAAAATTTTAGTTTTTAAAACACAGTTTTTAAATAAGATACATGCATTGGCACTGGTAGTTTCTGATCTTTGATGAGGTAATTTCTGCTGTGTTTGTAGATATAGGTAGTGATGGTGTCTCAGTCATGTTAGTCTATAGAAGGTAGTGCTGAGAGTGTAGCTCCTGAAGAGGGTAGAGATGGAGCTAGGGTTGAGAGAGTTGGAGAGGCACCTCCTGTACCAGAGAGACCAACTGCTGATGAGATTCCGCCAGTTTGGTTATGGCATATGGTAGAGTTATTGAGGCAGGCTCCAGTACAGCAGCCGCCACCGCAACCACAGCCATAAGTACCGGTGAGACAGTATGAAAAATTGAGGAAGTTTGGAGCTGAGGACTTCTTTGGTACTACTGATCCTGCAGTAGCTGAGTAGTGGCTTGATAGAGTTCAGAGGGTATTCATTCAGCTGCAGGCTACTTCTGAAGAGAAATTTGATTATGCTAAATCTCTTCTGCAGAAAGATGCTTATGATTGGTGGAAGACGGTTCCACATGAGATGGATGATCCACCGAGGGAGACTTATGGTGATTTTCTGTGGGAGTTTGAGCAGAAGTATACTCCGAGGGAGTATAAGGATGCGAAGAAAATGGAGTTTCTGAATCTGAGACAGGAAAATCGGACAGTGATAGAGTATGAGATTGAGTTCATCCGGTTGAGTCATTATGCCGGTGGGATTATTTCAGATGAGATAGACCGGTGCAAGAGATTTGAGGAGGGGTTGAGACCCTCTATTATGTGTATTGTTGCTGGTTCCCAATATCAAGATTTTTCTCAGTTGGTTGCAGCTGCCAGGAGTGTTAAGAGAGCACAGGGTATTGCAGTAGCTGCTACTGAGGGGGGAGACTAGAGTTAGGAGACCCCAGTTTAAGGCAAGGTCTTCATCTATGAAGAGAGGCAGAGGAAGCTATTTTATGAGGGTTAGTATGAGCCAGAGGCAGTCTGGTAGGTTAGTTCAGTATCAGAGATAGAGACCGAGACCTACAGTTTCTGTAGCTAGTGCTCTGACTCTAGTGGTTCATAGGTCTATTCCACCTACATGTGTCCATTGTGGTAGGGCACATGGGGTGCTTGCTGGAAGATGGGTGGATTAGGAGTGTGTTTTAGATGTGGGTCACCAGATCATTTCATCAAAGATTGCCCAAAGCTACTGGAGGATAGACAGACTGATACTGTAACTTCTCGACCTAGTGTCAAAGGAGGTAGAGGGGGCAGAGGTTTTAGTAAAGGTGGTCAACCTGGGTTTAGTCAGAGAGGAGGCTCTACATCCAGAGGCAGTAGGCCAGATGAGGCTAGGTCATCTCAGCGAGTGTATGTGATACAGAGGTAGCCGAATGCTTCAGCCGTCATTGCGGGTACATTTTCTTTATTTGGCATTTCAGTTCTTACTCTAATTGACCCAGGATCTACTCATTCATATATAAGTGCATCCATCTTGCCTTTGTCTGAATTGCATTCTGAGTCCCTAGGATTTGATATCTTGGTGACAAATTCTTTAGGGCATAGTGTGGTAGTTAGCAAGGTGCATCGTAATAGTTCAGTTGTGGTACAGGATGAGGAGTTTCTTGGTGATTTGATTGAAATGCCTTTTAAGGAGTATGATTTGATCTTAGGCATGGATTGGTTGTCTAAGCATGGGGCTATGGTAGACTGTTAAAAGAAGTGTGTTACCCTAAGAACCAGTGATGGTAGAAGTGTGATGGTATCTAGTGAGCATAAACAAATTGAATCCATATTTGTTTCAGCTATTGCAGCTAGGAGATTGATTTGGAAAGGATGTGAGGCTTATCTTGCTCATGTTGTAGATACCAGAGTAATGGGTTCTCAACTTGATAGTATACCCACAGTTGCTGAATTCCTAGATGTTTTTCCTGAGGAGTTTCCAGGGATACCCCATGAGAGAGAGGTTGAGTTTGGTATCGATTTGTTGCTTGATACCACTCCCATCTCTATTACTCCCTATAGCATGGCACCTGCTGAGTTGAGAGAGTTGAAGGTGCAGTTGCAGGAGTTGTTGGATAAAGGGTTTGTTCGCCCTAATGTTTCTCCATGGGGAGCTCCTATTTTGTTTGTGAAGAAGAAGAATGGTACCTTAAGATTGTGTATTGATTACCGGCAGTTGAATAAGGTGACCATCAAGAATAAGTATCCTTTGCCTTGGATTGATGATCTCTTTGATCAATTGAAGGGAACAGCAGTATTTTCTAAGATTGATTTGAGATTAGGGTACCATCAGTTGAGACTCAGAGCTGAAGATGTTTCTAAGATAGCTTTTCGCACATGGTATGGGCATTATGAGTTCTTGGTTATGCCTTTTGGATTGACGAATGCACCAGCAGCATTCATGAATTTGATGAACAGGTGTTTAGATCCTATCTAGATCAGTTTGTGGTGATCTTTATCGATGATATTTTGGTGTATTCACATAATAAGGAGGAGCATGACGAGCATCTGCGGATTGTATTGCATATCTTAAGAGAGAAGCAGTTGTATGCTAAGCTATCTAAATGTGAGTTTTGGCTTGATCAAGTGACTTTTCTCGGTCATGTGGTGTCAGCAGATGGTATAAGAGTTGATCCGAGTAAAGTTGAAGCCATTTTGAATTAAAATCCACCAAAGACAGTGACTGAAGTTAGAAGTTTTTTGGGTTTGGCAGGCTATTATCGACGATTTTTGAAGGATTTTTTTTATAGCTACTCCACTCACCAAATTACTTCGAAAGGGAGTTAGATTCATGTGGATAGATCAGTGTCAAGAAAGCTTTGAGCAGTTGAAAGAAATGTTGACTCAAGCTCCTGTTCTTACCTTGCCTGTGGATGATAAACCATATGTGATTTACAGTGATGCTTCACATAATGGTTTAGGTTGTGTTTTGATGCAGGAGGGTAGAGTCATAGCTTATACTTCGCGGCAGTTGAAGCCACATGAGTTGAATTACCCGACACATGATTTGGAGTTGGCAGCCATAGTTTTTTCTTTGAAGATTTGGCGACATTATCTTTATGGGGAGAAGTGTTTCATCTATACAGATCATAAGAGTTTGAAATACTTGGGTGTTCAGAGAGAGCTGAATCTTCGACAAAGACGATGGTTGGAGTTGATTAAAGACTACGACTATTTGATTGATTATCATCCTGGTAAGGCAAATGTTGTTGCTGATGCCTTGAGTCGGAAGTCTTTAGTAGGTTTGACTGCTTTTTTGCTCTCGTTGCTTGTTGAGTTGAGAGCATTGCATGCTAGTTTTGAGTCAGGTGATAATGGTACTTTATTGGCTCAGTTGCAATTAAGACCGGTGTTGTTGGATCAGATTAGAGAGGCATAGTTGGCAGATGAGAAAATTCAGAAGATTGCTTTGGACTGCGAAAAGGGGGAGAGTCGAGATTTTCTTGAAAGAAGTGATGGCAATTTATGATACAAAGATAGATTGTGTGTTCCTAATGATTATTGAAAAAGACTATTTTGGAGGAAGCACATCAGTCGGCTTTTGCTATGCACCCTGGGAATACTAAGATGTACTATATTTTGAAGCAACATTATTGGTGGTCAGGTATGAAGAGGGACATAGCAGAGTTTGTATCTAAATGTCTCACTTATCAGAGAGTGAAGGCCGAGCACTAAGTTCCTTCGAGATTGCTCCAACCTTTAACAGTTCCTGAATGGAAATGGGAGCAAATAACGATGGATTTTGTGACTGGTTTGCCCTTGACTCAGAGGAAGCATTATGCAATCTGGGTGATTGTTGATCGGTTGACGAAGATAACTCATTTTCTTCCCGTTCTGATGGACTATTCTCTTGAAAAGTTGGCTGAGCTGTATATTAGTAAGATTATAAGATTGCATGGAGTCCCAATTTCTTTGGTGTCTGATCGAGATCCCCAGTTTACTTCAAGGTTTTGAAAAAGTTTGCATGATGCTTTGGGTTCTCGATTGCATTTTAGTACTGCTTTCCATCCTCAGACAGATGGGCAGTCAGAGAGTGTGATACAAATTTTAGAGGATATGTTGAAAAGCTGTGTCATTGATTTCTCTGGGAGTTGGGATAGATTTTTGTCATTGATTGAATTTGCCTATAACAACAGTCACCAGTCTAGTATTGGAATGGCGCCTTATGAGGCTTTGTATGGTAGAAGATGCAGGATGCCTCTATGTTGGGATGAGGTTAGAGATGGTAAATTGGTTGGTCTCGATTTGATTAAAGAAACAGAAGAGAAAGGGAAGATAATTCAGGATCGGTTGAAAGCAGCTTCAGACCGACAGAAGTCCTATTCAGATTTGAAGAGGAGAGACATTCAGTTCAGTGTTGGAGATAAAGTATTTTTGAAAGTGTCTATTTAGAAGAAAATTTTGAGATTTGGCTTCAAAGGTAAGCAGAGTTCTCGTTTCATTGGGCCTTATGAGGTACTGAAAAGAGTTGGACCAATTGCTTATCAACTCGCTTTGCCGCCTGAATTGGAAAGAATTCACAATGTCTTCCATGTCTCTATGCTACGGAGGTACAAATCAGACTCATCTCACGTTTTGTCAGTAGAATCTATTGAGGTGAGTCTGGATCTGACTTTTGAAGAAGAACCAATGGCTATTTTGGCACATGAAGTGAAAGAGTTGAGAAATAAGAAAGTGCCACTTGTAAAGGTTCTTTGAAAGAATCATGCTAAGGAAGAGGCAACTTGGGAGAGTGAACAAGTGATGCGAGATCAGTATCCCCAGTTGTTCCAGACTTGAGATCAGGTAATTTTAAGGTTGAAATTTATTTATAGAGGGGAAGAATTGTAAAATCCCAAATGATACTCTAAAATTTTGGAAATGCTAATTGTTGGAATTGAATTATTTGATTAGTGTATATTTGATTAAGTGGAATGATAAGAAAGGAAAGTGTGTATATGTTGTATATATGAAGATATATACAACATATACAAGTCAATAAGTTGATTTGGTCAAAAGAGATAATTAATTATTTAAAATAGAAATTATGTGATGGTGGAAGATGATATTTATTATTATTATAATATTTAATTGCTTGGTTGAGATTAAAGAGAGTTTTTGTGTGGTTAAGAGAGGAGATTTACTTTGACTTAAGGGAAGCTCATTTTCATCTTCTTCTTTCTTCTCCAAGAGCCGGCCATCACCATTGCCAAAGGGAAAGAGAGGTTTTGTTGATCCCTCACTCAAGCAATTGAAGGATTTCAAGAGATCAAGTTGGAGTTTTGAGGATTTTCTTCACTTTTGGTAAGTTTCCAACTTGTTTCTTTGTGTTCTTTTGGAGTTTGTCTATTTGAGTTTGGTGAATGGTTGTTGTAGATGTGTTTATGATTGATTTGATGTGTTTGAGGTTGTTTGGTCTAATTAACTTTGATTTTGGGGCTGGATTGAAGAAAATGTTAAGTTTGGTGAAGAAAACAAGAGTTGTGGATTGTGTATGTGTTGAATTGTAAAATATGGTTGTGATTGTGTTTTGATACATGTTATTGAGTTGTTTTGATGCTATGAAAGTTTATTATGGTATATTGATGGTTTTGGTTAAGTTTGTTTGGAGTGAAAATGGGTAAAAGAAAGATGTTTGTTGGATGTAGTGTTTTTGATGTCGATTTCGGGTTTTTGGCTTGACACGCCTAGTAGCATGGCCATGTCTTTGGGAGTGTTATTGGTTCTGTTTTCAGTATGGGTGACACGCTCAGTGACATGAGCAGTGACACTCTCATGTCACTGAGTGTGTCACAACTTCTGTGTTATTGGTAGATTGACACGTCCAGTGACACGCCCATGTCATTGAGCGTGTCATAGCTACTGTGTTATTGGAAGATTGACACGTCCAGTGATACACCCATGTCACTGAGCGTGTCATAGCCACTGTGTTGGAGGAGAATTGACACGTGCAGTGACACGCCCATGTCACTGAGCATGTCAAAGCTTCCGTGTTGTGGGTTTAGGGCACGGTCAGGGACACGCCCGTGTTGTTGAGCATGTCATGTGTGGAGTTTGCCCTAGTTAGTCCTTATTCTTAATTTCTTATGTGTATCACTAAGTGAGTTTGTATAATCATCTTTGGATTAGGTTTTGAAGAGAATTGAGTTGTCCTAATCCAAGTGTTGAAGGATTCTTGGAAGAGGAAGTTGTTAGATTGGTGTTAGTTGCTCTTAGAGGTAAGTACCAACCTTACATGATTGCATACATTTACATGACTTTGGAACTTAACACATTTGGTTGGAAAATGTTTTAGGTTATCTATTATGTTGTTGATATATGAGAATGGTGCTATGATTTGCATTATGTGAACTATGTGAATTATATGTTGAGGATTCAAAATATATGAACAATAAAATTTGTTATGTATACCCTAATGATGAAATGTGAAGCCATTGTTGATGGCTATAATGATATAAATGAAATATTAGGGCATTGTGATTAGATGATCATGAGAAAATAAGAATGGATTTGATAATGAAATTATGAAAGAATTGAGTGCCTAGTATGTTATTCAATTTTCAGAGTTTTGTTATTGGTGGCATGCCTAAAAGTAACAATCCCTTGAATCTGGATTGGGCTTGGTCCTTGAAGCCAGGTTGGGTTGATGCTATGCTCCCCTTGAAGCTTGGTTGGGCCTAGTCCTTGAAGCCTAGTTGGGATGTTATATATGAGATGTTTCTCATTATGATCATGATTCGCCTACGGGCTTGATAAATGTGATTATTGGACCAAAACAGTAACTCTGGAATTTGAATGGCATATTAGTTTCTTTTGGGCCCATGCTTGTCTTTACTTAAATATGAATCATGAATGATGAAATAATTGAATAATATAATGAAATGTAATATTATGAAATATGATATCCTTGTGTATTGTTTATAATTCTTAAAAGTTTGACATTGGCATTACATTGAATCATATTGTTATCATGGTTAGTACCACTAAGCCATTGGTTTAGCGCGATTGTGATTTATCACGCAGGTGATAGGATAGATTCGGTTGAACTGGAGTGTTCAGCTAGACCAAATTGAGTCTAGACTTGTAATTTCTTGTGAAGTGTTGATTTTTGGACTTCAAGATCAGAGACGAACTGCCAAGCATGTATAAACTCTATATTTTTATAAATATTGATTTTGATGTATACATATGTATATTCCACTGCTTATTAAACATATATTTTGGATAAACTTTTAAGGTAATGAAGATATATGTAAATATATTTTAACAAAGGATGTTTCATTTATTACTTTCTATAAAATAAGTTAAATGTCTTTAAGTTTACTCAAATTCTAGAAATGGTGATTTGATGTTAAGATTAAAGCTTGGTTTGTTTTAAATAGACTGTGACATTCTTGTATCCACTATACGTATATTACATATGTGGGTTTATGTGATGTACGTACATGGGGTATAGGGGTGTTATATAAAGCCTCAAGTATATTTATGTATGGTGATAGAGAAATTCAAATTGCACTATTTAAGACTATTGCAGAAAATGATCCATAAAAGAAAATATTAGAACAAAATAATTTTAGTAATGCACATTTATTAAGTATAGGTCAATAGTTAAATAGAATAGAAAATTCTATTAAAGATAAGAAAATAATAACAGCAGTTGAGAAAATTGTTTCAGATAAAAAATTAAAGTCTCATATTTTTAAACCTTTTAAGGTTTCAAAAGATTTTAAAGATTTTGATTTTGTTAAAACCATTAGTGATCAATTAAGTAAAATTGACACTACCTCTGGATCAAAGCAGGTAGTTCAAGAAACACCTCAATTTAAAGCCTCTAAAACTATTAGTATAGTAACCCAAGATTAGGATTCAGAATTAGTTGAGGATTCTCAACCTGAATTTGAAGATCTGGAATCTTTCAGAAAAGATATAGCTCCACAAATAAATCGTATAACACATAATCAATCTATAATACCTAGAATGTCTGCTTCAGACTTAGAAATTATAGATAAACCTAATACATTATCACAATATAAATATAATGCTTCCTTAGTATATGAATGAAACATTGATAGCCTATTAGACTATAATATTTTGAGTCTTCTACAACAGAGGACAATGGCTGCCAATACTTATAGAACTTAAACAGATACATCAGATAGAACTATAACAGAATTAATTATAGCTAGCTTCATAGGCAATTTAAAAGGTTGGTGGGATAATCATCTCATTGATAAATAATATTTAGAAATATTAAATGCTATAAAGACTTATGAAGATGGAATAACTTTATTAAATGAATATGATGATACTATTCAGGATGCAGTGACAACACTAATTTTGACCATATCACTTCACTTTGAGATCCTACTCACTTAAAAGATAAAAATATTAAATTACTAAGTAACCTTAGGTGTAAAAAACTTAATGATTTCTAGTTTTATAAAATAACTTTCCTAACTAGGATTATGCTTGGAGAAAATTTCAATCAGACTTTCTGGAAGGAAAAATTCTTAGAAGGACTATCTTTTTTCTAGGAGAGAAAGTTATGAACCATATAAAATAGGAATATGGGAATCCTATTCCTTATGACAATTTGACTTATGGTCAACTGGTCAGTATTATACAGAAAGAAGGATAAAAACTTTGTCAGGATATAAAACTTCAAAAATCATTAAAATATGAGATGAGAAAAACTAAACAAGAGTTAGGCTTATTTTGTAAATAGTTTGATTATAGTATAACTCAAAATTTTAAAGATTGTAATGGTTAGTGTTCTACAAAATATAAGAAACCATATAAAAAGAATAAAAAGAATTATATAAGAAAATATAATAAAGAAGATTATTATAAGAAACAAAAATTTTATAAGGCTTATAAGTCTAGAAAACCTAGTAATAAACCATTTAAAAGAAAAGATAAACAATTTAGATCATATAAAGATTTAACATGTTATAACTATGGTAGAAAATGACATACATTTAAATTCTATAAGTTTGATAAAAAGTTACAAGAGTTAAACTTAGAAGAATCTGTGTTAAATAAAATTCATGAATTATATTTAGATTATTCAAATTCTGAAACTTATTCGAATTCTGAAGAAATAAATAAGATAGATGATAGAAGTTCAGATACTAGCTTTGAAACTAGTAATAAATCAATAAATATTTTAACTAAAGAACATGAATATATTTTAGAAGCAATAAAATATATAAATGATCCAAAAATACAAGAAAAATTCTTAAATAAAATATTAGAAGACACTAGTGATAAACCTAAACATTCCATATTGCCTAGCACTAGTAAACAAACATATGATCTAACTACAATTTTGAATAAAAATAAAAGAATAAAGAATAAACCAACAATAAATGATTTACAAAAAGAAATTAAAGAAATAAAATTAAAATTAAAAAAAATTTAAAATTAAACAAGAAAATGATTCACAAATAATAAAATCTTTATTAAATTCTACTTCTTCTAAAAAAAGAAGAAGAAGAAGAAGAAGACAAAGAAGAAACTAAAAATATTAGCCTAATAAATAAAGAAGAGAAAATTTCTAAAAATATAATTTTTATGTTACATGAAATTACATCAAGAAAATATTTAATAAAATTAAAATTAAAATTTTTAAATAATTACAATATAGAAACTATATCCTTATTCGACATAGGAGCTGATTTAAATTGTATTAAACCTAGTTTAGTTCCTAAAAGATTTTGGCAGAAAGCTAATGAGAGTTTATCTGCTGCAAATAAGTCTAAATTAAATATTCTTGGTAAAGCAGAAGCTTCAATAATTGATAAAAATTTTAAAATAAAGAATATATTTATTTTAACTAATATTCATCATTTGGTAATCTTAGGAACACCATTTGTGAATTTAATTACACCTTATTCTGTTAAAGATGATGGTGTAAGTTTTAAAGTTAAAAATCAAAAGATTATTTTCTCATTTATAGAAAAATCGTAAAAGAGAAATCTAAATTTATTAAAGGCTCACTCAATAAATGAACAATATATAAATGCAGTAATAAAAATAAAGTCGAACAACTTTATACTTATCATTTATAAAAAAATTAAATGAACAACTAAATAATAAATTTATATAAGACAAAATTAATCAATTAAAGATTCAAATTGAAAAGGATTTATGTGTTGATATTCCAAATGCATTTTGGAATAGGAAACAGTATATGGTTGATCTGTCATATGAAGTAGGTTTTGATGAATAGTCTATTATAACTAAAGCTCGACCCATTCAGATGGCGCTTGATATGATTGAGTTTTGTAAAAAAGAGATAAATCACTTAGAAAATAAAAAATTAATTACAAACTCTAGAAGCTCATGGTCTTGTGCTGCATTTTATATTAACAACGCCTCTTAAATAAAAAGAAGAGCACCTAGATTAGTAATAAATTATAAAGCATTAAATAAAGCTTGTACCCTATTCCAAATAAAAAAGATTTATTATGAAGATTATATAAAGCTAATATTTTTAGTAAATTTGATATGAAATCAAAATTTTGGCAAATCCAGATTAATCCTAAAGATAGGTATAAGACTGCTTTCATTGTTCCATTTGGACAATACGAATGGAATGTGATGCCTTTTGGTTTAAAGAATGAACCCTCTGAGTTTTAAAACGTGATGAATGATATGTTTAATTCATATACTAAATTTTATATGGTCTATATAGATGATGTACCAATTTACTCTACAACTATAGATGAACATTTTAAATATTTAAAGACATTTTTTATGGTATTTAAACAAAATGGATTAGTTTTAAGTAAAAATAAAATGTCTCTATTTCAAACTAAGATTAGATTCTTAGGACATTATATAGAGCATGAAATTTTAGAGTCTATGGAAAGAAACTTAGCATTTGGTGATAAGTTTTCTGATCAAATCCTTAATAAAGCTTAGTTACAAAGATTTTAAAGTTATTTAAATTATGTTATAGAATTTTATTCCAACCTAAATAGGATTATAAAACCATTGTATGCTAGGTTAAAGAAGAACCTAGGCCCATTGATAGAAGTCCATACTAGTATAGTAAAACAGATAAAGGCCTTAGTAAAAACTATTTCTTATCTCTATATAGCTGACCCATTAGCTCCTAAGATAGTTGAGACTGATGCTTCAGATATAGAATTTGGTGAAATTTTAATATAGATTAAAGAGAGAAAACAAATCATAGTCTAATTTTATTCAGGACATTGGAGTCTAACCCAATTAAATTATTTTACTATTAAAAAAATATTTTAAGTATTGTTTTATATATTTTAAAGTTTCAATCAGATTTGTTAAATCAAAAGTTTTTACTTCTTATTAATTGTAAAAGTGCTAAAGAAGTTTTACAAAAGGATATTAAAAACCTTGCTTCAAAGCAAATATTTGCTTGATGACAAGCTATATTAAGTATTTTTTTTATTTTGATATTGAATTTATAAAGAGAGTAAATAATAGTTTACCAGACTTTCTGACCCGTAAATTTCTTTTCAGACAACATGGGGAAGAAAAATAAGAAAAACAAAGATAAAGAAACCCTAAAGCCAGACTCTTCTAAAGCCTTATCTGATCAATTAGATAATATCACTAAAGCCATTTCTAAATCCCCTAAGCCTTAGACTGATGTGGTTATAGAAGAAGAACATAAAGTCCAAATGAAAAAATGGGTCTCACAGCTGGCCCAATCTCCAGAAGTGGTTAAAACTCTACTAAAGATGAGACACGAACCTCCTCCAGGGGTTCCAAGTGAGAATGATCTGATTCCTTATTTAAAGTAGCAAATTGAGATAGGAGAATCTTTAACTCATGAAACCCTATCTCAAAATATTTCTAAAGCTGAGTTGGATATTTCAAACCCTTCAACTCAAATTGTTTCATCAAATTTTTCTTTAACAAAAATTCTAAAACAGAATGGTTGACTAAAGTTTAATTTCTTACAGAATTAATTATTGAATATGGATCTGCTCAGCAAAATCCATGAAAAATAGTTGACTCTGTATTTTCTAAAGGATGGATTTTTAAAAGCAAATGATTTATCTAAACCTCAAGAATATTTTTTAAATATTATTATTGATTCTAAGTCTAAAGTACAATTATAATCAGAAGGAAAATGATGTCATTACCTATTCTTCCTTTAAAATAAAAAGGATTCTCCATCCCTCTGAATGGGGAGACCTTTACATATTCCTGTGCAATTTAAAGCCCTTCCTAAAATATCCTATTGTCCATCCTATAACTATTGGTATTATATTGAAGCCTGGACCAAAGCTTTGTTTTTCCAAAACCCTGGCCAAACTCATTCTTGGCTAATATATTTTGATTCCAATATAAAGTTTAACAAACTGCCCATGTGGTTTGTTGATTGGTGGTACTATTATGGTTGTGAAGACTAAATTTTATCACAAGATGTGCTACTAGCATTCTAATACTTTAAAGCTCATTTCAATCCAAGCCCATTTGAAAAGAAATTTCCCCCTCTTCTTCTCTTTTGAATGGCCTTCAATATTTCTTGGGTATATCAGTGGTATTTTGATACTGCAATACAACCTGGTTCTAATATACCTATAATATTGAGGAAAACTAAAATTAAATGGCGGAGTGCCTTTCGTAACTCTACCTTTGAACACACTATAAAGTAGTGGCTTCTCCATGGTGGTTTTGATCCAAAGCTATTTGTTTCCATTAGAGCCCAAAGAGCCTAGAATATAGCCCTTCTTGAAGCAGCAAATTTTTTTGAAAACTATAAAGCCCTTATGCAATAGATGGTTGAGTCTCTTCCTTCAACCTCTGAGTCCATGAGGTCTCAAGGGACCAGTTCTGTTGGATCTTTGAATAAAGCCCATATCTAAAGCCTATTCCAGAAGAAAGAAGTCTCCTTTCTCTTCTGATTCCTCCTCCTCATCATCATCCATGACATCATCCTCCACTGAGACATGATCTGACTTAGATTATTGCCTCCAGCAATGAAGATGACTGTTATGGGATCTTATCCCTCATAAAAATAAAGAGTAAAAAGAAAAAATAAAGAAAAATGAAAAAGAGAAGAAAAATGAGAAAAAAGAAAAGAAAAAAGAAAAAGAAAAGAAAAAGAAAAAGAAAAATAAAAAATTAGACTCTAATTCAGACTCATCAGAGTGTTAAAGGCAGAAGGAACCTAATTCCTTCAAATAAAGACAATAAAGGCAGTTCCCACTGACAAGATATTGTTCATCTACAGTATTCACCAAAGGAAACCAACAGTAAAGTTAGAAAAACTGTTCATATAAAGTTCTTCACAGTAAAATAAATAGAACTCTCCGACAAGATACTATTTATCTATAGTTCTTGAAGCGTGAAGGTACAATAAAAGTAAATAGTAATGATAGGTTACTATTTATTCACAGTACCAAGCATGTGACAAGAACAGTGTAAAGCTAAAGCATTATGTCTATCTAAGGAGCCATTTTTGAAGACTGAAAAAATGTTTAGAACCCTCTCACCCTCAGGAACTCTGAAGAGCTTCAAGACTTAGTATATCTCATTTTCTTTTGTTTCACATATAGACCTTCTTCGATATCTGTATCCCAACTGTTGTATATCTCTCCTGTAAGTTATAATTTTTATTTTAAAGTTTTTAAATTGAAAGTTTGTATTATATAAGTATACTCTATACCTGCAGCTTGTTCTGATCTGATACATCAAAAATTTGTTTTAAAGTTTATATTGTCTATATTTTCATATAATACTGGATCTATTGGTATATCGGATGGAAACCCAGATATAAATTTAGGAGTTGAATTCGAATTAATAGTATTCCTATCTGCACTTGGGTGTAATAATTCCACGTACCAATACTTCTGTACTTATGTTTTGTATATTTTTAAATATTAATAAAGTATTTATTTTCTGTATCTTCACTTTCTTTATATTTAAATTTATTTTTAATATCTAATTAGACCTAAGAGTGGGGCTTATGCCTGATTGACTTTTGCTTAGAATAAATCCTTTAAGATTACTTATTTCCCCTTGTGATCCTTTTAGTTTTTGCTGGTATCAGAGCCATTCTCTTTTTAGGGGAGGTAGTAGATAGATATAAAACTGTTTTCATAATTAAATCTTCGATTTATAGATCTAAAATTGAATAGTATTATCTAGGATTTGGATATATAATAAGACCCATTTCGGCCGGCAGTTAGGTATTTAGGGCAGTAAGTCAGTGATCGCGTCTAAAAATAATATGAACACACTTTAAAATCTATTTTTCAAATATTTAAAGATGAAATTATTTTTATGTAAATCTGCTGGTATAACTAGATCTGATAACTCTGAATCATTAGAAAGTAAAAGAATTATAAATAGAAATGAAGTAATATTAGAAAATTTTAATAAAGCAATTGATAATTGAGTAATACATAATATAGATAAAGAACAAATTTATAAAATTTCTAAATTAAATATATTTAAAAATGATTACATAATTAAAGCAGAAGAAAGGGATGTATAATTAAGTAAACCCTTTGAAAAGATAACTTTATTATCTGCAGAATCTATAAAGCACCATAAGGTAAAAAAAATATAAATATATACATATAGGACTTGTATAGATGGGAATAAAATCTTTAACCAGAGAATGATTAAACACTAGTATTCCAACAGTTGTTAGAGATGCTAGGTTTATAAATTTTAATGATTCATTATTAGGAACTATAGAAATTAGTTTGAGTAGTGGACCTATCTCATTTGACTGTTTCCCAGATATAACTATATTCTTAAATGATCCAAACATATTAAAAAGTGTAGAATTAGAAATTAAAACTCAAAATTATAAAATACTTGAAGGATCTATTCCAGTAGCGTTAATGTATAAAATAAAGTATAAAGTTATGGTATCTGCCTTTGAAACAAAATATATAATGAAAACTAAATTAGGAGAAACTAAATTTTTACAAATAGACTTAAGTAAAGCCAATATAGTAATTTCTAGGACTTTTCAATGGAAAGATATTAGTCTCCATGATGAATGGGACTTAAAAGATGTTGTTCTCCCTCCTGAACCAAAGAAAATAGTAAAGCCCAATATAAAACCTAGTAAAATTGAGCAATATGAAGATGGTAAAGTTAAATTAAAATTTAATAGATATAGTACTAGCAGTAGGTATTCTGACTCTTCCTCCTCTGTTTCGACAGTAGATATAGGTAGAACTTTGCAATTACCTTCTGTAATATATGCATCATATAAAAAAAATGAACCTATACATGTTTTACAAACAGTAGTAAAGCCTAGATATTCTACATCGGATATACCTAAAATTAGTAATAAATTAAAAGGTGTAGATTACAGTACAACTGTATAATATCTCTTTTATAATCCAATAGGAGCCATGAACTCTTTGGAACCAAACCTTAATTATAATCAACATCAGGATAGAGAACAATCTCCTTCTCCACCTGAATCACCCACAACCTCCTTTATGACTAATAATATAGAAAGCATAGATAGAGAATTAAATGTGATTAATAAAGAATTCATATTCAATAAAGATAAACTAGATAAAGAATTAGCATCAGTAAAGAACACAGATAAATTAAAAGAAGTAATGAATAAGGTAAAAGACTTTGAATCAGTAAAGAATGAATATATTAATTCTGTAAAACAATATGAAGTTAATATAAAATTCTTTGATTGGTTTAAAAGAATTTATAGAGGAAAACTTAAAACAAAAAAAAATTAATAAATCCTATAACAGTTAGAAATAAAGGAACAAAATGAAAAGTAAATGATAAAACTATATAAAGTGAAAATCCACCTATAACCTCAAGTATATTTAAGTATGGTGATAGAGAAATTTAAATTGCACCATTTAAGATTGTTGTAGAAAATGACCCACAAAAGAAAATATTACACATTAATTAAGTATATGTCAACAGTTAAATAGAATAGAAAATTCTATTAAAGATAAGAAAATAATAACAACAGTTGAGAAAACTATTCCTGATAAAAAATTAAAGTCTTATGTTTTTAAAACTTTTGAAGTCTCAAAAATAGGACAAAAAGAAGCTAAATCTAAAGATTTTGATTTTGTTAAAGCCATTAGAGATCAATTAAGTAAAATTGACTCTACCTCTGGATCAAAGTAGGTAGTTCAAGAAACAAATCAATCTAAGGCCTCTAAAATTATTATTTTAGTAACCCAAGATCAGGATTCAGAATCAATTGAGGATTCTCGTCCTAAATTTGAAGATTTGGAATCTTTTAATAAAGATATAGCTCCATGATGGCAAATCTATGCTATTGCAATACCGCAAGTGCACGGGTCGCTTAAGTAATAAAGTAGTGAGTGAGTTGTCATTTCACTAAGGACAAGGCCAAGTACTAGTGCAAATTTTAACCATTGTTTAGCGAATCAATAGTTTTGTGAAGTTTTGTAATTAAAGATAATTAACTTAATAAGTGAAAATAGAGAGAAATTGAGAGTTGAATAAATTGATTGATGATGATGATACTATCCAGATAATGAATCCCCCTAGTCTCAATTATATTTATGAAAATCAATTCAATTAAACCAAATAATAGAGTTGAGTTGGTATTCCTCTAAATTAGACTAAAACCTTTCTCAAGCGAGTTAATCCCTAATCACTAAGTATAATGTTGGAATCTCTTCTCAAACATAATTAAATAGATCTTGCATTAAGAATAAGGAATTATAAACCAAAGGATCTTGTAAGTATATCTCTAGTACCCCAATCAATCCTCAATCCTTATGAGTATTCAATTCATATCAAGCTTTCTCAAGTCAATAATATGAAAATTGCAACCAATCAATAAGCATGCTATTATTAATTGGAAATAAATCATTAAGCATCATAAGAATAAAACAACTCAATCAAATGATTTAATTAAATAAAATTATTCAATCCATACAATAAAGCTAGGGTTCATCAATATCTAGATAGAGAATGAGTTAGTTCATGCTCAAAATCAGAAAACCAGAACAAGAGAAATAAGAAAAAGAATCCAAACAATCCATTACGAATAATTCGTATATCTTCTCTTGAATCCTTGAATCTTGGTTTAGATCTTGTTTAGAATATGTCTTCACCCTCAATCTCAGCTCCAAAACTCTCCTCTTTTCTTTAGAAGTCGGCTCTAGGTTATAAAATATGAATTCGGATCCTTAATTCGTGCTCCAGCGCAGCTTTTATAGTGCAGATAATTTCGCCTAACACGCCCATTGACACGCCCATGTCACTGGGCATGTCATTGCCACTAGGATTTTGAATATATGGCACATCCAGTGACACGCCCATGTCACCGGGCGTGTCACAGGTACTATGAGTCATTGAAAAAGGCACGCTCGGTGACACACCTATGTCACTGAGCGTGTCAATGCTTCTGTATGCAGCATCAAGGGCACGTCCATTGACACGCCCAAGTCTCTGGGCATGTCCATTGATGAATTTTGTTCTTTTCTTCTACTTTCAACCGTAATTCCTCCGAAATGACCATAAGCCTTAAAATACAGAGAATTCCTGAAATTAACCCTAAAAAGCACTTGAACAAACAAATTAAACTCAATTGGATAATAATCATATTAAGAAATATGAATAAAATATCATCAATTGTGCACTTATCACTCCACAAATAAATCGTATAATACATAATCAATCTATAATACCTAGAATGTCTGCTCCAGACTTAGAAATTATAGATAAACCTAATACATTATCACAATATAAATACAATGCTTCCTTAGTATATGAATGAAACATTGATAGCCTGTCAGAATGTAATATTCTGAGTCTTCTACAGTAGATGACAATGGCTGCCAATGACTATAGAACTTAAACAGATACATCCGATAGAACTATAACAGAATTAATTATAGCTGGCTTCATAGGCAATTTAAAATGTTGGTGGGATAATCATCTCACTGATAAACAATATTTAGAAATATTAAATGCTATAAAGACTTATGAAGATGGAATATCTTTATTAAATGAATAAGATGATACTATTCAGGATGCAGTGGCAACACTAATTTTAACCATATCACTTCACTTTATAGGAGATCCTACTCACTTAAAAGATAAAAATATTGAATTACTAAGTAACATTAGGTGTAAAAAACTTAGTGATTTCTAGTTTTATAAATAACTTTTCTAACTAGGATTATGCTTAGAGAAAATTCCAATCAGGCTTTTTGGAAGGAAAAATTCTTAGTAGGACTATCTTTTTTCTAGGAGAGAAAGTTAGGAACCATATAAAATAGGAATACGGGAATCCTATTCCTTATGACAATTTGACTTATGGCAATTGGTCAGTATTATACAAAAAGAAGGATAAAAACTTTGTCAGGATATAAAACTTCAAAAATCATTAAAATATGAGATGAGAAAAACTAAACAAGAGTTAGGCTCATTTTGTAAACAGTTTGATTATAGTATAACTCAAAATTTTAAAGATTGTAATGGTTAGTGTTCTACAAAATATAAGAAACTATATAAAAAGAATAAAAAGAATTATAAAAGAAAATATAATAAAATAGATTATTATAAGAAACAAAAATCTTTTAAGCCTTATAAGTCTAGAAAACCTAGTAATAAACCATTTAAAAGAAAAGATAAACAATTTAGATTATATAAAGATTAAAGATTTAACATGTTATGATTATGGTAGAAAATGATATACATCTAAATTTTGTAAGTTTGATAAAAAGTTATAAGAGTTAAACTTAGAAGAATCTGTGTATAATAATTAAAATTTATAGTAAAAGTCATAAATTTTTGATACTGTACATGTTTGTGCATAATAATTAGAATTCATAGTAAAAGTCATAAATTTTAACCCAATCCATAAATTCTACGCATAATATGCTGTAATTCATATCAAATGTGAATGGTTTATGCATAAGTATATGGGTTAACATATGATTTAGATAAGATCCATTTGATTTGTTTCAAAATTTGTCTAGTTTTATTGGAAATTAATAAAAAAATATATAAATTACAAATTATTGTTTTTTAATAAAAATACAATACTATGCTATTAAAAGAAGTTCAACTCTTCAATTTCTTTCGAACTATTTGAACTAGCAAGTAACCATATATACTTTAGATAAAGTGAACAAGCAAAAATAGAGGCAATATTGTCACTTCCTAAATATTTCTAAGTATTCATCTTTATTTGATACCATAACTTGACTATCTTATCTTTTATTGATTCTGTTATTTTATCTTTATTTTACCATGTTTACATTTTATGAATTATATATATAAACTTTTAATACTAATAATAGCACTCACACCTTCTAAATTCTTCAAAATTAAACATTTATTATATTCAAATATAAATTATTAAGAATTTTTATATAATTCACCATAAAAAATTATATCTTCGAATGAGTTACACTTGTTAACTTTATATATATTGAAAATATATTTTAGACTATTATAATATGCATTTTTTTATTTTAACAAAATTGAAATAATAATAAGTGTTCATTTTCTTTTTCTTTTGAAGGAAAAGAATTTTTTTTTGTTGAGAATTAATAAAAGGCAAGCATTGTCTTTTAAGGAAACTAAAAATGAATTTAAATTTTCAAAATAAATAAAATAGATTAAATTTTCAAAATAGTAAAACACATGTCGTAGAAGTGTTAGACACTGACACTTTACTCTGCTTAAAGTATCTATGCTTTATATGTCAATAACCTCTCTGTCTCTTTGTATATATACATATATATAAACAATTTTTGTTGGTATCAGAGCCATTCTTTTTTTAGGAGTGGTGGTAAATAGATATAAAACTGTTTTCATAATTAAATCTTTCATTTATAGATTCTAAAAGTGAATAGTATTGTCTAGAAATTAGATATGCAGTAAGACCCATTTCAGCCGGTGGTTAGACATTTAGGGCAGTAAGTCAGTGATCGCATCTAAAAATAACATGAACACACTTTAAAATCTATTTTTTAAATATTTAAAGATTGAGCCATTTTTATGTAAATCTGCTAGTACAACTAGATTTGATAACTCTGAATCATCATAAAGTAAAAGAATTATGAATAGAAATGAAGTAATATTAGAAGATTTTAATAAAGAAATTGATAATTAGGTAATACCTAATATAGATAAAGAATAAATTTATAAATTTTTTAAATTAAATATATTATAAAATGATTACATAATTAAAGCATAAGAAAGGGATGTACAATTAAGTAAACCCTTTGAAAAGATAACTTTATTATCTGTGGAATCAATAAATGTAACACCCTTATACCCTATATACGTACAATATATATTTTCAGTATATGTAAAATACTCATATACGGTATAAAAATGTCACAGACTGATTTAATAAAAATTTTCACATTTCTAATTTAAGATTTCAAATACTAATATATAAAATAAATAGTATATAAATATTCTTTGCTTGTTATAGGAATCTAAAATAAATATTTTATATGAAAATCTCTGGGAAAAATTCGCCAGAGTTTTATTTGTAATTTGAACGCTTCCAAAATTCAACAAAACACAACCTGCATAAAACAAACACTCCAATAAAAAACCAATTCACCATTTCACCAATACTTTTCAATTTCTCCATATTTTCTCAAAATACTTATATATAGATATATAAATTAACAACACATATAAAATTCCATCTGAACAAATTATTCAAAATATTCTTTACAATTTACATTACATACTTCCAAAAACATATCATAACATGTATAATATCAAAATACATTGTAATATCAAATATCTACATGCTGGCAAATGGCTCTGATCTTGATGTACCAAAAAATAACTCTTCAAGCTCAATAAATATAAACCTAGACCCGACCAGGTCTAGTAGAACTCTCCGGCTCTACCAAATCATCTATGACACCTGCGCGACGAATTACAATCTCGCTAAGTCGAAGCTTAGTGGTACAAACTTTGATAATAACAATAAAACTCAATGCAATGCCAATGCACAATCCATATAGATGTCACATCATTCTACTTTCTTATATTTTTTAAATATTTCATAATTATAGCTCATAGCATTATATTGCTCAATTGTATCACAATTCATAATTCACATTAAAGCAAAGACAAGCATGGGCCCCAAAAGATCTAATATGCTATTCAAATTTCAGAGTTACTGCTTTGGTCTATAATGACACCATATTTCTAGCCCCGTAGGCAATATATCCATGGATAATGTAACAGCCCCAGTCTCTTGGACCTCAACCCGACTAGACCCTTAGGCCCCAGTATCTTGGTCCTCAACCCGGCTTGACTGCTACAGTTTTTGAGGCTTATGACTCAGTCTTTTCACCCCAAAAACATTATAGTTATCAGCTGGCCTGGCTTACGACCCAATCTTTTCACCATTCCAGCGTTTAGCTCGTAGGCAATCATAGACATGCCGCCAAACCCAGAACTTTGAAAATTGAATAACATACTAGGCACACAATTTATTCATATTTCTCATTATCAAATTCTTTCATAATTCCTTTATCAAAACTTTTTACATTTTCTCATGATCAAATTAGGCACATTGCCTTATTATATCATCTTTTTCTCACTTTTTTTTTCATTTATTCATTTTTCTCATTATTAATCTTTTTCTCATTGTCACATATTCAATCTAGGCACATTGTCTTATTTTCACATTTTTCACATCTTTCTCATTTTTCTCACTTTTCTCATTTTTTCTCATTTTTATCAATATCAATTCATTTCATTATTCCACATATCTCATTTTAGCATTCACAACACATTACCCAATTACTTTGGGTATTTTCACATAATATACATATTTCACATTCTACACAATTTAGCCATTATCAATGGCTTTTCACAATGCATTTAACACATATATGACATTACAAATGCCATAGCACATTATTCATACACAATCAATGAACCAAGTAACTTAACATATTTTCCAACCAAAATGTGTTAAGCCCAAATGTCATGCAAATATAAACAATATATTTAAAGTTTGTACATACATCTACTAGCAACCCAAAGCAAGCTTAACACAACCCCAATCCTATCCTTTCAACTTGCCCTTCACCACTTGGATGAAGCAAATCAACCTCCCTCAATGCCTATACCAAATGTGATCATACATAATTATTTAATATCACATTCTAAGGTATTCTCAACATCAAACCATAATTAAACATCACTCTAAACAAAATCCCAAAATTAAGCTTCACCTCACTTTAACTTTGAAAAACCATATCAAGCCATTTAAAGTAGTGTTTTAAGTTTATTAATATCATTAAAAACATATTTTAATACATCTAAATCATTTACATTATAATAATACACTCTTATACATAAAATCTCAAAAATGGAATAACCTTCCCCCATTGAAGTTTTCCATTCCAACACAATCCAATTATCATTTCAATCTTATTTCCACCACTTTTATCCATAAATAACATGATTTAAGCATTAAAATCAAACAATTAATCATTCTTTGAAAATTCACTTTTCCAAAACCCTAAATCAATACTACCATCTTCAAACTCTATCCAAACTTAACTAAATCCATCATTTGATTTTAAAATCCTTGTTTATGCATCAAAACAACACATTTGGAACCAATTTGCAAAATTAAAATTCATGATTCCAAAAAATCAAATGTTCCATAACCCTAAATTCTCTCTCTTCACCAATCTTACCCAAACTCAACCATTTCTTTAATCCAATCTTAAAATCATTATTTACTCATCAAAAGAACATCTCCCATACCCATTCCAACAATTATAACATGCTCTTTCAAAAACTCAATTCATACATATTCATAAGCTTTAAAGAACTTCATAATTTTGGAAATAAAGCTTACTTACTTGTTGGAAAATCACCAAAACTACTCTTATTCCCTTGAAACCTTGAAGAATTTGATGATGGAAGAAGCTAAAAATCTCCCTCTTTGGCCATGAAATTCGTCCTTGAAGGAAAGAAGAAGAAGAAGACTTTATTTTTTTTTATTTCTCTTTCCTTTCACCCTTTAATTTTAAACCATATATATATATATATATTAAAATAATTTAATAATTATTTATTTAATTATTTATTTAATAAATTAAAAGTCCTAAATTTCCTCATCCGTTCAAAAATAATTTATTTTTAAATTATTTTATTAATTTTAAATTTCTAAGATTTAATTACCAAAATACCCTTTTACTTTAACTTTTCTTTTAAAAAGTGTTGACTTTTATATGTTATATATATTTTACTTATATATCACATATATGTTCCACTTTTTCATTTAAAACCCCTTCATTTTTCATTTAAAACCATTAATTTAATTTATCCATTTAAATTATAATTTATTTTATCAAATTTCTAAAAATTAAAATTTTTAAAAAAATTGGGATATTACACATATGCACAAGTAATGTGTATCTTATATACAATCAAATGTACCTTATATGTATATTAAATATTAAGTATGTAATGTATTAATCTATCATATACAATTAATATATCATATGTATATGTTATATATACTCTAGATATATATATTGAGTATATATAATTTATATCTCCAAATACTTATTAATTTCTCCAAAATCACAGATGTTACAATAAAGCATCATAAAAGTATAAAATATAAATATATACATATAGGACTTGTACAGATAGGAATAAAACCTTTAACCAGAGAAGGATTAAACACTAGTATTCTAGCAGTTGTTAGAGATGCTAAGTTTATAAATTTTAATGATTCATTATTAGAAACTATAGAAACCAGTCTAAGTAGTGGACATGTTTCATTTAACTATTTTTTAGATATAACAATATCCTTAAAGGATCCAAACATATTAAAAAGTATAGTATTAGAAATTAAAACTCATAATTATAAAATGCTTGAAGGATCTATTCCAGTAGCATTAATGTATAAAATAAAGTATAAAGCTATGGTATCTGCCTTTGCAACAAAATATATAATGAAACCTAAATTAGCAGAAATTAAATTTTTACAAACACACTTAATTAAAGCCAATACAGTAATTCCTAGGACTATTTAGTGGAAAAATATTAATCTTCTTGATGAATGGGTCTTAGAATATGTTCTTTCCCCTCCTGAACCAAAGAAAATAGTAAAACTCAATATAGAACTTAGTAAAATTGAGAAATATGAAGATGGTAAAGTAAATTAAAATTTAATAGACATAGTATTAGCAGTAGGTATTATGATTCTTCCTCCTCTGTTTCGATAGTAGATAGAGCTTCACAGTTAGAAAAAATAATAAATCCTATAACAGTTAGAAATAAAGGAACATAATGAAAAGTAAATGATAAAATTATACAAAGTGAACATCCACCTAAAGCCTCAAGTATATTTATATATGGTGATAGAGAAATTCAAATTACACCATTTAAGACTATTGCAGAAAATGATCTATAAAAGAAAATGTTAGAACAAAATAATTTTAGTAATGCACATTTATTAAGTATAGGTCAACAGTTAAATAGAATAGAAAATTCTATTAAAGATAACAAAATAATAACAATAGTTGAGAAAACTACTCCAGATAAAAAATTAAAGTCTCATATTTTTAAAACTTTTGAAGTTTCAAAAGATTCTAAAGATTCTGATTTTGTTAAAGCCATTAGAGATCAATTAAGTAAAATTGACTCTACCTCTAGATCAAAGCAGGTAGCTCAAGAAACACCTCAATTTAAGGCCTCTAAAACTATTAGTATAGTAACCCAAGATCAGGATTCAAAATCAGTTCAGGATTCTCAACTTGAATCTGAAGATCTTGAATCTTTCAGTAAAGATATAGTTCCACAAATAAATCGTATAATACATAATCAATCTATAGTACCTAGAATGTCTGCTCTAGACGTAGAAATTATAGATAAACCTAATACATTATAACAATATAAATATAATGCTTCCTCAGTATATAAATGAAATATTGATAGCCTGTCAGAATATAATATTCTGAGTCTACTACAACAGATGACAATTGTTGCCAATGCTTATAGAACTCAAACAAAAACATCTAATAGAACTATAACAAAATTAATAAAAGCTGGCTTCATAGGCAATTTAAAAGGTTGGTGGGATAATCATCTCACTGATAAACAACATTTAGAAATATTAAATACTTTAAAGACTTATGAAGATGGAACATCTGTATTAAATGAATATGATGATATTATTCAGGATGCAGTGGCAATACTGATTTTGACCATATCACTTCACTTTATAGGAGATCATACTCACTTAAAAGATAAAAATGTTGAATTACTAAGTAACCTTAGGTGTAAAAAACTTAGTGATTTCCAATTTTATAAAATAACTTTCCTAACTAGGATTATGCTTAGAGAAGATTCCAACCAGACTTTCTAGAAGGAAAAATTCTTAGCAGGACCGCCTTTTTTTGTAGGAGAGAAAGTTAGGAACCATATAAAATAGGAATATGGGAATCCTATTCCTTATGACAATTTGACTTATGACCAATTGGTTAGTATTATACAGAAAGAAGGATAACAATTTGTCAGGATATAAAACTTTAAAAATCATTAAAATATGAGATGAGAAAAACTAAACAAGAGTTAGGCTCATTTTGTAAACAGTTTGATCTTAGTATAACTCAAAATTTTAAAGATTGTAATGGTCAGTGTTCTACAAAATATAAGAAACCATATAAAAAGAATAAAAAAATTATAAAAGAAAATATAATAAAGAAGATTATTATAATAAACAAAACCCTTATAAGTCTTATAAATCTAGAAAACCTAGTAATATACCATTTAAAAGAAAAGATAAACAGTTTAGATCATATAAACATTTAATATGTTATAATTGTGGTAGAAAAGGACATACCTCTAAATTCTATAAGTTTGATAAAAAGTTACAAGAGTTAAACCTAGAAGAATCTGTGTTAAATAAAATTCATGAATTATATTTAGATTATTCAGATTCTGAAACTTATTCAGATTCTGAAGAAATAAATCAGATAGTGATATAAGTTCAGATACTAGCTTTGAAACTAGTAATAAATCAATAAATATTTTAACTAAAGAACATAAATATATTTTAGAAGCAATATAAAATATATAAATGATCTAAAAATATAAGAAAAATTCTTAAATAAAATACTAGAAGACACTAGTGATAAACCTAAACATTCCATATTGCCTAGCACTAGTAAACAAACATATGATCTAACTATAATTTTGAATTAAAATAAAACAATAAAGAATAAACCAACAATAAATGATTTACAAAAAGAAATTAAAGAAATAAAAATAGAAATAATAAAATTAAAAATTAAATAATAAAATAATAAAATAATTCACAAATAATAAAATCTTTATTAAATTCTACTTCTTCTCAAGAAGAAGAAGAATAAGAAAAAGAAGAAGACAAAGAAGAAACTAATAATATTAGCCTAATAAATAAAGAAGAGAAAATTTCTGATAATATAATTTTTATCTTACATGAAATTACATTAAGAAAATATTTAATAAAAATAAAATTAAAATTTTCAAATAATTGTAATATAGAAAATATAGCCTTATTCGACACAGGAGCTGATTTAAATTGTATTAAACCTAGTTTAGTTCCTAAAAGATTTTGGTAGAAAACTAATGAGAGTTTATCTGCTGCAAATAAGTCTAAATTAAATATTCTTGGTAAAGCAGAAGCTTCAATAATTGATAAAAATTTTAAAATAAAGAATATATTTATTTTAACTAATATTCATCATTTGGTAATCTTAGGAACACCATTTGTGAATTTAATTACACCTTATTCTGTTAAAGATGATGGTGTAAGTTTTCAAGTTAAAAATGAAAAGATTATTTTCCAATTTATAAAAAAACCAAAAAAGAGAAATCTAAATTTATTAAAGGCTCACTCAATAAATGAAATATAAATAAATGCAGTAATAAAAATAAAATCTGAACAACTTTGTAATTTAAAGAATACTTATCATTTATAAAAAAAAATAAATGAACAACTAAATAATAAATTTACATAAGATAAAATTAATCAATTAAAGATTCAAATTGAAAAGGATTTATGTGCTGATATTCCAAATGCATTTTGGAATATGAAATAACATATGGTTGATCTGCCATATGAAGTAGGCTTTGATGAAAAGTCTATTACAACTAAAGCTCAGCCCATTCAGATGACGCTTGATATGATTGAGTTTTGTAAAAAAGAGATAAATCACTTAGAAAATAAAAAATTAATTACAAACTCTAAAAGCCCATGGTCTTGTGCTGCATTTTATGTTAGCAAGGCCTCTGAAATAAAAAGAGGAGCACCTAGATTAATAATAAATTATAAATCATTAAAAAAAGCTTGTACCCTATTCTAAATAAAAAAGATTTATTAGAAATTTGATATGAAATCGGAATTTTGGCAAATCCAGATTAATCCTAAAGATAGGTATAAGACTGCTTTCATTATTCCATTTGGACAATACGAATGGAATGTGATGCCTTTTGATTTAAAGAATGCACCCTCTGAGTTTTAAAACGTGATGAATGATATGTTTAATCCATATGCTAAATTTTATTTATTCTATATAGATGATGTACTAATTTACTCTACAACTATAGATGAACATTTTAAACATTTAAAGACATTTTTTATGGTATTTAAACAAAATGGATTAGTTTTAAGTAAAAATAAAATGTCTCTATTTTAAACTAAGATTAGATTCTTAGGACATTATATAGAGTAGGAAATTTTAGAGCCTATGGAAAGAAACTTAGCATTTGGTGATAAGTTTCCTGATCAAATTCTTAATAAAGCTCAATTATAAAGATTTTTAGGTTGTTTAAATTATGTTATAGAATTTTATCCCAACCTAAATAGGATTATAAAACCATTGTATGATACGTTAAAGAAGAACCTAGGCCCATGGACAGAAGTCCATATTGGTATAGTAAAACAGATAAAGGCCTTAGAAAAAACTATTCCTTGTCTCTATATACCTGACCCATTAGCTCCTAAGATAGTTGAGACTGATGCTTCAGAGATAGAATTTGGTGAAATTTTAATATAGATTAAAGAGAGAAAACAAACCATAACCCAATTAAATTATTCTACTATTAAAAAAGAAATTTTGAATATTATTTTATGTATTTCAAAGTTTCAATTAGATTTGTTAAATCAAAAGTTTTTACTTTTTATTAATTGTAAAAATGCTAAAGAACTTTTACAACAGGATGTTAAAAACCTTGCTTCAAAGAAAATATTTTCTTGATGACAAGCTATATTAAATATTTTTTATTTTGATATTGAATTTATAGAGAGAGTAAATAATAGTTTACAGAACTTTCTAACCCATGAATTTCTTTTCAGACAACATGGGGAAGAAAAATAAAAAAAACAAAGATAAAAAAACCCTAAAGCCAGACTCTCCTAAAGCCTTATCTGATCACTCAGATAATATCACTAAAGCCATTTCTAAATCCCCTAAGCCTTGGGTCGATGTGGTTATAGAAGAAGAACATAAAGCCCAAATAAAAAAATGGGTCTCACAGCTGGCCCAATCTCCATAAGTGGTTAAAGCTCTACTAAAGATGAGACACGAATCTCCTCCAGGGGTTCCAAGTGAGAATGCTTTGATCCCTTATTTAATTCAACAAATTGAGATAGGAGAATCTTTAACTCCTGAAACCCTATCTCAAAATGTTTCTAAAGCTGAGTTGGATATTTCAAACCCTTCAACTCAAATTGTTTCATCAAATTTTTCTTTAGAAAAATTCTAAGACAGAATGGTTTATTAAAGTTTAATTTATTACAGAATTAATTATTGAATATGGATCTGGTCAGTAAAATCCATGGAAAATAGTTGACTCTGTATTTCTTAAACGATGGTTTTTAAAAGAAAATGATTTATCTAAACCTCAAGAATATTTTTTAAATATTCTTGTTGATTCTGAGTCTATATTTTTAAAGCACAATTATAATCAGAAGGAAAATGATGTCATTGACTATTCTTCCTTTAAAATAAAAAGAATTATCCATCCCTCTGAATAGGGAAGACCTTTGCACATTCCTGTGCAATTTAAAGATCTTCCTAAAATATCCTATTGTACGTTTTATAACTATTGGGATTATATTGAAGCCTGGACCAAAGCTTTATTTTTTCAAAACCCTGGCCAAACCCATTCCTGGCTAACATATTTTGATTTCAATATAAAGTTTAACAAATTGTCCATGTTGTTTGTTTATTGGTGGTACTATTATGGTAGTGAAGTCCAGATTTTATTACAAGATGTGCTACTAGCATTCCAATACTTTAAAGCCCATTTCAATCCAAGCCCATTTGAAAAGAAATTTCCCCCTCTTCTTCTCTTTTCAATGGCTTTCAATATTCCTTGGGTATATCAGTGGTATTTCGATACTGAAATACAACATGGTTCTAATATACCTGTAATATTGAGGAAAACTAAAATTAAATGGTGGAGTGTCTTTCACAACTCTACCTTTGAACACACTGCAAAGTAGTGGCTTCTCAAAAGAAACCATGGTGGTTTTGATCCAAAACTATTTGTTTCCTTTGGAGCCAAAGAGCCCAGAATATAGCCCTTCTTGCAGCCGCAAAGACTCCTGAAGACTATAAAGCCCTTATGCAACAGATGGTTGAGTTTCTTCCTTCAACCTCTGAGCTCATTAAGTCTCAAAGGACCAGTTCTGTTGGATCTTCAAATAAAGCCCAATCTAAAAGATTATCTAAAGCCCATTCCAGAAGAAAGAAGTCTCCTTCCTCTTCTGATTCCCCCTCATCATCATCCATGACATCATCCTCCACTGAGACATCATCTGACTCAGATTATTGCCCCCAACAATGAAGATGACTATTATGGAATCTTGTCCCCCATAAAAATAAAGATTAAAAAATAAAAAATAAAGAAAAAGAGAAGAAAAAAGAGAAGAAAAAAGAGAAAAAAGAAAATAAAAATGAAAAAGAGAAGAAAAATAAAAATAAAAAATCAGACTCTGATTCAGACTCATCAGAGTGTTAAAGAAAGAATGAACCTTATTCCTTCAAATAAAGATAATAAAGGCGGTGCCCACTGACAAGATATTATTCATCTGCAGTATTCACCAAAGAAAATCAACAGTAAAGTCAGAAGAACTGTTCATCTACAGTTCTCCATAGTAAAATAATAGAAGATGCTATTTATCTATAGTTCCAGATGCGTGAAGGTACAATAAAAGTAAATAGTAATCACATGTTACTATTTATCTATAGTACCAAGCATGTGAAAAGAACAGTGTAAAGCTAAAGCATTTTGTCTATTTAAGGAGCCATTTTTGAAGACTGAAAAAATCTTTTGAACCCTCTCACCCTCAGGAACTCTAAAGAGCTTCAAGACTTAGTATATCTCATTTTTTTTCTTTCACAAATAGACCTTATTCCATATCTGTATCCCAACTGTTGTTTATCTCTCCTGTAAGTTATAATTTGTATTTTAAAGTTTTTAAATTAAAAGTTTGTATTGTATAAGTATACTCTGTAACTGCAGCTTATTCTGATATGGTACATCAGAAATTTATTTTAAAGTTTATATTGTATATATTTTCATATAATACTTGATCTATTGATATATCGAATGAAAATTCAGATATAAATTTAGGAGTTGAATCCGAATGAATAGTATTCCTATCTGCACTTGGGTGTAATAATTTCATGTACCAACACTTTTGTATTTATGTTTTGTATATTTTTAAATATTAATAAAGTATTTATTTTATGCATCTTCCACTTTCTTTATATTTAAATTTATTTTTAATATCTAATTAAACCTAAGAGTGAGGCTTATGTCTGATTGACTTTTGCTTAGGATAAATCCTTTAAGATTACTTATTTTCCCTTGCGATCCTTTCACTACAAAAAAAACAGCAATCTGCGACACCATTAATGACGAAATCAACGACCAAAATACGATAGCGACAATATCAGCGACGAACAGCGAGAAAAATCGAGCGGACAGTAATGTCCTGGTCGCTAAAAAATCAACGACAAATCAGCGACCAATTGTGCGTGTCGTTGATTAGCGACAAATCAACGACAAAACAGAGACAAATTCAACGACATTTTTATTTTTGGCGGGAATTATTTATTCCCGCTGAAAGCCGTCGCTGATTTAGCTTTGGTCGTTGAATTTGTCTCTGTTTTGTCGCTGATTTAGTCGCTGAATTGGTCGCTAATTTGCTCGCTAAAGTTTGTCGCTGATGTGTCGCAATATTTCCTCGTTGTTTCAGTCGTTGATTCGTTGCAGAATTCATTTTTTTTGACACCTTTGGTCGCTGATTTTGTCGCAAATTTGTCGCAAATTTTGTAATTGTTTGGCTATATTTTTCCAGTATTCCAAATTTTTTTTTTACTCATTTTCAAGAACCTGTTGAATTTCAAATATAATAACCAAACCTGTTTATAAAATAGTCATTCATTACAATAATAATCAAATAACACAACATTCATAATTAAGTTATTAGTGGCAATAAGTATACATAAACAATTCGAATGTAAAGTTTACCCCTTAAGAAAGTATATTGAACACATGATGTCTTAATAATCCGACACTCCAAACACAAACAAAGAGAACACCAACTTTATTAATTCGACACTCCAAACACAAATAAAGAGAACACCAACTATCAAGTATATCCTACATACGAACATCGTCTTCCTCCACATTGTCATTTGCCGGAGAAGGAGGAGCATTTGTTTTCCTTCGTTGCTCAGATAAGAATAAGCGCATATCAAGACTTTAGACCATGAAGATCCCTCAAGACTTGGCAATCTCTGAAAAATCTTCCACACAGCATTAGCTACTAATTTGGAATCCATGCACCTGAAAAAAAAATGAGTTCAGTAAGGTGCACTTGTATAATCATCCAATCACCTGGAATCCATGCACCTGAAAATACAACTCAACTCAACTAAACTCAACAAAGCCTTAATCCCTAGTCAATTGGGGTCGGCTATATGAATTCTTCTTTTTCACTCGGTACGATTTAGGGCTATCTTTTCTGGTAGATGTAACATTATAAAATTATTTTGGATCGTTATAAGATCATTTTTCCAAAATGAATAGAACAAAAAATCACACCATTGACCATGCAACGCTTATTAACAATAGAAAAAGTGTATGTTAATAATCTATTTTAAAACCCCTAAACATACATACTTCAACCAAAGAAAGAAATCTTTTGATCCCTTTGTATAACTAAAGCGATCATCACCCATCTTAGAAAACAAGAGGATTTGCAGTTTATTTCCCAACTCTCGAGCATCAACGTTCACAAAGGCAAAGCCAAAGTAAATCTGTAACGTGGGTTTCAACCCTAATTATAATTCTCACAGATCATTTCTCCACCCAGCTAAGCATTCTACCTCCCTCAGTCCCATTCTAGATACGTATTCCACATTTGCAAATGCATCTATCCCAGGGTTACTAATTCACAGATCCCCTTGTTGATCTGTCTTAAAAAATTGAGCAGCAAAGCAGACCTTGTAAGCATAATTAACCAATCTGGGAAACAATAAACATAACAGCCTCCTGATACAAGCCTTGAATCAACCAAATATCCATTCAACCATTACAAAAAACCAAAATCAAAACCCAATTACAATCAAAGATAAACCCACAATCAAAACAAGCACTGTACAGAAGTCCAATGCCAGTTCAAACCAAATACTGCTCCCAAATTCCATATAAAAAAAATAACATTATAACATACAAGTTCAATTCATTATATTCAATTTTCCAGCTGATTTACAGTCCATTTGAAATTAACCAGACACCCAGGAGGATATGGCCCATTAGCACATCAAATAACCTCCATTTTTAGGTTGTCTCACAACAACCACTTTATGAGGATCAGGAGAATAACATCTATCGTAAACAACCCTCCCCTTGATTTTTGAGACAGAGAGAGACTATTTTACAACTCAAATATGCAGCCCTCCCAATGCAAAAGAGAATTCTTACAGTTGCCCATAGGCTTGCCCTCAATAACTCCAACTTTTATTTTCCTTGAATTGCCACATTTCATCCATAACCATTGTCAACAGCACGTTGCTATATCTTAGTTCAACTTCCAGAAGATAAAACAATCGGATGCACCCAAACCTTCGTTTAATTGTATCTTTCACCCAAATTTTCAAAACAATAAGCACTCATGTAATAAAAAAAAGGAGCAATTGTACTCAATTATTATTGCCGTATCCAGTATTGAAATTCATCAACCAAAAACGCACTTAATAAAAAAGCATTAAAATAAATCAAACACTATATCTGTCTATTGGATATCAACAGCCTTAAGTCTTGCATGAGCTTCCAAAATAAAAACCCTTAAAAATTTGAGATTATTAGACAACAGCAAATCTCATGCCAACGCAAAAAAAAAAAATGTTGGTACATTTCCACACCAACAAACCTTTCTCTAAACTACCCCTCAAACCTTCATTTACTATAGCTGATAGCCAAATACATACACAAACATAACCACACCATTTCCAAATTTTTCTGTATGACAGTCCCAAAATAAACATCATCATTCAAAAATAGACAAATAATAAAACAAAATGAACATTGCAATCCTTGCCCGCCTAAACTAAACACTAAACATAATTTCAGTCCAAAACGTAAAAATAACGCACAGATAAAATGAACCAACTAAGAAAAAACCAATTGAACTAACTCTACAACAAGCAAAGAAATCAAAGTCCGAAAATATAAACAGTTACACATAAGCATTACCACAAGAGTATCGTCAGTATAATCGCCCATAAACTCCTTGAGCTTATCCTTCACTGTATCTCTTAACTTATCCGCTCCATCTCCACTGAAATTAACCTTAAATGTTCGATCCTCAACTCGATCCACGCTCCCCATCTCTCTCTCTCTATCTCTCCAACCCTAATTAATAATAAAAAAAAGCCTTTGTTAAAACGGTCTGAGCCGACGGCGATTCGCCGATTAAAAATGCGAGAGGTTTTGGAAAAAGATAAGGTTAGTGGAAAAATGCGAGAGGTTTTGGATTTTGATTTTCTCGGGAAAGTGGTGTGTGCGAGAGATTTTTGGTTTTGAGGCGTTCATAGAAAACCCCCAGTGTGATTTTAATTTCACGATACTGGAGAATGAGAATTGGATTTATATATGCAAAGTAAATAAATCAGAAAACATCAATATTGAGGTTTTCAAAAAAAAAATATTAATATTAAGGGAAAATATATTTAGATTTGGATCGTTCGCAACAAGGAGCATGTGGTTAGGGGATGAGAATGGAAATAAGAGTGAGCAATATTGATGCAGGGAAATAAGAGTGAGCAATACTCATTAATATGGTTTAATCTAATTAAATAGATAGTATTTTTAAGAATCATATTATTTTAGAGAATGAGTGATTCTTTTATTAATTAGATTTAATTTTTGATTAAAATTAAAAAATTAAAAATATATATTTATTTTTAAAATAAAATTAATAAAATAAAATTAATTTTTTTTTTTACTTTTATTAATAAAATAAAATTTTTAAAATAACATATAATCAATTTAAGATTATATTTGGTTTGAACTTTGAAAATAGAATTAAAATTAAAATCTGAATGAAATGAATTCGAAGTTGAAATAATTATTTATTTTTTTATTTGATTTAATAAGGAATCAAAATTGAAATTTAAAAAATTAATATAATTTTATTAAAAATAAATAAATTTATCCAGTTAAAAAATTTAAAAATATTATAAATTAAAAAAGATGATAAAAAAGATTAAATGATTATATTTTATTTTAAAATATAATTTAATTTTACTAAAATAAAAAAAATTTACTTTATTTTATTTTAAAGTTTTAGAGATATATAATTAAAAAATAAATAAATTATAATTATTTTATTCTAAATATAAATAATTGTGAGGGTGTTTCTCAAAACTTAAAAGCTGGTCAAAATTGTCCGGCTCGCGAAAACGCTTTCGGAAAGCTATCGTGGGTTCAATTCGAACCTCCTAGGCAAAAGTTATGCCTATTTTCGCAAACGGCCGCTAATCTTGCCGCGATCCAAATTCTCCATATACTGCAATTCAATTTGCTCCGCATCATTAATAATAAAAATTTCATATCGTCTCACTACATTATTTTCTCAAATTGGCCAATTTTCTTTGGGTACTAAAATATGGTGCCGAAAAAATTCAGCGACCAGTACAGCGACAAATAAAAATTCTCACAAATCAGCGACCCATTTAGCGACGAATTAGCGACCAATCACTCTAAAATAGAAAAAAAAAATTAATTTCTCGCTAATTGGTCGCTATTTTCTCGTAAATTAGCGACTAATCTGCGACTAACTATTTTTCTCGCAAATCAGCGACCCATTTAGCGACGAATTAGCGACCAATCACTCTAAAATAGAAAAAAAAATTAATTTCTCGCTAATTGGTCACTATTTTCTCGCAAATTAGCGACTAATCTGCGACTAACTATTTTTCTCGCAAATCAGTGACCCATTTAGCGACGAATTAGCGACCAATCACTCTAAAATAGAAAAAAAATTAATTTCTCGCTAATTGGTAGCTATTTTCTAGCAAATTAGCGACTAATCTGCGACTAACTATTTTTCTCGCAAATCAGCGACCCATTTAGCGACGAATTAGCGACCAATCACTCTAAAATAGAAAAAAAAATTTAATTTCTCGCTAATTGGTCGCTATTTTCTCGCAAATTAGCGACTAATCTGCAACTAACTATTTTTCTCGCAAATCAGCGACCCATTTAGCTACGAATTAGCGACCAATCACTCTAAAATAGAAAAAAAAAATTAATTTCTCACTAATTGGTCGCTATTTTCTAGCAAATTAGCGACTAATCTGCGACTAACTATTTTTCTAGCAAATCAGCGACCCATTTAGCGACGAATTAGCGACAAAAACTTTCCAATAAAAAATGAACACATTCTTTGCTAATTTGTCGTAAATTAGTTGTAACGTCGTCGCTGATTGTTGGCGCCAAAATTTGGCGCAAAATTCAGCGACACATTCAGCGAGAAACGACCTTTTATCGCTATTCAGCGACAGATTCTACGACCATTGTTTTTGTCGTTAATCAGCGACACATTTAGCGACCCATTCAGCGACGGAATGTTGGAAAGACGCTTATCTTGATTCTTTGTCGTAAAGTTGTCGTTGATAAAGTTGCTAATCAGCGACGAAATAAGAGTGGTCGCAGAATGCGTCGCTGATTGCGCTTTTTTTTTGTAGTGTTTTAGTTTTTGCTGGTATAAGAGCCATTCTCTTTTTAGGGGAGGTAGTATATAGATATAATCTGTTTTCATAATTAAATCTTTGATTTATATATCTAAAAGTGAATAGTCTTATCTAGGATTTGGATATGCAGTAAGACCCATTTCAGCCGGTGGTTAGGCATTTAGGGCAGTAAGTCGGTGATCACATCTAAAAATAACATGAACACACATTAAAATCTAATTTTCAAATATTTAAAGATGGAGCAATTTTTATGTAAATCTGCTGGTATAACTAGATCTGATAACTCTGAATCATCAAAAAGTAAAAGAATTATAAACAGAAATGAAGTAATATTAGAAGATTTTAATAAAGCAATTGATAATTGAGTAATAGATAATATAGATAAAGAATAAATTTATAAAATTTTTAAATTAAATATATTTAAAAATGATTACATAATTAAAGCAGAAGAAAGGGATGTATAATTAAGTAAACCCTTTGAAAAAATAACTTTATTATCTGTAGAATCTATAAAGCTTCATAAAAGTAAAAAAAAATATAAATATATACATTTAGGACTTGTATGGATGGGAATAAAACCTTTAACAAGAGAATGATTAAACACTAGTATTTTAGCAGTTGTTAGAGATGCTAGATTTGTAAATTTTAATGATTTATTATTATGAACTATAGAAACCAGTCTGAGTAGTTGACCTATCTCATTTGACTGTTTCTGAGATATAACTATATCCTTAAATGATCCAAGCATATTAAAAAGTGTAGTATTAGAAATTAAAACTCATAATTATAAAATCCTTGAAGGATCTATTTCAGTAGTAGTAATGTATAAAATAAATTATAAAGCTATGGTATCTGTCTTTGCAATAAAATATATAATGAAAACTAAATTAGGAGAAACTAAATTTTTATAAATAGACTTAAGTAAAGCCAATACAGTAATTTCTAGGACTATTCAGTGGAAAGATATTAGTCTCCCTGATGAAAGGATGTTGTTCCCCCTCCTGAACCAAAGAAAATAGTAAAGCCCAATATAGAACTTAGTAAAATTGAGCAATATGAAGATGGTAAAGTTAAATTAAAATTTAATAGATATAGTATTAGCAGTAGGTATTCTGACTCTTCCTTCTCTGTTTCGATAGTAGATATAGGTAGAATTTTACAATTACCTTCTGTAATATATGCATCATATAAAAAAATGAACCTAAACATGTTTTACAAACAGTAGTAAAGCCTATATATTCTACATCTGAAATACCTGAAACCAGTAATAAATTAAAAGGTGTAGATTACAGTACAACTGTACCACATCTCTTTTATAATCCAACAGGAACCATGAACCCTTTGGAACCAAACCTTAATTGTAATCAAAATCAGGATAGAGAATAATCTCCTTCTCCACCTGAATCACCTACAACCTCCTTTATGATTAATAATATAGAAAGCATAGATAGAGAATTAAATGTGATTAATAAAGAATTCATATTCAATAAAGATAAACTAGATAAAAAAAATTAGCATCAGTAAAGAATACAGATAAATTAAAAGAAGTAATGAATAAGGTAAAAGACTTTGAATCAGTAAAGAATGAATATATTAATTTTGTAAAACAATATGAAGTTAATGTGAAATTCTTTGATTGGTTTAAAAGAATTTATAGAGGAAAACTTAAAGCAGAAAAATTAATAAATCCTATAATAGTTAGAAATAAAGGAACAAAATGAAAAGTAAATGATAAAATTATACAAAGTGAAAATCCACCTAAAGCCTCAAGTATATTTATGTATGGTGATAGAGAAATTTAAATTGCACCATTTAAGACTGTTGCAGAAAATGACCCACAAAAGAAAATATTAGAACAAAATAACTTTAGTAATGCACATTAATTAAGTATATGTCAACAGTTAAATAGAATAGAAAATTCTATTAAAGATAAGAAAATAATAACAGCAGTTGAGAAAACTGCTCCAGATAAAAAATTAAAGTCTCATATTTTTAAAACTTTTGAAGTCACAAAAATAGGACAAAAAGAAGTTAAATCTAAAGATTCTGATTTTGTTAAAGCCATTAGAGATCAATTAAGTAAAATTGACTCTACCTCTGGATCAAAGCAAGTAGTTCAAGAAACAAATTAATCTAAGGCCTCTAAAATATTAGTATAGTAACCTAAGATCAGGATTCAGAATCAGTTGAGAATTCTCAACCTAAATCCGAAGATCTTGAATCTTTCAGTAAAGATATAACTCCACAAATAAATCGTATAACACATAATCAATCTATAGTACCTAGAATGTCTGCTCCATATTTAGGAATTATAGATAGACCTAATACATTATCACAATATAAATATAATGATTTCTCAGTATATGAATGGAACATTAATAACCTATCAGAATTTAATATTTTGAGTCTTCTACAGTAGATGACAATTGCTGCCAATGCTTATAGAACCTAAATAGATACATCAGATAGAACTATAGCAGAATTAATTATAGTTGACTTCACAGGCCAATTAAAAGGTTAGTAGGATAATCATCTCACTAATGAACAACATTTAGAAATATTAAATACTATAAAGACTTATGAAGATGGAGCACCTGTATTAAATGAATATGATGATACTATTTAGGATGCAGCGACAACACTAATTCTGACCATATCACTTCACTTTATAAGAGATCCTACTCATTTAAAAGATAAAAATGTTGAATTACAAAGTAACCTTAGGTATAAAAAACTTAGTGATTTTCAAATTTATAAAACAACTTTCCTAACTAGGATTATGCTTAGAGAAGATTCCAACTAGACTTTCTGGAAGGAAAAATTCTTAGCAGGACTACCCTTTTTTTAGGAGAGAAAGTTAGGAACCATATAAAACAGAAATATGGAAATCCTATTCCTTATGAAAATTTGACTTATGGTCAATTGGTCAATATAGTACATAAAGAATAATTAAAACTTTGTTAGGATATAAAACTTCAAAAATTATTAAAATATGAGATGAGAAAAAGTAAACAAGAGTTAGGTTCATTTTGTAAACAGTTTGATTATCGTATAACTAGAAATTATAAAGATTGTAATGGTCAGTGTTCTACAAAATATAAGAAACCATATAAAAAGTATAAAAAGAATTATAAAAGAAAATATAATAAAGAAGATTATTATAAGAAACAAAAACTTTATAATTCTTATAAATCTAGAAAACCTAATAATAAACCATTCAAAAAGAAAAGATAAATAGTTTAGATCATATAAAGATTAAAGATTTAACATGTTATGACTGTGGTAGAAAAGGATATATATCTAAATTCTGTAAGTTTGATAAAAAGTTACAAGAGTTAAACTTAGAAGAATCTGTGTTAAATAATTGTCATGAATTATATTTAGATTATTCAGATTCTGAAGAAAAAAATCAGATAGATGATATAAGTTCAGATACTAGCTCTGAAACTAGTAATAAATCAATAAATGTTTTAACTAAAAATATAAATCTATTTTAGAAGTAATAAAACATATAAATGATCTAAAAATATAAGAAAAGTTCTTAAATAAAATATTAAAAGACACTAGTGATAAACCTAAACATTCCATATTGTCTAGCACTAGTAAACAAACATATGATCTAACTACAATTTTGAATAAAAATAAAAAAATAAAGAATAAACCAACAATAAATGATTTAAAAAAAATTAAAAAATAAAAATAGAATTAAGAGAATTAAAGATTAAACAAGAAAATTATTCACAAATAATAAAATATTCATTAAATTCTACTTCTTCTGAAGAAGACTAAGAAGAAGATAAAGAATAAACTAATAATATTAGCCTAATAAATAAAGAAGAGAAGATTTTTGATAATATAATTTTTATGTTACATGAAATTACATCAATAAAATATTTAATAACAAAATTAAAATTTTTAAATAATTATAATATAGAAACTATGGCCTTATTTGACACAGGAGCTGATTTAAATTGTATTAAACCTAGTTTAGTTCCTAAAAAATTTTAGTAGAAAACTAATGAGAGTTTATCTATTGTAAATAAGTCTAAATTAAATATCTTTATAAAGTAGAAGCTTCAATAATTGATAAAAATTTAGAAATAAAGAATATATTTATTTTAACTAGTATTCATTATATGGTAATCTTAGAAACACCATTTATGAATTTAATTATACCTTATTTTGTTAAAGATGATAGTGTAAGTTTTAAAGTTAAAAATCAAAAGATTATTTTTCCATTTATAGAAAAATCAAAAAAGAAAAATCTAAATTTATTAAAGGCTCACTCAATAAATAAACTACAAATAAATGTAGTGATAAAAGTAAAGTCTGAATAGCTTTGTAATTTAAAGAATACTTATCATTTATAAAAAATAAGTGAATAGCTAAATATTGAATTTACAAATGATAAAATTAATCAATTAAAGATTCAAATTGAAAAGGATTTATGTGCTGATATTCCAAATGCATTTTTGAATATGAAGCAGCATATGGTTGATCTGCCATATGAAGTAGGTTTTGATGAAAAGTCTATTATAACTAAAGCTCAGCCCATTCAGATGGCGCCTGAAATGATTGAGTTTTGCAAAAAAGAGATAAATGACTTAGAAAATAAAAAATTAATTACAAAATCTAGAAGCTCATGGTCTTGTGCTGCATTTTATGTTAACAAGGCCTCTGAAATAGAAAGAGGAGCACCTATATTAGGAATAAACTATTAAACATTAAATAAAGCTTTAAAATGGATTAGGTACCCTATTCCAAATAAAAAAGATTTATTAGGAAGATTATATAAAGCTAATATTTTTAGTAAATTTGATATAAAATTAGAATTTTGGCAAATCCAAATTAACTCTAAAGATATGTATAAGACTGCTTTCACTATTCTATTTGGACAATATAAATGAAATGTGATGTTATTTGGTTTAAAAAATGCACCCTCTGAGTTTAAAAAAGTGATGAATGATATATTTAATCTATATACTAAATTTTGTATAGTCTATATAGATGATGTACTATTTCACTCTACAACTATAGATGAACATTTTAAACATTTAAAGATATTTTTATGGTAATTAAATAAAATGGATTAGTTTTAAGTAAAACTAAAATATCTCTGTTTCAAGCTAAGATTAGATTCTTAGGACATTATATAGAGCAGGGAATTTTAGAGCCTATAGAAAGAAACTTAGCCTTTTGGTGATAAGTTTTCTAATCAAAGCCTTAATAAAGCTCAATTATAAAGATATTTAAGTTATTTAAATTATGTTATAGAGTTTTATCCCAAACATAAATAGGGCTATAAAACCATTGCATGATATGTTAAAGAAGAACTCAGGCCCATGGATAGAAGTCCATACTGGTATAGTAAAATAGATAAAGGCCTTAGTAAAAACTCTTCCTTGTCTCCATATAGCTGACTCGTTAGCTCCTAAGATAGTTGAGACTAATGCTTCAGATATAGGATTTCGTAGAATTTTAAAGCAGATTAAAGAGGGAAAAGAAACCACATTCCAATTCTATTCAAGATATTGGAGTCCAACCCAATTAAATTATTCTACTACTAAAAAAATGAGTATTATTTTATGTATTTCAAAATTTCAATCTGATTTATTAAATCAAATGTTTTTACTTCGTATTGGTTATAAAAGTGCTAAAGAAGTTTTATAAAAGGATGATAAAAATCTTGATTCAAAGCAAATATTTGATAGATAGCAAGCTATATTAAGTATTTTTTATATTGACATTGAATTTATAAAGGGAGTAAACAATAGTTTACCTGATTTTCTGACCCGTAAATTTCTTTCCAAACAATATGGGAAAAAAATAAGAAAAACAAAGATAAAGAAACCCTAAAGCCAGACTCTCCTAAAGCCTTATTTGATCACTCAGATAATATCGCTAAAGCCATTTCTAAACCCCTATGCATTGGGCTGTTGTGGTTATAGAAGAAGAACATAAAGTCCAAATAAAAAAATGGGTCTCACAGCTGGCCCAATCTCCAGAAGTGGTTAAAACTCTACTAAAGATGGCACATGAACCTCCTCCGGGGATTCCAGGTGAGAATACTCTGATCCCTTATTTAAAGCAGCAAATTGAGATAGGAGAATCTTCAACTCCTAAAATCCTATCTCAAAATGTTTCTAAAGCTGAGTTGGATGTTTCAAACCCTTTAACTCAAATTGTTTCATCAAATTTTCCTTTAAAATATTCTAAAATAGAATGGTTTACTAAAGTTTATTTTATTATAGAATTAATTATTGAATATGGATTTGCTTAGAAAAACCAATGGAAAATAGTTGACTATGTATTTCATAAATGATGGTTTTTTAAAAGCAAATGATTTATCTAAACCTCAAGAATATTTTTTTAAATATTCTTGTTAATTATGAGTCCATATTTTTAAAGTACAATTATAATCAGAAGGAAAAAGGATGTTATTGCCTATTCCTCCTTTAAAATAAAAAGGATTCTCCATCCCTCTGAATGGGGAAGACCTTTGCACATTTTTGTGCAATTTAAAGCCCTTCCTAAAATAGCCTATTGTCCATCCTATAACTATTGAGATTATATTAAAGCATGGACCAAAGCCTTATTTTTTCAAAATCCTGGCCAAACCCATTCCTGGCTAATATATTTTGATTCCAATATAAAGTTACACAAACTACCTATGTGGTTTGTTGATTGGTGGTACTATTATGATAGTGAAGACTGAATTTATCACAAAATGTGCTACTAACATTCCAATACTTTAAATCTCATTTCAATCCAAGCCCATTTAAAAAGAAATTTCCCCTTTTCTTCTCTTTTCAATGGTCTTCAATATTCCTTGGGTATATCAGTAGTATTTTAATACTGGGATACAACATGGTTCCAATATACCTGTAATATTGAGGAAAACTAAAATTAAATGGTGAAGTGCCTTTTGTAACTCTACCTTTGAACACACTGTAAAGCAGTGGCTTCTCAAAAAAAATCATGGTGTTTTGATTCAAAGCTATTTGTTTCCTTTAGGGCCCAAAGAGCCCAAAATATAGCCCTTTCTTGCAGCCGCAAAGACTCCTAAAGACTATAAAACCCTTATGCAACAGATGATTGAGTCTCTTCCTTTAACCTCTGAGCCCATAAAGTCTCCAAGGATCAGTTCTTCTGGATCTTCAAATAAAGCCCAATCTAAAAGATCATCTAAAGCCCATTCTAGAAGAAAGAAGTCTCCTTCCTCTTCTCATTCCTCCTCCTCATTATCCATGACATCGTCCTCCACTGAGACATCATCTGACTCAGATTATTGCCCCAACAATGAAGATGATTGTTATGTGATCTTCTCCCCCATAAAAATAAAGAGTAGAAAAGAAAAAGTAAAGAAAAAGAGAAAAAGAGAAAAAGAGAAGAAAAAATAAAAAGAAAAAATAAAGAAAAAAGAGAAAAAAGAAAAGAAAAATAAAAAATCAGACTCTGATTCAGACTCGTCAGAGTGTTAAAGGCAGAAGGAACCTTATTCCTTCAAATAAAGATAATAAAGACGGTGCCCACTGATATGATATTGTTCATCTATAGTGTTCACCAGATTAAATCAATAGTAAAGTCAGAAGAACTGTTCATCTATAATTCTCTACAGTAAAGCAAATAGTACCTCCGATAAGATACTATTCATCTTCAATGGCTTATACCTGATTGACTTTTGCTTAGGATAAATCCTTTAAGATTACACTATTTATTTTTGCTTTGTTACCAACAAAAACTAAAAGGATTGCAAGGGGACATAAATAATATTAAATGATACTAGTTTTTGCTGGTATCAAATCCTTTAAGATTATTTATTTCCCCTTACGATCCTTTTAGTTTTTACTAGTAACAAAGCAAAAGTGAATAGTGTAATCTTAAAGGATTTATCCTAAGCAAAATTCAATCAGGCATAACCCCACTCTTAAATCTAATTAGATATTAAAAACAAATTTAAATATAAAGAAAATGGAAGATACATGAAATAAATACTTTATTAATATTTAAAAATATACATAACATAAATACAGAAGTATTGGTACGTGGAATTGTTACACCCAAGTGCAGATAGAAATATTGTCTATTTGGATTCAGCTCCTAATTTTATTTCTGGATTTCCATCCAATATACCAATAGATCTAGTATTATATAAAAATATAGACAATATAAATTTTAAAACAAATTTCTGATGTACCAGATCAGAATAAGCTGCAGATACAGAGTATACTTATACAATACAAACTTTCAATTTAAAAACTTTAAAATACAAATTATAATTTGCAGGAGAGATATACAACAGTTGGGATACAAATATGGAAGAAGGTCTATATGTGGAAGAAAAGAAAAAGAGATATACTAAGTCTTGAAGCTCTTTAGAGCTCCTGAGGGTGAGAGGGTTCTAAAGATTTTTTCAGTCTTCAGAAATGGCTCCTTAAATAGACAGAATACTTTAGCTTTACACTATTCTTATCACATGTTTGGTACTATGGATAAATAGTAACATGCCGTTATTATTTACTTTTAGTGTGCCTTCACGCGTCTGGAATTGTAGATGAATAGTACCTTATCGGGGTACTATTTACTTTACTGTAGAGAACTGTATATGAACAGTTCTTCTGACTTTATTATTGGTTTTTTTTTTGTAAATACTATAGATGAATAGTATCTTATCAGTGGACACCGCCTTTATTGTCTTTATTTGAAGGAATAAGATTCCTTCTGCCTTTAACACTAACGAATCTGAATCAGAGTCTGATTTTTTTATTTTTTTTTCTCTTTTTATTTTTATTTTTTATTTTATTTTTTCTTCTCTTTTTATTTTTTTTTATTTTTCTTTTTTACTCTTTATTTTTATGGGGGACAAGATCCCATAACAGTCATCTTCATTATTGGGGCAATAATCTAAGTCTGATGATGTCTCAGTGGAAGATGATGTCTCAGTGGAAGATGATGTCATGGATGATGCTGATGAGGAATCAAAAGAGAAAGGAGACTTCTTTCTTCTGGAATGGGCTTCAGATGATCTTTTAGATTGGGCTTTATTTGAAGATCCAGCAGAACCAGTCCTTTGAGACTTCATGGTTTCAGAGGTTGAAGGAAGAGACTTAACCATTTATTGCATAAGGGCTTTATAGTCTTCAAGAATCTTTGCGGCTGCAAGAAGTGTTATATTCTGGGCTCTTAGAGCTCTAAAGAAAACAAATATCTTTGGATCAAAATCACCATAGTTTTTGTTAGAAGCCACTGCTTTACAGTGTGTTCAAAGGTAGAGTTGCGAAAGGCACTCCACCATTTAATTTTAGTTTTTCTCAATATTACAGGTATATTAGAACCAGATTGTATTCCAGTATTGAAATACCACTGATATACCCAAGGAATATTGAAGGCCATTGAAAAGAGAAGAAGAGGAGGTAATTTCTTTTCAAATGGACTTGGATTGAAATGAGCTTTAAAGTATTGGAATGCTAGTAGCACATCTTATGATAAAATTTGGTCTTCACTACCACAATAGTACCACCAAACAACAAACCACATGGGCAGTTTGTCAAACTTTATATTGAAATCAAAATATATTAGTCAGGAATGGGTTTGGCCAGGGTTTTGAAAAAAGAAGGTTTTGGTCCAGGCTTTAATATAATCCCAATAATTATAGGACGGACAATATGATGTTTTAGGAAGGGCTTTAAATTGCACAGGAATATACAAAAGGAGGAATAGACAATGACATCCTTTTCCTTCTGATTGTAATTATGCTTTAAAAATATAGACTCAAAATCAACAAGAATATTTAAAAAATATTCCTGAGGTTTAGATAAATCATTTGCTTTAAAAATTATCCTTTAGGAAATATAGAGTCAACTATTTTCCATGGGTTCTGCTGAGCAGATCCATATTCAATAATTAATTATGTACTAAAATAAACTTTAGTAAATCATTCTATTTTAGAATGTTTTAAAGGAAAATTTGATGAAATAATTTGAGTTGAAGGGTTTAAAACATCCAACTCAGCTTTAAAAATATTTTGAGATAGGATTTTAGAAGTTGAAGATTCTCCTATCTCAATAAGCTGCTTTAAATAAGGGATCAGAGCATTCTCACCTAGAAACCTTGGAGGAGGTTCGTGTGCCATCTTTAGTAGAGCTTTAACCACTTCTGGAGATTGGGCCAGCTGTGAGATCCATTTTTCCATTTGGGCTTTATGTTCTTCTTCTATAACCACATTAGCCCAAGGCTTAGGGGGGGGGGGGGGGTTTAGAAATAGCTTTAGTGATATTATTTGAGTGATCAGATAAGGCTTTAGGAGAGTCTGGCTTTAGAGTTTCTTTATCTTTATTTTTCTTCTCCATGTTGTCTGGAAAGAAATTCACGGGTCAAAAGGTTTGGTAAACTATTATTTACTCCCTTTATAAATTCAATATCAAAATAAAAAATACTTAATATAGCTTGCCATCTAGCAAATATTTGCTTTGAAGCAAGATTTTTAATATCATTTTGTAAAACTTCTTTAGCATTTTTATAATTAATACGAAGTAAAAACTTTTGATTTAACAAATCAGATTGAAACTTTGAAATACATAAAACAATACTCAAAATTTCTTTTTTAATTGTAGAATAGTTTAATTGGGTTGGATTCCAATGTCCTGAATAGAATTGGACTATGGTTTCTTTTCCCTCTTTAATCTGCTTTAAAATTCCACCAAATCCTATATCTGAAGCATCAGTCTCAACTATCTCAGGAGCTAATGGGTAAACTATATAGAGACAAAGAATAGTTTTCACTAAGGCCTTTATCTGTTTTACTATACCAGTATGGACTTCTGTCCATGGGCCTGGGTTCTTCTTAACCTATCATGCAATGGTTTTATAGTCTTATTTAGGTTGGGATAAAATTCTATAACATAATTTAAACAACCTAAAAATCTTTGTAATTGAGCTTTATTAAGGATTTGATAAGGAAACTTATCAATAAAGGCTAAGTTTATTTCTATAGGCTCTAAAATTCTCTGCTCTATATAATGTCCTAAGAATCTAATCTTAGTTTGAAACAAAGACATTTTGGTTTTACTTAAAACTAATCCTTTTTTTTAATTACCATAAAAAATGTCTTTAAATGTTTAAAATTTTTATCTATAATTGTAGAGTAAATTAGTACATCATCTATATAGACTATACAAAATTTAGTATATAGATTAAATATATCATTCATCATTTTTTGAAACTCAGTGGGTGCATTCTTTAAACCAAAAGGCATCACATTCCATTTTTATTGTCCAAATGAAACAGTGAAAACAGTCTTATACCTATCTTTAGAGTTAATCTGAATTTGCCAAAATCCTGATTTCATATCAAATTTACTAAAAATATTAGTTTTCTATAATCTTTCTAATAAATCTTTTTTATTTGAAATAGAGTACCTAATCCATTTTAAAGCTTTATTTAATTATTTATAATTTATTACTAATCTAGGTGCTTCTCTTTCTATTTCAGAGGCCTTGTTAACATAAAATGCAGCACAAGACTATGAGCTTATAGATTTTGTAATTAATTTTTATTTTCTATGTCATTCATCTCTTTTTTTGCAAAACTCAATCATATCAGGCACCATCTGAATGGGTCGAGCTTTAGTTGTAATAGACTTTTCAGCAAAGCCTACTTCATATGGCAGATCAACCATATACTGCTTCCTTTTCCAAAATTCATTTGGAATATCAACACATGAATCCTTTTCAATTTGAATCTTTAATTGATTAATTTTATCTTGTGTAAATATATTATTTAGTTGTTCATTTATTTTTTGTAAATTGTAAGTATTCTTTAAATTACAAAGATGTTCAGACTTTGCTTTTACCACTGTATTTATTTGTAGTTCATTTATTGAATGAGCCTTTAATAAATTTAGATTTCTCTTTTTTGGTTTTTCTATAAATGAAAAATAATCTTTTGTTTTTTAATTTTAAAACTTACACTATCATCTTTAATAGAATAAGATGCAATTAAATTTATAAATGGTGTTCCTAAGATTACCATATGATGAATATAAGTTAAAATAAATATATTCTTTATTTATAGGTTTTTATCAATTATTAAAACTTTTGCTTTACCAAGAATATTTAATTTAGACTTATTTGCAGCAGATAAACTCTCATTAGTTTTCTTCCAAAATCTTTTAGGAACTAAACTAGGTTTAATACAATTTAAATCAACTCCTGTGTCGAATAAGGCTATAGTTTCTATATTATAATTATTTAAAAATTTTAATTTTAATTTTATTACATTCTTTCTTGATGTAATTTCATGTAACATAAAAATTATATTATCAAAAATTTTCTCTTCTTTATTTATTAGGCGAATATTATTAGTTTCTTCTTTTTTTTCTTCTTCTTTTTCTTCAGAGGAAGTAGAATTTAATACAAATTTTATTATTTGTGAATCATTTTCTTGTTTAATCTTTAATTCTTTCAAATCTATTTTTATTTCTTTAATTTCTTTTTATAAATCATTTATTGTTGGTTTATTATTTATTATTTTATTTTTATTCAAAATTATAGTTAGATCATATGTTTGTTTACTAGAGCTAGGCAATATGAAATGTTTAGGTTTATCACTAGTGTCTTCAAATATTTTATTTAAAACTTTTCTTGTATTTTTGGATCATTTATATATTTTATTGCTTCTAAAATATATTTATGTTCTTTAGTTAAAATATTTATTGATTTATTACTAGTTTCAGAGCTAGTATCTGAACTTATATCATCTATCTGATTTATTTCTTCAGAATCTGAATAAGTTTCAGAATCTGAATAATCTAAATATAATTCATGAATTTTATTTAACACAGATTCTTCTAAGTTTAACTCTTGTAACTTTTTATCAAACTTACAGAATTTAGATGTTTGTCTTTTTCTACCACAGTTATAACATGTTAAATCTTTATATGATATAAACTTTTTATCTTTTCTTTTAAATGGTTTATTACTAGGTTTTCTAGATTTATAAGACTTATAAGGTTTTTGTTTCTTATAATAATTTTCTTTATTATATTTTCTTTTATAATTCTTTTTATACTTTTTATATGGTTTCTTACATTTTGTAGAGCACTGACCATTATAATCTTCATAATTTTGAGTTATACTATAATCAAACTGTTTACAAAATGAGCCTAACTCTTCTTTAGTTTTTCTCATCTCATATTTTAATGATTTTTGAAGTTTTATATACTGATAAAGTTTTAATCCTTCTTTTTGTACTATATTGACTAATTGACCATAAGTCAAATTGTCATAAGGAATAGGATTCCCATATTCCTATTTTATATGGTTCCTAACTTTCTCTCCTAGGAAAAAGGACAGTCCTACTAAGAATTTTTTCTTTTAGAAAGCCTGGTTGGAATCTTCTCTAAGCATAATCCTAGTTAGGAAAGCTATTTTTTTTTTACACCTAAGGTTAATTAGTAATTCAACATTTTTATCTTTTAAGTGAGTAGGATCTCCTATAAAGTAAAGTGATGTGGTCAGAATTAGTATTGCCACTGCATCCTAAATAGTATCATCATATTCATTTAATACAGGTGTTCCATCTTCATAAGTCTTTATAGCATTTAATATTTCTAAATATTGTTCATCAGTGAGATGATTATCCCATCAACCTTTTAATTGGCCTGTGAAGCCAACTATAATTAATTCTACTATAGCTCTATCTGATGTATCTATTTAGGTTTTATAAGCATTAGCAGCCATTGTAAACTGCTATAGAAGACTCAGAATATTATATTCTGATAGGCTATCAATGTTTCATTCATATACTGAGGAAGCATTATATTTATATTATAATAATATATTAGGTCTATCTATAATTTCTAAGTCTGAAGCAAACATTCTAAGTACTATAGATTGATTATGTGTTATACGATTTATTTGTGGAGCTATATCTTTACTGAAAGATTCAAAATCTTCAGATTCAGGTTGAGAATTCTCCACTGATTTTGAATCCTGATCTTGGGTTACTATACTAATAGTTTTAAAGGCCTTAGATTAAAGTGTTTCTTGAACTACCTACTTTGATCCAGAGGTAGAGTCAATTTTACTTAATTGATCTCTAATGGCTTTAACAAAATCAGAATCTTTAGATTTAACTTCTTTTTGTCCTGTTTTTGAGACTTCAAAAGGTTTAAAAAGATGAGACTTTAATTTTTTATCTGAAATAATTTTTTTAACTGTTGTTATTATTTCCTTATCTTTAATAGAAATTTCTATTATATTTAACTGTTGACCTATAGTTAATAAATGTGCATTACTAATATTATTTTGTTCTAATATTTTCTTTTATGGGTCATTTTTTGCAACAATCTTAAATGGTGCAATTTGAATTTCTCTATCACCATACATAAATATACTTGATGCTTTAGCTGGATGTTCACTTTATATAATTTTATCATTTACTTTCCATTCTATTCCTTTATTTCTAACTATTATAAGATTTATTAATATTTCTGCTTTAAGTTTTTCTCTATAAATTCTTTTAAACCAATCAAAGAATTTCACATTAACTTTATATTGTTTTGCAAAATTAATATATTCATTCTTTACTAATTCAAAGTCTTTTATCTTATTCATTACTTTTTTAATTTATCTGTATTCTTTACTAATGCTAATTCTTTATCTAGTTTATCTTTATCTTTATTGAATATGAATTCTTTATTAATCACATTTAATTCTCTATTTATGTTTTCTATATTATTAATCATAAAGAAGGTTGTAGGTGATTCAGGTGGAAAAGGAGATTTTTCTCTATCCTGATGTTGATTATAATTAGGATTTAGTTTCAAAGGGTTCATGGTTCCTGTTAGATTATGAAAGAGATGTGGTACAGTTGTACTGCAATCTACACCTTTTAATTTATTACTGATTTCAGGCATATCTGATATAGAATATTTAGGCTTTACTACTGTTTGTAAAATAGGTTTAAGTTCATTTTCTTTATATGATGCATATATTACAGAAGGTAATTGTGAAGCTCTACCTATATCTACTGTCAAAATAGAGGAGGAAGAGTCAGATACCTACTGCTAATACTATGTCTATTAAATTTTAATTTAACTTTACCATCTTCATATTGCTCAAATTTACTAAGTTCTATATTTAACTATTTTCTTTGGTTCAGGAGGGGGAACAACATCTTCTTAGACCCATTCATTAAGGAGACTAATATCTTTCTACTGAATAGTCCTAGGAATTACTGTATTGGCTTTACTTAAGTCTGTTTGTAAAAATTTAGTTTCTCCTAATTTAGGTTTCATTATATATTTTGTTGCAAAGGCAGATACTATAGCTTTATACTTTATTCTATACATTAATGTTACTAGAATAGATCCTTCAAGCATTTTATAATTATGAGTTTTAATTTCTAATATTACATTTTTTAATATGTTTGGATCATTTAAGGATAGGTCTACTACTCAGACTGGTTTCTATAGTTCCTAATAATGAATCGTTAAAATTTACAAACCTAGCATCTCTAACAATTGCTAGAATACTAGTGTTTAATCCTTCTCTAGTTAAAGTTTTATTCCTATATGTACAAGTCTTATATGTATATATTTATATTTTTTACTTTTATGGTGCTTTATAGATTCTGCAGATAATAAAGTTATATTTTTAAATGGCTTACTTAATTGTACATCCCTTTCTTCTGCTTTAATTATGTAATCATTTTTAAATATATTTAATTTAGGAATTTTATAAATTTTTTACTTATCTATATTAGGTATTACCCAATTATTAATTGCTTTATTAAAATCTTCTAATATTACTTCATTTCTATTTACAATTCTTTTTACTTTCTGATGATTCAGAGTTATCAGATCTAGTTGTACTAGCAGATTTTCATTAAAATTGTTCCATCTTTAAATATTTGAGAAAATAATTTTTGAAGTGTGTTCATGTTGTTTTTAGACGCGACCACCGACTTACTACCCTAAATATCTAACCACCGGCTGAAACAGGTCTTACTGCATATCCAAATTCTAGATAATACTATTCACTTTTATATCTATAAATCAAAGATTTAATTATGGAAACAATTTATATATATATATATATATATATATATTCCAAGAATCATCATGAATGGCTTTGGATCCTTATGATTGGTAAATTAATTAAAATTAACCTAAAGCCTATTTCTTAAGTTAACATCAATTAAATGTGATTTAATTTTATTAATTAGAAAAATATTTATTGTTTCCTCCGTTTCGTTAATTTTTTTTAAAAAAAATTATCCCACTAATATTGTTATTTTATAAATTTTAAAAATTTAATTGTTTTTTTTAAATTATATCCCTGTTAATGAGTTAATTAATTAGGAATATAATAATATTCGCAAAAATGAATTAACGGATAATATTTTAGTTTATTCATAATAATTTTATATATAATGAAAAAAATATAATAATTATTTTAATAGTTGTACATGAATTAAAGGGACGATTCTAATGAAATTGAAGAAGTATTGACTAATTCATATTTCTCCGAAGTTAAAAGAAATGTTTTGTGATTCAACACTTAAAACAAAGAAATGAGTGAGCTTTGATTTCTAGAATTGAAATTAATCAAATTTCAAAGATACTGAGATCAACAAATGAGTAAGGATTTTGTCTTGCTAATTGCATGAAGCTGAATTTGGCTGGTTTTGCTAATAGATACTTATAGACAAAGAAAGTAGGACCACGAATCCCCTAAGATGAGGGAGCATCTGATGTCTAAGCCAAAAAATTTTCAATAAGTTATAGGAAGAGCGGAGTAAAAATAAAAGGGAGATCATAGCTTACTAGGGGAGGGAAGAAGGATTTTTTTTACCCTTACCTTTACATTACCTATTTACAGAGAGTAATGGGTCATTCCAGTTCATATGCCCTAATTTATAGAGGGCCTAGAGGCTATTTTAATCTGCATCAGAGAGCAGTGTTGGTCCCCCCTCCCCCGTATACATATAAAGATATATACATATATATATGTTTTGACTTTTTCATACTATAAATATATTTTTAGTTTTTTTAATGCAAAATAAGTCAAAAAATACATTTGTAAGGTATAAATAAAATTATATAATTTTAAAGTATACAAGATGCATATAACTAATGAAGTTACTAGAACTAGATATCCTTAAACTTATTCGATGCAAAAAGTAGATAATAATAACATGTTACGGGCAGTATGACTTTCAGCATGATATTTATTTTATTTGTTATTTATTATCTTCCATAAGAGAAGGATATATCTACTTATAAAGAATAAACAACATCCATTAGAGAATAATAAATAACCTCCATTTGAAAATGACATAAAACCTTTAAGTAAAGAAAGACAAAATTTCATAATAAAAACTTGGATAGAATTTAATTTTTATTTTAAAAAGTGAAAAAATACTAAAATAAAATACAAATGCTAAATTTCATATTTATATTGATCTGAAAATTATTTAAGAGCAAATCATATAAAATACATAAAACTGAAAAAAAAATATAAAAATCAAATAATATATTAAAAAGAAAGGCGGATGGGGCTATTATCTGTCAATGAATTGATGATAATCCTACTCTTAAACTGAGAAAGAAAAAAAATCTATGAGAATTCAGAGAGAAAAGAGGTGGCTAGAGGTTTTCTTTTTATATATTTTTTAATTTTTAATTACTAAATTTTTAGAATTTTGTAATTAAATATTTAGATTAATACAATGACCAATCTAACATAGGACAAGTATGGGCTCAAGCCACCCATTGACATTTGCTCTTACATTATATATATATATAGTGTTGGATTTAAATGGGCTTTATAATACTGGAAAGCTAATAGGACTTCTTGTGGAAGACATCTTTCGTCATTACCACAATAGTGCCACCAATCAACAAACCAGCATGGAAGATTGGTTAATTTTATATTGGACTCACAATAGATAGGCTAGGAGTGAGTTTTTCTAGGGTTTTGGAAAAACAAGGCTTTAGTCCAGGCATCAATGTAATCCCAATAATTATATGAAGAACAATGGTCTTTAGAATGAAGGGTTTTAAATTGCACAAGAGTGTGCAAAGGTCTTCCCCAATCAGAAGGATGGAGGATTCCCTTAATTTTAAAAGAGGAATAGGTAATAAGAGCCTTATCCTGCTGATTATAGTTGTGTTTTAAAAATAGTGAACCAGAATCCACAAGAATATTAAGATAATACTCTTGGGTTTTAGAAAAATTCGTTGGTTTGAAAAACCATCCTTTAGGGTAAACAGAACTAATAATAGTCCATGGGTTCTGCTGAGCAGACCCACTTTCAATAATTAATTCTGTAAAATAAGAATTTTTATGAAACCATACAGATCTCTGTTTTAATGAAAAGTTTGATGAAACAATTTGAGTTGAAGATTTTGAAACATCCAACTTAGTTTTAGAAATATTTTGAGATAGGGTTTTTTTAGAAGAAGATTCTCCTATCTCAATTTGATTTTGTAAATAAGGGATCAGAGAGTCTTTACCTGGAACCCCTGGAGGAGGTTCATGTCCCATTTTTAACAAAGCTTTAATCACTTTAGGTGATTGGGCCAGCTGGGAGACCCAAAGCTCAATATTTGCTTTATCTTTTTCTTGGACAGCATCAGCCCAAGACTTTATTGGTTTAGGTTTAAGAATACTATCTGATTGATAAGATAGGGCTATAGGAGAATCACTCTCTAGGGTTTCTTTAGCTTTATTGGCCATTTTCTTCTTTCTCCCCATGATTCCTGAGAAGGAATTCACGAGTAAGAAAATCAGGTAAACTATTGTTTTCTCCTCTAATAAATTCAATATCAAAATCAAATATACTCAAAATAGCTTGCCATCTAGAAAAAATTTATTTTGATGCAAGGTTTTTAACATCTTTTTGCAAAACATCTTTTGCACTTTTACAATCAATTCTTAATAAAAAATTTTGATTCAATAAATCAGATTAAAATTTTGAAATGCATAAAACAATACTCAAAATTTCTTTCTTTATAGTAGAATAGTTTAATTGGGTTGGACTCCAATGTCCTGAATAAAACTAGACTATGGTTTCTCTACCCTCTTTAACCTGTTTTAAAATCCCACCAAAACCTATATCTGATGCATTAGTTTCTACTATCTTAGAAGGTAATAGATCAGCTATATGTAGGCAAGGAATGGTTTTAACTAAGTCTTTAACTTGTCTAACTATACCAGAATAGACCTTAGTCCATGGACCTGGGTTTTTCTTTAATCTATCATGCAAAGGTTTAATAGTTCTATTTAGGTTGGGAAAGAATTCTATAACATAATTTAGACAACCTAAAAGTCTTTGAAGTTGGTCTTTATTTATTATCTGGTCAGGAAACTTATTTCCAAAGGCTAAGTTTCTTTCTATAAGTTTTATAATTCCTTGTTCTATATTATGTCCTAAGAACCTAATCTTAGTCTGAAACAGAGACATCTTTGTTTTACTTAAAACTAAAACATTATGTTTAATTACCATAAAAAAATGTTTTTAAGTGTTTAAAATGTTCATCTATAGTTGTATAATATATTAATACATCACCAATGTATACAATACAAAATTTAGTATATGGGTTAAATATATCATTCATTACTCTCTGAAACTCAGAGGGTGCATTTTTAATCCAAAAGGCATAACATTCCATTCATACTGTCCAAATGAAACAGTGAATGCAGTCTTATACCTATCTTTAGGATTAATCTGGATTTGCCAAAATCCTGATTTCATATCAAATTTACTAAAAATATTAGCTTTATATAATCTTCCTAATAAATCTTTTTTATTTGGAATAGGATACCTAATCCATTTTAAAGCTTTATTTAAAGGTTTATAATTTAGTACTAATCTAGGTGCTCCTCTTTCTATTTCAGAGGCCTTGTTTACATAAAATGCAGCACAAGACCAGGGGCTTCTAGACTTTGTAATTAATCCTTTATTTTCTAAATAATTTATCTCTTTTTTTAAAATTCAATTAAATCAGTCGCCATCTGAATGGGCCGAGCTTTAGTTGTAATAGACTTCTCATCAAAGCCTATTTCATATGGTAAGTCAACCATATGTTGCTTTCTATTCCAAAATGCATTTGGAATATCAGCACATAAATCTTTTTCTATTTGCAATTTTAATTTATTAATTTTATCTTGCATAAATTTATTATTTAACTGTTCATTTATTTTTATAAATGGTATCTATTTTCTAAATTACAAAGTTGTTCAGACTTTGCTTTTATAAGTGCATTTATTTGTAATTCATTTATTGAGTGTGCCTTTAAAAGATTTAAATTTCTTTTTTTTGTTTTTCCAAAAATGAAAAAATTATCTTTTGATTTTTTACTTTAAAACTTATACTATCATCATTTACAGAACAAGGTGTAATTATATTCATAAATGGTGTTTCTAAGTTTACCATATGATGAATGTTGGTTAAAATAAATATATTTTTTATTTCTAAGTTCTTATCTATTATTGATGCTTCTGCTTTACCAAGTATATTTAATTTAGATTTATTTGCTGCAGATAAACTTTCCTTGGTTTCTTGCCAAAATCTTTTTGGTACTAAACAAGGTTTAATGCAGTTTAAATAAGCTCCTGTATCAAATAATGCTATAGTTTCTATGTTATAGTTATCTGAAAATTTTAATTTTATTTTTATTAAATATTTCCTAGATGTTATTTCATGCAACATAAAAATAAATTATCAGGAATTTTGTCTTTACTAATTAAACTAATTTCATTATTATCATTATTTTCTTCTTTACTAATTATCTGTTCAACATCTTCTTCTTCTTCATCAGAAGAAGTCGAATTTAGCAATGATTTTATTATCTTTGAATCATTTTCTTGTTTATTCTTTAATTCTTTTAATTCTAATTTAATTTCTTTAATTTCTTTTTGTAAATCATTTATGGTTGGTTTATTTTTTACTGTTTTATTTTTATTTCGTATTGTGGTTAAATCATAAGTTTGTGTACTAGTACTAGGTAATATAGAATGTTTAGGTTTATCATTTTCTAATATTTTATTTAGCATTTTTTTCTTGAATTTTAGGATCACCTATATATTTTATTGCTTCTAATATAGATTCATGTTCTTTAGTTAACACATTTAATGATTTAATACTATTTTCAGAACTAGTTTCTGTTCCTATATCATTTATTTGATTTATCTCTTCAGAATCTGAATAATCTTCAGAATCTGAATAATCTAAATATAATTCATGAATTTTATTTATTACAGATTCTTCCAGATTTAATTATTGTAATTTTTTTTTATCAAATTTACAAAATCTTGATGTGTGGCCTTTTCTTCCACATTTATAACATGTTAAATCTTTATATGATGTAAATTTTTTATCTTTTTGTTTATATGTCTTTCTACTAGGTTTTCTATATTTATAAGGTTTATAAGGTTTCTGTTTCTTATAATAATCTTCTTTATCAAATTTCTTCTTATAATTCTTTTTGTGATATTTTTTATAAGGTTTTTTATATTTTGTAGTAGAACACTGTCCATTACAATCTTTATTTTTTTGTGTTATGCTATAATCAAATTGTTTACAGAAATAACCTAACTCTTGTTTAGTCTTTCTCATTTCATATTTTAAAGATTTTTGAAGTTTTATATCTTGACAAAGTTTTAATCCTTCTTTTTGAACTATACTAAACAATTGTCCATAGGTCAATTGGTCATAAGGAATAGGATTTCCATATTCATGTTTTATATGGTTTCTAACTTTCTCTCCTAGGAAAAAGGGTAGCCCTGCTAAGAATTTTTCCTTCCAGAAAGCCTGATTAGAATCTTCTCTAAGCATTATCCTAGTTAGGAAAGTTGTTTTATAAAACTGAAAGCCACTAAGTTTCTTACACCTAAGATTATTTAGTAGTTCAACATTTTTATCCTTTAAGTGAGTAAGATCACCTCTAAAATGAAGTGATATAGTCAAGATTAGTGTTGCCACTGCATCTTGAATAGTATCACCATATTCATTTAATATAGGTATACCATCTTCATAAGTTTTTATAGCATTTAAGATTTCTAAATGTTGTTCATCAGTGAGATGATTATCCCACCAACCTTTAAGTTGACCAGTAAAGCCAGCTATGAGGAGTTCAGCTATAGTTTTATCTGAGGTATCTGTTTGGCTTCTATAAGCATTGGCAGCCATTGTCATCTGCTGTAGAAGACTAAGAATATTGTATTCTGATAGGCTATCAATGTTCCATTCATATACTGAAGAGGCATTATATTTATACTGTATCAATTTATTAGGTTTGTATGTTATACCTAAGTCTGGGGCAGACATTCTAGGTACTATAGACTGATTATATGTTATACGATTTATTTGTGGTTCTAAGGCTTTACTAAAGGTTTCAATATCTTCAGATTCAAGCTGAGAATCCACAGTTGATTCTGATTCTTGTTCTTGGGTGACTATACTTATAGTTTTAGATACTTTAGATTGAGGTGTTTCTTAAACTACCTGTTTTGACCCAGAAGAAGAGTCAATTTTACTTAATTGTTCTTTAATTGCCTTAACAAAGTCAGAATTTTTAGATTTGACTTCCTTTTGTCCTTAATTGTTCTTAACAAAGTCAGAATTTTACTTAATTGTTCTTTAATTGCCTTAAAAACATGGGACTTAAGTTTTTTATCTTTTACATCTTTTTCAATTTTTACTGTTTTACTTTCTTTGATAGTATCCTCTATTTTTTTTAACTGTTGTCCTATACTCAATAGGTGTGCATTACTAAAATTATTTTGTTATAATATTTTTCTATTAGGGTCATCTTCATATACTATTTTAAATGGTGCTATATTTATTTCCTTATCTCAATGTAGGAATATACTTAATGTTTTAGGTGGATGTTCACTCTGTATTATTTTATCTTTTACTTTCCATTCTGTATCTTTATTCCTAATAGTTACTGGATTTATTAATTTTTCTGCTTTAAGTTTTCCTTTATAAATTCTTTTAAACCAATCAAAGAATTGCATATTAACTTCATAATATTTTATAAAGTCAACATATTCTTCTTTAACTGATTCAAGGTCTTTTACTTTATTTATCACATTTTCTAATTTATCTTTATTTTTAATTGCTATTAATTCTTTATTTAACCTATCATAATTAAAAACAAATTCTTTATTAATCACATTTAATTCTCTATCTATGTTTGCTACATTTTCTGTCATAAAAGAAGCTGTAGGTGACATAGGTGGAGAGGGAGACTGTTCTATATTCTGAGGTTGATTATAATTAGGGTTTGGTTCCAAAGGGTTCATTGTTCCTGTTGGATTATAATATAAATGTGGTATTGTTGCACTATAGTCTACACCTTTTAATTTATTAATAGATTCAGGTATATCTGATGTAGAATATCTAGGCTTTACTACTATTTGCAATATAAGTTTAGGTTCATTTTCTTTATATGAGGCGTATATTACAGAAGGTAACTGTGAGGCTCTACCTATATCTACTGTTGAAATAGAGGAGGAAGAGTCTGAATACCTACTGCTTACACTATGTCTACTAAATTTTAATTTAACTTTTTCGTCTTCATACTGTTCAATTTTACTAAGTTCTATATTGGGTTTAACTATAGTCTTTGGTTCAGGAAGAGGAACAGCGTCCTCTAAGATCCATTCATCAGGGAGACTAATATCTTTCTAATGAATAGTCCTAGGGATTACTGTATTAGCTTTACTTAAATCTGTTTGTAAGAATTTAGTTTCTCATAACTTAGGTTGCATTATATATTTCGTAGCAAAGACAGATACCATTGCTTTATACTTTATTTTATACATTAATGCTACATGAATAGATCCTTCAAGCATTTTATAATTATGTATTTTAATTTTCAATACGACACTTTTTAATATATTTGGATCATTTAATGAAATTGTTATATCTGGAAAACAGTCAAATGAGATAGGTCCACTACTCAGACTAGTCTCTATAGTTCCTAATAATGAATCATTAAAATTTACAAACCTAGCATCTCTAACAACTGCCAAGATACTAGTATTTAATTCTTCTCTATTTAAAGGTTTATACCTATTTGTACTAATCCTATATGTATATACTTGTATTTTTTATTTTTATGATGCTTTATTGATTCTGCAGACAATAGAGTTATTTTTTCAAAGGGTTTACTTAATTGTACATCCCTTTCTTCAGCTTTAATTATATAATCATTTTTAAATATATTTAATTTAGGTATTTTATAAATTTATTCTTTATCTGTGTTTGGTATTACCCAATTATCAATTGCTTTATTAAAGTCTTCTAAAATTACTTCATTTCTGTTTACAATCCTTTTAACTTCTGATGACTCAGAACTATCTGATTTAGTTGTACTAGCAGATTTACACATAAATGGTTCCATTTTTAAATTTTTGAAAAATAGATTTTAAAGTTTATTAATATTGGTTTTGGTAGCGACCACTGACTTACTGCCCTAAACGCTTGTCCGTCGGCTAACACGGGTCTTACTGCATATTCAATACCTAGACAACACTAAGTCCACTTCTAGATCTATAAATCAAAGATTTAACTATGGAAACAATTCTATATCTATCTACTACCACCCCTAAAAGAAGATGGCTCTGATACCAACAAAACGTAAAGGATATGCATTTATAAGCCCAGCAGAAGATCTGACTCGGATTACTGTCCCAGTAATGAAGATGACTGCTATGGTATATTGTCCCCCATTAGAGTAAAAAGTAAAGAAAAAATAAAAGAAAAGAAAAAGAAAAGAAAAAAGATAAAGAAAAAAGAAAAGAAAAAGAAAAAAGAAAAAGTAAAGAAAAAGAAAAAGGAAAAAGAAATAAAGAGAAAAGAAAGAGAAAAGAAAGAAAACATAAGGAAAAGTAAAAAGAAAATCGAATCAAAAGTTGAATCAGCAAAACGTAAAGGATCTTTGACAGGGGATAGATCTAGATACCAGCAAACGTAAAGGATCTTTGACAGGGGATAGAATAATTTTAAAAGGATTAATAAAACAATAAACAGTTAGGCATAAACAATATAGATATAAACAGATTGATTAAAACAATAAACAAGCAAAATGTAAAAGACTATATTAAAAACATATAAAAGCATATATTAAAAACATATATAGAAAATAATTCAGGTCTTATAATAATCTCCAGATTTCCACGCACTGACCCATAAGAATATATTTTGATTAATTAAAATCAAAGTATATTTCTTACTTCAGTTTTTAACGGTCTGGTATCAATATTACCTAAAATATTTTCTTTAAGTAATTTGTATCTTAAGTCTAAATTTTTTTTATTATGTTTTATCAATACACACTTTTATGTCTATTTCTTTTAGTATACCTAATTATATTATGTTAGGTATAAATATACGGATCCCGTATAAGTATACAGCGCTGAGTAGAGAGAGAGAAGACAGAAAAGGATAGAATATAGAGGTTGTTTTGTTAGTTTTTGTCATAGATTTGTAGTTTGTTTATTATGATAATTATTGTATTATTTAGGTATTTTGTTAGTTTTTATCGGTTTGTTTAGTGTTTTCATTAATTTTGATAGTTTTAGTTTATTTTAGTGTTTATGTCATTTTTGATCTAGTTTTTAGTATAGTGTTTATGTTTTGTTGGTTATTGTTTATTTACTTTTTGTTTAAAGTTTGTTTGATGTTTTGTTTTAGGTTAAAAAGCCAAGGAACCAAGACTGAAGGAGGATTGCACAGTAGCTGACACAGGCTGAGGACACGGCCAAGTCACTGGCCGTGTCTCATATTCAGCTAAAGATGGAAATCAAGCATAGAGAGAGACACACTCAAGGGACACGGCCAAGTCTTGTGGCCGTGTCCCTCCAAAGAAGACCCACATGGCCAAGTCATCTTGACTTGGCCGTGTCTCGCCAATTCCAAAGGCAAAAGAGAGTTAAACTTCACAGAGGAAAACACTTGCAAGGGTCACGGCCAAGTCATGTGGCCGTGTCCCTCCAACAAGGTGCAACACGGCCAAGTCAAGCTCCACTTGGCCGTGTCTCTCAATCAAAGAAGAAGAAAGAAGAGTCAAACAGAAGTGGACACAGGCAAGGGACACGGCCAAGTCACCTGGCCGTGTCCCTTCAAAAGACACTCACACGGCCAAGTCACTTCTGACTTGGCCGTGTCCCTCATGAAAAATACGCGCAACAAATTTTAAAGCCGACGTTTGTTATAAAAGGAAAAAAAAGAAAGTTAGGGTTGGGTGTCGACGATTTGGAACAGATTTTGAGCCGTCAAGAGAGTGAACTGAGGGTTTTAACATTTGTTTTCTTGATTTTGATTTCACTTTGGATTAAAACTAGTTTAGATTAGATTGTTCTAGCCATTGATACATCTTTCTTGCAAGATTTGAACAAGAGATTCTTCAGAAACTTCAAGGAGTTGTAATTTGGTTTTGTTCTTGAACTTTATCTCTTTATTTTCATTGAAATTGCATCTATGAACATTATAATGTCTAATTTGATTTCTTTGAATATTAATGAGATGAGTATGCTTGAAATCATTATGAACTAATTTGATCTAGTCTAGGGTTTGTATGGAACTGCTATGATTGTATGAATTGGTTGTTACTCTTAACTCAATTATTTCTTTAAGCCTTTATTGAATGAATTATTGCTAATATATATATTTGATTGACCATCAATTATGCGATTTAAGGTATTAGATGATGGATTGAGAGATGAAATCTAATGCTGAAACTATTCAATTAAGGACTTAGGTGAATTAGAGATATAACCTAGGAAAGGATTATTTCAATTGGAACAAGATTATTTGAGAGAGGTTTGAATGCGAGAGCTTATTTCCTTTATTCAATTAATTAAGTTACTTGAGATTTAATCTTTGAAATTAAATTGGTTAAGAGGAATAACCGTTCATACATATAAGTAGTAGAGAAGTGCAAACCCTAGACCATTCTATTAAGTGAATCAAATCATCAGTTCAATTTACTTTTATTTGTTTTTACACTATAATCATTCTTCATTATTTAGCAATTTAAATCTCTTTATTACTTGTTAAACATAATTTGATAAGCAATTAACCACTTTAGCTTCCTTGAGAGAATGACCTTGGGGCGATCACCTTTGCTACAGCTACCTCGTATACTTGCGAGTAACGCTTTGTGGTAGAGTTAATTTGAGCGTAACAAGTTTTTGGCGCCATTGCCGGGGAAGCTAATTGGCGTAATTGTTTAAAAAAAAATTTAATTCTAGATTATTTTTCATTATTTACTTTTTATTTCATTTGTCTTTTGCTTTTAATATTTCTTTTTCTAGACATTTTTGTTTATGCAAGGCAGGAGATCACTTGAAGGAGAGCTACATCCTTTTATTCTAGAAATTCAGAGAGTGAAAAGGAGCAGAGAAGAATTTGAGCTCTACACCGGATTTGATACTTCAGAGGAAGACACTTCTGAATTTGAGACAGATTCTGCACAATCAGTTAAAATGGCTGAAGAAAGACAAAGGACGATGAGAGACTTTGCTAGACGTGTTATTGGAACCTCCACTTCTTGCATAAGACTGACAGATGCAGCAAGAAATTATGAGTTGAAGAACATTCACTATAACATGATGCCATCATTCTATGGAGTTCCAAATGAAGATCATTTGAACTTTATTCGGGATTTCTACTCCACCCTCAACACTTTTCCTTTGGGAGGACTAATAGAAGATCGGTTGAGGATGAGATGTTTCCCTTATACTTTGAAGGAGAGGGAAAAGAGCTGGCTCATGATGTTGCCTGAAAATTCACTGACAACTTGGGAGCAAGTTTATAACAAGTTCATGGGCAAGTTCTACTCACATCAAAAGACAGCTGAGTTGAGAGGGAAGATTGCTACATTCTCTCAATTTGAAGGAGAGCCATTTCATGAGGCTTGGGACAGATTCAAGATGCTATTGATTCAGTGTCCACATCATCACTATCCACTTCAACTTCTGAACCAGTTTTTCTATGATGGTCTAACCCAGCAATTTCAGAACACTGTTGATAATGCAGCTGGGGGAGCCATGGGAGAAAAGACAGCAGCTGAAACCTATGATATCTTTGAGATGTTGGGAGCTAATTCTCAACAAAAAAATGTAAGGGGAAGAAGTAAAGGGGTGAATCAACTAGAAGCCAATAGTGAGATGGTCAATCAGATAGCTGAGTTGACAAAGCAAGTGCAGATGCTGAATATGAAGAACAATATTTCTTCAGCCACTCAAGAAGTTTGTGGAATCTGTGGAACTCTGGGGCATGGAGCAAATATTTTCCCCTCTGCATATGAGTCCTATGGGACTGAAGCTGAGCAGGTCAATGTTATGGGAGGATTCCAACCAAGGGCCAGAAATGATCCTTACTCCAACACTTACAACCCTGGTTGGAGGAATCACCCAATTTTTTCTTGGGCAAAGAATAATTCTCAGCAGCCTTTCCATTTGCTCCAAAGTCAGAACCAAGAGCAGGGTCAAACCTCAAATCAAGGGAAGTCTAGGATAGAGAGCTTGGAGGAAAGTTTACAAGCTTTTATCCAAGTCAGTGCTAAAAATCAAGAGGTGACCAACAAGAGACTGGATTCACTAGAAGCATCTTTTAAGAAGGTGGAGACACAAGTTGGACAACTTGCACAACAGATGAAGATTCAACAAAAGGGGAAGTTCCCAAGTCAAACTGAGCAGGCACAATCAGTGACTATTCTTAGAAGTGGTAAGGAAATTTATAATAATGTTGAAAATGATTCTGTGAATGCAGGTAATAAAGAGAACAAGGAGGAAGGAGAACCAAAGAACAAAGATGCTGGAGAAAGATCAATGGAGAAGTCCCCTACAGCAGATCTACATAAAGCAAGCAATCCATACCGGCCACCTGTACCATTCCCCAGCAGGTTGAAGGATGATAAACCAGATAAGCAATTTTCTAACATCTTCAACATGCTGTCTAAGGTAAGTATTAACTTACCCTTACTTGAGGCAATAAAGAACATGCCGGCTTATACCAAGTTCTTCAAGGACCTAATCACCAAGAAAAAGAGGTATGAGATGAATGAAAAGGTGATAGTTTCAGAAGTAGCTAGTGCTGTTCTGCAGCATAAACTACCTCCCAAACTAAAGGATCCTGGAAGCTTTATAATTCAAATTTCTGTGGGGAATCGGAAAGGAACTGAAGGCATGTGTGATCTAGGAGCTAGTGTGAATTTAATGCCTTATTCTGTGTTTAAAGAATTAGAACTAGGGGAGCTTAAACCGTCAAAAATGGTGTTGCAATTAGCTGATAGGTCTTTTAGATTCCCGAAAGGGGTTATAGAAGATGTGTTAGTTAAAGTTGGTGGTTTGATAGTACCTGTGGATTTCATTGTTCTTGACATGGAAGTAGGTAATTCTTCACCATCTGCACACACCATTTTGCTGGGTAGGCCTTTTATGGCGACTACCAACACTTTGATAGATGTTAAAAATGGAAAATTATCAATGACTGTTTTGGGACAAACTGTGGAATTTTCTATTTTTAACGCTTCTCCCATGCCTACAACTGCTTTATATGAGGAATGTTCTTTAATTAATTGTGTTGAAGCAGTTGTTTCAGATGCTTTCTTGCAGACAGGTTCCCTAAATAAATTGGAGCTGACATTGACTTTAGAAGAGGAGGTTAAACCAGTGGGGAAGACCCAAAGATGCCTTAACCCAAAGGCATATGAGAGCTCGAGGAATTATAAGGATCACAATAAAGCACTTCAAGACAGATTTATTGGGCATCAGACATTGAGTCCAGGTATGAAAGTTTTACTTTTTAATTATCGACTCTGTCTATTTCCAGGTAAATTCAAGTCAAGATGGAGTGGTCCTTTCGAGGTAAATAAGGTATGTCCTTCTAGTGCTATTGAATTGCTAAACTCTAGAACCAAAAAGATTTTTAAAGCAAATAGACATAGAGTTAAGCCATACAAAGAAGGATTTCAAGAAGTGAGGATCAGTGACAGCACTTTGATCCATGATTCCTAGTCTTGCATGATGTCCAGCTTTATGACATTAAAGAAGCGCTAAATGGGAGGCAACCCATTAGTTTGAATTTCTTTTTCATAGTTATAATTTTATATTTTGCAATTTTGATTTTATGTTTAGTTTGAATAAATAGAAACCCTAAAGCTCTCTTGCATTTTGTTTTTGAACATCTGTGTTTGAAAGTTAGGTTTTGCCTCACCAGGTACGATGGAAGACAGGTTGTACTTAAACTCTTTTTCTTTATTATTCTTTTTTTCCATTGAGGACAATGTAAATTCTAAAGTGTGGGGTAATCTTTTGGCTTTTCTTTAATTTTTGTTTTATTTGTCTTGTTTTGTTTATTGTGGTTGTTGTGCATGGCATAATTGTTGAAATCTTATTGATCTTTTCTGTGATTTTAGCATTGTAGTTGAGACTTTAGTATCAGCATAGTAATGAGCATTTGAATTCATTCAGGATCAATTTCACATTCTGCAATTCATGACATATAAATCTTTGAGAACCCACATTTGTGAGTTTTGAGCCTTATAGATTAAATGATTGATTTTCTTTTCTTAAGTGTGCACCTTCATGATTTTGCATCTCTAGAGCTTGCTTTTGCATACTAATTGAACTCACATTATGATTTAATTTCAAGTTTTAAAATGATGAAGGCGAATTAGGTTAACCCTTTAGCTTAAAAAGACCTCCCTTAATAGTGAATTCCTTAGTGAGCCAAGTTGAGCCTTTGACCTTTTCTTGTTTGATCAACACAATTCACAGCTCAACTTTCTCTTATTATCATCATACCTATGCATTAAGGAATGGAGTTTTATGATTTGACAATAGGGTAGTTTATTTCAAAGTGTGGGGTAAGTAAAAAAAAAATTGTATTGCTATTTGGGGTTGAAATGCATACTTTGCACATTGTGTTGGATTAAGAGTTGATTATTCCTTTCTTCTACATTTTAAGCTAGATGTTCTATGCAAGTTTATATTTTGTATATATATATTAAAAAAATGATAAAAGAAAAAGAAAAAGAGAAAATAAATAAAATAAAAAAGAGATATATATATATACAAAAGTCAAATATGTTCTAGCATTGGTTATCAAAAGAGGAATGTCGACTCATGTATTTTTCTTTGAGTATGCAAGTATGTGAGGTATCAAGGGTTGGTGAGTATGCTATTTGAAGGAGTTATGAGTTTCTTAGCAAGAGTAGTGTCTAATTTAGATACTCCATTTCTTGATGCTCTTAAATGTCTTTTCTCACACCTTTACCTTAGCCCCATTACATCCAAATGAAAGACCTTCGGATTATTTCTTGAGAAAATCAGTGAGGGAGATTGGATAATTAAGCAAGTTTATGGTAGTATGCAGTCATGAGTGGTTTGAGTGATTAACCTTTGAAATCGAGTGAAACACTTAGATGAGAGATAAGATTTGTATGTCTGAATTAATGAATGGGTTAAGAAATCTTGGATTGAAGTAAGATGCAATTATCTATGTCTGAGTCTTAAAGTATTTCATCTTATATGTTGGAATTATAGTTAAGGTTGTGTGAGTTTTTAATTTATGCCATGTGAATTTGCTTGAGGACAAGCAAAGTTGTAAGTGTGGGGTAGTTGTTTTGTTAGTTTTTGTCATAGATTTGTAGTTTGTTTATTATGATAATTATTGTATTATTTAGGTATTTTGTTAGTTTTTATCGGTTTGTTTAGTGTTTTCATTAATTTTGATAGTTTTAGTTTATTTTAGTGTTTATGTCGTTTTTGATCTGGTTTTTAGTATAGTGTTTATGTTTTGTTGGTTATTGTTTATTTACTTTTTGTTTAAAGTTTGTTTGATGTTTTGTTTTAGGTTAAAAAGCCAAGGAACCAAGACTGAAGGAGGATTGCACAGTAGCTGACACAGGCTGAGGACACGGCCAAGTCACTGGCCGTGTCTCATATTCAGCTAAAGATGGAAATCAAGCACAGAGAGAGACACACTCAAGGGACACAACCAAGTCTTGTGGCCGTGTCCCTCCAAAGAAGACCCACACGGCCAAGTCATCTTGACTTGGCCGTGTCTCGCCAATTCCAAAGGCAAAAGAGAGTTAAACTTCACAGAGGCAAACACTTGCAAGGGTCACGGCCAAGTCATGTGGCCGTGTCCCTCCAACAAGGTGCAACACGGCCAAGTCAAGCTCCACTTGGCCGTGTCTCTCAATCAAAGAAGAAGAAAGAAGAGTCAAACAGAAGTGGACATAGGCAAGGGACAATGCCAAGTCACCTGGCCGTGTCCCTCCAAAAGACACTCACACGGCCAAGTCACTTCTGACTTGGCCGTGTCCCTCATGAAAAATAGGCGCAACGAATTTTAAAGCCGACGTTTGTTATAAAAGGAAAAAAAAGAAAGTTAGGGTTGGGTGTCGACGATTTGGAACATATTTTGAGCCGTCAAGAGAGTGAACTGAGGGTTTTAACATTTGTTTTCTTGATTTTGATTTCACTTTGGATTAAAACTAGTTTAGATTAGATTGTTCTAGCCATTGATACATCTTTCTTGCAAGATTTGAACAAGAGATTCTTCAGAAACTTCAAGGAGTTGTAATTTGGTTTTGTTCTTGAACTTTATCTCTTTATTTTCATTGAAATTGCATCTATGAACATTATAATGTCTAATTTGATTTCTTTGAATATTAATGAGATGAGTATGCTTGAAATCATTATGAACTAATTTGATCTAGTCTAGGGTTTGTATGGAACTGCTATGATTGTATGAATTAGTTGTTACTCTTAACTCAATTATTTCTTTAAGCCTTTATTGAATGAATTATTGCTAATATATATATTTGATTGACCATCAATTATGCGATTTAAGGTATTAGATGATGGATCGAGAGATGAAATCTAATGCTGAAACTATTCAATTAAGGACTTAGGTGAATTAGAGATATAACCTAGGAAAGGATTATTTCAATTGGAACAAGATTATTTGAGAGAGGTTTGAATGCGAGAGCTTATTTCCTTTATTCAATTAATTAAGTTACTTGAGATTTAATCTTTGAAATTAAATTGGTTAAGAGGAATAACCGTTCATACATATAAGTAGTAGAGAAGTGAAAACCCTAGGCCATTCTATTAAGTGAATCAAATCATCAGTTCAATTTACTTTTATTTGTTTTTACACTATAATCATTCTTCATTATTTAGCAATTTAAATCTCTTTATTACTTGTTAAACATAATCTGATAAGCAATTAACCACTTTAGCTTCCTTGAGAGAATGACCTTGGGGCGATCACCTTCGCTACAGCTACCTCGTATACTTGCGAGTAACGCTTTGTGGTAGAGTTAATTTGAGCGTAACAGAGGTCCTTTTCAGCCGTAAGTAGTGTATACAATTTTTGATGTTTTAATTCCAGATCAAGCTCAACTTGCACATTTATTGCTTGCAAGAACTAAAACAGAGCATACTTATAAATGAAAATGAGAGATAAAATATAAAATTTAAATTTATTTAAATGAAATAAGAATATAGAATAAAACTTTAAAAATAAAATACAAGTTATAAATATTAATTATATCTACCTTATACAAGAGAATCAATAGGTGAGGAGGTTACAGAACTGGAAGAAGTTATAAGTGAAGGAGGAAAGGGAAGAAGGAAAGCTAAAACTAAGCTTGAGGTGTCTCAGTGTCTTCTGGATGAGGGAGAAGTATTTCGAATCTGCCTCTAGCATCAGAATGAGCTCTCATATATAGACAGAAGCTTTAATTCTTCACTGTTCTTGATCACATGCCTAGCACTGTAGAGGAATAGTACCCCTTCGTTACTATTTGCTTTTACTGTACCTTCACGTGTCTGAAACTGTGGATGAATAGTACCTTGTCAGAGGTACTATTTTCTTTACTGTGGAGAACTGTGGATGAACAGTTCTTCTGACTTTACTGTTGGAATACCTCTGGTGAATACTGTTTGATGAACAGTATCTTGTCAGTGGGCACCGCCTTTATTGACTTTAAAAAACTGAGTGGAGAAATTAGGTTTCTCCTACCTTTAATCAGATGAATTTGAATCAGATTCAACTTCTGATTCGATTTTCTTTTTACTTTTCCTTATTTTTTCTTTCTTTTCTCTTTCTTTTTCTTTATTTCTTTTTTCTTTTTCTTTTTCTTTACTTTTTCTTTACTTTTTCTTTTTCTTTTTCTTTTCTTTTTTCTTTATCTTTTTTCTTTATCTTTTTCTTTTCTTTTTATTTTTTCTTTACTTTTTACTCTAATGGGGGATAATATACCATAGCAGTCATCTTCATTACTGGGACTGTAATTCGAGTCAAATGTCTCGGTGGAGGATGACGTCATGGATGATGAAGAAGTATCCGAAGAAAAGGAAGGAGATTTTCTTCTTCTGGATGGAGCTTTAGATTTTTTAGAATGGGCTTTAGTGGAAGATCCAGCAGAGCAGGTTCTGCTGGGCTTAACGGGCTTAGAGGTTGAAGGAAGAGATTCAACCATCTGTTCCATTAAGGCTTTATATTCTTCTGCAAACTTGGCGGCTGCAAGAAGGGCTATATTTTAGGCTCTTTGAGCTCCAAATGAGGCTGATAGCTTTGGATCAATGCCACTATGATTCCTCATTAAGAGCCATTTTTTAACAGTTTCCTCTGTGGTGGAATTGCGAAAGGTAGTCTACCATTTGACTTTAGACTTTCTCAATACAACAGGGATCATAGTACCTGACTGAAAGGAGGTGTCAAGGTACCATTGGTATACCCATGGTATATTAAAAGTCATACAGAAAAGAAGAAGAGGAGGAAATCTCTTCTCATAAGGTGTTGGATTTAAATGGGCTTTATAATACTGGAAAGCTAATAGGACTTCTTGTGGAAGACATCTTTCGTCATTACCATAATAGTGCCACCAATCAACAAACCAGCATGGAAGATTGGTTAATTTTATATTGGACTCACAATAGATAAGCCAGAAGTGAGTTTTTCCAGGGTTTTGGAAAAACAAGGCTTTAGTCAAGGCATCAATGTAATCCCAATAATTATATGAAGAACAATGATCTTTAGAATGAAGGGTTTTAAATTGCATAGGAGTGTGCAAAGGTCTTCCCTAATCAGAAGGATGGAGGATTCCCTTAATTTTAAAAGAGGAATAGGCAATAAGAGCCTTATCCTGCTGATTATAGTTGTGTTTTAAAAATAGTGAACCAGAATCCACAAAAATATTAAGATAATACTCTTGGGTTTTAGAAAAATCTGTTGGTTTGAAAAACCATCCTTTAGGGTAAACAGAACTAATAATAGTCCATGGGTTATGCTAAGCAGGCCCACTTTCAATAATTAATTCTGTAAAATAAGAATTTTTATGAAACCATACAGATCTCTGTTTTAATGGAAAGTTTGATGAAACACTTTGAGTTGAAGATTTTGAAACATCCAACTCAGTTTTAGAAATATTTTCAGATAGGGTTTTTTGAGAAGAAGATTCTCCTATCTCAATTTGATTTTTTAAATAAGGGATCAGAGAGTCTTTACCTGGAACCCCTGGAGGAGGTTCATGTCCCATTTTTAACAAAGCTTTAATCACTTCAGGTGATTGGGCCAGCTGGGAGACCCAAAGCTCAATATTTTCTTTATCTTCTTCTTGGACAGCATCAGCCCAAGACTTTATTGGTTTAGGTTTAAGAATACTATCTGAATGATCAGATAGGGCTTTAAGAGAATCACTCTCTAGGGTTTCTTTAGCTTTATTGGTCATTTTCTTCTTTCTCCCCATGATTCCTGAGAAGGAATTCACGAGTAAGAAAATCAGGTAAACTATTATTTTCTCCTTTAATAAATTCAATATCAAAATCAATATACTCAAAATAGCTTGCCATCTAGCAAAAATTTATTTTGATGCATGGTTTTTAACATCTTTTTACAAAATATCTTTTGCACTTTTACAATCAATTCTTAATAAAAAATTTTGATTCAATAAATCAGATTGAAATTTTGAAATGCATAAAACAATACTCAAAATTTCTTTCTTTATAGTAGAATAGTTTAATTGGGTTGGACTCCAATGTCCTGAATAAAACTGGACTATGGTTTCTCTACCCTCTTTAACCTTTTTAAAATCCCACCAAAACCTATATTTGATGCATCAGTTTCTACTATCTTAGAAGCTAATTGATCAGCTATATATAAGCAAGGAATGGTTTTAACTAAGTCTTTAACTTGTCTAACTATACCAGAATGGACCTCAGTCCATGGACCTGGGTTTTTCCTTAATCTATCATGCAAAGGTTTAATAGTTCTATTTAGGTTGGAAAAGAATTCTATAACATAATTCAGACAACCTAAAAATCTTTGAAGTTGGGCTTTATTTATTATCTGGTCAGGAAACTTATTCCCAAAGGCTAAGTTTCTTTCTATAGGTTCTATAATTTCCTGTTCTATATTATGTCCTAAGAACCTAATCATAGTCTGAAACAGAGACATCTTTGTTTTACTTAATACTAAACCATTATGTTTAATTACCATAAAAAAATATTTTTAAGTGTTTAAAATGTTCATCTATAGTTGTAGAATATATTAATACATCTTCAATGTATACAATACAAAATTTAGTATATGGGTTAAATATATCATTCCTTACTCTCTGAAACTCAGAGGGTGCATTTTTTAATCCAAAAGGCATAACATTCCATTCATACTGTCCAAATGGAACAGTGAATGCAGTCTTATACCTATCTTTAGGATTAATCTGGATTTGCCAAAATCCTGATTTCATATCAAATTTACTAAAAATATTAGCTTTATATAATCTTCCTAATAAATCTTTTTTATTTGGAATAGGATACCTAATCCATTTTAAAGCTTTATTTAAAGGTTTATAATTTAGTATTAATCTAGGTGCTCCTCTTTCTATTTCAGAGGCCTTGTTTACATAAAATGCAGCACAAGACCAGGGGCTTCTAGACTTTGTAATTAATCCTTTATTTTCTAAATAATTTATCTCTTTTTTTTAAAATTCAATTAAATCAGGCGCCATCTGAATGGGCCGAGCTTTAGTTGTAATAGACTTCTCATCAAAGCCTATTTCATATGGTAAGTCAACCATATGTTGCTTTCTATTCCAAAATGCATTTGGAATATCAGCACATAAATCTTTTTCTATTTGCAATTTTAATTTATTAATTTTATCTTGCATAAATTTATTATTTAACTGTTCATTTATTTTTATAAATGGTATCTATTTTTTAAATTACAAAGTTGTTCAGACTTTGCTTTTATAAGTGCATTTATTTGTAATTCATTTATTGAGTGTGCCTTTAAAAGATTTAAATTTCTCTTTTTTGGTTTTTCCAAAAATGGAAAAATTATCTTTTGATTTTTTACTTTAAAACTTATACTATCATCATTTACAGAATAAGGTGTAATTAGATTCATAAATGGTGTTCCTAAGTTTACCATATGATGAATGTTGGTTAAAATAAATATATTTTTTATTTCTAAGTTCTTATCTATTATTGATGCTTATGCTTTACCAAGTATATTTAATTTAGATTTATTTGCTGCAGATAAACTTTCCTTGGTTTCTTGCCAAAATCTTTTTGGTACTAAACTAGGTTTAATGCAGTTTAAATAAGCTCCTGTATCAAATAATGCTATAGTTTCTATGTTATAATTATCTGAAAATTTTAATTTTATTTTTATTAAATATTTCCTAGATGTTATTTCATGCAACATAAAAATAAATTATCAGGAATTTTGTCTTTACTAATTAAACTAATTTCATTATTATCATTATTTTCTTCTTTACTAATTATCTGTTCAATATCTTCTTCTTCTTCATCAGAAGAAGTCGAATTTAGCAATGATTTTATTATCTTTGAATCAATTTCATGTTTATTCTTTAATTCTTTTAATTCTAATTTAATTTCTTTAATTTCTTTTTATAAATCATTTATGGTTGGTTTGTTTTTTACTGTTTTATTTTTATTTAGTATTGTGGTTAAATCATAAGTTTGTTTACTAGTACTAGGTAATATAGAATGTTTAGGTTTATCATTTTCTAATATTTTATTTAGCTTTTTTTCTTGAATTTTAGGATCACCTATATATTTTATTGCTTCTAATATAGATTCATGTTCTTTAGTTAACACATTTAATGATTTACTACTATTTTCAGAACTAGTTTCTATTCCTATATCATCTATTTGATTTATCTCTTCAGAATCTGAATAATCTTCAAAATCTGAATAATCTAAATATAATTCATGAATTTTATTTATTACAGATTCTTCTAGATTTAATTCTTGTAATTTTTTTTATCAAATTTACAAAATCTTGATGTGTGGCCTTTTCTTCCACATTTATAACATGTTAAATCTTTATATGATGTAAATTTTTTATCTTTTTGTTTATATGTCTTTCTACTAGGTTTTCTATATTTATAAGGTTTATAAGGTTTCTGTTTCTTATAATAATCATCTTTATCAAATTTCTTCTTATAATTCTTTTTGTGATATTTTTTATAAGGTTTTTTATATTTTGTAGTAGAACATTGTCCATTACAATCTTTATCTTTTTGTGTTATGCTATAATCAAATTGTTTGCAGAAAGAACCTAACTCTTGTTTAGTCTTTCTCATTTCATATTTTAAAGATTTTTAAAGTTTTATATCTTGACAAAGTTTTAATCCTTCTTTTTGAACTATACTAAACAATTGTCCATAGGTCAATAGGTCATAAGGAATAGGATTTCCATATTCCTGTTTTATATGGTTTCTAACTTTCTCTCCTAGGAAAAAGGGTAGCCCTGCTAAGAATTTTTCCTTCCAGAAAGCCTTATTAGAATCTTCTCTAAGCATTATCCTAGTTAGGAAAGTTGTTTTATAAAACTGAAAGCCACTAAGTTTCTTACACCTAAGATTACTTAGTAGTTCAACATTTTTATCCTTTAAGTGAGTAAGATCACCTCTAAAATGAAGTGATATAGTCAAGATTAGTGTTGCCACTGCATCTTAAATAGTATCACCATATTCATTTAATATAGGTATACCATCTTCATAAGTTTTTATAGCATTTAAGATTTCTAAATGTTGTTCATCAGTGAGATGATTATCCCACCAACCTTTAAGTTGACCAGTAAAGCTAGCTATGAGGAGTTCAGCTATAGTTTTATCTAAGGTATCTGTTTGGGTTCTATAAGCATTGGCAGCCATTGTCATCTACTGTAGAAGACTCAGAATATTGTATTCTGATAGGCTATCAATGTCCATTCATCTACTGAAGAGGCATTATATTTATACTGTGTCAATGTATTAGGTTTGTCTGTTATACCTAAGTCTGGGGCAGACATTCTAGGCACTATAGACTGATTATATGTTATACGATTTATTTGTGGTTCTAAGGCTTTATTAAAGGTTTCAATATCTTCATATTCAGGCTGAGAATCCTCAGCTGATTCTGATTCTTGTTCTTGGGTGACTATACTTATAGTTTTAGATACTTTAGATTGAGGTGTTTCTTAAACTACATGTTTTGACCCAGAAGAAGAGTCAATTTTACTTAATTGTTCTTTAATTGCCTTAACAAAGTCAGAATCTTTAGATTTGACTTCCTTTTGTCATGTTTTAGAAACTTCGAAAGGTTTAAAAACATGGGACTTAAGTTTTTTATCTTTTACATCTTTTTCAATTTTTACTATTTTACTTTCTTTGATAGTATCCTCTATTCTGTTTAATTGTTGTCCTATAATCAATAGGTGTGCATTACTAAAATTATTTTGTTCTAATATTTTTCTATTAGGGTCATCTTCAGATACTATTTTAAATGGTGCTATATTTATTTCCTTATCTCCATGTAGGAATATACTTGATGTTTTAGGTGGATGTTCACTCTGTATTAATTTATCTTTTACTTTCCATTCTGTATCTTTATTCCTAATAGTTACTGGATTTATTAATTTTTCTGCTTTAAGTTTTCCTTTATAAATTCTTTTAAACCAATCAAAGAATTTCATATTAACTTCATAATATTTTATAAAGTCAACATATTCTTCTTTAACTGATTCAAGGTCTTTTACTTTATTTATCACATTTTCTAATTTATCTTTATTTTTAATTGCTGTTAATTCTTTATTTAACCTATCATAATTAAAAACAAATTCTTTATTAATCACATTTAATTCTATATCTATGTTTGCTACATTTTCTGTCATAAAAGAAGCTGTAGGTGACATAGGTGGAGAGGGAGACTGTTCTATATTCTGAGGTTGATTATAATTAGGGTTTGGTTCCAAAGGGTTCATTGTTCCTGTTGGATTATAATATAAATGTGGTACTGTTGTACTATAGTCTACACCTTTTAATTTATTACTAGATTCAGGTATATCTGATGTAGAATATCTAGGCTTTACTACTGTTTGCAATACAGGTTTAGGTTCATTTTCTTTATATGAGGCGTATATTGCAGAAGGTAACTGTGAGGTTCTACCTATATCTACTGTTGAAACAGAGGAGGAAGAGTCTGAATACCTACTGCTTACACTATGTCTACTAAATTTTAATTTAACTTTTCCATCTTCATACTGTTCAATTTTACTAAGTTCTATATTGGGTTTAACTATAGTCTTTGGTTCAGGAAGAGGAACAGCGTCCTCTAAGATCCATTCATTAGGGAGACTAATATCTTTCCACTGAATAGTCCTAGGGATTACTGTATTAGCTTTACTTAAATCTGTTTGTAAAAATTTAGTTTCTCCTAACTTAGGTTGCATTATATATTTCGTAGCAAAGGCAGATATCATTGCTTTATACTTTATTTTATACATTAATGCTACAGGAATAGATCCTTCAAGCATTTTATAATTATGTATTTTAATTTCCAATACTATACTTTTTAATATATTTGGATCATTTAATGAAATTGTTATATCTGAAAAACAGTCAAATGAGATAGGTCCACTACTCAGACTGGTCTCTATAGTTCCTAATAATGAGTCATTAAAATTTACAAGACTAGCATCTCTGACAACTGCCAAGATACTAGTATTTAATCCTTCTCTAATTAAAGGTTTTATATCTATTTGTACTAATCCTATATGTATATACTTGTATTTTTTTATTTTTATGATGCTTTATTGATTCTGCAGACAATAGAGTTATTTTTTCAAAGGGTTTATTTAATTGTACATCCCTTTCTTCAGCTTTAATTATATAATAATTTTTAAATATATTTAACTTAGGTATTTTATAAATTTGTTCTTTATCTATGTTTGGTATTACCCAATTATCAATTGCTTTATTAAAGTCTTCTAAAATTACTTCATTTCTGTTTACAATCCTTTTAACTTCTGTTGACTTAGAATTATCTGATTTAGTTGTACTGGCAGATTTACACAAAAATGGTTCCATTTTTAAATTTTTGAAAAATAGATTTTAAAGTTTATTAATGTTGGTTTTGGTAGCGACCACTGACTTACTGCCCTAAACGCCTGTCCGTCGGCTAACACGGGTCTTACTGCATATCCAATACCTAGACAACACTAAGTCTACTTCTAGATTTATAAATCAAAGATTTAACTATGAAACAATTCTATATCTATCTACCACCACTCCTAAAAGAAGATGGCTCTGATACCAGCAAAACGTAAAGGATCTTTGACAGGGGATAGAATAATTTTAGGATCTTTGACACTAAGTCCACTTCTTATTCATATTTATATGAATTCATCGTTTTGAGTAAAAAAAAGTCACAACAACATATTTATATAGAAAGAGAATTTATTTTTATGATAAAAGAAGTGTATTATTTAATTAAAGTTAATTTTGTGAATTGACAAAAAATTATATGCTTGGAATTTATAAAAATTATTTTTAAATTAATTGATATAACTTTTACCATAGAAAAATATATAGTTTTAAACTGAAATTTTTTAGAATTTATTTTTACCTCTATTGTCCAATTAACTTTTTTATATAAAATATAATTATAAAATCTTTTCTTAAACTAATTCTCTCTTCTTTTTTCTCTCTTGTCTCTCACTACATAAGTTTCAAATTTTTATTTTTAAAATCTATAAATTTCTATGTCATTAAATGTATTAATATTTTTTTATTTTATTTATTTCTCTCTAAATATATGGAAAATGAATATACTCGAAAATTCATATTTAGAATTATAATTGCATTAATTGTGTTAGAGATGAAACTTTTCATAATTTATTTTATATATTTTTTCTAATTAATTCACATTATTGAATGGTGAACTAAAATATTTTAATAGTTATTAAATTTATTATTTAAAAATAAAAAAAAATATTCTACAAAAATTATGAATAATAACTGATAAGACCATATTTTGCATATAATTTTATGATTATTCTAGTTGTATTTTTAGTATTATCAATTGAATTTGATCAATTTTTATTGTGAATGCTAGAATATTCATCATTTCAAGTATAAAGTTATAAGTATGAAGAAATAACTTATTTTGGCTAAAAATCATAGAAAATGAAAGAAGAATAAAAAGGATGTCAAAACAAGCTCAAAAATGAAAGAAAATGAACTTACATGGTCTTATAAATCATGATACATGATTTTGAACTTGAAAATGGAATTAAAGATGAGAAATCAAGAGGTCTAGTCGTTTTGAATCCCAGGGCCATGGCTGTCAAAAAGCCATGGCCATGGGATTCGATTTGAAGCTGTCCAAATTATTCAATGATAGAAATTGCAAGGGCAGAAGCATATTAAAGGCCACGACCGTGGGGCTCAAAAGCCACAACCATGGCATTGATTTTGGCTCTATTTTGAAGAGATTTTACATATTTCAGAAGCAAATCAAAAGCCACAACCATGACACTCAAAAGATACGACCGTGGGATTGAGTTCTCTACTGCCCGAACTAAGAAAGAGAAGAAAATTCAAAGTTGGGAGCCTCCACTTACATGTAACGACCGTGGCATTGAAAGACCATGACCGTGGCATTGAAAGACCATGATCGTGGCCTACATTGTCGACCATTTTACAGCTGTAAAGTGCTCAAACCGTCCAATCCAACTCAGATTACGACCGTGGCACTCAAAAACCACTACCGTGGGGCCAAAATTCATGACTTTGAGTAGAAAATTGGGTAGGTGCTGAACCAAACAAGATGTGGCCTAACCTTTTTTAGTTTTTTTTCCTCTAATGAAGCTTCCAAACACTCTATTTAAACACACTTCGTCTAAGGTTACAATAAATGAAAGATTTACAAGAATTAGATTAGATTTATATTCAAGAAATAAATAAAGTTTAGAGTTTTCTCAAGAAGGAGAGTGAAATTCTAGTTCAAGCAGAAATTCAAGTTCCAAGTCAAGTTCTTCTTCAAAGAAATAGAGTTTGATATTTCTTGTTCTTTAAATTATGTTTTTAATGCCTTCCTTTCATTGAATTTATCATGGAGTTATAAATATCTATTTGAATTAATTTAGTTTATTCTTAAATTATTTTGTTATCTTTATTCTTAATGCTTTAATTATTTGGCCAATAATTAATTGAATTGAGGTGTTGTGTGATGGAGCAAGAGTGGAAGCATAACATTAGTCTATAGAGATAACAATCTTAAGGAAGTTTTTCACTTAGAGAAAAGGTTAAACACTTAAGAGGATGATTAAAAAATTTTCACAAAACCTAATGAATTGGTTTGATTATTTGTGATCACGAGAGTAGACATAAGGATTAAATTGATATTAGTTCTAGTACTTGAGAAAGACTTTAACTTAATTTAGGAGAATTTAACCATTAATGAAAGGAAAACTAAATTAAATCGATACTTTAGAAAACCCATGATAAATCAATAAAGGTGACTTAACCCTAAGTTTCATAACATTAGATTTAATTCAAAGTAATTTGTTTTGCTTAATCATAAATCAAATTTTATCGTCCAAATAACATTTAGTTTTAATTGATCAGTGTTGCGCTCGAATTAACTCTACCACAAAGCGTCACTCGCAAGTATACGAGGTAGCTGTAGCAAAGGTGATCACCCCAAGATAGTCTCACAAGGAAGCTAAAGTGGCTAATTGATTATCAGATTATGAATAACAAATAAAGAAGAAAATTTAAATTGTTAACTAATGAAGAAGATTGATTGAAGTTTAAAAACGAATAAAAGTAAATTAAGCTGATGTTTTGATTTCACTTGATAGAAAGGTCTAGGGTTTGCACTTCTCTACTACTTATATGTATGAACGGTTATTCCTCTTAACTAATTTAATTTCAAAGATTAAATCTCAAACAACTTAATTAATCGAGTCAAGAAAATAAGCTCTCGCATTCAAACCTTTTTCAACTAATCTTGTTAAAATTGAAATAATCTTTTTAATAGGTTATATCTCTAATTCACCTAAGTCCTTAATTGAATTGTTCCACTATTAGACTTCATCTCTCAATCCATCATCTAATACCTAAAACACATAATTGGTGGCCAATCAATTATATTGATAATATTTCATTCAATCAAGGCTAAAGAAATTATTAGCTAAGAGAATAACCAATTCATTCAATCATAGCAGATCCATACAAACCCTAGACTAGATCAAATTAGTTCATCATGCTATCAAACATACTCTTCTCATTAATGTTCAAAGAAATCAAATTAGACATGATAATATCCATTAATACAATTTCAATGAAAATAAAGAGAATAAGTTCGAGAACAAAACCAAGTTACAAACTCCTTGAAGCTTCTGAAGAATCTCTTGTTCAAATCTTGCAAGAAGGATGTATCAATGGCTAGAACAATCTAATCTAAGCTAGATAAAACAAAGTGTAATAAAAAATCAAAGAAAAACTAAGTTATCAAAACCCTAATCTCTTTGATGGCTCAATCTGCTCTCAAAATCGTCAACCCCTAAAACCCTAGCTTCTTTTTCCTTTTATATGAAACGTCCGCTTTAAAATCCGCTACGGCTTTGGTTCATGAGAGACACAGCCAAGTTGGATGTGACTTGGCCATGTGGGTGCTCTTTGGAGGGACACGGCCAGTGACTTGGCCGTGTCCCTTGCTTATGTCTTCTACTGCTTGCTTTTTTCTTCTTTTCTTCTTTGGTTGAGTGACACGGCCATGTTAGAGGTGACTTGGCCGTGTTGGACCATTTTGGAGGGACACGGCCACTGACTTGGCCGTGTCCCTTGCCTGTGTTTGCTTCTGTGAGATTTTAGTCTTCTTTTCCTTTGGACCTAAGTGAGACACGGCCAAGTCAACCAATCTTGGCCGTGTTTGAGCTTCTTTGGAGGGACACGGCCACTGACTTGGCCGTGTCCCTTGAGTGTGTCAACTACTGTGTCTTGACTTCCTTTTTAACTTGGTATGGGACACGGCCAGTGACTTGGCCGTGTCCTCTACCTGTGTCAGCTACTGTCCCTCTTTTCCTTCAATTTGCTTCCTTGCCTTTTTTAACCTAAAAAAAAACTCAAACAAACTGTAAATAAGAAGTAAATAAACAATAACCAACAAAACATAAACACCATACTAAAAACTAAATCAAAAACGACATAAACACTGAAATAAACTAAAACTACCAAAATTAATGAAAACACTAAACAAACCGATTAAAACTAACAAAATACCTAAATAAAACAATAATTATTATAATAAACAAGACACAAATCTATAACAAAAACTAATAAAACAACTACCCTACACTCAAAACTTTGCTTGTCCTCAAGCAAATTCACATGGCATAAATTAAAAACTCAAACAACCTTAACTATAATTCCAGCATATAAGATGAAATACTTTAAGACATCAGACATAAATAATTGCAATTTCCTTCAATCAAGATTTTCTTAACTCATTCATTAATCCAGACATACAAATCTTATCTCTCATCTAAGTGTTTCACTCGATTTCAAAAGTTAATCACTCAAACCACTCATGACTGCATACTACCATAAACTTGCTTAATTATCCAATCTCCCTCACTGATTTTCTCAAGAAATAATCCGAAGGTCTTTTATTTGGATGCAATGGGGCTAAGGTAAAGGTGTGAGAAAAGACATTTAAGCTGGAGCATCAAGAAATGGAGTATCTAAATTAGACAATACTCTTGCTAAGAAATTCATAACTCCCTCAAATGGCCTACTCATGAATCCCTTAATACTTTCACATACATGCATACTTAATGAAAAATACATGAGTCGACATTCCTCTAATGCTAGAAAATATATGAATTTTTGTATATATATATATATATACTCTTTTATTTTCTCTTCTTTTTTTATCATAAATAAAATTTTTTTATTTTTTATTTTTTTTAAATACATATATATATACAAAATATAACATTGCATAGAACAACTAGCTTAAAATGTAGAGGAAAAGAATAATCAACTCTTAATCAAATACAATGTGCAAAGTATGCATTTCAACCCCAAATAGCAATACCATTTTTTATTTGCTTACCCCACACTTTGAAATAAACCACCCTATTGTCATATCATAAGAACTCCATTCCTTAATGTAGGTATGATGAAAATAAGAGAAAGTTGAGCTGTGAATTGTGTTGATCAAACAAGAAAAGGTCAAAGGCTCAACTTGGATCACTAAGGAAATCAATATTAAGGGAGGTCTTTTTAAGCTAAAGGGCTAACCTAATTTGCCTTCATCATTTTAAAACTTGAGATTAAATCATAATGTGAGTTCAATTAGTATGCAAAAGCAAACTCTAGCGATGAAAAATCATGAAGGTGCACACTTAAGAAAAGAAAATCAATTGAAAATAATATCAAATTATGAGGCTCAAAACTCATACAGGTGGGTTCACAAAGATTTATATGTCATGAATTGCAGAATGTGAAAATTGATCCTGAATGAATTCAAATGCTCATCTCTATGCTGATACTAAAGTCTCAACTATAATGCTAGAATCACAAAAAAGATCAATAAATTTTCAACAATTATGCCATGCACAACACACAATAAAACACACCAAGGCAAACAAAACAAAAAGAAAGCTAAAAGATTACCCCACACTTTAGAATTTACATTGTCCTCAATGGAAAACAAGAATAATAAAGAGAAAGAGTTAAGTACAACCTGTCTTCCATCGTACCTGGTGAGGCAAAACCCTAGCTTTTCATTATAAACACAAATGGTCAAAAACAAGATACAAAAGAGCTTTAGGGTTTCCATTTATTTAAACTAAACATAAAATCAAAATTGCTAAATATAAAATTATAACTATGAAAAAGAAATTCAAACTAATGGGTTGCCTCCCATTTAGCGCTTCTTTAATGTCATATAGCTGGACATCATGCAAGACTAGGAATCGTGGATCAAAGTACTATCAATGATCCTCACTTCATGAAATCCTTCTTTATATGGTTTAACTCTATGTCTATTTGCTTTAAAAGTCTTATTGGTTCTAGAGTTAAGCAATTCAATGGCACCAGAAGGACATACCTTAGTTACCTCAAAAGGACTACTCCATCGAGATTTGAGTTTACCTAGAAATAAACTGAGTCGAGAATTAAAAAGTAAAACTTTCATACCTGGACTCAATGTCTGTCGCACAATAAATTTGTCATGCAGTGCCTTAGTGCGATCCTTGTAAACTCTCGAGCTCTCATATACCTTTGGGTTAAAGCATCTTTGAGTCCCCCTTACTGATTTCGCCCCCTCTTCTAAGGTCAGTTTCAGCTCCATTTTATCTGAGGAGTCTGTCTGCAACACAACATCTGAAACAACTCTTCAACACTATTAATTAAAGAACATTCCTCATATAAAGCAGTTGTAGGAATGGGAGAAGTATTAAAAATAGAAAATTCAACTTTCTGTCCCAAGACAGTCATTGATAATTTACCATTCTTAACATCTATTAAGGTGTTGGTAGTAGCCATGAAAGGCCTACCCAGCAAAATGGTGTGTGCTGATGGTGCAGGATTACTTCCTTCCATGTCAAGAACAATGAAATCCACAGGTACTATCAACCCTCCAATCTTAACTAACACATCTTCTATAACCCCTTTCGAGAATCTAAGAGATCTATCAGCTAATTGCAACATCATTTTGGTTGGTTTAAGTGCCCCTAGTTCTAATTCTTTATACACAAAATAAGGCATCAAATTCACACTAGCTCTTAGATCACACATGCCATCAGTCCCCTTTCCATTCCCCATAGTAAGCTGAATTATAAAGCTAATCCTTTAGCTTGGGAGGTAGTTTATGCTGCAGAACAGCACTAGCTATCTCTGAAACTATCACCTTTTCATTTGGCTCATACCTCTTTTTCTTGGTGATCAGGTCTTTGAAGAATTTTGCATAAGCCGGCATGTTCTTTATTGCTTCCAGTAAGGGTAAGTTAATACTTACCTTAGACAACATGTTGAAGATGTTAGAAAATTGCTTATCTGGTTTATCATCCTTCAACCTGCTGGGGAATGGTATAGGTGGCCGGTATGGATTGCTTGCTTTATGTAGATCTGCTGTAGGGGACTTCTCCACTGATCTTTCTCCAACACCTTTGTTCTTTGCTTCTCCTTCCTTCTTGTTCTCTTGGTCACTTGCACTCACAAAATTATCTTCAACATTATTATCAATTACCTTACCACTTCTAAGAACAGTTATTGATTGTGCCTGCTCAGGTTAACTCGGGAATTTCCCCTTTTGTTGAATCTGCATCTGGTGTGCAAGTTGCCCTACTTGAGTCTCCACTTTCTTAAAAGATGCTTCTAAGGAATCCAGCCGCTTGTTGGTCACCTCTTGATTTTTAGCACTGACTTGGATAAAAGCCTGTAAACTTTCCTCCAAACTCTCTATCTTAGACTGCCCTTGATTTGAGGATTAACCCTGCTGTTGGTTCTGTCTCTGAAGCAAATGGAAAGGCTGCTGAGCATTATTTGTTGTCCAAGAAAAATTTGGGTGACTCCGCCAACCAGGATTGTAAGTATTTGAGTAGGGATCATTTCTGGCTCTTGGTTAAAATCCCCCCATGCATTGACTTGCTCAACTTCATTCCCAAAAGACTCATATGCAGAGGGGCAAATGTTTGCTCCATGCCCTAGAGTTCCACAGATTCCACACACTTCTTGAGTGGATGAAGAAATATTGTTCTTCATGTTCAGCATCTGCACTTGCCTTGTTAGCTCAGCTATCTGATTTACCATCTCACTATTGGCCTCCAATTGGTTTACCCCTTTACTTCTTCCCCTTACCCTTTTCTGTTGAGAATTAGCTCCCAACATCTCAAAGATCTCATAAGTCTCATCAGCTGTCTTTTCTCCCATGGCTCCCCCAGCTGCATTATCAACAGTGTTCTGAAATTGCTGGGTTAGACCATCATAGAAAAACTGATTAAGAAGTTGAAGTGGGTAATGATGATACGGACACTGGATCAAAAGCATCTTAAATCTGTCCCAAGCCTCATGAAATGGTTCTCCTTCAAATTGAGAGAATGTAGCAATCTTCCCTCTCAATTCAGCTGTCTTTTGATGAGAGTAAAATTTGCCCATGAATTTATTATAAACTTGCTCCCAAGTTGCCAAAGAGTTTTCGGGCAATATCATAAGCCAGCTCTTTGCCCTATCCTTCAAAGTATATGGAAAACACTGCATCCTCAACTGATCCTCTGTTAATCCTCCCAATGGAAAAGTGTTGAGGGTGGAGTAGAAATCCCGAATAAAGTTCAAAGGATCTTCATTTGGAACTCCATATGTAATATCCTCATGTATGCCTTAGAAGTTTTGATTATGTTGTGGTTGTAAGTTGGATTGAATGTATATGTTATGTGAAGAGAAAAGAAATTGGTAAGAGAATGCTTGTGTATATGTGTTTTGGGAAATAAAATAGGGTTTAGAGAGAAGTGTATATGTTGTTTATATGGTTGTATAATTAACATATACATAAGTCAAAGGAAGAGTCAATGCAATAGAGATATTTATTTTGTGGCATGTGTAATTACTTATGTGGACATATAAGAGACAAAAGTTAAGTTATATGGAAAAGGGTGTTTTAGTAATTGCTTGGTTAAAATCTCTTGGTGGAGATTTAAAGAAGAAAAGCTTGTTGACTTTTGTTGAATTTCTTTTCTTCTCTTGTGTGTGCCGGCCATCCAAGAAGAGAAAGAGCTTGAGAGGTGTTTGAAGATCTTAACTCAAATTGAAGAAGGAATCAAGGGTTTTGGTTAGAGATTTGTGGATTTTCTTCATTTCAAGTAAGTAATCTTGTGTTTTCCTTTGTTAATTTTGAAGTTGTGTCTAAAGGAAATTGTGATTTGTTGATGTGATGATTTGGTGTGTTTGATATGTGTTTATAAGTGTTAAAATTGATGGTGAGATAAAGGATTGAATTGGTGTTGGTTTGATTGTGAAAATTGTAAGTTTAAGTGGGTTTTGATAGTGGAAGTTCAAGTGTGAAGTTGGTTTTAAGGTTTGGAGTTGATGAATGATTTAATGTTTGGTTAATGTAAGTATTATGTTAAATGTGCAAAATAAGTGTTAATGAGTTTGATTACATCCATTTGAGTGAGTTTGTGTTGGGTATTATGTGTTTAAATGCATTTGGAAGAGTTGGCCATAAATAGGGTTTGTGTTCTTGAGTGACACGGCCAAAGGCAAGGGAGAGACACGGCCAAGTCATGAAAAATTTTGGATGTGTTGGAGTGTTTTTGGGAGACACGGCCGTGTCCCCAAGCCGTGTCAGCTACTGTGGTTTTTGGTGAGAGACACGGCCACAAGCTCGGCCGTGTCACCTAGCCGTGTTGGCTACTGCCTCTTTTATAGTTGAGAGACACGGCCGTGTCCCTCAAGTGGGCTGCCCGTGTCCCTCAAATGAGTTGGATATTGTTTGATTTCTTTGTTCTTTTTGTATGGTTTTGATTCTTCAAAGATAGTTTGGTCTCTAAACCTAAACATAAACACTTTGTAAACAAAGAATGACCTAAACAAATGTATGTAGATGATACTAAACTTATGAATAATGATCTTTGGATTAGGTTTCGAAGAGATTGGGTTGCATTAACCTAAATGTGGAGAATTCTTGGAATAAAGAAATGTATAAATTGATGGGAGTAGTTCTTGAGGTAAGTACCAATACATATGATTGTATTTATTTACATGATTTGAGGCTTAACACATTTGTTTGCAAATGTGTTAAGTAGTTTACTATATTGTTAATATAATTTGACTAAGGTGATGATTGAATGAGGTGAAAGTTGTGAAGATCATTAAAAGGTAAGCATAAATCCTATTTGATTGTATATCCTTATATGTCCTTGAACCTTAACACATTTGGATGAATGTGTTAAATACTCTATTATATTGTGAATGTAAATGAATAATGTCAATTTCTATATATATATATAAAGGATGATATATGAAATGGGAAAGATAGGAAGAAATGAGGATCATTCTTAAGGTATGTGCAAATTATTATGATAAATGCTCTAATAATGAATGGTGTTTATGTATTTTGAGAAATGATGAAATGTTATGTTATATGCATTGTGAAACTTGTGAATGGCAATGTATTATATTAATAAAATACTTTGAAATGTTATATCAATGATGCTATATGTATCATATGGATTGAGATAGGATATGTTGTGAAGCCATTGTAATTGGCCATGATGATTCAAATATGATATGAAGCCATTGTGATTGGCTATGACAATTCAATTGAGATATGTAAGGCATGTTTGCCTAAATGATGATGAGAATTGTAAATGATATTGGTGATGGTATGATCAATGAATTGTGTGTCTAATATGTTATTCATTTTCAGAGTTTTGTTGTTGGTGGCATGCCTAATAGTAACAATCTCTTGAAGTTAGGTTGGAATTGATTCCTTGAAGCCTAATTGAGATGTTACAACCCTTGAAGCTAGGTTGGGTTGGTTCTTGAAGCCAAGTTGGGTTGATGCTTAGCATGCTTTGCTCCCCTTGAAGCTTGGTTGAACCTAATCCTTGAAGCCTAGTTGGGATAATGATAAATGTGATAATTAAACCAAAGCATTAACTCTGAAAGTCGAATGACATATTAGTGTTTTGGGCCCGAGTCTGTCTTTGTTGCCAATGTGAAATACAAGTGTTGAAATAAATGAATCATGATTGATGAATTGTGAATAAGATAATGTTATGAGGTATGATATGTAAATGAATAGTGGTTGATGATAATGGTTATCTTCATTAAAAATGTGATTCGTGATTGGTATGATATGTAATGTGTGTATTGCAATAGTGATTGATATGATATGTAATGTATGTATTGCAATAGTGATTGGTATGATATGTAATGTGCGTATTGCAATAGTGATTGATATGGCATGTAATGTGTGTATTGCAATAGTGATTGGTATGATATGTAATGTGTGTATTGCAATAATGATTGGTATGGTATATATAATGTGGGTGTATTAATATATTGGTGATAGATTGGGGGTTGGTGATAATATTATGTATATATATGTACATTATATATGAAATTAGCTAAGATATATGAATGATGCAATTAAAAAGAAAAGATAATATGATAAGAATTAATTATACATTGAATGGATATATCATTATATGTTAATACTTCTATACTATATGTTTACATTTTATATTTGGACTACTAAGCTCTCGGGCTTAGCGCGGGTGTGTATTCGCGCAGGTAAATAGGTGAAGATATGAAGTCTCTCATTATGCCACAAGAAGAGTAAGAGTTTGTCGAGACCAACTAGAGGGTAATGCATACATGTAATACTTTTAATTTTGATGTATTTCTGATGAGAGAGTATTTATATGTATAAATGTAATTTGGATAAAGATAATGATTTTATAAATGTTATTTAAATTAATGTATTATGGTTTAAATTCGGTTACAGGTTTTTAAAAGGTAACGAAAAGTAGCATTCTTATACTTTATATACTTACTGTATGTATACTAGGTATATGTATAGTACTTATATAGGGTATCGGAGTGTTACACCATAGAATGATGGCAGCATGTTGTAGTGAATGTTCTTCAACTCATAGTTCCTTGCTACATCTGTCAGTCTTATGCAAGAGGTGGAAGTTCCAATGACGGGTCTAGCAAAATCTCTCATAGTCCTTTGTCTTTCTTCAGCCATTTTAACAGATTGTGCAGATTCTGACTCAAAATCAGAAGTGTCCTCTTCGGTATCAAATCCTGTATAAAGTTCAAACTCCTCTCTGCTCCTTTCACTCTCTAAATTTCTGGAATGAATGGATGTAGCTCTCCTTCGAGTGATCTCTTGCCTTGCATAAACAAAAATTTCTAGAAAAAGAAATTATTAAAAACAAAAGAAAAATAAAATCAAAAGTAAACAATGAAAAATAATCTAAAATTTCTAAAACTAATAAACAATTACGCCAATTAGACTCCCCGGCAGCGGCGCCAAAAACGTGTTGCTCTCGAATTAACTCTACCACAAAGCGTCACTCACAAGTATACGAGGTAGCTGTAGCAAAGGTGATCGCCCCCAAGGTCGTCTTACAAGGAAGCTAAAGTGGCTAATTGATTATCAGATTATGAATAACAAATAAAGAAGAAAATTTAAATTGTTAACTAATGAAGAAGATTGATTGAAGTTTAAAAACGAATAAAAGTAAATTAAGCTGATGTTTTGATTTCACTTGATAGAAAGGTCTAGGGTTTGCACTTCTCTACTACTTATATGTATGAACGGTTATTCCTCTTAACTAATTTAATTTCAAAGATTAAATCTCAAACAACTTAATTAATCGAGTCAAGGAAATAAGCTCTCACATTCAAACCTTTTTCAACTAATCTTGTTAAAATTGAAATAATCTTTTTAATAGGTTATATCTCTAATTCACCTAAGTCCTTAATTGAATTGTTCCACTATTAGACTTCATCTCTCAATCCATCATCTAATACCTAAAACACATAATTGGTGGCCAATCAATTATATATTGACAATATTTCATTCAATCAAGGCTAAAGAAATTATTAGCTAAGAGAATAACCAATTCATTCAATCATAGCAGATCCATACAAACCCTAGACTAGATCAAATTAGTTCATCATGCTATCAAACATACTCTTCTCATTAATGTTCAAAGAAATCAAATTAGACATGATAATATCCATTAATACAATTTCAATGAAAATAAAGAGAATAAGTTTAAGAACAAAACCAAGTTACAAACTCCTTGAAGCTTCTGAAGAATCTCTTGTTCAAATCTTGCAAGAAGGATGTATCAATGGCTAGAACAATCTAATCTAAGCTAGATAAAACAAAGTGTAATAAAAAATCAAAGAAAAACTAAGTTATCAAGACCCTAATCTCTTTGACGGCTCAATCTGCTCTCAAAATCGTCAACCCCCAAAACCCTAGCTTCTTTTTCCTTTTATATGAAACGTCCGCTTTAAAATCCACTACGGCTTTGGTTCATGAGAGACACGGCCAAGTTGGATGTGACTTGGCCGTGTGGGTGCTCTTTGGAGGGACACGGCCAGTGACTTGGCCGTGTCCCTTGCTTGTGTCTTCTACTACTTGCTTTTTTCTTCTTTTCTTCTTTGGTTGAGTGACACGGCCATGTTAGAGGTGACTTGGCCGTGTTGGACCATTTTGGAGGGACACGGCCACTGACTTGGCCGTGTCCCTTGCCTGTGTTTGCTTCTGTGAGATTTTAGTCTTCTTTTCCTTTGGACCTAAGTGAGACACAGCCAAGTCAACCAATCTTGGCCATGTTTGAGCTTCTTTGAAGGGACACGGCCACTGACCTGGCCGTGTCCCTCGAGTGTGCCAGCTACTGTGTCTTGACTTCCTTTTTAACTTGGTATGGGACACGGCCAGTGACTTGGCCGTGTCCTCTGCCTGTGTCAGCTACTGTCCCTCTTTTCCTTCAATTTGCTTCCTTGCATTTTTTAACCTAAAACAAAACTCAAACAAACTGTAAATAAGAAGTAAATAAACAATAACCAACAAAACATAAATACCATGCTAAAAACTAAATAAAAAATGACATAAACACTAAAATAATCTAAAACTACCAAAATTAATGAAAACACTAAACAAACCAATTAAAACTAACAAAATACCTAAATAAAACAATAATTATTATAATAAACAAGACACAAATCTATAACAAAAACTAATAAAATAATCAGCACTTAGAAGAAAACTTCCTCGTGGGAATGATACTCTACTTATCATTACATTACTTGTTAATGATCTGCACACTTGCAGATAGCTAGGCTGAGTCCACAACAAGTTTTTGGCTCCGTCATCGGGGAAGCGATCATTCTAATATTGATAATATTAAGACTATTGTTGCTTTGGATATTTGTACTTTTCTGTATAAATTTCTCAATTTTTTGTTTATATGCGAAGAAATCCTAACTCAATGCTTGAACCATATAATCCAGAAATTGAACGGCTTTTTAGGAAGAATAAAAAGGAAAGAAAAGAAAAGCAAAAAGTGAAAGAAATTTCAGCAGATAATCCTACGGATACATCTAACAAAGAATCAACCATGGGAGATCCATAAAATATGACACTTAAGCAATATGCTATGCCATCTGCTCAGCCAAGATCTAGCATCGTTAAACCACCTGTGCAAGCCAATACTTTCGATATGAAACCAGTGCTTATCAATCTGATTCAACAATCAGTTTGTCATGGTTTTCCACATGAGGATGCATATGCTCACATCTCTAATTTTTTTAGAAATATGTGATGCTTTTAAAATTAATGGTGTATCTGATGATGCTATTCGTTTGTGACTTTTTTCAGTTTTTTTAAGGGATCAAGCAAAGGGTTGGTTCACTTCTAAAGCACCTGGTACATTCACTACATGGGATCAATTAACCGCTACTTTCCTAGCAAAATATTTTCCACCTGCAAAAACTGCTAAATTGAGAAATGATATCACAAGCTTTGTTCAACAAGATGGTGAAAGTTTATATGAAGCTTGGGAACATTTCAAAAATTTACAAAGAAAATGTCCTCACCATGGAGTTCCTAAATGGCTTTTGATTCAAACTTTTTTATAATAGCCTTCATCCAAATATCAAGGGCACAATAGATGCAGTAGTCGGAGGTGCAATTATGAACAAAGCTCCTTCTGAAGCAATCGATTTGATTGAAGAAATGGCATCAAACAACTACCATTGGACTTCGAAACGTAATATTCATAAAAAAAGTTGTTGGTTTGCACGAAATTGACAATTTTTCTTTGCTTGCAGCCAAGGTAGATACAATAACGAAGAAATTGGAGCATGTCAACCTTACTTCATCCTTAACTTGTGAAGGATGTGGAGGAAACCACAACAGAGATGACTGTAGAATTATAGAGCAAGTCCAATTTTTGGGCAACCAGAATAGAGGTTCAGCTTTTTCTCAAGGAAACACATACAATTAAACATGAAAAAAAATCATCCCAACCTGTCATGGGGAACCCAAAACAACCAAAATGTACCTTATCAACCTCCATACATGTGAAATCAAAACCAAGTTCTCCCTCCTTTTGAAAAACCATCATATGAGTCTACCCTTGAGAAATTCATTGGAGCAACATCAGAAAGGCTTGATAAGATGGAAAAACAATATGATAAGCTTGAATTGTGGATGGAACAACTTGCGGTCCAAAATAGAAACCTTGAAATTCAAGTTGGTCAAGTAGCAAGTTCTCTTAATACTCGACCACAAGGAGCTCTTCCAAGCCAACCAGAAATTAAACCAAGAGAACATTGTAATGTTATTTTCTGAATAGCATACAACTTGAAGATTCTTCACAAGAACCTAAAATTTGACAAATTTCTTCTTCTAAAATAAAAGAAAGTGAAGCTGAACAAGAGGATGCACCATTAAAGTAAGAGGTTAAACCTTATATGCCACCTATTCCTTTCCCTCAAAGGCTAAAGAAAAAGATGGAGGAAAATGCAAAGATTGCACTTACCGAGGAGTGCAGCCATCATCTTCAGGATAAGATCCCTTTCAAACTTAAAGATCCAGGGAGTTTTTCTATTCCTTGTAAAATTGGTGAAATTAATTTTCAAAATGCTTTATGTGATTTAGGTTCTAGCATTAGTCTAATGTCTTTTTCAATTTTCAAAAAATTAAGATTCACACAAATGAAGCCTACAAAGATGTCATTGCAACTTGCAGATCAATCAGTTAAATATCCCATGGGAATTATGGAGAGCATATGAGTTAAAGTGGATAAGTTCTATATTCCTACTGATTTTGTTATCTTGGATGTAGAAGAGGATGTAGACATTCCACTAATTTTGGGGAGATCTTTCTTAGCTAATGCAAGAGCTATAATTAATGTGGAAAGTGGGAATCTTATTTTAAAAGTAGGGGATGAATACGTAGAATTCAACATGACAACATCAAAAAACCTTTCTTTTGTAATTCAAGGCCCTACTAATGAAGCTGATACCAAGGAAGTAGATAATTTTCCTATTACTTTTGAGGCAACTCCGCAACCATCACTTGAAGGATATCAAGAGTTTGGGAAAGATTACATAGAAAGCAACATCTTGGGTGAAAAAGTGATTTGTGATCTTCCACCTTGAGGATTAACAATTATAGTCAAGCTAAAGACTATAAATTAACGCTTATTGGGAGGTAACCCAATATTTGATTTAAATTTTTGCTTTTATTTTAATTATTTTTTTTGTTATGGTTTTGCCTTTTTTTTTTTTTTTTTACTTTAGGATAAACTTGGATGGAAATGAGCTTTTGGATGGATTCTTCTTATAAAGGAAAAACAATAAAAAAATGGACATGTACACCCTCTTCTCCGCCTAATATCTAATCCACTAAGGACAGTGGCAAGCTTCAAGCTTAGGGGAGAGTTCAACTTAAGAAATTTAGTAGAGTATTCTATTCCTTTCTGAATTCATTTACTCTTTCATAAATAATTGGGATATAGGATACCTACTAAAAAATTTATTTTTTGAGCATGGTAAAATTTTAAAAAAAAAATTTGCTTGAAATCTTGCACTTGAATGATTGAGTTCATAAGAGACCAATACTTATTTGTGATTCATTGATGTTATTAAAAAAATAAAAACAAAAAAAATTGAGATAGATTTTGTGAAGTATTGTACTTTATGGATTTTGACCTGAATGCATTCTTGATTTTAGTTGAAAGTAATCGATTGTGTATGCTTACTTAGAGAGGGCTCCTACTCTATTGTCATTTATTTTTTTATTATCTTATGTCTACTCCTAGAACATGTTTAAAAGAACTTTTGAGGCGAAATTGAACCTTGCTAAGTAGAAGAAAAGATGATTTAGGCATTGTTTGTGTAATCGAATTCTTATATCCACCATATTTAAACATTGCTTTTAGTTGTCCCTTTTGAGCCAAAATTGAATATTTTTAAGCTTTCGATTCTTTTCATACATGTAGCCCTAATAACTATCCTTTTATGATTGATTATTTTTTGATATATTTTCTTACTGTAAAAGTATTTAAGCTCAATTTCATTTAGATAATATTATTGATCCTACAAATAGATATCCTAATCAAAGCTCAAGTTTGGGGAAATAATAAAGATATATGTATATCTCCATAAGTAAAGTATGTTAAAATAAGGGAGGATAAATTAAATTAAGAAAAGGAACAAACCAAATATAACTTACAGTTGGAAGATAGTCAAAAGATGAAAGACCAAGTTATTAAACATCACTATAGCCTTAACCCTTTTTGACCACATTACTAGCTTAAAAAGACCTTTTGATTTTTGTTTTTGAGTTAGCGGGGTCTATTAATGGAGAAAGTTTGATTAAACATGCATATGAGATGGGCAAGTTTCTATGAACTCTATAAAAATCTTTAATGAATGCAGAGAGTATGTGCCTATCTGAAGTGCAATAATTGATTGCAATTAGCTAAAACTTCTTGAATACATAAGGAAAAAATGATGTAAGTACAGTTATGGACCTTGATATAGAATTGAATTTTGAAACTTTATTTGTTTAAACTTTTGTATATCAAAATCCTAAGAATTCTTAACATAAAATAAGGCCTACTGTGAGTGAGATTGTTCTTGTCATTTGAGGACAAACAATGATCTAAGCTTGGGGGAGTTGATAAGACCATATTTTGCATATAATTTTATGATTATTCTAGTTATATTTTTATTATTATCAATTGAATTTGATCAATTTTTGTTGTGAATACTAGAATTTTCATTATTTCAAGTATAAAGTTACAAGTATGAAGAAATAGCTTATTTTGGCTAAAATCATAGAAAATGGAAGAAGAATAAAAAGGATATCAAAACAAGCTCAAAAATGGAAGAAAATGAATTTACATGGTTTTATAAATCATGATACATGATTTTGAACTTGAAAATGGAATTAAAGATGAGAAATCAAGAGGTCCAGATTTGTTTTGAATCCCAGGGTCATGGCTGTCAAAAAGCCATGGCCATGGAATTTTATTTGAAGCTATCCAAAATTTTCAATGACAGAAATTGTAAGGCAGAAGCATATTAAAGGCCACGACCATAGGGCTCAAAAGCCACAACCGTGGCATTGATTTTGGCTCTGTTTTGAAGAGATTTTGCATATTTCAGAAGCAAATCAAAAGCCATGACCGTGGAACTTAAAAGACATGACCGTGGGATTATTTCTCTACTGCCCGAACCAAGAAAGAGAAGAAAATTCAAAGTTGGCAGCCTCCACTTACATGCCACGACCGTGGCATTGAAAGACTACGACCGTGGCCTACCTTGCCGACCATTCTACAGCTGTAAAGTGCTCAAACCGTCCAATCCAACTCAGGTCACGACTGTGGCACTCAAAAGTCACGACCGTGGGGACGAAATTCATGACTTTGAGTAGAAAATTGGGTAGGTGGTGAACCAAATAAGATGTGGCCTAACCTTTTTCAGTTTTTCCCCACTAATGAAGCTTCCAAACACTCTATTTAAATACACTTCCTCTAAGGTTTCAATATATGAAAGATTTACAAGAATTAAATTAGATTTATATTCAAGAAATAAATATAGTTTAGAGTTTTCTCAAGAAGGAGAGTGAAATTCTAGTTCAAGAAGAAATTCAAGTTCCAAGTCAAGTTCTTCTTCAAAGAAATAGAGTTTGATATTTCTTGTTCTTTAAATTATGTTTTTAATGTCTTTCTTTAATATTTTCAATGTTTTTATTTCAATAATGAATAACTAATCCTCTTTAGGGTTGGTCTCTTTCATTGAATTTATCATGGAGTTATAAAAACTTATTTGAATTAATTTAGTTTATCTTTAAATTATTTTATTATCTTTACTCTTAATGCTTTAATTATCTGGCAAATAATTAATTGAATTGAGGTGTTGTGTGATGGAGCGAGAGTGGAAGCATAATATTAGTCTATAGAGATAACAATCTTAAGAAAGTTTTTCATTTAGAGATAAGGTTAAACACTTAAGAGGTTGATTCAAAAATTTTCACAAAACCTAATGAGTTGGTTTAATTACTTGTGATCACGAGAATAAACATAAGGATTAAATTGATATTAATTCTAGTACTTGAGAAAGACTTGAACTTAATTTAGGAGAATTTAACCATTAATGAAAGGAAAAGTAAATTAAATCAATACTTTAGAAAACTCATGATAAATCAATAAAGGTGACTTAACCCTAAGTTTCATCTCTAATTCAAAGTAATTTATTTTGCTTAATCATAAATCGAATTTTATCATTCAAATAATACTTAGTTTTAATTGATCAGTACTTAGAAGAAATTTTTCTCGTGGGAACGATACTCTACTTATCATTATATGACTTGTTAACGATTTATACACTTGCAGATAGCTAGGCTGAGTCAACAACAATAACTAATAAAATATAGAAATATAGGTTTAACAAAAAAATAAACTCCCAATAATTATGAATTCTGTATCTGCTTCTTGGTTAATGCTAGAATTTTACATTTTAATTATGACCTTGGTTAATGCTAGAATTTTACATTTTGATTATGAATTGGATAAAATTAATATTCTTATCTGAAATAGTAATTTTATAAGATTTAATTTAATAAAACCATGTAAATAAACTAATAGATCCAAGAATTAGAATATCTTTATACATCTAAAAAATTAAATAAATTTTTAAAATTTAATACATAATATAAAATTTTGATAGAGAAATTTTTTTATTGAGATTTATAATAAAAATCTAAATTTTATTATAATATTAAATGTTCAATTTTATTTTTAAATTTGCCTCTATTTTTTTTTTTTTTGGCTTGAAAGATTAATTTCACATTCATTCAATTTTTTATTCCATCACTGGTTATAGAAGATATATTAGGAAGCATTCAGAGAGTTCCTATGCCCTGAATTCTTTTCATCTCGATGAAAATACCAGAATTGAGAATGCTGGGAATTCGCTTATCAAGTTCGTGCTTCAATTCTATTATGTCATCCAAATTTTAGTTTATATTGTCATCCAAAATTTAGTTAGAGAAAATCTTTGTTATAATATATATATTTTTTTATTTAACATGAGGCTTTCGCTTTAACTTCTAGACCAGCAGTTAACTTATATCTTTAATTTTTGCCGAGAAATCTTCTGCCAAGGTAGTATATATATTGTTACCATGACAGATTACCAATTGATCAGCCCTCATTTTTAGTTGTCCCATGATATTGATACCTAGTGCCTGGAAAAGATTGGGAAAAAAAATAAAAAAGAAAACTTGAAAATTACATTACATCGGATTTATATTAAGTCTGATGTCACCAGTTACTGGACTGGGAAACAATCCTGTTAACTACACTCGTGGCATTTAACAAGCATGAACTAACAGAAGTAAACTAGCTACAGACACGCAAGGTACGTTTGTGATTTCATCACCTGTTTTAGGATGACATGACCTACCCTTAGAACCTGTAAATCATTGTTGACTTCTGGGAATCTAAAAAGTTATCACAATCAGCAACGGCAGCAAAAGGGATGGAAGAATGGATGAGTCTGGAATTATCTTGATCTATTTTCTGACACGGTTTCAGAATGTGTTTTGCTCCAGCAATTAGCTTAATAGGACCTGATTTCACCATACCATCTGCTTTACAAGAATCAATGTCATTTGAAATTCCATCCTTGAAAGCCTCATCAGGAATATATCCCACATCAATTGTTTTACCCCCATTTGAACTGGGTTCATTATGCCAGATATCAATGCAAGATTTCTCTCTTGTTAGCCCTGTGACAGCACTTGAAACTTCTGGTATCAAGCTAGGCATCTTGGTGGGCTGCAGCAAATCATCGGCCATAGTTGCAGGCCTCTTTATGATTTTCTGATTACGAACAGGAACGTTGACACCGAAAGGATTTGTCATTATTCTATTTCCAAAATTGATTTTGTTCCCAGAGCTCATGTTCATTGAAGAATTTGGGAAAGTCTCAGAACTAAATGGAAAGGCTGGAGGTTGAACAAACAATGCCGAGCCAAGTGAACTCTTCGGGTGTGGGTTTGAAACCATGGAACTGTGAGGATGAGAAACCACTGCCGAATGGTAAAGAGCAGAAAGAAATTTAGTTTCATTTGCAGTATAATGATAATGTTTACTACCCACATCAGAAAAGGATTGAGAAGGCATGGTTGCCTTTCTCACTTGTACATTTGCATGTAACAACCAAGTAGGCAGGTCCCTTGAGGGGCTTGGAAAAGATGATGACCGGGTGTGCTCCCTGCAATCTGGGAACATGAAGGGTAAGTCGAAAGCTGATCCTCTTGCATGAGGTAGATTCTGCTGGTAATTTATTGCAGGTCTACAATCCATGTATGGAAGTGTATCTTGAGAAGTAGACAGTATAGGTAGCTGAGAGCTGACAGTTGCAGTTTCAGTACCAGATACAAGGGACTCCTGCAAGTTAGCTCCCTTGTATAGCATACTAAAAGGAGAGGATGAATGAAGATAAGGGTGTGACTGAAACATAGCATTTCTGTTGACAGCAAGGTCAACATTTTGGAATGCAATGTTAGTTTTCAAGTCAAAATATGGGCGAGGAAATCTAGATTCTGGTACTTCCATCCAGAAATTTCTCTGCGAGGCCTGATTCTGTTCAATTTCTAGAGGATCAGGTAAAGTTTCATTTGATTTTCCTGGTGCTGGAAACAAAGTCCTGTCCTGCTGATTATGTCTCTTCAGCAAGGAATTACCTAGAACATGACTAGTGGGATGATTCTCTTGTATGATTTCTTTATCCATCCAAATATTTCCGTCCTCAAACTCTTGCATTTCCATATTACTTTTACCAATTGCAACATCCTTTCCCATCAGCCTCATCATTGGTTGTGCAGTTTTCAGAGATATGCTGTCCGAATTTTCCTTTATACCATTCGTGTGATTTTGCTTTTGATTTTGACATTGACCATATTGCTTCCATTGATTGACAGGAAGATTCATCAAACTTGGGTTTGAATCCAATGGATAGCCTCTGTCGTTGCTTCTTCTCTCAGAATTTAGCCAAGGGTCATCTATTCTTTCAGTATTTGGCAACTCAGTAACACCAAACCTAGCTGGTAAGTTCACATTATGGGTCTTTTGTATAGGCAGAAAATTTAACCGGCCTTCTAGAATTGCCTGCTCAGTACAATGATTTTCACTTGCAAAATCCCCTGCACTTCTGGTCAGGACAGAATTGTGTGGAGATGAGCTACTTGAAGAACTCACCAAAGTTGGCTTCTTCAACCATTTGAAACCATCTCTACCGCTTGAACTTGGCTGGATTAGCTCACCTTGTGAGTTAAGAGGCAAGCCACAAAATTCCTCATCCATGTTCCTGTCACTTGTGGAACCTACTCTTTGTTTCCACTCTGGACCAATAAATTCCACCGAAGAAAGATGACAATGTGGTTGATATTGCAATGCCTGGTCAGTGATGCTTCTGAAGGACGTCTGTGGCATAAACGAAATCTGCCTGTTTCCACTGTCAATTGAAGCAAAATCAGGCCATGAAGGCTGCATGAATGTCCTTGTCCTTGTCAATGAGTCCCTACCAGGAAATCCATGTATGTGATCCTCAAAATAATCAATAGACTTGCCTCTAGAATTAGAGGCCATGGATGCATTACCACATAATTGAGAATTTACATGGGGAATATGTGCCTCATTCACTGAAGGAAGGAGTCTTAAAATGCCAGCGTATGTGGGATTATGTGGTGTAGCATATCCTTGAGGCAACAAAGTAAAATTGTTATCATGAATTGAAACTTGAATAGGTGATGATCTATCTGTGATATGCTGCTCTTTTCCTAGGTGCGGCCTTAGAAAATCTGGCATAGCAACATGATCATGAATACCTGCCAACTGTTTCTTCTTAGTCATTGTTTCCAATTCAGTTCCATTTCCTGTGCTAACGGAAACATTGTTAATCCCATTTACCATCACAGCAGCTGATTCCTTATCACTTCCTGTGGACTGGTCCTGTTCTGACTCAGAAGTAAGAACATTATCACGTGTGTCAAAAACATTTTGCTCTGAGGAACTGAAGCTTTTCTTCCTTGAACCAAATATGTCATCTTCACCTGAGAACCTGACATGCCTATCTGAATGTTGAAATTCACATAAATTCGTTTGACTACCATCTGGCAAGTTGAAATTTTCAGAATTCTTCTGAGTAATAAGTTTTGTATCATTCTTGAGAATACCATGAATAGGAATCACTGCTTTCTGGTGCTTTGCAATAAATTTTGATGCTTGAGCACCATGCTTCTTTGTTATAGAGCCCTTCAGAGCAGATTTTTTTCTGTGGATTGAAACATTATCCAAAATGTCTTTTGTGATCCCTTTATTGTGAAATAAACCATTCACTTTTCTTGAACAATTGGCTGGAATTGGAAATTTAAGCTTACAGGCATTACCCTGACAGAAACATGTCATCAGACTATGCCATGAAAGACTTATAATAAAGTTGACAAATATATGCATTGAATGGCAATTTATAACTACTGACAATAACATAATTGACCAAGTTGTTTGATGTAGTGTACTTTCAGAATTGAACATCGCACTTATATCAGTAGCATCATTTCTAACTGTTTTGATTAGATAACTGGATCAAGTCTTCAATGGTCAGATATAGAACAAAAATGTGCTTATATACGACTGTATCAGTGATATTGTAACAGTATCAATTATCAACTAACAGTATTTTAAATTAAACTAAAACTACCAAAATGACTCAAATTCATAGCATAACAAATATTTAAATAAATATACAACATATCATTAATCTCACAATCTAAAATGACCACATACATTCTGGATTTATCATTCTCTAATAATCAGTAACTTCTAAAAACAGGTCTTTGAATGGCCTTTTTTTTAGTATTTCAAATTTACAATAACAATATTTGAGATTGATTGTCAAGCTAAAAAATTTCAAACAAAAATTTTAGAAATTTGTTTTTTAAGTTATTTGGTTAAAAAAATCATGCATTGTATAAATAGCTACGAGATCTTTATGCAAAAATGGCCTAATACTGTCAAACCAAAGATCTTAAGGGTTATTTGGACAGGTGCATTTGAAATGGAAGTGGATTTGGATTTTATTTCATGAAAAATATTGTTGGACCTGTCCCACATAGGAGAAGACACAGCCAAGAAGGCAAGAAAAAAAAATGCATGGATAAGACCACTTCAGTCAAGTTATTTTTTTGTGGTTAGATATGACATTGAAGAGTAAGGCCAAACTGGTATGAAAATTTAACCATATTCCCCAGCCCAAATCTCAAAATGATCCTAGGGACCTACAGATGAAAGGCTCACTAATAAATATGATAGATTGAGTGAAAAAGGCTAGCCCATGGTGTGTAGGAAGATTGTGAATCAAGTGTCAACCATTGAGTAATAATGGTTGCACTTGGAGAAGAGAGTTGCAGATCTCCCGTATCGGAAAACATAGCTGAGAAGGAAAGGATATTATGCAAAGGCAGACAGACCTTCATAACTAGTTTTTTTTTTTTTTTTTGTTAGCTCCCCCATAAAGAGCAAGCTCATCAATTCAATGGTATGCCTAGATTGATTAAAGAAAAATTAAGAACACTCCCCCAAAAGTTCAATATATATCTTAAAACCCAAACATAAAGTAAAACTAAAAGGGTAAATTACACAAAATGCGGCATTTCAGTTGGTGGTTGACGTACATGAAGCTATGTTTCAGGTTTCTATATCAATAAAATCTCATTTCTAAGGAAATCAATCCTGTTGATAAATAAAACACAGAATATGAAATCAAAATTAATATTTCAACTTAAACATGCATGAACTAGAATGTTGATTGCTAAATAGTTATCCTCCTACTAATTACTATTTGTAGAAAATATGCACTTTCAAAATTGTAAAGTTCTTTTATATCTAACATGCTGATTATCACAAACAAAAAGGTATATGTCTAAATAAACATCATCTTTGCAAACAACTCAACAAATCAGAAATTTCAGACATGTATTCATGTCAACCTCAAGCAGTAATTATTTTAAACTTCTTCTTCCTTCATTCATCATGAAAATAAAAAAACCATAACATGTTCTAGCCATATATTTCTCCTAGTTGAAAAACATAAGTTATTTTTATTAACATTTGTCTTGCAATCATCCACTGTTCTACTCTTTGAAGTTAGATACAATACCATAGCCTTCCAATAGTAATGAATGGAATTTCATGTCCTAGCAGCAGCATCCCTCTGGGCTTCTATCCAACATACATACATCCTTTTTAATAACATGGCTACCTAAGGCTTCTTTGGTTGGAACTTCATTCTCTGTATGCAATTCAGATGACAGTGTCTGCTGCAATTCAATTAATTAAGATTGTGCACTCCAAATCTCACGGTGTTCTCTTTCAAGCTAACTTATCAAGAACTAATTTTCCTGGCCTTATTGATTATGGAAACATTTTGCATAGTAACCTAATAAATTTATATCATACTTCAGCAAAATAAAACTGAAATCATTTTGACCATTAAGCAATCTCCATAAGCGTCAACTACAAAACTTTCAAGCATGTTTGGTTTGTCCAGAATTGAAAATATAATGCAATTCTTGGAATAGGATCGCTTTTTTCTTTTGTTTGGTTCATTAGAAATTTAAATACTTTTGATATTTTTATGAATAACTCTAATATATAATTATATATATTTTCAAGCATAATTCTTAATTAACTAAAAAATTATATCATTAAAAAAATAACCTTGGAATAGCAAGGATTCTTCCATTCTCTTTCTATGTAAGGCAAACTGAACAACAGTTAGTTATTAATCTACATGAATTTTATCCACCTTACAAACAGCATTTGTGATCTTATCATCTGCCCTAAATCATATATGTGGAAAGCCAATTTGTCAAGATAAAGAGTAGCCCATTATTGAAATATAGAGAAAGAAACTGTCAAGCAATAAATCTGAGATATCTCCCTTGTTTAGAAAAGGTCACAAGAAATAATGAATCAACATGTAAATTCTAACAATATATATAGTTAGTAAAGATCCAATATAGCATTCTTGAACAGTACATATATATATGATGCTGAGAGTTGCCAAACCAAGTAGTCCTATATACCACCAGATCAATAGTAGTGTTAACGCCTCAAGATATTATCACCACAAATCTAGGCCAGAAGTACAGAAGTATCAAATGTTGGTTCTTTAATTCAATAAACAGTTCCTTGCTTCGACCAAACCTATAAACCTTTTGGGATTCCTTCGCATAAAATATATGTTAAACAAAAATAATTATAGTTCTAAAATGTGAGTTAAACACAACACCAATGAATTGATCATTCCAGATTAATTGTTTTTGATACACCAGATGATGTCCGTGTTAAAAATGAGTGAAAGTAGACTAACAATCACCGAAGATGCTGACAATGTACATAAAATTTTACGCAATCCTGCCAATTTGAATGTACCGCTTTCTCCATATACACAAGATAAGCAGCCATCTATATCTCAACTATGGCATACTTCAACTTAAGGAGCTCTTTACCTTTTCAAAAAGGCCATATCTTGAATTTATATCACATTCCAGGAAATATACTACCAGCACAAGAACTAATTCCATTAAAACACAGGCACCCAATAAAATTTTGTCCATATGATTATCTTCAAACACACAATAATTGCAACAATTAATGGTCGAAAAAGCATCATCATTATTTATATACAGATAGTATATGCAAAACCAAGGACAAAATAAACCTCTGAACCATATATATGAAAGCTCTCTCTCTGCCTAAATCGTACAGCACAGCTGGAGCACCACATCATACCTTCAATATATTTCTTGCTCAACCCTTAGCAAACATGAAAATGCCATGTCTTGTTTTCCTTTTCCTATATTTTTGACACTCTCTCACTATAATACTGAACTTAAATAGCTCCAGGTACTCTTAAAAAGCCACTGATATCACTAATTCTTCAAATGTATACAGTCTTTAACCAGCTTTTTCAGCAGTGATTTAAAGTTGAAAGTGGAAAAAAGAAAACCAAAACCAATTGGAAAACACAACTAAATAGCACAGTAATACTTGCAATCTGATCAATCAATCATAAAACTTAGAAGTATCACAAGGCTACAGTAATTTCTAACTACAGACATGCCCAATTCTTTCTTCTTTGTTCTTTTAAAATGAATTATAATAAGTTTTATTCCAAAATGCACATAAAATCACAATATACTGAATAAATCAACAATATTTTACTATGCAAATTACATACCTTATTTGCAATTGACCCTTTGTTCTTCTTCTCTCTCATTTTGTTCTTCTTTAACTTCTTGTTATCCTTCTCCACTGACAACCTTTTCGCTATCGCCACTTTGTTTATCTTCTTCTCATTGTTGATTTTAATCGTCTTCTTTTTCAGATAAACATCTTCCTCTCTGAAATCATCTTCTTCACCATCATTGTCGTCGTCATTGTCATTATAATCATTATCATCATCAAGCATCCCAATTTGTGGTGAGACAGCAAAGATCTCAACAATTGATCTTTTCTTAGGAGATTTAGACTTGGCCTTCATTGTCATCCTCATTTTCCGCCTCTCCGCTCTTTCACTATGTGCAAGACAGCTATGAACATGAGCATTCATTGCTTTCATACTCGCCGCAGCAAAATTTCCACAAACTGGACACACAATCTCCAATTTCTCCTCCTCTTCGACTTTCTCTTCCTTATCTTCATCTTCATTTCTAGAAATCTTAACAAACTGGTCTAGTTGTTGTTGATGAATCTTGTTAAGCTCGTTGGACCACCAACGGAATTTAGTGATAGTAATTGGAGGAAGGAAAGCGTCTACTTGTTCTTCACCATCCATCCCATTTTCTTTACCAGTATCATCACTGAACGGCCAGCACTTTCCTACATCCACCGCTCTCATCTTCGCCGTGTATTCACTACCCAGTACAGCAACATAAAATACTATTAACAAAAACAAACATAAGAATTAAGGAGAACAACGCATACCCATCAACAAAAAAAAAAACTTACCGAATCGAAAATTCCTCAAAAGCAACCGCCATATATACTATTTTTCTGTATCTTCGCATTCACATCTCAAAACCAAGACAAGTGAGAAAAAAAAAAGAAAAAGAAAAAAGAGACTAAGTCAGCCACTCGCTTCACTATCACTCTTTCAAAGACCAGACATCACTCCAAATCAAATCACAGGTTAAAGAAAATGAAGAGCCGAAGAAGAGATGACGAGAAAAAGAAAATTTTTCATGGATGATGAGGTTAGAGAGAGAATGTATGTATCTGTGGGTTAAATATGGAAAGAGAGAGAGAGAGTCTGTCAGCGAAGGACAGAGGTTTTATTCATTTTCCCGCTCTCTCTCTCTCTCTCTCTCTATCTGTGGAGAGTGTGGGGTTTTGTAGTGTAATGATAGCTCCTCTTTTTTCTTTTTCCCCTAATTTATGACTGACAGCGGCTTGTGAGACCGCAACCGAACGCTAAAGTGATCTTATATTTTACTCTCTCCATTTGGTTTTTAAATTTCTATATTATTATTCTATATATAATATTCTTAAAATTGAAATTACTTTTGATCCTCAACCTTTTTTTTTTCAATTATATCAAGTTACATTCAAAATTAATTTTAGTGTTCAAAATATTAGCTCTTAATATTTAAAAATTATTTCATTAATTTTAATCAAATAATTTTTTTGTTGTTGAATTTAATTTTATTAAAATAAATAAAATTTAGTTTTAATAATCATTGTACTTTTCAATATTATAAAATTCATTTTTTTTAATTTTACGAAGCATCTAATATATTTTAAATTTTTTTCAAATAATAAACAATATGATACCACTTTGAGCATATGTTCATAACGTCTTATGGTGTATAAGATCAAATTCTCAACTCTAAGTGTCTATGTAGAATTAGTCTCAATTGCAAACACATATTATATCAGAGTATTTACTTATAAACACAGAGCATACTATACTATAAAATAAATAAATAATGTTTTCATCTAAACTATAACAACGCTTTTTTATTTTATCTTATTAATTATAATAGATTTATCAGGATCATCAATTCATTTAGAAGATATGTAAGTATGTAAATAAAAAAGAATAGCGATAAATTTAGAAATTTATGATTTTATTGATAATAATTTTCTTATAAAGAAAAGAAGGATCATACAAACTTAACTTGATCCCCTTCGTTTACAAGTTATCTATTTATAGTAGTATAAGCAAATCAAAATAAATTTAAAGTTTGTAAGTAATGACTTCATTATGCACTCAGAAAAAAATTTATTATATGCTAGCTAGCAGAGGAACAATAAAAATATCTTTTAAAAGGAGTGAGAGGATGACAGATTCATGTTCTTGTAGTTTGATCGCTATCAAAATCATAGTAAACATGTACTAGTAGATTATTTTTCATACGCAATAAAGTTTATTATTTATGCTTCTTTTGATAAAGCATGTGCTTCAGCTATCTTCTTATTTTTATCATTTGTTATAAGACTAAGCTGGATGCTCCAGGAAAAAAAATAAATATCTTTATCTCTTTGTGTCGTAGTTGAGCTGGAACCATCAAAGTATGTCTGATGAAATGGACCATTATCCTCAAAGTACATATCACTATCCTCGTATGTTTGAAATAAATTTTAGAAAATATATATATATAACTCATTTAAATTTTAGAATTTAAAACAATTGGAAAATAAAAAAATGTAACTATTTTTCTCATATGACTAAATGAAAATATATTGAATATTTAATAATAGATCTCAATAAATGATTTAAATTATTTTAAATTATTTTAAAATTTTTCTACTTTGATATGATATCATTTTTTTCAAAAATGATTTATTAATATTCAGATCATGATTCAGAGCAAGGAACAAAGAGTGAAAGTCCACAATTTGGAATTAGTTATTTGATAAAAGGAGCAGCAGCTAAGTGAATTACTAGAAGTATAAAGCGAAAGGTGATTTGGTTTATTTCAGATAATACAAAAACCAAACAACCTAATTAACAAAGTTTCTCAAGGACATGTGTTATCTTTTCCAAAATTCATAAAAATGATTTACATTAATTTAATCTTGCACCAGAAGGAAAAAGGAATCTTTCCCTATAAAAGGAACGAAATAAAGTATAAATTAACTTTCAATACTCAATAGACTGTTAAAACAAAATAGAGACCAACTTAAAACTTGAAAGAATTTGAAACTCCTCCATTGCAACATTTTCTCCGTTTCATAGTCACTCGAAAGTCAAATTCTAATGGAAAAGCTCAATGGTTTTCTTATTCGAAGCCTTTATAGGACTCTCAATATCTGGTAACTATATTTGGCACTGAAAATGAAATATGCTCAAAAATTGAATATTGTAATGGATATCGAGTACTGGAGGATTGGGAACTCTTTTTTTTTTTACTCAAAAGTTATATTAGTTTAAAAAATTAGCAAAATAGCATTCCATAGAATTGAATATATTAAAAAAAAGTTGAGTTTCCTAGATTTAGTTTTCTAGTTTTAACGATAAGTGATTATTTTCTAATTATAGGATTGATGAGTTTTAAGTTTTGTTTTATTAATAAAATCTTAATTTTAAAAATATAATTAAAGATTTTTTTTTAATTTTAACAAAAAAGGGATTTATTAGTTTTTAACAAAATATAATCGATTTAGTTTTTCTATAGAAGCTATTTCAAGAGGAAAGAGTCTCTGAATTAAGAAGTGGGAATTTTTCTAAATGATGATGCCCATAAGGTAGATAGAAACATTCTCTCAGTGAAAAGGGTTGGAAACATTTTCTGAGTGAAAAGCGTGTTACAAGGAAAAGGGTAAACCGAGGTTTATTAAGAGAATAACAATATAAATAAAATAGGTTATAATAAAAGAATAATAATATCAGAATTCTGTTGAAAAAAATATAGTAGAGAATTTTAAGTTATTCAAAGGAATAATAAAAAAAATTAAGTGAGATTAAATAGTAAATAATTGTATATCTGTGCATATGAGTAAGATTGAAAAAATAATCATAAATTACATCTGTACTTTTTTTTAAATTAATTATATTTCTATGAAAAATAAGATAAACCATTTTTCTTTGATGATAAGCATTCTGAGTAAAGTCTTCTGAGACTAACCCAGTCACTAAGTCAATCCTTGATGATCATATTATAGCAAATCCAACCCTATTGAGGGTTAAATCACTAGACTACGTGCACACTGATTTTTATTATTATGTTAAAGAGAGAAGTTGCCACCCTATTTAATATACTTTTGGGCCTACGTGCTACACAATAGGAGTCACTTTTAGAGCCAATTGAATAAAATGCTACGTCATGAGAGCCACCTCTAAAAACTCATATGCCTGCTACTGGCCTATGGTCTGCCTGTTTTGGTATGTATCTGCGAGCCCTTGTCTGGACACTAACTCAAACTATTAAAGGAAGAGCCAAAATACTCATTTGGATTCGAGCTCACTCAAAATAGCCATGTATAGTCTCAAGTTAGTTCAATAAGCATACGTTTAAAATTGATATTTTTACTTTAAAAAATAATTACTCTCTTTTTATTCTGAAAAGAGATGATGTGTAACACCTTCGAATTTACAAAAATTAAATTAAATTAAATTAAGCTAAAATTAATAAGTTGAAATGTTAAATAAAGCATTGAAAGGGAGAAAGATGAAATATATATGTGATATATATGCTATATATATAATATATATAAAGGCCAAAGGTAGAAAAGTAAAAGTTAAAGGTAAATTAGTAAAAGTTAAAAAAATTCTAAAATAAAATAATTTGGGTAGAAGATAGAATTTTGATTTTTTAAATAAATAAATAATTAAAATAATTAATTATTATATATATATATATGATCTTAAATAAGAAAGGAAATAAAAAGTCAAATAATCATCTTCTTCTTCCTCTCATCTTCAAGCTTGGGTTGAACCTCTATTGAAGGACAAGGGTGATCTTCTCTTCTTCCAAACACCACTTTTTGAGTAGATTTTCAAGAATCAAAAAAAGTTTTGGTAGTTTTTCAACAAATTGATAAACTTTCTTGTTTAATTTTTAAGTTATGTTGGAAAATTGGATTATGTAATAATTGGACTTTTGATGGAGTATGTTTTAATTTCTTATATGGGTATGAAAAGTGTTGTTTTGATGAGGAGGTAAACATTTTATAGTTATTTGGTTGGATTATTCAAGTTTGGTAAAAGTAGTATTGAATTTAGGGTTTTGAAAACGTGTTGTTAAAGAATGGATGTCCATTTGATTTTATTGTATTAATCACGTTATAAAATGATTTTAAAGGGGAAATGAACTTAGATTGTCAATTAGAATGGATTAAAATGTTGTTCCAAAATTAAGGAAGATTAGAGGAAAAATTTGAAAGTTGGAGGAAAATGTGCTAAATTGATTTTTATTAGTTAGAATGTGATTCTAATACATTTTATATACTTATATTTTGTATAGGTATTGAGTAGTTAGTTAGTGCCCAAACCTAATAGTGAAGGGCATCTTGGAAGTGAAGGAGAGAGTTGTGACATCCTTAATTTTTAAAAATTAAATAAAATAAATTACAATTAAATTGGATAAATTAAATAAATAATTTAAATAAAAAAATGAAAGGTTTAGAAGTAAAAAAGTGGAATGTGTATGTGAAATATATATATAAAATATACATAATATATACAAAGTCAACATTTTTAAAAGAAAAGTTAAAGTCAAGTGGTAATTTTGTAAATATACTTTTTAAAATTAAAATTATTTAAATAATTTAAAAATATTTTATTTTTGAATGGAAGGTGTAATTTAGGATTTTTATTAAATAAATAATTAATTAATTAAAAATATAATAAAATAATATTAACATATGGTCAAAATGAAAGTGGAAAGAAAGAGAAAATCATAAGCCTTCTTCTTCTTCCTTAGGAGGCCGAACCTCCATGCTTGTCCAACTCAAGCTTTTTCTTCATCCAAGCTTTAAGAATTAACGGAATTTTAAGGATTTAAGTGAAATTTTTGGGAACTCTTCATCAATTGGTAAGTTTTTTTTTTTTTTACCAATTTTGCAGTTCTTTGGATTTTTATGAAATTATGAATATATTGAGTTTGAGTTGTTGTGATAGCATGATTTAATTGCTTAATTGGGTACGTATGAAGTTATTTTGAGTAGTTATTAATTATTTTTAAGTTGGATTGAAAAAATGGTTAAGTTTGAGTTGAGTTGGGTGAAGAGAGAGAATTTAGAGTTATGGAACATATGGACTTTTGAGTTCATTTGTTTTAATTATGCAATTTGATTCCAAATATATTGTTTTGATGCATAAACAAGGATTTTAAAGTCAAATAAGATATTTGGTTAAGTTTGGTTAGAGATAGGAAATGGTAGTGTTGAATTTAGGGTTTTGGAAAGGGAATTTTCAAAGAATGGCCAATTGATTGATTTTAATGTTTGAAGCATGTTATTTAATGATATAAGTGATGGAAATAAGCTTGGATTAATAATTGGAATGAGTTTGAATGAAGAACCTTCATTGGTGAAGGTTCCATTTTAGGGTTTTGTTTAAAGAATGTGTGTTTATAGAATGTAATTGATTAAAACATGTTATAATATGTTTGTAATAATATAAATAAACTTAGAACACCAATTTAAATGGCTTAACATGATTTTCCAATTTAAAGTAAGGTTAGGCTTAATTTTACAAAATGTTGTAGGAGTGAGATTTAATTAAGGTTTAATGCTTGTAATATCTTAAAATGTGATATTAAATTATTGTATTTAATCACATTTGGTATAGGCATTGAGAAGTAGTAGATTGCCCAACCTTAGTGTTGAAGAGCAACTTGGAAGTGAAGGTTTGTTGGAGTTTCTTAGCTTGCATTTGAATGCTTATTAAGGTATGTGCAAGCTTTTAGTAAATGGGACATGTTTATCTTATATTTGGGCTGAACACATTTTGGATGAAAAATGTGTTAATCTACTTGATATATTGAACATACATGAACTGTGTGTTAGTGTATGTGCCCTAGGCCATTTATTTGGATCTTTATGTTATACATTCATTATTAATAAATGAGGTTTTATTATCACTATTGTTTGTTTGCATGTTACACAATTTTGATATTTGTCCCTGGTTTATTATTGTTATAGAGATAAAAAAAAATTAATTCTTAACCAGTATGAACATTGATTTGATAATCATCAGATGGTTATGTGTATAGTGATACAAATCAATTTCATAGATACTTGTTAGAGAACAATGTATTGGATAGACCCATCATGAGATTACTACATGGGTTAGTGTCATAAGTAAATCTCATGATAGTTATGTATTAATTCTTTGACTTGAGATTGTCATAGTTTCCAATATAAGGACTATTATATTTTGACATGATCAAACATTATCGGTAACTGGATAGTAATAAAGGTTATGATCATATATGATAGAAATTATGTAGAGGATAATGAACAATCAAGATAGAATTTGTCCCTCTTTTTGAGAGAGATATCTTTTGGGCCCCTCGATAAGTGAGACTGTGAAATGCATGGCCGTGCTCAAATGAATTGATAGTGTGATCAATTTCATTTGTTTTTATCAGTCTACTTGGAGATCGAGTAATCATAAGTTTGGACAATATAAGTATGACGTTGACCATGACTTATATTCAAGCTAGATATCGTGTGACAAAGGGATTAATGCATGTACTATTATTAGGCAAATTGGACATTCCTTATATTAATTGGGTAGTTGTAACGCCTTGCTAGAGGCCAATTATGACTTGTTGGTTTAATAGAGATTAAATTGACTGCCAATTAATATGGGCCTATCGGGTCACACATAAGAATGCACTTTGGGCTGGATATAATATTAATAATATTAATATTAATATTAGATATTAATATTTATTATTATTATTATTATTTTCATTATATATATATATTATTAGATAATATATTCAGAATCCTAATGAGATTTGGATTCTGAATTTGACTTACCTTATCCAATTATATATATTATTAGATAATACATTCAGAATCCTAATTAGATTTGGATTCTGAATTTGACTTACCTTATCCAATTTTGAATTGGATTCTGGAGTGATTATATTCACTCCAGACGTTAAGTCTTCATATAGGTAACATTAGAAAATAAAAAGAGAATGAAAACTTTGAAACCCTAATACGTTTTAGAGAAAACGTTTTTCAGCCTTCGCCGTTGCAGAGAGCTAGCACTCCAGACGGTAGCATTCGTGTGGATACGCGATAGAGGGTGTTTCACGATCGAGGCATCTCTTCCAAACTGTGATTTTGAATCATCAACAGGTTAGTTCTTTGTACAATTTCGTCGAATTAAACGAACAGCATGGATCCTGGTGGGAAATCAGAGATCCAAATTTTTCCGCTGCGTGTTTTTGTTTGCAGTGATCTCTTTGATTTCCTAATAGTGGTATCAGAGCCACTTGTTATTTTCGTTTAAGTCGAAAATGCCATGTTGATATGATTACATGAGATATATTGATTTCGTATGGCATGTTAACTATAAAACCCTAATTCATTTTTCATATGATGAGAAAGGTTGGTTTTTGGTTTCGTTTCTGTAAAACCCTAATTCGTTTTTCATATGATGAGAAAGGATTGGTGTTTTTAATTTCATTTTCATGAGATGATCATGTATATATGATTGGTTGATTAAAACGATTTTCATATGATGAAAACGATTAAGCTTATATGTGATATAAACATTTGGTAATGATTCTTAATAGGAGCCCCGCCCGCAAACCGGCTAGCGGGACCGCCGTTTGTTCGCGCCCTATAGTTCGTTACCGCGACATTAAGAATGTCAATATATTTATTTCTATTTAACATGTTGGTGATGAATATGTTATGTTTGTTTGATGTCTTGGCATGGTGCATAGCATGGCCTTATGACCTATGTGATTGGTTTATTCATATCTTAATTTTGGGTAAATACGGCCTGCGTGTCGTTTATTTTGTTGTAATTTATTTTACTAGTAGTTAGATTTTCTTTTATTGTAATAAATGAAGATTCAAGCTACAATGTTTGTGATGGAGATTCATGCCAAGGAGAAGATGGTTCCATGGTGATGGAAGCACAAGCTCAAGTTTTGAAGATATGTAATATTGCAAGTGTTGTAATAGATAGGTTTTTCACCTAGGGTTGCCTTTATGATCTTCATTTGGTCTCTTGAAGATCATATTTAGTTTGGCCATGCTATGTCACGTTTACATATTTTGTCATTTGGTATATGATGCTTATGTGATAAATTATATATTAATATAGGATGCTAAAATATAATGATATGTAATGCAAGACATGATAATAATTTAGTTGAACCCTCATTAATAATTTAAGTCTAAATGCCATCCACGTTTTGAACACCTATCAAAACTAAGATTGTATTAAAGTAGGTATTGCCAAAGCAATATGCTTTAAACATTCCTAGCTAAGTAGGATGAGTAATAGTGCTACTCATATGTTTTAAAATTGGTTAGACTTAATTAGGCTATCAAAATGGTTTTGGGCCTAAGGCATTAGATGGAATTCAACATGCTATGACATATGATGTCAATATTCCATAATTACTAAGAGTTACATGAGATGCAATTGGTAAAGATGTTACCTACCTAAATAACTTGATTTTAAGCGTCACGCTAAAGCTGAGTTTAGAATTAAGTGAAATACGGATCTTAGCCTACTAAAATATTTTTTTAGAGGGTTATATTTTTAGTAGGAGTTTAAATAATTTTAACATCATTATTAATTAAAATTTGACTTTGCATATTTATCAACAGATGGCTGCTAATAACAATTCCACCTTATCACTGCGATCTATCCTTGAGAAGGAAAAACTGAAAGAATGTGGGACTAATTTTGTTGACTGGTTTAGGAACCTGAGAATTGTTCTCAAACAAGAGAAAAAGTCCTACGTGCTTGATGAAGCTGTCCCTGACCCACCTCCTGCTGGTGCTTCTAATGCTGCTAAGAGTAAGCATAAGAAGCATGTGGATGATTCCAATGACATAGGATGTCTTATGTTGGCTACCATGTGTCCAGGACTTCAGAAGGATCTGGAACACTTAGAGGCTTATGAGATGAGTGTGCATCTCAAACAAGCTTTCCAACAACAGGCTAGGCAAGATAGGTTTAACACCACTGTTGCATTATTTGACTGCAAAATGTCTGAAGGTGAATCTGTTAGTGCTCATGTTTTGAAGATGAAAGGCTATCTAGATCACCTTGCTAGACTTGGATATCCCCTGAGTTTAGAACTCTCCACGGATTTGATCCTACATTCATTACCTAGCAGTTTCTCACAGTTTGTCATGAACTATAACATGAATGACATGGAGAAATCCATTCCTGAGCTACATGGTATGCTCAAAACTGCTGAGGGGAATATCAAAAAGCCTACCCAAATATTGAATGTCAATATTAAACAAATGAAAAAGAAAGCCAAATATACTAAAGGCAAGGGTAAGGCAAAAGGTGCTAAAGGGTCCAAGGGACAAGCTAAACCAAAACCTGAACCTAAGGCTAAAGTTCCTAAGGAAGGGACTTGTTTCCATTGCAACAAGCCTGGGCATTGGAAGAGAAATTGTCAACTCTATTTGGATGAGTTAAAGAAGTTGAAGGGTAGTGCGACTACATCTTCAGGTATTTATGTTATAGAAATTAATTTATCTATGCCTTCTTCCTGGGTATTAGATACCGGATATGGATCTCATATTTGTACAAATATGCAGGGACTCAAAAGGAGTAGGATGCTGAAGAAGGGCGAAGTGGACCTACGTGTTGGCAATAGAGCAAGAGTTATTGCTATAGCTGTAGGAACTTATGAACTTGTTATGCCCAATGGGTTTTTGTTAATTTTGAACAATTGCTTTTATGTTCCTACTATGAGTAGGAATCTTATTTCAGTATCTGTTTTGGATGATGAAGGTTATTCATTTTTTATTAAGAATAAGAAATGTTCTATTTTTGATAAAAATGATTTGCTTTATGGTATTGCAAATTCTTATAATGGCCTTTATATCCTTAATCTTGATGATTCTAATGGTAATGATATCTATAACATAACTTCTAAGAGAACTAAGCCAAATGAGTTAAACCCTACTTATTTATGGCATTGTCACCTTAGCCATATAAATGAGAAACGCATTTCTAAGCTCCATCAAGATGGATTATTAGTTTCATTTGATTTTGAATCATTTGAAACATGTGAGTCTTGTTTGCTTGGTAAGATGACAAAGGATCCTTTTACTGGGCATAGTGAAAGGGCTAATGATTTATTGGGCTTGATACATACAGATGTATGTGGTCCTTTTAGCATTAGTGCCAGAGGAGGATTTCGATACTTCATTACTTTTACTGATGATTTTAGTAGGTATGGCTATGTCTACCTAATGAAACATAAGCATGAGTCTTTTGAAATGTTTAGAACTTTTCAAAATGAAGTACAAAATCAACTTGGTAAAACAATTAAACTACTTCGATCAGATCGAGGTGGTGAATATTTGAGCCAAGAGTTTGATGATCATCTAAGGGATTGTGGAATTGTTTCACAACTGACTCCTCCAGGAACTCCACAGTGGAATGGAGTTTCTGAAAGGAGAAATTGAACTCTTTTAGATATGGTTCGATCAATGATGAGTGTTGCGCTCGAATTAACTCTACCACAAAGCGTCACTCGCAAGTATACGAGGTAGCTGTAGCAAAGGTGATCGCCCCAAGGTCGTCTCTCAAGGAAGCTAAAGTGACTAATTGATTATCAGATTATAAATAAAAAGTAATGAAGAAATTGAAATTGCTAACAACTAATGAAAAAGATTGATTGAAGTTTAAAATGAATAAAAGTAAATTAAGCTGATGTTTTGATTCACTTGATAGAAAGGTCTAGGGTTTGCACTTCTCTATTACTTATATGTATGAACGGTTATTCCTCTTAAATAATTTAATTTCAAAGATTAAATCTCAAACAACTCAATTAATCGAGTCAAGGAAATAAGCTCTCGCATTCAAACCTCTTTCAACTAATCTTGTTACAATTGAAATAATCTTTTTAATAGGTTATATCTCTAATTCACCTAAGTCCTTAATTGAATTGTTCCAGCATTAGACTTCATCTCTCAATCCATCATCTAATACCTAAAACACATAATTGGTGGCCAATCAATTATATATTAACAATATTCCATTCAATCAAGGCTAAAGAAATTATTAGCTAAGAGAATAACCAATTCATACAATCATAGCAGATCCATACAAATCCTATACTAGATCAAATTAGTTCATCTTGCTATCAAACATACTCATCTCATTAATGTTCAAAGAAATTAAATTAGACATGATAATATCCATTAATACAATTTCAATGAAAATAAAGAGAATAAGTTCGAGAACAAAACCAAGTTACAAACTCCTTGAAGCTTCTGAAGAATCTCTTGTTCAAATCTTGCAAGAAGGATGTATCAATGGCTAGAACAATCTAATCTAAGCTAGATTAATCCAAAAGTGTAATCAAAATCAAAGAAAACAAAGTTAAAACCCTAACTTCACTCTCTGACGGCTCAATTCAATCTCCAAATCGCCAACCACTCCCAAAACCCTAGCTTCTTTTTCCTTTTATATGAAACGTCCGCTTTAAAATCCGCTACGGCTTTGGTTGATGAGAGACACGGCCAAGTTGGATGTGACTTGGCCGTGTTGGTGGTCTTTGGAGGGACACGGCCAGTGACTTGGCCGTGTCCCTTGCTTGTGTCTTCTACTGCTTGCTTTTTCTTCTTTTCTTCTTTGGTTGAGTGACACGGCCATGTTAGAGGTGACTTGGCCGTGTTGGACCATTTTGGAGGGACACGGCTACTGACTTGGCAGTGTCCCTTGCCTGTGTTTGCTTTTGTGAGATTTTAGTCTTCTTTTCCTTTAGACCTAAGTGAGACACGGCAAAGTCAACCAATCCTGGCCGTGTTTGAGCTTCTTTGGAGGGACACGGCCACTAACTTGGCCATGTCCCTTGAGTGTGTCCCTCTCTGTGTCTTGAACTTCCTTTTTAACTTGGTATAGGACACGGCCAGTGACTTGGCTGTGTCCTCTTCCTGTGTCAGTTACTGCCCCTTTTCTTCTTCAATTTGCTTCCTTGCCTTTTTTAACCTAACACAAAACTCAAAACAAACTTTAAACAAGAAGTAAATAAACAATAACCAACAAAACATAAACACCATACTAAAAACTAAATCAAAAATGACATAAACACTGAAATAAACTAAGACTACCAAAATTAATGAAAACACTAAACAAACCGATTAAAACTAACAAAATACCTAAATAAAACAATAATTATTATAATAAACAAGACACAAATCTATAACAAAAACTAATAAAACAACTACCCCACACTTAAAACTTTGCTTGTCCTCAAGCAAATTCACATGACATAAATTAAAAACTCAAACAACCTTAACTATAATTCCAGCATATAAGATGAAATACTTTAAGACTCAACCATAAATATTTGCAATTTACTTCAATCAATGATTTTCTTAACTCATTCATTAATCCAGACATACAAATCTTATCTCTCATCTAAGTGTTTCACTCGATTTCAAAGGTTAATCACTCAAACCACTCATGACTGCATACTGTCATAAACTTGCTTAATTATCCAATCTCCCTCACTGATTTTCTCAAGAAATAATCCGAAGGTCTTTCATTTGGATGTAATGGGGCTAAGGTAAAGGTGTGAGAAAAGACATTTAAGCTGGAGCATCAAGAAATGGAGTATTTACATTAGACAATACTCTTGCTTAAGGAATTCATAACTCCCTCAAATGGTATACTCACAATCCATTAATACTTCACATACTTGCATACTTCAAGAAAAATACATGAGTCGACATTCCTCTTTTGATAACCAATGCTAGAACATATATGAATTTTGTATATATATATCTTCTTTTCTTTTTCTTTTTTTTAATTCTCTTTTCTTCTTTTTTTTTATCATATAAATTTTTTTTAATACATATATATACAAAATATAACATTGCATAGAACATCTAGCTTAAAATGTAGAGGAAAAAAAATAATCAACTCTTAATTAAATACAATGTGCACAGTATGCATTTCAACCCCAAATAGCAATACCATTTTTTTTATTTGCTTACCCCACACTTTGAAATAAACCACCCTATTGTCATATAATAAGAACTCTATTCCTTAATGCAGGTATGATGATAATAAGAGAAAGTTGAGCTGTGAATTGTGTTGATCAAACAAGAAAAGGTCAAAGGCTCAACTTGGCTCACTAAGGAAATCAATATTAAGGGAGGTCTTTTTAAGCTAAAGGGCTAACCTAATTTGCCTTCATCATTTTAAAACTTGAGATTAAATCATAATGTGAGTTCAATTAGTATGCAAAAGCAAACTCTAGAGATGCAAAATCATGAAGGTGCACACTTAAGAAAAGAAAATCAATTGAAAATAATATCAAATTATGAGGCTCAAAACTCACACAGGTGGGTTCACAAAGATTTATATGTCATGAATTGCAGAATGTGAAAATTGAACCTGAATGAATTCAAATGCTTATTTCTATGCTGATACTAAAGTCTCAACTATAATGCTAAAATTAAAGAAAAGATCGATAAATTTTCAACAATTATGCCATGCATAACACAATAAAACACACAACGACAAACAAAACATGAATTAAAGAAAAGCTTAAAGAGTACCCCACACTTAAAATTTACATTGTCCTTAATGGAAAACAAGAATAATAAATAAAAAGAGTTAAAGGACAACCTGTCTTCCATTGTACCGGTGAGGAAAACCCTAGCTTTCCATCAGAAACACAAAAGTTCAAAAACAAAAGTACAATATATAAAAATAAAATATCCAAATATAAAATGTTAACATGAAAAACAAAAACGAAAAATAATAACAAAAATACACTAAACAAAATAAAGCAAGGAACTCAAAATCTATGGAAAAGGCGGGCGTGAAGATGATGCAGCCGAGGGATGAAGACTCAAGATCTTGGCAAGGTTGCTATTAATATGTTCCAACTGCTGTAAGACCTCAGCATGGTTATGGTCCACCTTGCCCTCCAGTCGATCTACCTTGCCCTCCAGGGCCTCAATCCTAATAAGTACCTCTTGACTTTCCGAGACCGGAGCATCCTCATCTAGATCTAGAGAATCCGAGTCAGACTCCTCTTCGACCCGTGCTCTCTTCTGCCTGTCCCCCAGTGCTTCAGGCTCATCTGAAGGCATCACATAAGTCCCTCTCCTATGCACCACCATGTGCATCTTCTCAAGAGTAGCTAAATCCAAAGAGTCATCACCCGAAATTCTAGTCTTGCGACTAGTACTCGGGTCAAAATCCTCAACAAGGGCTACTGCTAATGTGGTAATCAACCCCCCAACACAAATTGCCCCCTTTCTTTTATTAGCCACAGTATCAAAAATATCGGCTAACCAATAGCCGACACTAACATGCATTGAATTACAAGCACAATCAAGGAAAAATAGCTCACTTAATTCCACTACACCCGGGCTCTCTTTCCGAGTAAAGAAACTGCAAGATATGAAACGATGTAAATACCTCAAAGCGGAATTTCTTAATTTAGATGCCTTGGCCGATTTGGCCACATAGGTCCCCGAGCCTAATGCTCCCCAAGCAAATTGCTGTTTAAATTCTTTAGGTACTGACCTTTCCCCATGCTGATGGAAACCATATATAGCATTTAACTGTTCAATATTCAGCACAAATGATTTACCCAGCAACTTAAAACTCATTCTAGTGCAGATTTTCTTATCATCTCTTTCAACCTTAAGAGATGTCAGAAATTCCAAAGTCAGCTCCTCAAACTGCAAAGGTCTCAAAGAGACTAGAGTCTCCCACCCAAGAAATTGCACATATCTATAAAAATTAGTCCTAATTTGCAGAGCATCAAGTGATTCGTCATTAACATACCTTGTCGGGAAAAAACCCCGAGCCAAAAGACTTGCTCTCTTGATGAAGAGGAAGAAGCTCCTTCGGTTGTAGGCCTCTTCTTCTTGCGGTGTGAAACAATTTTTGTTCTTGGCATCTTTAGAAATCTGAAAAATTCAAACCAAAACTTGATCAAATCAAAATTTTATGAGAAAAGAAGGAGTTTTAATGGATTATTTTTAGTTTTGGTGAAGAAATTTGAGGTTTAATGGAAGATTTGGAGCTTGGAATAAAAAAGAATGGAGTTTGCGATACAGAGAGCGAGAGAGTGAGAGAGATGAAGAAACAGGAATTTAGGGATTTAATGGAACATCTGTGCAAAAATCGTGGCTTTTTAAAGTGAAAAGATGAGAGACACAGCCAAGTTGTGGGCAACACGGCCGTGTCATGTGCTTTTTGAGGGACACGGCCAGTGACTTGGCCGTGTCCCTTGGGTGTGTTCGTCTCTGTGAAGAAAAGGCTACAAAAATAAAATCGAAGAAAAACTGGTGAAGCTTGGCCGTGTCCAAGTGACATGGCCAAGGGACACGACCAAGTCCCTTGGCCTTGTCACTCACTGTGACAAATGCAAGAATTGAAAATTTGATGAGGCTTGGCCGTTTCTCCTTCTGCCACTTTCAACTTCTTTTTTTTTAATTCTTAAAGATTTTGCAAACCTTCTTCTTTAAACCACCTTGAAACACAAAATAAAAACCGATCAAAGCACCCGTTCCATTTATTTAAACCAAACATAAATCAAAATTTGCTAAATTTTAAATTACAACTATGAAAAATAAATCCAAACCAATGGGTTGCCTCCCATTTAGCGCTTCTTTAATGTCATATAGCTGAACATCATGCAAGGCCTAGGGGTCATGGATCAAAGTGCTGTCAATGATCCTCACTTCCTGAAATCCTTCATTGTATAGTTTAACTCTATGTCTATTTGCTTTAAAAATCTTATTGGTTCTAGAGTTAAGCAATTCAATGGCACCAGAAGGACATACCTTAGTTACCTCGAAAGGACCACTCCATCGAGATTTGAGTTTACCTTGAAACAGACTGAGTCGAGAATTAAAAAGTAAAACTTTCATACCTGGACTCAATATCTGTCGCACAATAAATCTGTCATGAATTGCCTTAGTGCGATTCTTGTAAACTCTCGAGCTCTCATATGCTTTTGGGTTAAAGCACCTTTGGGTCTCCCTCACTGATTTAGCCCCCTCTTCTAAAGTCAGTGTCAGCTCCAATTTATCTAGGGAGTCTGTCTGCAACACAACATCTGAAACAACTGCTTCAACATTATTAATTAAAGAACATTCCTCATATAAAGCAGTTGTAGGAATAGGAGAAGTGTTAAAAATAGAAAATTCAACAGTTTGCCCTAAGACAGTCATTGACAACTTACCATTTTTAACATATATTAAGGTGTTGGTAGTAGCCATGAAAGGCCTACCCAGCAATATAGTGTGTGCTGATGGTGCAGGGTTACTCCCTTCCATGTCAAGAACTATGAAATCCACAGGTACTATTAACTCACCAACCTTAACTAACACATCTTCTATAACCCCTTTCGGGAATCTAAAAGATCTATCAGCTAATTGCAACACCATTTTGGTCAGTTTAAGTTCCCCTAGTTCTAATTATTTATACACAGAGTAAGGCATCAAATTTACACTGGCTCCTAGATCACACATACCATCAGTTCCCTTTCCATTTCCCACAGTAATTTGAATTATAAAGCTACCAGGATCCTTTAACTTGGGAGGTAGTTTATGCTGCAAAACAGCACTAGCTACCTCTGAAACTATCACCTTTTCATTCGGCTCATACCTCTTTTTCTTGGTGATCAGCTCTTTGAAAAATTTGGCATAAGCCGGCATATTCTTTACTGCTTCAAGTAAGGGTAAGTTAATACTTACCTTAGACAGCATGTTGAAGATATTAGAAAATTGCTTATCTTTTTTATCATCTTTCAACTTGCTAAGGAATGGTATAGGAGGCCGGTATGGATTGCTTGCCCTATGTAAATCTACTGAAGGGGACTTCTCCATTGATATATCTCCAGCACCTTTGTTCTCTGGTTCTCCTTCCTTCTTGTTCCCTTGATCACCTGCATTCACAGAGTTATTTTCAACATTAGTGTTAATTACCTTATCACTTCTAAGAACAGTCACTGAATGTGCCTGCTCAGGTTGACTTGGAAATTTCCCCTTCTATTGAATCTGCATCTGTTGTGCAAGTTGTCCTACTTGAGTCTCCACTTTTTTAAAAGATGCTTCTAATGAATCCAGCCTCTTATTAGTCATCTCTTGATTTTGAGCACTGACTTTGATGAAAGTTTGTAAACTTTCCTCCAAGCTCTCTATCTTAGACTGCCCTTGATTTGAGGATTGACCCTGCTGTTGGTTCTGTCTCTGGAGCAAATGGAAAGGCTGCTGAGAATTATTTGTTGCCCAAGAAAAATTTGGGTGATTCCTCCAACCAGGGTTATAAGAATTGGAGTAAGAATCATTTCGGGTCTTTGGTTGAAATCCCCCCATGGTATTGACTTGCTCAGCTTCATTCCCATAAGACTCATATGCAGAGGGGAAAATATTTGCTCCATGCCCAAAAGTTCCACAGATTCCACATGCTTCTTGAGTAGATGAAGAAATATTATTCTTCATGTTCAGCATCTGCACTTGCCTTGTCAACTCAGCTATCTGATTTACCATCTCACTATTGGCCTCCAATTGGTTCACCCCTTTACTTCTTCCTCTTACACTTTTTTGTTAAAAATTAGCTCCCAACATCTCAAAGATCTCATAAGTTTCATCAGCTGTTTTTTCTCCCATGGCTCCCCCAGCTGCATTATCAACAGTGTTCTAAAATTGCTGGGTGAGACCATCATAGAAAAACTGATTCAGAAGTTGAAGTGGGCAGTGATGATGTGGACACTGGATCAATAACATCTTGAATTTGTCCCAAGCCTCATGAAATGGTTCTCCCTCAAATTGAGAGAATGTAGCAATCTTCCCTCTCAATTCAGCTGTCTTTTAATGAGAGTAAAACTTTTCCCATGAACTTGTTGTAAACTTGCTCCCAAGTTGTCAAAGAGTTTTCGGGCAACATCATAAGCTAGCTCTTTGCCCTATCCTTCAAAGTATATGGGAAACACCGCATCCTCAACTGATCCTCTGTTAATCCTCCCAATGGAAAAGTGTTGAAGGTGGAGTAGAAATCCCGAATAAAGTTCAAAGGATCTTCATTTGGAACTCCATAGAATGATGGCAGCATGTTGTAGTGAATGTTCTTCAACTCATAGTTCCTTGCTGCATATGTCAGTCTTATGCAAGAGGTGGAAGTTCCAATGACAGGTCTAGCAAAGTCTCTCATCGTTCTTTGCCTTTCTTCAGCCATTTTAACAGATTGTGCAGATTCCGACTCAAAATCAGAAGTGTCCTCTTCGGTATCAAATCCTGTATAAAGTTCAAACTCCTCTCTGCTCCTTTTCACTCTCTGAATTTCTGGAATGAATGGATGTAGCTCTCCTTCGAGTGATCTCCTGCCTTGCATAAACAAAAATTTCTAGAAAAAGAAAGTATTAAAAACAAAAGAAAAATAAAATCAAAAGTAAACAATGAAAAATAATCTAAAATTTCTAAAACTAATAAACAATTACGCCAATTAGCTTCCCCGGCAACGGCGCCAAAAACTTGTTGCGCTCGAATTAACTCTACCACAAAGCGTCACTCGCAAGTATACGAGGTAGCTGTAGCAAAGGTGATCACCCCAAGGTCATCTCTCAAGGAAGCTAAAGTGACTAATTGATTATCAGATTATAAATAAAAAGTAATGAAGAAATTGAAATTGATAACAACTAATGAAAAAGATTGATTGAAGTTTAAAATGAATAAAAGTAAATCAAGCTGATGTTTTGATTCACTTGATAGAAAGGTCTAGGGTTTGCACTTCTCTATTACTTATATGTATGAACGGTTATTCCTCTTAAATAATTTAATTTCAAAGATTAAATCTCAAACAACTCAATTAATCGAGTCAAGGAAATAAGCTCTCGCATTCAAACCTCTTTCAACTAATCTTGTTACAATTGAAATAATCTTTTTAATAGGTTATATCTCTAATTCACCTAAGTCCTTAATTGAATTGTTCCAGCATTAGACTTCATCTCTCAATCCATCATCTAATACCTAAAACACATAATTGGTGGCCAATCAATTATATATTAACAATATTCCATTCAATCAAGGCTAAAGAAATTATTAGCTAAGAGAATAACCAATTCATACAATCATAGCAGATCCATACAAATCCTATACTAGATCAAATTAGTTCATCTTGCTATCAAACATACTCATCTCATTAATGTTCAAAGAAATCAAATTAGACATGATAATATCCATTAATACAATTTCAATGAAAATAAAGAGAATAAGTTCGAGAACAAAACCAAGTTACAAACTCCTTGAAGCTTCTGAAGAATCTCTTGTTCAAATCTTGCAAGAAGGATGTATCAATGGCTAGAACAATCTAATCTAAGCTAGATTAATCCAAAAGTGTAATCAAAATCAAAGAAAACAAAGTTAAAACCCTAACTTCACTCTCTGACGGCTCAATTCAATCTCCAAATCGCCAACCACTCCCAAAACCCTAGCTTCCTTTTCCTTTTATATGAAACGTCCACTTTAAAATCCGCTACGGCTTTGGTTGATGAGAGACACGGCCAAGTTGGATGTGACTTGGTCGTGTTGGTGGTCTTTGGAGGGACACGGCCAGTGACTTGGCCGTGTCCCTTGATTGTGTCTTCTACTGCTTGCTTTTTCTTCTTTTCTTCTTTGGTTGAGTGACATGGCCATGTTAGAGGTGACTTGGCCGTGTTGGACCATTTTGGAGGGACACGGCTACTGACTTGGCCGTGTCCCTTGCCTGTGTTTGCTTCTGTGAGATTTTAGTCTTCTTTTCCTTTAGACCTAAGTGAGACACGGCCAAGTCAACCAATCCTGGCCGTGTTTGAGCTTCTTTGGAGGGACACGGCCACTGACTTGGCCGTGTCCCTTGAGTGTGTCCCTCTCTGTGTCTTGAACTTCCTTTTTAACTTGGTATAGGACACGGCCAGTGACTTGGCCGTGTCCTCTTCCTGTGTCAGTTACTGCCCCTTTTCTTCTTCAATTTGCTTCCTTGCCTTTTTTAACCTAACACAAAACTCAAAACAAACTTTAAACAAGAAGTAAATAAACAATAACCAACAAAACATAAACACCATACTAAAAACTAAATCAAAAACGACATAAACACTGAAATAAACTAAGACTACCAAAATTAATGAAAACACTAAACAAACCGATTAAAACTAACAAAATACCTAAATAAAACAATAATTATTATAATAAACAAGACACAAATCTATAACAAAAACTAATAAAACAATGAGTCAAGCGGATATTCCTTTATCTTTTTGGGGTTATGCCTTGGAGACAGCTGCATTCATTCTGAACCGTGTACCATCTAAGGCGGTTGAAAAGACATCATATGAGATATGGACAGGTAAGACAACCTAGTTTGTCTTTTCTTAAGATTTGGGGTTGTGAAGCTTATGTGAAAAGACCAGTTTCAGATAAGTTAGCTCCAAAGTCTATCAAATGTAATTTTGTGGGGTATCCTAAGGAAACTAAAGGATACTATTTCTATACTCCTTCAGAGAACAAAGTGTTTGTTGCTCGAAATGGGATCTTTTTGGAAAAGAAATTTCTTTCTAATAGAACTAGTGGGAGTATAGTAGAACTTGAGGAAACTCAAGTACCACAAGAAATCATTGAGTCGTCTATAGAGCCTATTTTAGAACCATAAATAGTTGTGGAGTCTGAAGATGTAACACAAATCCCTCGCAGGTATGATAGGACACATCATCAGCCAGAGAGATATGGATTTCTTGTGACTGATGATAGTGAAGGAATGCTCATAGATCAAGATGAGCCTACTAACTATCAAGAAGCTGTGTCAGGTCCAGATTCAGACAAATGGCTTGGAGCCATGAAATCTGAGATGCAATCTATGTTTGACAACCAAGTTTGGTCTTTAATTGATCCTCCAGAGGGTATTAAGACTATTGGTTGCAAATGGGTTTTCAAGAAGAAAACTGACATGGATGGGAATGTGTAGCCCTATAAAGCAAGGCTTGTTGCAAAAGGTTTCAAGCAAACTCATGGTATAGACTATGATGAAACCTTTTCACCAGTTGCTATGCTTAAGTCTGTTAGAATTCTCATTGCCATTGCAGCATACTATGATTATGAGATATGGAAAATGGATGTCAAAACCGCTTTCCTTAATGGAAACTTGCTTCAGGATGTGTATATGACACAACCTGAGGGTTTTGTAAATCCTGAGAATTCTACAAAGGTTTGCAAGCTTCAAAGATCCATTTATGGATTGAAGCAAGCATCTCAAAGCTGGAATCTTCATTTTGATGAAACAGTTAGGAACTTTGGTTTCATCAAGAATGAAGATGAACCTTGTGTTTACAAGATGGTTAGTGGGAGTGCAATATTGTTTTTAGTCTTATATGTGGATGACATATTACTCATTGGGAATGATATCCCTACCTTGAAAAAGGTTAAGACTTGGTTAGGGAATTCTTTCTCAATGAAAGATTTAGGTGAGGCTGCCTATATCCTTGGTATAAAGATCTATAGAGATAGATCTAGAAGGATAATTGGCCTGAGTCAAAGTACATACATAGATAAAGTGTTGAAGAGGTTCAACATGCAAGATTCCAAAAAGGGATTCTTGCCTATGTCTCATGGCATTCATCTCAGCAAGAGTCAATGTCCTATGACATCTGATGAGTGAGATCAAATGAATAAGATTCCTTATGATTCTGCTATAGGATCTATTATGTATGCCATGTTATGTACTAGTCCAGATGTCTCATATCCATTAAGTGCAACTAGTAGATTTCAAGCTGATCCTGGTGAAGGTCACTGGACAGCTGTCAAGAATATTCTTAAGTACCTTCGAAGGACTAAAGATGTATTCTTGGTTTATGGAGGTTTGGAAGATGAGCTAGTTGTAAATGGTTACACAGATGCTAGTTTCCAAACTGACATAGATGATTTTAGATTGCAGTCAGGTTTTGTATTCACATTGAATGGTGGAGCTGTTAGTTGGAAGAGTTCAAAACAAAGCACTGTGGCTGATTCTACAACAGAGGCTGAGTATATAGCAACATCAGATGCAGCTAAGGAAGCAGTTTGGTTGAAGAAACTCATCACTGAGCTAGGAGTGGTGCCTAGCATTGCAAATCCTGTGGACATTTATTGTGACAACAATGGTGCCATAGCACAGGCAAAAGAGCCTAGATCTCATCAAAGGTCTAAGCATATACTCAGGCATTTTCACCTCATTCGAGACATTATCGATAGAGGAGATATCAAGATATGCAAAGTTGACACAAATGATAACATAGCAGATCCATTAACAAAGCCTCTCTCACGGGTCAAGCATGATCAGCACACTAGATCTATGGGTCTTAGAAATTTGTAGGCCTAGTGCAAGTGGGAGATTGTTAGTGTATGTGCCCTAGGCCATTTATTTGGATCTTTATGTTATACATTCATTATTAATAAATGAGGTTTTATTATCATTATTATTTGTTTGCATGTTACACAATTTTGATATTTGTCCCTGGTTTATTATTGTTATAGAGATAAAAAAAATTAATTCTTAACCAGTATGAACATTGATTTGATAATCATCAGATGGTTATGTGTATAGTGATACAAATCAATTTCATAGATACTTGTTAGAGAACAATGTATTGGATAGACCCATCATGAGATTACTACATGGGTTAGTGTCATAAGTAAATCTCATGATAGTTATGTATTAATTCTTTGACTTGAGATTGTCATAGTTTCCAATATAAGGATTATTATATTTTGACATGATCAAACATTATCCGTAACTGGATAGTAATAAAGGTTATGATCATATATGATAGAAATTATGTAGAGGATAATGAACAATCAAGATAGAATTTGTCCCTCTCTTTGAGAGAGATATCTTTTGGGCCCCTCGATAAGTGAGACTGTGAAATGCATGGCCGTGCTCAAATGAATTGATAGTGTGATCAATTTCATTTGTTTTTATCAGTCTACTTGGAGATCGAGTAATCATAAGTTTGGACAATATAAGTATGACGTTGACCATGACTTATGTTCAAGCTAGATATCGTGTGACAAAGGGATTGATGCATGTACTATTATTAGGCAAATTGGACATTCCTTATATTAATTGGGTAGTTGTAACGCCTTGCTAGAGGCCAATTATGACTTGTTGGTTTAATAGAGATTAAATTGACTGCCAATTAATATGGGCCTATCGGGTCACACACAAGAATGCGCTTTGGGTTGGATATAATATTAATAATATTAATATTAATATTAGATATTAATATTTATTATTATTATTATTATTTTCATTATATATATATATTATTAGATAATATATTCAGAATCCTAATGAGATTTGGATTCTGAATTTGACTTACATTATCCAATTATATATATTATTAGATAATACATTCAGAATCCTAATTAGATTTGGATTCTGAATTTGACTTACCTTATCCAATTTCGAATTGGATTCTGGAGTGATTATATTCACTCCAGACGTTAAGTCTTCATATAGGTAACATTAGAAAATAAAAAGAGAACGAAAACTTTGAAACCCTAATACGTTTTAGAGAAAACATTTTTCAGCCTTCGCCGTTGCAGAGAGCTAGCACTCCAGACGATAGCATTCGTGTGGATACGCGATAGAGGGTGTTTCACGATCGAGGCATCTCTTCCAAACTGTGATTTTGAATCATCAATAGGTTAGTTCTTTGTACACTTTCGTCGAATTAAACGAACAACATGGATCCTGGTGGGAAATCAGAGATCAAAATTTTTCCGCTACGTGTTTTTGTTTGCAGTGATCTCTTTGATTTCTTAACACTGTGTGCTTTGACGTGTATTGTTATGTATGCCTTATATGCATTATCAAAAGACATTATTAATGACTAAATTAAATAAAGTGTGAAATATATGAAAATAACCCAAAACATTTGGGTAATGTAATTTTAATGTGAAATGTGATACATTGTGATGAAATGATGAGATATGATGAATTACTATGAATTGACATTGATATGAAAAAAAAAGTGAAAATGATGCAATGTGATAAAAAATGAGAAAATGAAGCAATGTGAGAAAAATGTGAAAATGAGGCAAAGTGCCTAGTTGACAATGAGAAAATGAGAAAAAGTTGATTATGAAAAATATGAATTATTTGTGTGCCTAGTATGTTATTCAATTTTCCAGAGTTCTATGTTTGACCGCATGCCTATGAGGTTATCCTCATTATTTGCCTTTGGAGCTAGACGCTATGTGTCATTGATACTTGATTTTGCCTTCGGGGCTAGATACTTGATGTCACTAATATTTGATTTTGCCTTCGGGACAGACGTTTGGCTTAACTGATATATAATTTGCCTTTGGGGCTAGACACTTGGTGTCAACATATAACAAAACAGTAACTCTGGGATTTGAATAATGTATTAGTTTATGTGGGCCCATGCTTGTGTATGTGTTTATGTGAATTATAAAAAAATGAAAGAATACACTTTAAAAGTGAACTTGTATGCCACATTGTGACATAGAATACAAATGCATTTCGTATTGGCATTGTATTAAAGTGTTATTATTATTATTAAAGTTTATACAAATAGGCTTTTAGCATAAAGCAATTATAATTCATCGTGCAGATGACAGGAGTGATCCGGTATAACCGGAGAGTTCTTCTAGACCGAGTCGGGTCTAGATTGAGATTGCTTGTTGAGTTGATTTTTAGGTACATCAAGATCAAAGCCATTTGCCAGCATGTATATATATATATATATTTAATATTATAGTATATTTTGATATTATGTACATTATGTTATATTTTTAAAGTATATATATTGTAAATTATAAAGAATATTTTGGATAATTTATATGAAGTGAAATTTTATATGTGTTTTTAATATATATATAAATATATAAATGATTTGGGAAAATATGGAGAAATTGTGAAGTATTGGAGAAATGTGTGATGTATTATTTATTGGGAGTATTTTTATGCAAGTTGTGTAATTGCTGAATTTTGAAAATTTTCAAATTACAGAGAAAATTCTGGCGAATTTTTCCTTGAGATTTTCATATAAAATGCTTATTTTGTAATTTATAATTAAGAAAGAATATTTTGTTACTATTTAAATATACATTTTAATGTGTTTGGAATTTTAAATTGAAAATGTGAAAATTTTTATTAAACCGGGTTATGGCATCTTTATACTTTATATGCGTATTTTATATATACTGGGTGTATGTACGATACGTATATAGGGTATAAGGGTGTTATATTTATTTTTGTATCAGAGCCTAGATTTAAGATTCTTAACCTAGGTGGATTTCTAGGGAGAGAAAATGGGGATCTTAAGTATGATTTTAAATTATGATACATTAATTGGCACTGGCAATTTATCTTATCTCTGATGTGCTAATTTTTGTTATATTTGCAGATATAAGTAGTTATGGCGTCTATGGTGTATCAGTCTACAGAGGATAGTGCAGAGAGTGTAGCTCCTTGTGAGGGTAGAGTTGGAGCTAGTGTTGAGACTGCTGGAGAGGCATATGCATCTATGCCAATTAGACTAGCAGCTGAGGAGGTTTCGTGGGTTGGGTACGACAGATAATGGAGTTGTTCAGATAGGGCACAGAGGGGTGTCTGCTGGAGGACATGTGCACCAGCAGTGTGTTACAGATGTGGATCACTAGACCATTTTCTTAAAGACTGTCCAGAGCCACTAAATGATAGATAACCAGATATAACAACTTCTAGACCCGGTGTTAGAGGGGATCGTGGTGGCAGAGGTGGTAGATCAGGGTCTGGTCAAAGAGGAGGATCTGCAGCAGGGAGTAGAACAGAGGATGCAGGGCCATCATAGCCGATCTATGTGATGCAGAGGCAGCCGGATGCTTCAGCTGTCATAGCTAGTATTTTTACTTTATTTAGTACTTCAGTTCTTGTATTGATAGACCCTGGGTTAACGCATTCATACATTACTGCATTCATCTTGCCTGTGAGTGATTTGCATTCAGAGTTCTTAGGATTTGATGTGTTGATTACAAATCCATTAGGGCACAATATTGTAGCTGACAGGATGCACCGAGATAGTCAAGTTGTTATTCAGGATGAGGGGTTTCTCGGTGACCTGATTGAGATACCTTTTAGGGAGTATGATTTGATTATGGGCATGGATTAGTTATCCAGGCATGCAGCTGTGGTAGATTGTCAGCGGAAACTGTTACCCTGAGAACACATGATGGTAGAGATATGGTGGTATCTAGTGAGCAGAGACACTTTTCATCCATATTTATTTCAGCTGTGTCAGCTAGGAAGATGATTTGAAAGGGATGTGAGGCATATCTTGCTCATGTTGTAGATACCAGAGTTGTGGGGTCCCAGCTTGATAGTATACCTATAGTTGCCGAGTTTCTAGATATTTTCCCTGATGAATTGCCAGGAGTACCTCCTGAGAGAGAGGTGGAGTTTGGTATTGATTTGATGCATGGTACAACTCATATATTTATTACCCCTTATTAGATGGCACCTGTTGAATTGAAGGAGTTGAAGGTGTAGTTGTAGGAGTTGTTTGATAAAGGGTTCATCTGCTGTCTTATTTGTGAAGAAGAATGATGACACTTTGAGATTATGTATTAATTACAGACAATTCAATAAGGTGATTATCAAGAACAAGTATTCATTACCTCAGATAGATGATCTCTTTGATCAGATGAAAGGAGCAACAATATTTTATAAGATTGATTTGAGATCAGGGTATCATGAGTTGAGAGTTAGAGATGTGGATGTACCGAAGACAACTTTCCACACGAGGTATGGGCATTATGAGTTTATGGTGATGTCTTTTGGATTGACGAATGCACCAGCAGCATTTACATATTTGATGAATAGGGTGTTTAGACCATACTTAGATCAGTTTGTAGTAGTCTTTATTGATGATATTCTGGTGTATTCGTGTAATAAGAAAGATCATGACAGGCATATGCAAATTGTACTGCACACTTTGAGGGAGAAGCAGTTGTATGCTAAGCTGTCTAAGTGTGAGCTTTTGCTCGATCAAGTGACTTTTCTCGATCATGTGGTTTCAGTAGAAAGTATTAAAGTTCATCTGAGTAAAATTGAGGCTATCTTAAATTGGAGTCCACCAAAGACTGTGACAGAGGTTAGAAGTTTTCTATGATCGGGAGGCTATTATCCTTAGTTTGTGAAGGGTTTTTCTATGATAGCTACCCACTCACCAGATTGCTTCGGAAAGGGGTTAGATTTTTATGGACAGATCAATGTCAGGCAAATTTTGAGTAGTTAAGGGAGATGTTGACTCAGGCTCCTGTTTTAACCCTGCTTGTGGAAGGTAAACCTTATGTGATATACAATGATGCTTCACATAGTGGTTTAGGTTGTGTTTTGATGTAGGAGGGTAAAGTCATTGCTTATGCATCTCGACAGTTGAAGCCTCATGAGTTGAATTACCCAACTCATGATTTGGAGTTGTAGCCATAGTTTTTGCATTGAAGGAAGTGTTTTATTTATACTGATCATAAGAGTTTGAAGTATCTGGGTGTTTAGAGAGAGCTGAATCTTCGACAGAGATAGTGGTCAGAGTTGATTAAAGACTATGATTTCTTGATTGATTATCATCCTGGTAAGGCAAATGTTGTTGTGGATGCCTTGAGTTGAAAGTCTATGGCAAGTTTGACTTCTTATTCACTCTCACTGCTTGTTGAGTTGAGAGTGTTGCAAACTAGATTTGAGTCTTGTGATGATGGTGCATTGATGGCTCAGTTGTAGTTGAGGCCAGTGTTGTTGGATCATATTAGGGAAGCCCAGTTGGCATATAAGAAAATCTAAAAGATTATAATTGATTGCTAAAAGGGGGATAGTAGAGAATTTTATGTGAGAGATGATGGCAGTTTGTGATACAGAGATAGGTAGTGTATTTCTAATGATGCGGTATTGAAGGAAGATTTTAGAGGAAGCACATCAGTCAGTCTATGTTATGCACCCTGGTAGTACTAAGATGTATCAGGATTTTAAGCAACATTATTGGTGGTCAGGTATGAAGAGGTTTCCAAGGTACGTAGGGGTTTATGATGATAACCCTGACTTTGACATGGTATGGCAATTACCAGAATTAATGAACCAACTTAAGATGCTAAATGCAAGAGGAAGAACACCTATGCCTACTCGTGAAGTATGTTCAGCATGTGGCATTGCAGGACATAGTGCAAACATGTGTTCATTTGGTTATGGACAATACCAAGAGAGGCAAGAGGAAGAATATGCCTATGAAAGTTTCCAAAACATGGGTGGAAATGACCCATATCCTAGACCTTATAATTCAAGCTGGGGAAGCCACCCAAATTTTTCTTGGGAAACCAACAGCAAATTCCACCTCAAAATTTTTTTCAACCTTACCAAAGAAATCCTTACTCTCAATAACAATATTCAAATCAAGATCACCTTAAGAAACCCACATTGGAGGATAGTTTGAATGCCTTCATTCAAACTAGCACACAAAATCAAGATCAACTTAAGGAACCCACTTTGGAAGATAGTTTGAATGCCTTCATTCAAATTGGTGCACAAAATCAAGATCAATTCGAGAAATCCACAGTGGAAGATGATTTGAATCCTTACCTTCAAATTAGCACACAAAATCAGGAATGGAGCAATGAGAGGTTTGATTCTTTGGAGGAATCATTGAAGAGGGTGGAAATTCAAGTTGGGCAACTGGCACATCAACTCCAAGCACACCAAGAAGAGGAATTTCCTAGCCAACTGGAGCAAGTCAAGGTAATCACAAATTTGAGGAGTGAACAAGTGATATATAGCAGTTTTTGTGATTCCTTTGATGCAGGAACTAATCAAGAAGAAGATGGTGAGGAAATACAGCCATACATAAAGGATTTAATTCAATCAAAGGAGGAGGAGGATTTGGAAGCATCAACTTTGACAACATTGCATGAACCTCCAAATCCTTGTATGCCACCAATCCCATTCCCAAGTAGGCTGAATGAAGAGAAACAAGGTATGCAACTTTCTAAACTCTATGACATGCCTTGTGGTGAAGATAGTGTAGATAAGCTTGAGGTGGCAATGACCTTAGAAGTAGAACCTAATTTTTCCAATTTAGAAATTGAGGAGAGCAATTTACTATTAAATAATGAGATTGTTGAGGGAGAGCTTCAAATTGCTAAAGAGGATGAAGAAGTGATTCAACCAAACTTGGTTGAACACACCCAAGAATTATGAAAGATGCTTTGGTTAGGGATTACAGTATGCAACAAAGTATAATCTCTCCCACCCTTGGTGGTGAGAACGAGCAAAAATCATATATAACCATGTTGCAAACTGAAAAAGATTCTTACCACGTCCCTATAGCATTAGAGGATCAAGCTAAGACAACTCTCACATGTTCTTTTTGGACAATTGCTCTTCCAAGAATGCTACCTAGGCTTTTCAATACATTGGGCACATTTCAAAGTTGCATGTTGTTCATCCTCTCACATATGGGCTCCAATTGCATTATGGGTGGAAGGAGCCCTACACATCGTATATGGGAACGATGGAAATCAGGTATCATCTAAACTCTCTTTTAGTTTATGCATGCTTACATTAAGGACAATGTGAATCTTTAAGTGTGGGGTGCATTTTGTGTTTTATGTTTTTACTTTTAATTGCATTATGTGTTTTTGTGTTTTTACTTTTAACTTGTTTTTGTTTAAGTTTTAGTTAATGTTTTTGAATGTTTTTCATTGAATAAATGAGTTTTAGAAAGTTCAATTGTTATAAAAATTGTTGATAGATGACCTTTGAATTTTTGAAACATGAATTGGAGAATTGAGTAGAATTGGTGCTTATTGTCAATTTTGTCGGTTTTTCCCCTTGCATTGCCATTAACCTAGTGAGGAATTGAGCCATCAACTTATCATTACTGTTGTGGGTGAACATCTTTGATTGATGAATTGCTAGAACTTGCTTTGACATGCATTTTAAGATTGCATAAAATTTCAATTTGGCATCAAGATGATTAAGGCAATTAGGTGAACCCACTTTGGCTTAAAAAGACCAACCCTATATTCAACCTTAGCCAATTTTGAGCTTATTTTATTTTTCCTTTTCTTTCTTTTTCACAACACCATTAGCTTGAACCTTGTTGTTTAACTCTTACCCTTTCATTAGGTCAAGAGCATTTTAAGAGCGTTTATGACGTAGTGTTGTGTTGAATTAAGTGTGGGGTTAAATTTAGTAGGTTTAAGATTGCAAAGCAAAATAATAAAAAAAAAGAAAAAGAGAATATATATATAATATTAATAAGAATAATTGTTGTTCTTATTGGAAGGGTTGGAATAAGTTGAAAATATCATTGCAATATTTAATATGTGAGTTCCCTTGAAAAGCTCTTTAATATCAAGGGGTAGATGAAGGAAGGTGTTTGGGATTGTTGGGTTATGTATATGATCGGGTATTTCATTCTTAAAGTGCTCTTGAACTTAATGATCAAGCTCACATTTTCTAAATATCATGCCTTTACCTTAACCCCATTACAACCCAATAAAGACCTTTTGATTGATTCTTGATTGTAATTTTATGGTGGAGATTTGATTGATAAGCAAGCCTATGGTAATAATGTTTCATTGATTATTATGAGTGTAAACACCACCATGATCAAACACTTGTAAGAGTTGGTGAGGGAGAGACAACATAGGTTATGCATGGAAAACCACTTAATTGCATGGGTGTCGATTTTGTTTGATTCGATATTGATTGCGGATTTAGGGAGAGGAAAGTCTTGATGCATCTTTATAACTCTTGAACTTAACAAAATTTATCTTGTTAGTGTGTTTTGATTTTAGGCTTGCTTGGGGACAAGCAAGGAATTAAGTGTGGGGTATTTGTTTAGATCATTTTTGTACTTGTTTTTAGTATGATTTTTATGTGTTTTTAGTTAATGTTTTGATTGATTTTTGTTTTAAGTGTGTTTAAAGTGTTGTTTTTAGGTTTAGGTGCAAAAAACAACCTTGGAAGATCAAAAAAGTGCAAGAAAAGCATGAACCAAGCAAGACATGGCCAAACCAAAACTAGCTTGGCCGCGTCCTTCAAAGAATGGTGATGGAAGAGCTTGACACGGTCAAGAGATATGGCCAAGCCACTGGTCGTGTCTCATTCAAAGAGCAAACCAAAGAAACCAATAAAAGAAGAGCAAAAATGAAGAAGCAGGAAGAGACACACTCAGTGACACGGCCAAGCCACTGGCCGTGTCCCATTTCATGCCAAAGAACAAGGGAGCAAGCAAAGAAGGAAAGAAAAGAGACAGTAGTGGACACACCCACGTGACACGGCCAAGCTTATGGCCGTGTCACCCCTTGAGACCAAAAGGGAAGAAAGAAAAGAAAGAAGCATGGAAAGCAGCAAAGGACACGACCAGCTAGCTTGGGCGTGTCCCATGAAAATTGAGGGACAAGGCCACTAGCTTGGCCGTGCCACCTCATGAAAAGAAAGAAAAGAATAAGAGACACGGCCAAGCTACTCATGGCTTGGCCATGTCACACCTAAAACATTTGATTTCTTTTGCACGAAGTGGGGAACAAAATGGGAGACATTGCCTTATGCTTGCCAAAAGAAATACTAAACAAAGAAATAGTGGGGAACAAAGTAAAATGGGGTGAGTTGGAAGGCATGGGTGGTTTTTTGAAGGAATTAAAAAGAGAAGAAGAGGGAAATTAGAGGGGAGCTTTTGGTTCTTGGAGACAAATTTCTGCTACACATTTGGGAGAGGGAGAGAGTGACACTCTCCCTTGTCCCTTCACCTTCAACCTCCATTTATATCCTCTTCATCTTCTCCATCTTCCATTGATAAGATCTTTGAGGTTCTTTAGGATAAATTGGGTTAAACAAGCTCTTGAAGGTTGAAGAAGCTTCATTGAAAGGTTTGGTGACTTGAGAAAGCTCCATCCCATCAGCCAAAGGCAAAATCAATTGAAGAGTTGGTGACTTGAGAAAGCTCTATCCAAAGGTTTGGTGACTTGAGAAAGCTCCATTCCATAATGCAAGGGGAATCAACCATTGAATAGGGCTTGAGTTCTTCATCATACATCAAGTGAAGCTAGGAGGAAGACTAGCAATCCTACTCTTGGCATCTTCACAAGGGGTTTTTCTATTCTCTCTTTTAATTCATTTCTTATTGTTGTTGTTGTATTAATAGAATTGATATTGCAATGGACAATTTGTATTTGTTTTATATTGAGTTGAATGAATATTATAAATTGATGATGTTGAGCTAAATACCCATGCCTAGGGTTTGTAGTATATTTGATTGAATGTCTTGATTTGATATTTCTATTGATGTTCCTTGTTGATTGGTTTATTGTATTGCATTAAATGCTAGGTTGATAGATTAGCTACCTATTAATCTTTAATATTGGATGACGGACCGAGAGGTGAAATGCGATATCATAACTATATAATCGACCACCCTATGAATGAATTGGAAATATAAGTTCTAGGGTTTGTTAATTAGGTAATGTAAAAGAATTGGTCATTGTTAATTCATGAATGTGAGAACTAATGGATTGGTAATTGACTAATTAACCTTAAGGAACAAATTAATTACAAGGTTATGTTAATGGACAATTGAGAATTAGGCTTCGATCGAATGGATCTATGACCCTAAGCACCTTCCCAAGAATCGATTTGATCTTGTACACCCATCACACACATTAATCCCTACACACGTTAATCTTAGGTTTAAATTGTCCTTCCACAATTCCGAACAACAAACACTTCCGTATTTAAATAACTTGTCAATCAAGCTATTACGAACCACACCTTCTTGGTAAAATGACCTTGGGGCGATCACCTTTGCTACAGCTACCTCGTATACTTGTGAGTGACGCTTTGTAGTAGTACTTAATTCGAGCACAACAATAGGCCACTTATAAAATTAGCATCTAAAAAACCTAAAATTTCAAATGATGTATTTCTAGGGTACCAAAGTCCTAAATGCAAAGTTCCTCTTAGGTATTTTAGAATTCTTTTAGTATCATTTTAATTTATTTTTGGGGCATGATTGAAATCTAGCACACAAAAAAATACTATACATTATATTATGCCTTGAAGCAGTAATATAAAGAAGTGATTCAATAATACCTCAATATTTCTTCTCATATACTTTCTTACCAACTTTGTCTGTGTCCAATTTCAAGGATGTACTCATTAGAGTTTTGCTTGCCTTACAACCATCCATGCCAATCTTCTTGAGAAGTTCCTTTGTGTTCTTGGATTGGTTGATAAAAATTTTATCCTTGCATCGCTTGATTTGTAGACCAGGAAAAAACTTGAGTTTAGCCATCATGCTCATTTCAAATTTTCTAGTCATACAAGAAGCAAACTCTTGGCACAAAGCCTCATTAGTAGCACAAAATATAATGTTATCAGTATAAATTTTTACAATTAAAATGTTATGCAATTTCTTTTTAACAAAAAGTGTAGTACCAACTTTTCCTTTTGAAAATCCATTTTCTAATGATTATGTACTAAGTCTATCATTCCAAGCTCTTAGAGCTTATTTTAGTCTATATAATGCCTTGGTTAATTTAAAAACATAGTTTGAAAGTCTATAATCTTTAAAAGCAGGAGGTTGTTTATAATACCCCGAACCAAGTAGGACAAATTTAATAAGAAATAATAGTCTCAGATGTTAAGAGAGCAATTAAGTATATGGAACTTATATTAAGAATTAAATGGATATATATATGTAAGTATATATAAATATCGGATTATGAAAATTGTTAAAGCAAATATATGTATTAAAATGGATTAGTACGCATTATGATCCTAAGGGTAAATATAGATTTTGGGCTAAATATGGAGTTATTAAATTATAAGTTAAGCCTAAACATAAGATATTGAGTAAATGACACAATGATGAGAAAGCCCAATAAAGGATAATATCCATTAAGGAAAATAATAGGATATTGAGTTAAAATTGGGTGATAAAATAAAATATAAGAGTATATGTATAAATTAGGCTACAAAAATGAATCCCAAAGAAAGACATTAAATTTTAGGCCCAAATGTATATGTGAATGTATGAATATAAGTGGATGACAATGAATGATGGGAAACATAAGTCATGATTAGTTATTTTTGCAAACAATTAAATAATATTAAGGCAAATTGTGATTTTCTTCTATGTGTAGGTGAAATAAGTGGGTAACGAGGAGTTGGTAATTTGCATACAAATCAAATAGCAAGTGTTGAAAGCTTAAGACAAGTGTCTTGCATGTGGATTTAACTAATAACAAATGTCTTCATCTCTTCATTACTCACCATGTACGTGTGAGGGTGAGGAAGAATGATTTAAGCAAATGGAAATTATAAGTTAGTGTTGGAAAAATGTTTCATATCATGATAACAAGCATAATAAGTGTCAAATGGAAGGGTATTAAAGAGACAAGTGTGACGGTATATGCCATGAAGTAAGAGGGCCACTTTGTTCTTTCTTTTATTTTTTAAAAAGTGAAAAGGAGGAAAGAATTTATAAAGGGAAGCTTTAGAGAATTAGTTAACTTTATTTTGGAACCAATTACAAACCAAAACTTAAAATGCATGAGACTTCAATGGGATATCCAAATTTGTTACAAATTGGTGGAAACGAAAGGAGTAAACTAAGCAATTGGAAGCTAGAATGTTTTTGCTAAATAAGGTGAATGTTCCGAAGATCCTTAATTTAAAAGTTTTAGAAAGATAATTTAAATGAAAACTCACTTTTAAATTAATATTTATATTTGATTTAACTGATAAATATGTTAAATTTAATATTTGATTTAAAGTATAAAATACAAGCATGAAATATGAGCATACTGTTTGCTGGAATTTATGTTTATGTTATATAAAGTGATTTGTCCGAATTTTTAGATTAACTTAGAGAGACTAAATGAGCATTAAATTTTAAATGAGAGTTTATCTATGTAATAATAGTTGGTATATAAAATTTTATAATTTTTAAATATGATTTACTGTGAAAGAAAAATAGAAGAATATATGCTACTCTGGCTGTGCCAGTAGAGCTAGAATTTTTTAGGTTTTAGAAACTCAATTGGAAACCATAGTAAAATAACCCAAATTTTTTTTTTAAAATGGTTAAATATATGTGTAGCATATATGGGTAAAATTTCATAAATTTTAATTAATTTTTAGTTATATAAATAATATCAAAAATTGATACAACCAGAGTGATGACTAAAAAGCTAGAATCTATAGGGTTAAATAAATATAATTTGAAAATATAGTAAATGAATGTATAAAATTCTAAAATTTTAGATATAAGTTCCTATATATTTCTTTATTTTGTGGTTAAAATTTCTTAAATTTTTATAAAACGTTGGTACCAAAATAAAATTGGCAAATGGATACTGCCAATGAAGTTAATGAAGAAATAGAATATGTATGTTTGGAAAACCTAATTTTTAAAATATAGTAAATTCACTTAGAAAAATATGAAATTTTAAATATAAGACTATAAATATTTCTAAGTTACATGATTAAAATTGTATAAATTTCAGTGAAGATTTAATAATGAAATTAAATTTGAAAGGGAAGGCGGCCAGGGAAGATCTGAAACTGGCAGATTCAAAATGTTAGTAAATAAATTAAAATTCAAGTAGTAAATAGATAAGAAAAATTATGGAATTTTGTGTGTGTATTTGTATATGTGTTAAGGACCAGTCTAGAGTTTTTTTTTTATGAATTTCTAATGAAGATTTTATAACTAAAATAAATTAAATAATTCAAACTATCAAGTAAAAAGAAACATTAAATAGAATAGGGAATGAATATTAATAATTCTTAATAATATTTTAAGGAATTTTTCTTAAGTGATTATAAGGAATATCTTAATTCAACATTGAAGAAGATTTTATTAAAAATATTTTCCTATACCAAGTGGTGTAGATATAGAAGGAAGGGTGCTAAACATGGATTATGGGATTAGAGAGAGAGAAAGAGAGAGAGAGAGAGAGAGAGAGAGAGAGAGAGATATGAATTAAGTGAAACTTAAATTGAGCCTTGGTTACTTGGAGTACAAGTAAAAGCATATTCTTATAAAAAAAATGATTAAAATAGCAAATTATTATGGCAATTAAAGTTATTATTACTAAGTAATACTATGATACTTACAGTTAAATTGAGAATAAGAAATAAAAGAAATTACTGATATTTCAGTCATTATGATATGAAGTATAAATATAGAAAAAAGATGCATAGACAAAGTAACTATATGACAAAATTAGTGTAGTACATAGGCATATATTCCACAAGGAAAACTATCTTATAAATAGATAAGTCAAGAATTAAGTAAAAATATTAAGTTAGGATTAAAAGAAATATTTATTAAATTTTATTATAATGAATAAAATATTAAAAGTAAATAATTACATTTATGCATTCTTATTATGTTTTCTAAATAAACTCTATGCTATGGTGATAAGCCTTCTGAGAAATGTCTTTTGAGATTAACCTGATAACCTAGCATAATTTCTTGATATTCATATTAGCAGAGCTCAACCCTAGTGGGTGTTAAACCACTAGGCAGTGTATATTGGTATTTTGAAATGCACATAAGGGGAAAGTTGCCGCCCAAATTACTATGGCCACTGACCTATCTGTCGTGGTCTCTGACCTATGGTTTTTAATCTATCTATTCTGAACAGTCATATGAACCTTTTCTAGAAAAATTAAATCTATATTAAGCTTAAATATGAATATTATTATTTTTGTTATGGTTTATACTGAGTCTTGAGTTAACCAAGGTATAATTATTTATTATCCAAATTTTTTATTTCTAAAATACCTATAATATTTCTAAACTGTTGCATATGTATTTTTGAATCTTATATTAAATTCATAAGAAAGGTATGATAATCCGATTTGCAATTACCTTAAAATAGATAAATATAAAAAGAATTAGAACTTGAAAATTTATTGCGGAAGTTAAATACAGAAATGATTACTATAGTACTTAAATAATAAGAAGGAAATTAATTCAGGAATAGCCTAACTTGAGTCTAGATTAAACTATATAAATTTAATGTCAATTTTGATTGGTTGTATAAGTACTCTGGGAGTATAAGTAATCTGCAGAATAATTGAAAAAAAAAATTCACAAACATGCTAGGAATTTTAAACAAATATTAGTAATGTTAACTCCAAAATTATAAGAAATTACTTAAACTGTAATAAGCTACTAATCACGTAAAGTGAAAATTAAAGCAAACGTAATAAGCCTAAACACTCACTGAATTGTGGCTTACCCTTCGCTCATTATTGTTTTAATGTTAATTTACAGGTGGAGCAACTCTGGTAATGATGGCATTGTGGTATCCAATAATAGCAAAAGAGAAGGGGGAGACAATTATAGAAACTATGCTAATATGTAATGAATGGGAAAGAAAAAAAAGATATGTATTAATAGATGGAAATATATGTAACAAAAAAAACCTTAGTGAAGTTTCAGTGTTTTAATATATTCTGAATCTGGGTTCTACGAGGTTTCGACGTGTTATACTGACCCGAACACTAGAACCATTGCGCCTCAAAAATTAAGGTCCGACATTGTTCAACATAAACTTTTTCATTAATAAAACAATTTAAGAATGCACTTTTAATATCCATTTGAAAAGTTTAAAATTCATATAACATGAAAATGCAAGTAAAATTCTAATTGCTTCTAATCTAATTGTGGGGGCAAATGTTTTATCATAATCAATGCCTCAAGTAAAATTCTAAGTACTTCTAATCTAGTTGTGGGGGAAAATGTTTCATCATAATCAATGCCTTCCTCTTGCTTATAACCTTTGGCCACTAATTTGGCTTTATTTATAGAAATATGCCTATTTTCATCAAGCTTATTCCTATATACACATTTGCTACTAATAATTGGATGATTCTTGGGTCTAGAAACAACTTCTCATACTTTGTTTCTCTCAAATTGGTTGAGTTCATCTTACATATCAATCACCCAACATTCATCACTAAGAGTCTCTTTAATAGTCCTTTGCTAGATTTGAGATACAAAAGCTACATTAGAATCTAAATGCTTAAATTTGGATCTAACAGTTACTTCCTTTGTTGTATCACCAATGATAAGTTTTTTAGGATGATCCTTTCTATTTTGTCATTCTTTGGGTAGTTCTTGAGTGTCTTCTATCTTGGACTCTTCTTGTTCCACTTTTTGTTCTAGATCATCCTTTGAAACATCATTTTCTTCAAGGTTTTCAATTCTTCCTATAAGATCATCAAGAGTACCACCTTTTCCATGATCAAGCTTAATAGATTCATCAAATATAACATGCATTAACTCTTCAGCTACTAAAGTTCTTCTATTAAAAACTCTATATGCTTTGCTAGTAGAGGAATATCCTAATAATACTCTTTCATATGATTTGGATGAGAATTTTCCATGGTTGTCCTTGGTGTTCAATATAAAGCATTTACATCCAAATACTCTTAGGTATGAAATTTTGGGTTTTCTTCCATTCCATGGCTCATAGGAAGTTTTATTCATTAAAGGTCTTTTGAATACTCTATTTGAGGTATAACATATGGTATTAACCGCTTCAACCCAAAAGTATGAAGAAAGACTATACTCGTTGAGCATTGTTCCAGCCATTTCAACTAATATTTGATTTTTTTCTTTTCACCACACTATTTTATTAGGGTGTCCTAGGCACAGAAAAATTATCTTAAATACCAAATTCATTAAAAAAGTTTTCAAAATCTTCATTTTCAAATTCTTTACCATGGTCACTTCTAATAGAGGTAATCACATAGCCTTTTTCATTTTGAACTTTCTTTGAAAAAAATTTAAAATTATTGAAAAAATCATTCTTATGAGCCAAGAAATTAATCCACGTAAACCTACAGTAGTCATTAACAAGTATAAATGCATATAACTTACCACCCAAACTAGCAACTCTATTTGGTCCAAACAAGTCTAAATGAATTAATTCTAAAGGTCTAGATGTTCTTACAATGATTTTAGATTTGAAAGAACTTTTGTGTTGCTTCCCAAGTTGACATGGTTCACATACTTTATATTTATAGAATTTCATCTTCGGTAACCCATCCACAAGTTCTTCCTTGCTTAGACATTGAAGTTGGTCCATACTAGAATGTCCAAATCTTCTATGACAAAGCCAAGTATAATGACTAAACATTTAAAAACATTATTTGCGGTATATGTCAATTTTATAAGTGTTACAAATTCTATCTCCTTTGAATGTAAGTTCACCCTTAGGAGAGGTAATCTTGCATCCTTTATAGTCACAATTGACATTGCATCCTTTATCACATAATTAACTAATAATAAGTAAATTATGCTTTAAGCCATCACTAACCACACATTATCAATTAAATTTTTACCTAATATGCTAATGGAACTAGTGCCAACAGTCTTACTTTTAAGCATTATTTCCAAAGTTTACATTACCTCCTTGTTTGTAGGTGAGAATTACAAAGAGTTTTGCATTTTCGGTGTAACACCCCTATACCCAATATACGTACACCACATATACTCACAATATGTAATATATGTATAGAAGATATAAGAATGTCACAGTCCATTTTCATCAAACAAATCTTTTGGGTTAAATATCAAAACATTATCAATCAATCTAAGTAAATTTAAAACATTTAACTTATATTATAGAAAATAATAGATGAGACATCCCTTGTTAAAATGCGTACACATATATCTTCATTACCCCAAAAGTTTATCAAAATATTTATTTAATAAGTAGCATAAAATGTAGCGGAATATAAATATGTATACATCAAAATCAATATTTACAAAAATATAGAGTTTATACATGCTGGAAGTTTGTCTCTGATCTTGATGTCCAAAATCAACACTTCACATGGGATCACAATGAAATTAATTCTACCCTGTCACCTATGTGATAAATCACAGTCGCGCTACCTTGATAACAATATGATTCAAATGTAATGCCAATGTCAAACTTTCAAGAATTAGAAGTAATATACAAGAATATCGTATTTCATAACATTAAATCTTATTACTTCGTTTAGTTTTTCCATTATTCATAATTCATATTAAAGCAAAGACAAGCATGGGCCCAAAAGAAACTAATATGCCATTCAAATTCCAGAGTTACTGTTTTGGTCCAATAATCACATTTATCTAGCCCGTAGGTGAATCATTATCACAATGAGGATTACCTTATATGTAACATTCCAACTAGGCTTCAAGGACTAGGCCCAACCCAGCTTCAAGGGGAGCATAACATCACCAAACTAGGCTTCAAGGACCAAGCCCAACCCAGCTTCAAGGAATTGTTACTTTTTAGGCATGCCACCGACAACAAAACTCTGAAAATTGAATAACATACTAGGCACACAATTCTTTCATTATCAAATCTTTTCTCATTTTCTCATGATCATCATAAGCAAAATGCCTCAAATATCCCATTTATATCAATATAGCTATCACCAATGGCTTTACATATCATCATTAGAGTATACATAACAAATTACATTGTTCATATATTTTGAATCCTCAACATATATTTCACATAGTTCACATAATGTAAACCATAGCACCATTCTCATATATCAACAATAAAATAGGTAACCTAACACATTTTCTAGCCAAATGTGTTAAGTCCTAAAGTCATGTAAATGTATGCAATCATATAAGGTTTGTACTTACCTCTAAGAGCAACAAAAACCAATCTAACAACCTCCTCTTCCAAGATATCTTCAAAACCTAATCCAAAGGTGATTATACATTCTCATTTAGCGATACACATAAGAAAAATAAAGAAAAGTACTATTTAGGGCAAACTCTACACATGACACGCTCAACAACACGGGCGTGTCCCTGACCGTGCCCTAAACCCACAACACAGAAGCTTTGACACGCTCAGTGACATAGGCGTGTCACTGCACGTGTCAATCCTCCTCCAACAGAGAAGCTATGACACGCTCAGGGACATGGGCGATCACTGGACATGTTAATCTACCAACAACACAGTAGCTATAACACGCTCAGTGACATGGGCGTGTCACTGGACGTGTCAATACTACTACTACACAGAAGCTGTGACACACTCAATGATATGGGCATGTCACTGCTCGTGTCACCCATACTGAAAATAGAACCAACGACATGCCCAAAGACATGGCCATGCTATTGGGCGTGTCAGGCCAAAAACCTAAAATCGACACAAAAAACACCACATCCAACAAACATCTTTCTTTTACCCTTTTCCACTCCAAACAAACTTAACCAAAACCATCAATATACCATAATAAACTTATATAATATCAAAACAACTCAAATACATGCATCAAAACACAATCACAACCATATTTCACAACTCAAAGTCTCACAATTCACAACTCTTGTTTCCTTCACCAAACTTAACCCTTTTCTCTTAAATCCAACCCCAAAAATCAAAGTTAACAAACCAAAACAACCTCAAACACACCAAAATCACCCATACACACAACTACACCAACCATCCACCATACTCATAAACACAAAGTCAAAAGAAAACAAAGAAACAAGTTGGAAACTTACCAAAAGTGAAGAAAATCCTTAAAACTCCAACTTGATCTCTTGAAATCCTTCAAATGCTTGAGTTAGGAATCAACAAAATCTCTCTTTCCTTTTGACAATGGTGATTGTCAGCTATCAAAGAGAAGAAAGAAGAAGATGATAAAAAGTCAAACCAACCTCTACTCTTAACCACTTAAATCTTCACTTAATCCCCACCAAGTATTAATATATTATTATAATATAAATATCATCTTCCACTCACATCTAATTTCTATTTTATAAATATATCATTTGACCATAAATAAAATATTGACTTGTATATGTTGTATATATCTTCATATATATAACATATACACACTTCCCTTTTCCTTTCTTTCCACTTAATCATATATACACTTTAAATCATTTAATTCAATTTTATCAATTAGCATTTTCAAAATTTTAGGGTATTATTTGGGATATTACAATTCTCCCCCTCTATAAATAAATTTTGTCCTCTAAATTACATGTTCTCAAATCTGGAACAAATAGGGATACTGATCTCGCATCACTTGCTCACTCTCCCAAGTTGCTTCTTCCTTAGCATAATTCTTCCAAAGAACCTTTACAAGTGGCACTTTCTTATTTCTCAACTCTTTCACTTCATGTTCCAAAATAGCCACCGGTTCTTCTTTAAAAGTCAGATCCGAATTCACCTCAATAGATTCTACTGACAAAATATGAGATGGGTCTGACCTGTACCTCCGTAGCATAGAAACATGGAAGACATTGTGAATTCGATCCAACTCAGGAGGTAAAGCTAGTCTATGGGCCATTGGTACAACTCTTTCCAGTACCTCATAAGGTTTAATGAAATGAGGGCTCAACTTCCCTTTGCGGCCAAATCTTAAAATTTTCTTCCAAGGAGACACTTTCAAAAATACTTTATCTCCTACATTGAACTCTATGTCTCTTCTCTTTAAATCCGAATAAGATTTCTATCGGTCTGAAGCTATTTTCAAATGATCCTGAATTATTTTCACTTTCTCTTTCATTTCTTTAATCAAATCGGGACCAACCAATTTACCTTCTCCAACCTCATCCCAACATAGAGGTGTCCTGCATCTTCTACCATGCAATGCCTCATAAGGTGCCATTCCAATACTAAATTGATGACTGTTGTTATAGGCAAATTCAATCAATGGCAAGAATCTATCCCAACTCCCAAAGAAATCAATAACACAGCTTCTCAACATGTCCTCAAAAATCTAAATCACTCTCTCTGATTGCCCATCTGTCTGAGGATAAAAAGTAGTCCTAAAATGTAACCGAGAACCAAAAACATCATGCAAACTTTTCTAAAATCTCGAAGTAAATCGGGAGTCTCGATCCTACACCAAAGAAATTTGGACTCCATGCAATCTCACTATCTCACTAATATACAACTCAGCCAACTTCTCAAGAGAATAGTCCATTCTAACTTGAAGAAAATGAGCTGTCTTCGTCAACCGATCAACAACCACCCAGTTTGCATCATGCTTCTTCTGAGTCAAAGGTAAACCAGTCACAAAATCCATCGTTACTCCCATTTCCATTCTGGCACTGATAAAGATTGGAGCAACCCTGAAGGAACTTGGTGCTCGGCCTTCACTCTCTGACAAGTGAGACATTTGGATACAAACTCTGCTATGTCCCTCTTCATACCTGACCACCAATAATATTGCTTCAAATCATGATACATCTTAGCACTCCTCGGGTGCATAGCAAAAGCTGACCGATATGCTTCCTCCAAAATAATCTTTTTCAATCTTGCATCATTAGGAATATACAATCTATCTTTGTACCAAAGACTGCCATCACTTCTCACATGGAAATTTCTGCTCTCTCCCTTTTAGAAATCTGATACAACTTTATGAATTTTCTCATCTGCCAACTGAACCTCTCTAATCTGATCCAACAATACCGGTCTCATTTGCAATTGAGCCAACAAAGCACCATCATTACATGATTCAAAACTAACATGCAATGCTCTTAACTCAACAAGTAACGAGAGCGAATAAGCAGTCAAACCTGCCAAAGACTTCTGACTCAAGGCGTCAGCAACTACATTTGCCTTACCAGGATGATAACCAATCAAACAGTCGTAGTCTTTAATCAACTCCAACCACTGTCTCTGCTGAAGATTCAGCTCTCTCTGAACACCTAATTATTTCAAACTCTTGTGATCTGTATAAATGAAAAAATTCTCCCCATAAAGGTAATGTCGCCAAATCTTCAAAGCAAAAACTATGGCTGCCAATTCCAAATCATGCGTCGGGTAATTCAACTCATGTGGCTTCAACTATAGCGAAGCATAAGCTATGACTCTCCCCTCCTGCATCAAAACACAACCTAAACCACTATATGAAGTATCATTATAAATAGCATATGGTTTACCTTCCACAGGCAAGGTAAGAACAGGAGCTTGAGTCAACATCTCCTTCAACTGCTCAAAACTTACTTAACACTGATCTGTCCACATGAATCTAACTCCCTTCTGAAGTAATCTGGTGAGTGGAGTAGCTATCAAAGAAAAACCCTTCATAAACCATCGATAATAGCCTGCCAAACTATAAAAACTTCTAACTTCAGTCACTGTCTTCAGTGGACTCCAATTCAAAATGGCCTCAACTTTACTCGGATCAACTCTTATACTATTTACTGAAACCACATGACCGAGAAAAGTTACTTGATCAAGCCAAAACTCACATTTAGATAGCTTAGCATACAATTGCTTCTCTCTCAAAGTCTATAATACAATCTGCAAGTACTTATCATGATCCTCCTTATTATGTGAATACACCAAACTATCATCGATAAAAACTACCAAAAACTGATCTAGATAGGGTCAAACACCCTTGTAATACCCCTTCCCAGCCTACATGTGTAAGCCGAGTAGAGGAGCCTCACTATTCTAATGTTGCTATCAATTTTACTTAATTCAAATTTTAGTTCCGGTTTTACAGAAATTTTGCCAGAGGTTCGCCTAGAAATTGGATCCCAAGTGTCGACAAAAACTGGTTTTTCTGATTTTTGAAAACATTTTGACACAAACTAATGCAATCAATTTCAATACACTCCCAATGAATCCTCCTTATACCCTCAACTACAAACCTGAAGAAGAGTTCACACTTCTAATACAAAATAAGTAGAGGTTTATTATTATCACATACTACTAACGTACAGTATAACTGTAACACCCCCATACTCTATATAAGTACTATACATATACCGGGTATACATACAGTACGTATTTAAAGTATAAGAATGTCACTTTTTGTTACAATTTAAAAACCTATATCTGAGTTCAAATAATATTACATTAATTTAAATATAGAACATTTACAAAATCATTATACTTTCAATAATCTTACATATATATGATAATCTTGTCTTTACCAAAATTTCATTTATACATATGAATACATTCTTGTTAGAAATACAACATAACGAAATTATACATATATGCATCACCTTCTAGTTGGTCTCGAAATACTCTTACCCTTCTCGTGGCATAACATTTGACTTCCAGATCAACCACCTACTCACCTGCGCGATTTATACAACCGCGCTAAGCCCGAAAGCTTAGTAATACAAATAAATATTATAAACATACATAACAGACAATCATACTTATATGTTAACTTCATATATTATTATTTTCTTATCATATTTTCCCATTTCAATTACACCTTATATATATTTCTACTAATCTCATAATTATATACATATGCACGTATTTCATTAATACAACCCACAATTCCATGACTTATTAAAACATTCATAAAATAATGCTCACAATGTCCACAACCACATCCATATTATACATCGTATTGTATTTTCATGTAGTACCTTCAGATCTCATCATTCAACATAGTTTTTCAATCCACATTCACCTTCAATAATTTACTTATACATTGTAATCATCTCATTTCATAATTATCATCATATATCTCATAACATTACATCTTATTCCATAATTCACATTTAAACAAAAATAATCATTGGTCTCATTATTCATTCATTTCACATTTCATGAATCACATTTAAACAAAGACAAGCATGGGCCCAAAAGATACTAATATGCTATTCAAAGTTCAGAGTTACTGTTTTGGTCTATAATCATAATCATCAATACATTTATCCATGGATATTCAACTAGATTTGAGCTTACGACCCAGTCATTTCACTCAATCTAGTTTCAATAATTTGTTTTTGAGGTTTACGACCCGGTCATTTCACCCCAAAAACATCACATTTCACATTTTCCAACTGGAATCGGCTTACGACCCGGTCATTTCACCTATCCAGTGATTCATAGGCATGCCGCCAAAAACAGAACTCTGAAAATTGAATTAACACATTAGGCACACAATCATTTCATTTATCTCTTTATCAATCTCTTTTCATTTCATTTCTCATAATTAATTAGGCAACCATGCCTCAATTATATATTTCATTTGCATCATCATAGCCAACAACCATGGCATCATATCTCATATGATCTCAAATCACAATAAAACAATTCAAATGTATATAATCAATGGCATTAACACACATTTTACATACTCATCACAACATTCATATTATACCAAACATAACATTATTAATATACATCAACAATGCATTACGTTTCCTAATATTAATATACATCAACAATGCACTACATTTCCTAACACATTTACAACCAAATGTGTATCAAGTCTCAAAGTCATATGCATTTATGCAATAATGTAGTTTGTACTTACCTTAAAACCAACTCACACCAATCTATACACTTACTCTTCCAAGAATCCTCAACACTTAGATTAGGGCAATTCAACCTCTTCACAACCTAATCCAAAAGGAATATTAGCAAAATGACCATATGAATAGTAAATTCTGGTTTTGGACTCAACTTAATCCTTATTTTAAAAAATTGTATAAAATAATATACTTGACTAAAAACTCTAAAATTTTTACATAATTTATTTTTACATCTTAAAATCATTCCTTTAAAATTTCAGATCAAACTGAGCACAAAATCTTGGTCAAATAGTTCACCCAACCAGACTGCTCCAATTGCCCTGCATCCTGGCAGCAGTTCTAAACTTTGTGAATTCCGTAAATTAAATTCAATCAATGTGGTTCCAAATTATTTTTCTCAAATACTAGACTCACTAAGAAACAACATATCCAAAATTCAATTGGATATTATTTTTCTACATTTTATTAAAAATCCCGAAAGATAGCTGTCTCAGTTAAGGTACCTGCTGGAACAGGTCTAATAAAAATAATCTTTCCAAAATCATAACCATTCCAAAATCAAATAAACATATTTTTGAGTCATTCTAGACTCATAGAGTCACAACATATCAAAAATTCACTTCAAGAACATTTTTCTATATTTAATTAAAAATCATACAAGTCACAGCATTTACTAATTGTAAAACAGAAAAATTTCACTAAACACTACTCTTACTCTTCCATCACCAACACCAACCTAACTTCTTAACTTTAGTTCCATTTCAACACTTTTACACACACCATACACAAACACACTCCAACCATCAACAACACTCCATCAAACTCAAACAAAAATTCCATATAGAACAAGAGAAATCAAAAGAAAACTTACTTGAATATTATGCCAAATCTTCAACATCCATCTTCAATTCTCTCAAAATCCCTATGAATTTGATGTGTATATAAGTAAAATCACATCTCTCTCTCTCTCTCTCTCTCTCTCTCTCTCATGTAAGAAGAAGAAGAAGCTCTCTTGTGTAAGAAGAAGAAGAAGAAGAAAAATATCTTTTCCCTTCTTCTTTTCATGTTTATCATATATATATATATAATAATAATAATAATATAATATAATAAATTATTTCTAAAAACCTCCACCACACACTTTTCTCCCTTTGACTTTTCTTTCTTCTTTTTCTTTTATTATTATTATTATTATTATTAATTAATTATATAAACTTACTTTTCCTACACCACTTTATACATTATGTATATGTAATATATATGTTGGTATATGTATATCTCTTTTATATTTCCTTTATATTTTCCATATTTTTCAAATACCACATAAATATATATCATCCCTCATATACACCTATTTCTTATAATATTTTCCTTACATATTTTACCAACATATCTTCTCACAACTACCATTCCAATGTACACCAAAATCGGATATTAAATTAATTCTTTTATCTTCTTTTGACTTTCATTAGTTTAACTTATATATGTTATATATATACCTTCACTTCTTTTCTCCTTCCATTAAACATACTCCTTAAATCCAAATACCACAATAATTATTCCAAAACTTTTAGGGTGTACATTGGGATATTACAACCCTATTCATCAGATCCATAGAAGCTGTTGGTGCATTCATCAATCCAAAAGGCATCACCAAGAACTCATAATGCCCATACCTTGTACAAAAAGCTGTCTTAGATACATCTTTAGCTCTGACTCTCAATTGATGGTACCCTGATCTCAAATCAATTTTAGAGAATATTGCTGCTCCCTTCAATTGATCAAAGAGATCATCTATCCTAGGCAAATGATACTTATTCTTGATGGTCCCTTTATTCAACTGCCGATAATCAATGCATAATCTTAAAGTACCATCCTTCTTCTTCACAAAAAAAATAGGAACTCCCCATGGAGACACACTAGGGCGAATAAACCCTTTATCCAACAACTCTTGCAACTGTACCTTCAACTCTCTCAACTCAGCAGGTGCCATTCTATAAGGAGTAATAGAGATAGAAGTGGTACCAGGCAACAAATCGATACCAAACTCAACCTCTCTCTCAGGGGGTATCCCTGGGAACTCCTCAGGAAAAACATATGGGAATTCTGCAGCTGTGGGTATACTATCAAGCTGAGAACCCACTACCTTGGTATCTACAACATGAGCAAGATAAGCATCACACCCTTTTCGAATCATCCTCCTAGCTGCAACAGCTTAAACAAACAAGGATGAAAGATGTTTCTGCTCACTAGATACCATAACACTTTTACCATCACTTGTTCTCAAAGTAATACACTTATTCTGACAGTCTACCACAACTCCATGCTTTGATAACCAATCCATGCCTAAAATCAGATTATACTCCTCAAAAGGCATCTTAATCAAATCCCCAAGGAATTCCTCATCTTGCACCACAACTGAACTATTATGATGCACCTTGCTAACTACCACACTATGCCCTAAAGGATTTGTCACCAAAATATCAAATCCTAGGGACTCATAATGCAATTCAGACACAGGCAAGATGGATGTACTTATGTATGAATGCGTAGATCCATGATCTATTAGAGCAAGAACTGAAATGCCAAATAAAGAAAATGTACCCTTAATGATGGCTGAAGCATTCGGCTGCCTCTGCATCACATACACCTGCTGTGATGGCCTTGCCTCATCTGGTCTACTGCCTATGGATGTAGAGCCTCTTCTCTGACTAATTCCAGATCGAGCACCTCTACTAAAACCTCTGCCACCTCGACCTCCTCTAACACTGGGTTGAGAAGCTGCAGTATCAGTCTATCTATCCTCCGGTAGCTCAGGGCAATCTCTGAGGAAATGATCTGGTGACCCACATCTATAACAAACTCCTGGTCCACCCGTCTTCCAACAAGCACCCCCATGTGCCATACCACAATGGACACATGAATAAGAAATGGGCCTCTGAACCACTGGGGTCGGTGCACTAGCCACAAAAACTGTAGGTCTCGATCTCTACCTCTGATGCTATACTAACCTACCAGGCTGCCTTTGGCCCCCAATGAACCTCAGAAAATAACCTCCTCTTCCTCTCTTCACAGACAAAGACCCTGCCTCACTCAGGGGTCTCCTAGCTCTAGTTTCCCCCTTAGTAGCAGCTGCTGCAATACCCTGTACTCTCTCAACACTCCTGGTAGCTGCAACCAACTGAAAAAAATCTTGATACCGGGAGCCTGTAACAATACACATGATAGATGGTCTCAACCCCTCCTCAAATCTTCTGCACTGGTATATCTCATCTGAAATAATCCCACCGTTATAATGACTCAACCGGATATACTCAATCTCATACTCTGTCACTGTCCGATTATCCTGTCTCAGATTCAAAAACTCCATCTTCTTCGCATCTTTATACTCCCTTGGAGTATACTTCTGCTCAAACTCCCGCAGAAAATCACCATAAGTCAAGGTTGGCGGATCATCCATCACATGTGGAACCGTCTTCCACTAATCATATGCATCTCTCTACAGAAGGGATCTAGCATAATCGAACTTTTCCTCAGTAGTAGCTTGCAGCTGGATGAATACCCTCTAAACTCTATCTAACCACTGCTTAGCTACTGCAGGATCTGTAGTACCAAAGAAGTCCTCAGCTTTGAATTTCCTCAATTTATCATACTGCCTCATCAGTACTTGCGGCTGTGGTTGCGGTGGCGGCTGCTGCACTGGAGCCTACCTCAACAATTCTATCATATGCCGTAACCAAACCAGCAGAATTTCACAGCTGCTGGTCTCTTTGGCACAGGAGCAAGTGCCTCACCAGCTATCTCAACCCTCGCTCCACCTCCACCCTCAACAGGAGCTACACTCTCAGTCTACCTTCTATGGACTGATGTGACTGAGACGCCATCACTACCTATATTTGCAAACATAGTAGAAGATTACCTCATCAAAGATTAAAAATTGCCAGTGCCAATGCATGTATCTTATTTAAAAACCATACTTTAAAATCTAAATTTTCTTTTTCTTACAATTCACCTAGGTTGAGAACCTCAAACCTAGGCTCTGATACCCAAACAATTGTAACACCCCTATACCCAATATACGTACACCACATATACTCACAATATGTAATATACGTATAGAAGATATAAGAATGTCACAGTTCATTTTCATCAAACAAATCTTTTGACTTAAACATCAAAACATTATCAATCAATCTGAGTAAATTTAAAACATTTAACTTATATTATAGAAAGTAATAAATGAAACATCCCTTGTTAAAATACATTTACATATATCTTTGTTACCCTAAAAGTTTATTCAAAACATTTGTTTAATAAGCAGCGAAAAATGTAGCGGAATATACATATGTATACATCAAAATCAATATTTACAAAAATATAGAGTTTATACATGCTGGCAGTTCGTCTCTGATCTTGATGTCCAAAATCAACACTTCACAAGGGATCACAAGCCTAAACTCGACTCGGTCTAGCTGAACTCTTTGGCTCAACCGGATCTACCCTGTCACCTATGCAATAAATCACAATCGCGCTAAGCCAAAGGCTTAGTGGTACAAACCTTGATAACAATATGATTCAAATGTAATGCTAATGTTAAACTTTCAAGAATTAGAAGTAATATACAAGAATATCGTATTTCATAACATTAAATCTCATTACTTTGTTTAGTTTTTCCATTATTCATAATTCACATTAAAGCAAAGACAAGCATGGGCCCAAAAGAAACTAATATGCCATTCAAATTCAAGAGTTATTTTTTTAGTCCAATAATCACATTTACCTAGCCCGTAGGCGAATCATTATCACAATGAGGATTACCTCATATGTAACATCCCAACTAGGCTTCAAGGACTAGGCCCAACCCAACTTCAAGGGGAGCACAGCATCACCCAACTAGGCTTCAAGGACCAAGCCCAACCCAGCTTCAAGGGATTGTTACATTTTAGGCATGCCACCAACAATAAAACTCTGAAAATTGAATAACATACTAGGCACACAATTCTTTCATTATTTCATTATCAAATCTTTTCTCATTTTCTCATGATCATCATAAGCACAATGCCTCAAATATCCCATTTATATCAATATAGCCATCACCAATGGCTTTACATATCATCATTAGAGTATACATAACAAATTACATTGTTCATATATTTGAATCCTCAACATATATTTCACATAGTTCACATAATGCAAATCATAGCATCATTCTCATATATCAAAAATATAATAGGTAACCTAACACATTTTCCAACCAAATGTGTTAAGCCCCAAAGTCATGTAAATGTATGCAACATGTAAGGTTTGTACTTACCTCTAAGAGCAACAAACACCAATATAATAACCTCCTCTTCCAAGATATCTTCAAAACCTAATCCAAAAAGTGATTATACATTCTCATTTAGCGATACACATAAGAAAATAAGGAAAAGCACTATCTAGGGCAAACTCTACGCATGACGCGCTCAACAACACAGGCGTGTCCCTGATCGTGCCCTAAACCCACAACACAGAAGCTTTGACACACTCAGTGACATGGGCGTGTCACTGCATGTGTCAATCCTCCTCCAACACAGAAGGTATGACACGCTCAGTGACATGGGCGTGTCACTGGACGTGTCAATCTACCAACAACACAGTAGCTATGACACGCTCAGTGACATGGGTGTGTCACTGGACGTATCAATACTACTACTACATAGAAGCTGTGACACGCTCAGTGACATGGGCGTGTCACTGCTCATGTCACCCATACTGAAAACAAAACCAATGACATGCCCAAAGACATGGCCGTGCTACTGGGCGTGTCAGGCCAAAAACCTGAAATTGACACCAAAAACACCACATCCAACAACCATCTTTCTTTTACCATTTTCCACTCCAAACAAACTTAACCAAAACCATCAATATACCATAATAAACTTACATAATATACTTACATAATATCAAAACAACTCAATTACATGCATCAAAACACAAACACAACCATATTTCACAACTCAAAGTCTCACAATTCACAACTCTTGTTTTCTTCACCAAACTTAACCCTTTTCTCTTCAATCCAACCCCAAAAATAAAAGTTAAAAAAATAAAACAACCTCAAACACACCAAAATCACCCATACACACAACTACACCAACCATCCACCATACTCATAAACACAAAGTCAAAAGAAAACAAAGAAACAAGTTGAAAACTTACCAAAAGTGAAGAAAATCCTTAAAACTCCAACTTGATCTCTTGAAATCCTTCAAATGCTTGAGTTAGGAATCAACAAAACCTCTCTTTCCTTTTGACAATGGTGATGGCTGGCTATCAAAGAGAAGAAAAAAGAAGATAGAAAGTCAAACCAACCTCTACTCTTAACCACTTAAATCTTCACTTAATCCCCAACAAGTATTAATATATTATTAAAATATAAATATTATCTTCCACTCACATCTAATTTCTATTTTATACAATTATATTTATCATTTGACCATAAATAAAATGTTGACTTGTATATGTTGTATATATCTTCATATATACAACATATACATACTTCCCTTTTCCTTTCTTTCCACTTAATCATATATACACTTTAAATCATTTAATTCAATTTCATCAATTAGCATTTCCAAAATTTTAGGGTATTATTTGGGATATTACATTCGGTCATATGCCTTGAGCATCCACTATCTACTAACCAATTACTTTCATTGGTTATAAATTTTAGCCATATCTACAAAAATAATAGATTTCATCTTTTCTTATGTACCCAAATATGCTTGGGTCCATGAGAGTTAGTCATTACAAGGTTCTCTAATTTAAGGTAAGCCTTCCTAATATAGCAAAGTATGTTTATATGTCCAAATTTCATGCAATAATGACATTGATACAATGATTTATATTTTTTCAATTTTCTTCCATTTAAACTTAAATGATGTTAGTTGTGATTACTTGCACATGAATGTTGTGGATGCTTGTGTTTGTGTATATTTTTATTATACATGTATGCATGATTAACTTTTGGAGATTTAGCTCTAGAGTCGTATGAGTCTTGATTAGTCCTTTTAGGACTTATAGGCTTGGTGTGTGAATTAATGTTTTTCTCAACTTCAATATTAGAAGTTTGAGTTGTTGAAGCTATAGTGAAAGTTGGTGCCTTAGATGTAGTAGTAGTTGAGTAATTAAATCCTAGACCAAATTTTGAGGAAGTTAACCTCTGAACACTAATTAAATTATCTTGGGCCTTTGTAACATCGTTAATTTACAAAAATTAAATTAAATGAATTAAATAAATAATTTGAATGATAATTGAAGGGTTAGAAGTGAGAAATACAAGGTTTATGTGTGAGGTATATATGGAAGATATAAATTATCATTTTAAAATAAATAAATAAATAAATAAAATAATAAAATATTATATATATGGTCTTAAATTAAAAAGGAAAAGAAAGTCAAAATATCAAAATTCATTTTCTCTCTTCTTCTTCTCCAAGGCCAAACCACCATTAAAGCTCAAGGGAGGTCTCCTCTTCTTCCAAACACCAAGATTTGAAGGATTTTTCAAGGACTGACGAGAGAATTGGGAGTTTCTCTATCAATTGGTAAGCTTTCTTACTAAATTTCCAAGTTTTATGGAAAACTATGAATGTGTGAAGTTTGGAATTTTGAGTATGTATGTTATAATTGTTGGAATTGGTGCATATGATGTTATTTTGGTGATTAAACAAGGATTCTATGGGTAAATGATGGATTTGATCAAGTTTGGTTAGAGCATGGGAGAGGTAGTGTTAAATTTGGTTTTGGAAGAGAATTCTTAAAGTATAGATATTTTTTTGATTTTATAAATCATGTTATTAAATGATTTAAATGATGGAAATGGGCTTAGATTAATATTTGGAATGTGTTGGAATGAAGAACTATAATCAATGAAGATTGGGGCACATTTTAGATTTTTGTTAAAGATTATATGTTTAATTAATATAAGTTTTTAAAACATATTCTAATGTGATTGTAATAATAAATATAAACTTAAAACACCCTTTAGAATGGATTAAAATTAAATTCTAATATTAAAGTAAGGTAAGTCAAATTTTGAAAAATTGGTAGGAATGTTGTTTAATTAGGATTTAATATTTGAAATGCCTTGAAATGTGATTCTAAATGATTACATTTATTCACATTATAGATAGGCATTGCGTGGAAGTATTTTGCCCAACCCTAGTATTGAAGGGCATTTCGAAGTAAAGAATAATGAGATACATTATCTTGGATTTGGATATTAATTAAGGTATATGCATACTTTTGATAGTTTGGAAGTGGTTGCATTCAATTTAGCCTAACACATTTTAGATAGAAAATGGGTTAAGCTACTTGGTTATTTGAATATTCATATACATTGTGATATGACATGTGAAATAATGCATTTGCATTGCATACATTATGAAAAGTCATTATTAATGGATAAAATAAGTGGAATGTGTTTGGAATACATTATGTGAGAATAGCCCAAAATGTTTGGGTACTGTATTTGTAATGAAAAGGGAAATGCATTGTTGATTAAATAATATGATATATTAAATTAAAGCAATTTTGTATGATTATGAATGGGAAAAATGAGAAAAAGAGGCAATGTGATAAGAAAATTAATTATAAAAATACGTATTATTTTTATGTCGCCTAATATATTATTCAATTCCATAGTTTTGTGTTTGGTGGCATGCCTATAATTGCCTTCGGACTAGACGCTGGGCATCATTGATATTTGATTTTCTTTCTGGCTAGACGTTGGACGTCACCATTATATGATTTGTTTTCAGGCTAGATGTTGGGCGTCACTTGTATTACCTTTGGGCTAGACACTTGGTGTCAAAATGAACCAAAACAACAAATCTGGGATTTGAATACTATATAAGGTTAATTTGGATAATACTTGTGTATGTGTTGATGTGATGCTTAGAAAGAATAATAAATATGAGCTAAAATGGAATTGCATATCACATTGTGAAATGTCATGAAACAATATTATGCATTGTCATTTCTTTTAAAGTTTCATTATTATCAAAGTATGTACTGCTAGGCTTTTAATTTAGCGCGATTAAAATTTCTCATGCAGGTGACAAGGTTGATTCGGTATATCCAAAGAGTTCATCTAGACCTGGTCAAGTCTAAGCTTGGGACTAGCGTGCTTGATGTGAGCTTTTGTTGTCACAGGATCAGAGCCAACTGCTGACATGCATACATTCTATTTTATAGAAAATGTCATGATTATGTATATTATGTTTAATTTTGGGAGTGTTGTAAACTATAATGAGTTTTGGATGAAATTTTATAATGTGGAAATGTGTATATGTATTTATATATATACATATATGAATGTTTTGAGAAAAATGGGAGGAGATTGAGAAGTTATGGTGAAATGTTTGATTTATTATTATTGGGAGTGTAGTTTCTGCAGGTTGTGAAATGTTGAAATTTTTGAGATATGGTGAATTTTTTCTAAAGATTTTTATTTAAAATACTTATTTTACATACCTATAACTAATAAAGAATATTTTATTTAATTATTAAAAATATATTTTTAATGTTTGGGGTATTAATTTGGGAATATGAAAAGTTTTATTAAAATTGAATTGGACATTCTTGTACTGTATATGCATATTTTACATATATTGGGTATATGTGTTATACGTATATAGGGTATAAGAGTGTTACAATCTCTTTGCCTTTATGAAATTTTGAAATAGAGTTTCTTAATTCATTAATTTATTCTTCTAAAGTTTTATTTTCCTTAGAAATTTTATCTAAGCAAGATGTGGTTTTTGAAAGTTCATCCAAGACTTATTTAATTGTTCATTGGAGGTCTTTAACTCTAATGTAGAATTTTTAAAGTGATAAAATCTTTTTCTAACTTAGAGAACTTTTCATTATAAAATTTCATTTTTGAAAAGTATTTTTGTACTCTAAGATTCATTTGCTGAACTAAATCACTATTATCTAAACTATCATCGGCATCATCATAAATTTTACTAGAGTCTAAAGATGGAGTACCTACCTTGTTGGAGTCATTATCCTCTTCTATGGCTAGGAGACAAAGACTGGCAATTCCTTACTCTTCCTTTTTTTTTAATTGAAGAATCATCATCACATGTAGCTTTGAGAGCCTTCTTTTTCTCCTTGTCCCATTTATTCTTGTTCTATAGTTTGGGAATTCAATTTTAATGTGATATGGTTTGCCACATTCATAGAAGTTTACTTCATTCTTGTTTTCTTTGTCTTTTAAAGAGGATTTTGAGAATGTTCCCTTATTAGCTTGCATTCCCCTTTTCCTTTTCCATTCACTTACCCTTTTAGATAGCATGGCCATCTCTTCATCACCTGAGGTCTCAATTTCTTTGGTGGCTTTGAGAGCTATTGCTTTCCTCTTATCATTTTCACCTTTGACGTCTTTACCCAAATGCATCTTAAAGGTGAGGAGTTTCCTAGAAAGCTCATCGGTCCTTAGCTTAGTAAGGTCATGAGCTTCTTCTATTGAAAAAACCTTTGACTCAAAGTTTATTCTTGGATGAGTTCTAAGTGCTCTCAAGATTTTGCTATTTATATCCTTTTGATCATACTTTTGCCAAATTTCTTCAAGTCATTGATGGTAGCAAGTAACCAATTGGTCATTTTAGTGAAATCCTCATTTGGCTTCATTTTGATGAGTTCATACTTATGCATAAGCATTTGGGCTTTAGTGAACCTCACTTGGATAGTACTCTCACAATAGTTCTCAAGTGTTTTCCAAATACTATATGCACATGTAAGATGTTGGACTCTTTCAACCTCTTCTCTAGACATGGAGTTCACCAAAATGAAGGAAGCTCTATTATTCTTGTAAAGAGCTCTCTCTTGAGTATTGATCCATTATGCTCTGGAAATTTCCACTTGCACACTATCAACTTCTTGAGTAGGAGATTTCCATTCATTAATTACACACTTCCAAAGCTCAATTCCTTTACTATCTAAGAATACGTACATCTTGTGTTTCCAACAAGAGTAATCAGTTCCATCAAAATAAGATCTTAGATAGGAATTTAAATTTCCATAAGAGGGAGTAGAGGAAGTAGAAGTAGTTTGGGAAGGAGTGGTTGCCATTGTGGATCTAAATTTCACCATTTAAGCTTTAAGAAAATTTATGGCTCTAATACCGATTATTATCCCAAGATGGCAACCAAGAGAGGGGTGAATTGGTTGTTTAATGTGGTGATAGGAAATTAAAATTCAAAATAAACAAAGCAAACAGAGAGTAAAGTAGAGTAGAGAAGAATGAACAATCACAATTTATAGTGGTTTGGATTCACTAATCCTACGTCCACTTTTTCAAAAAACTTGTTGAGGTTCTACTATCTTTGAATTTTTATAAGCTCAACTCTAACTTGGTGTTTTTACAAGCTCACATCAAACTTTTCCAATAGATTTGTGAATTCCTCACAACCTAACAAGAGTTTTACTTAGGTTCACTCTAAAACCTAGTGTTTCTAAACTCACACCAAACTTACGTAATGGTGTTTAATGCTGACACCCAACATTCAATTACAATAAGTGTAAATTTTGATTCAAAGTAAAGAAAATTGTTTTGCGTGGCTATTTGACACTTAAATCTACTTAAAAATCATCCTTGAAGTATTTATATCCATCTTAAGTAAAATTAGCCATTTAAATAATAATTGGTGGGTACCAAGATGTTTCATCAATGTTTCACACTTCAATCATTGAGTTGAGAAACTTCGTGATAAGATTGCTCATAGTTTGATCGTTATAGGTACTGGTGCGGTCAGACTTTCTTTGGTCCAATCATTCTCTTTACTTTTTTCACAACTGTGAGCGGGGATTTTCGCCCCCACTCCTGGTGGAATGGTTCTTGCGACTTCGGCACTGTTTAGGCTCGGGGCCTTAAAGAACACGAACCTAAGTCCGGAGAAAATGGAGTTGCCACCCGGACGGGCCGGGAAAAAGAAAGGGGTGGATGACTCAATTCCTTAGGAATCCCCAACCCCTTAATGGGTTCGGAAAGTTGGGTACGTGTGGGGAAGGTGAGAAATGGCCCAGCACCCCCACAACGCCCGGTTCATTGGAACCGACCTCCTTTACAGGTCTTAATATTATAAAATTCTTAAATATAACAACATTATCCATATTACACACAATAATTAAAAGAAAGCATCAATATATTAAAATCAAAGCAATGTCCAAACAAAGTAAATAAATGGACACCTATCCAAGGATGGAAACATGTCCTTACATCACATGCCTAAATAGGACACCCACCAAAAGGTAGAAACATGCCCTTTACATAGGTTCTAAAATAGAAAAACAAATTAAATTACATGATGTTTAACTAATGAGGTACCCACCAAGTGGAAATATACCTCTTACAACTTTTGGAAATCAAAATTAATTGATAAAAGGAAATAATCATTCATCATAAATAAATCATTCATCAAAGCTATTAATCAAAATAGAAAATGAACATCCATCCATGATAAATTAAATAAATCAAGTATTGAAATTAAATAAATTAAGGCATAAGAAATAAATCAAAGCATACTCAAGTATGGAATTGAATAAAGCAAATAAAAGTCCAATTATGGCTACTGTGACTTTTTATGGAATTAAAATAAATTAGGATTTTATGTTTTAAAGGGTTGGTAAGACTCTTTGATTAACAAAATTAAGGTTTGAATGATGATATCATGAAACTAGGGTTTTAAACACTTTAAAATATTTTAATTTGTGATTTGTTGGTTATTGGGTTCCTAAGCTACTGCGTAAAATTTAGGTTTTTATGTTTTTTAATATTTTAAAAGGATTAGGGTTCATAAAAATTAGGGTTTAAGGTTTTAAAAGGGTTAGTGTTCATTATTTTGAATTTTGGAAGTTGAATTTGGATTTGATATTTTGGAAGTAGGGTCACGGGTGGTGAATAATTTTTAAGAATTTGGAAATCAATTTGATATTTTATGGAAATTTATGAATTTAAACAAATAAATTAAAGTTTTTATAAGTAGAAAAGATTTTTTTAAGGCTTTTTGAATGAAAAAGTACCAAGTTTAAAGTTTTGAAAGAAACAAAATTTGATTTTGGTTTTGTTGAAGAATATGTTTAATTAGAGTTTTAAGGTTTTTAAGAAGAAAAAAATAACAATTTTAAGTCTTTTTGGAAAATAAAGTAACAAAATAAGGTTTTTTGGCTTTAGAAAATCTAGATTAAAGTTCAAAGGTTTTTAATTTTGATTTCATAAATTTGCTACTGTGTAAAGAAAACAATTAAAGAAAATTAATTAACACATACCTTCTTTTGATGATTTCTCCAAAAACAATTTTTCTTGCATGAACTAGCTCCAAAGACAAGCCTTTTTTGCCTTTGAATCCTCTAAATCGTGCTGCTGCTACTCCAGAAAAGAGTTGAATTGAATTTCTTCTTTTCCTTCCTTGATTTGGTTTCAAATTTTCCAAACTACTCTTGGATTTTTGCCTCCTCCTTTTTTAATTGCCTTTGGTCCTTATTTATAGTGGTTTGAGATTGTTTATTCCTAATTAGCTAAGGTAAGTAATATTAATAAAAAAAGAAACCAAAACCTAATTGGATTAGGTTTCAAAAAATTTGCGTTGGAAAATTTGCGCTGCCGAAAAAAAACTACTGCAGAAAAACTGCGCTGGCAAAAAAAATATGCTGCAGCTGGCTGCGGCAGCGCGAGCGGAGCGGGCCCGTAAGCTATTTCGCAGGCAGAAAATTTCTGCGTGCGAAATAGTACAGTGATTTCGCCCGCAGGAATTTCCTGCGGGCGAAATGCCCACGGGCCCACGCGACGATTTTTTTGACTCCGATTTTTTTTATTTTTATTTTTTGACTTTTATTTGTTTATTTCTATTTTTTATTAATAAAAATTAGATACTAAAGCAAAAATTATTTAATAAAATTATTTTGGACCAATTATACAACAAAAATCATTTTAGACTAAATAAAACATATTGGACCGGATTGAGTAAAAAATTAAGGGTCTACAGTTTGCCCCCTGCTTGAATGATTTGAAACCTTAGTGAAAGAGAGTGAAAAGCAATAAGATGTAATTGTTGATGAAACGGTTGAGGTTTTGGGTTCTGGACCCAGTTCGAGTTCTGGACTCAAGGATAATTCTAGGTTTCTGGACCTAAGGAAAATTTGGGTTTTGGACCCGGTTCGAGTTCTGGACTCAAGGATAATTTTAGGTTCTGGACCTAAGGAAAATTTGGGTTCTGGACCCGGTTCGAGTTATGGACTCAAGGATAATTCTAGGTTCTGGACCTAAGGAAAATTTGGGTTCTAGACCAGGTTTGAGTTCTGGACTCAAGGATAATTCTAGGTTCTCGACCTAAAGAAAATTTGGGTTCTGGACCCGGTTCGAGTTCTGGACTCAAGGAAGATTCTAGGTTCTGGACCCGGTTTGAGTTTTGGACTCAAGGATAATTTTAGGTTCTGGACCTAAGGAAAATTTGGGTTTTGGACCCGGTATTGGGTACTTGGACCCGAGATTGATTTGATTTGGGTACTTGAACCCAAGATTAATTTGATTTGGGTACTTGGACCCGAGATTGATTTAATTTAGATACTTGGACCCAGGATTGGGTACTTGGACCCGAGATTGATTTGATTTGGGTACTTGGACCCGAGAATGGGTACTTGGACCCGAGCTTGAATTGACTTGGGTACTTGGACCCGGGATTGATTTGATTTGGGTACTTGGACCCGAGATTTATTTGATTTGGGTACTTGGACTCGAGAATAGGTACTTGGACCTGAGAATGGGTACTTGGACTCGAGCTTGGATACTTGGACCCGAGAATGGGTGCTTGGACCCGAGATTGAGTTTGACTAACCTTTTATCATTTGAGAAGTCTGAATGTTTCGGCTATTTTATGCATTGTGATTCTTCACCATCAAAATGGATCTTCATCCTTTGAGATCGGGTCTTCACCCTTAAAAATGGATCTTCATCTTTTGAGATTGGTTCTTCACCCTTAAAAATGGATCTTCATCCTTTGAGATCGGGTCTTCACCCTTGAAAATGGATCTTCATCCTTTGAGATCGGGTCTTCTTTTTTCTTTGAAGGTGGGAGTGACACGGCCAGTGGCTTGGCCGTGTCCCTTGGGTGTGTCAGCTTCTGTTTTTTTCTTTGGTTCTTCTTTATTCTTGGCTTAGGATGGGACACGGCCAAGCTTGTGGCCGTGTCATGTGACACGGCCAGTGGCTTGGCCGTGTCGCCTGCCAGTGTCACCTACTGCTTCCCTTCTCTCTTTGCTTGGTTTTTCTTGGCTTTGCCCTTTAGGTGAGACACGGCCAGTGGCTTGGCCATGTCTTCTGCCTATGTCATTTTATGCCAAGATTTCCTTTGAGGTGACACTACCAAGCTTGATTTGGCTTGGCCATGTCTTGCTTGATCCATGTTCTTCTTTCCTTGTTTTGATCTTCCAAGGGAGTTTTTGCACTTTAACCACTTTTACCTTGCAACTGCTTTTCCTTTTTTCTCCAATTTTGATTGGATCTTATATCCTCTCCTTGCCCCCCAAGGATTTTTTCCTTCATGCAAGCTTTGATTGATGTTTTTCTTGTCTAGTTCTTTGCATAAGCACGCATTTCTTCTCTTTGCAAAGTGACTGGGGCTTCCACAAGCGAATAGACTTTCCATGCCCCCTTGATTCAATATCTTTTTTTGATTCTTTAATTCGCAGGGTGTTTACTATTCATTAAGACAAGAAAGTGCGATGTAATATGCTCATGTATGCATGATATGCATGAATAATACTTACAGTCATTCCATCGACTCACAGACCGAGGTGATTAGCAGAAGTGTTCTCATTGGTTCCTTTTTGACGCTCGTTCAAGTCTCGCATTGAAATGATCAAAAGCTTTGCATTTGGCTTTTATCTTCAAGATGTTGAAAACATGAGTGGTGGAGACCCTAAGCAGCAGAGTCAGGGATGTATCCATTTCAAACTATGTTTAAGCTTGTCAGTTGGTAGTTTCTTCATGACCTTGCCAATAATCAATTCAACATACTTCCCTTAACTTGAAGGCTTTGTATAACAAAACACTTTTTTTTTTAATTTTGAAATCAAATGTTGGTCTTGCCAAATCGATGTTAATGTACCTCAGGACTTGATTTTTCCAAATTAATATATCTATAACATGACAACCATAGTTACCGTACTAAACTCGAGAATCATTTTTATTTAAGCAAAAACTGTTGCACTTCAGATAGGCACATACACATTGCTTGGCCAAAGGTCTCATTTGAGTTTAAATATTGTCTATCTCATATGCATGCTTATCTAAACTATCTCCACTAATAGACTCTACCTACCAAGAGAGATCAACAGGTCTTTGATAGGCTTGAGACGGGGTCTATAAGGGACATGGGTTAAAGTGGAGGCCATTTTGAGATTGGAACTGGTGTGACACAATGGACAAACCGTCACACTACAAATTTCTTGTTGGAACTTTAGACAGTTGGGAGCAATCTTTCTAGACTTCAAATTCCTTCTATCTTCTTGGCATTAATCTGGATCTTGATTAGGACAGTTTTTGCCCTTGTAAAAAGTTTAAGACCCAAATCTGTTTCTTTTCTTCTTTTCCATTTTTTCCTCTTTATTTTTCTTACTCTTCCCTTTCTTTTATCATTTTGTCCTTCTTTCTTGTAGGACTATCAAGTACAGAACTTTCAGGAACTGGATGGTCTTCCTCCTTTTTCTTTGATTTTGATTGAATCTTTGGTTGTGTTGGGACCAATTCAAGCCAATCCATAAATGGAAACCTTTTGTTGTCTTAGGTAAAAGAGAACTCAGTTGGCTTTTTGAACAACCTTTTTAGATTTTATCTTCCTTTTTTTTTGTTTTTCTTTTGTTTTCTTCTTTTTTCTCTCTTTTTTGTTTTTTTAGCTCTAAAAAGAGTTGTCTTGGTTTGTACTAACTTGGGCTTCCAATAATGGATAAGTGGAGTAACATAAATCTTCTTTAATAGGGATAAATCATTTGTTACTCTGATGTTGATGTCGATATATTAGAGATATTAGGAAAACTTCAACTACCCTTATGGTTTTGAGAACATCAACTATCCTTATGATCTTGAGAACTTCAACTATCTTCATGGTCTTGAGAACTTCAACTATCTTTATGGTCTTGAAACTTCAACTATCCTCATGATCTTGACTAATCATTGCTTTCTTTGATCTTCTTGCCTATTCATCTTAGTAATCATAAGACTTGTCAAAAGTATCATAACAGCTCAGGGTAGGTTATTGGGGTTTGTAAGCCAATAAAAAGAAAGCTAAAATTTTATGAAGGCTCAAAGGGACAACTAGGGATTGATATTTAATTGGGTGGATACTAGTTGTTGGCTAACAAAACAATGCCTAGATCATTTCTCTCTTAAAAAAGCAGAGTTTAATTTCGCCTCAAAAGTTTGTCAAAGCATGTTCTAAGACTGACTAAGACCTAGACAAAGGTAATTATGCAGGAGCCCTCTCTAAGTAAGCATACACAACTCAATGCTATAGAGCCATTCCCTCACCTAGTAAAGTCATTCAAGTCATGATGCATAAATATATTAATTCATGAATTATCAAGCTAGATTCCTCATTGGTCGAGCACCAAAATGAACAAAGACCAACAAAAATTTTGATGAAAGTAATTTATTCAAACAACTTTAAATTTGAAAAACACAATAGTTCCAAAATATTAAATAAAGTAAGATTGAAAAGCAACATTCAAGCTAAGGAAAGGTCATTGAGTTAGGCTTCTTTTCCTTTCATATCTTCAACATTCCCATCTTGAAAAGAGGATAAAACAAAATCTTCTTCCAATCCTTTTCCCACCATAAAGGTTGCTGGTGGTGGCACTCCTCCAAATTTAGGCAAAGGGTTGTCCTTGGTATTGGGCTTATCCGGCTCGGGTAGCTTGCCACTATCAATCAAATCTTGGATCTCATGCCTTAATCGAGTACACCTATCAGTCTCATGTCCTTGAGTCTGATGAAATTGACAAAAAGCCTTAGTATCAAATTTTGGGGGTAATGGACGAGGAGCCAATGGTTGTAACAACCCTTTCTTTTGTAGCTTATCGAAGACCCAAGACAAAGGCTTCCCCAGATCTGAAAACTGCCTTCTATTTGCTTGATCAGTTACATTAACATCAATTTCTTTTTGTGTGCTTTGATTGTTAGGCTGGTTGGTCCCTTTCTCATTCCTTCTTATTGAAAAGCGATTCTTCTCCCTTTCCCACTCTTCAATTTGTAGACCAGCTTGGAGAAGATCTTTGAAATCACTGATGAGTGTATGAGACATCCTCTCACGAAGATTAGGTAACACCACTCTCACAATCATCCTTATTTTATCGGATTCATCGGGCCTGTTCTTGAGTAAAGCGGCCTTGTTTCTCCATCGCTTCACATAGTCCACAAAATTCTCATTTGGCCTTTGTCTAATGGACTCCACTTCCATTAAAGTAACTTCTAACTCAACATTATATCAGTATTGTTGGATGAAGGCTTTGTAAAGTAGATCCCAACTCTTTTGTGTTCCATCATCTAAGGTATTGAACCAATTTTGGACAACAGGGTCCAATGAGAGCATGAAGTACCTTAGGGTTTGAGCCTTAGTAGCTCGAGTATACTGCATGGCAATGATATACTGCTTCACATGAAGATGGGGATTTCCGGTGCCATTGTACTTAGCAAAGGAAGGCATCTTGAACTTATAAGGGACCTCATCATCTTGTTCAAATAGTTTGTCAATCTCAGACATCTCTTCGATTTTCAACTTCTTCTCAAATTTCTTTTCTAAATCAGCAATCATCATTTCAACATCGGATGTCTCGGTCTTTTCAATAGTTGCCTTCTCAACAGCCTTTGGTTCTTTCTTCTTTTCTTGAACCTCTTGGTAATATTGAGCTCAATCATCATCATCAATGATCACCTTTTCATCATTAAAAGCTACTGCATCAATTTTAGCCTTCCCCTTGACTTTCTTAGTGCTAGCATATGCTTCGGCATTGTTTTCTAAAATTGTAGCTAGTTGATTCTTTATGTTCTTAGCCATGGCCTCTTTTATTTCTTCCATCTTGGCGTTGAGGGCCTCATCCACCATTCTTTGGATTTGTTTGGGTTCCATTATTTTTGGTGAGCAAGTGATTGAGTCGTTGCTAGACACTTAGTCTCCGACGTAAGTCGGATTGTCGTAAGCTTTTGAACTTTCGTAATCCAGGGCTGTGAGCTAGAGAGGATCAATGATATGAGATGCAAATGTATGCATGTATGCACAATCAACCAATAAACAAGTGTAATTAGGATGATCCTTCCAACCTTATAACATCCATACACGAATGGGGAGTCTCTTTTCCTAGGTATATGGTTAACAAAATACCAACATGGGGTATCTTGGTTTCGAATAATTCCCTCGAACGTTTCAACCAATAGTTATATTTTTGAAAATGGAAATCAATCCATGATAATTCCCATTAATTAGGTTTTAATCCATTTATCCAACTAAAGTAGCTTTTATGCTATGCTGGATTAAAACAAAATTAAGAGGTTTATTATAAATATATTTCTCACTTGAAAAAGGTAACTAATGATTCATGCCAAAAACAAGCCCATGGTTAATTTATTGTTAGTGTAAACTAGGCCCACAATTGATTTTTGGTATTTCATAATTGACCTAAATATTTTTGCAAGCTCTTTGTAAGAAAATGTTGTGTGAAAATAGTTTTGTTTCTAAGCCCATTGTAAAAGAGGTTAGAAAAATGGATTTTGGGCTTAGTATTTGGGCCATGGGCCAAAGAATTTATTTATTTATTTTTTAGAAAAGTATTATGTCCAAAGACCATCTTGAAAAATTTTAAAAATAGTTTTGGTCTTTTGGATTTTAGAGAAAAGTTTATTTTGAGCTTACAATATACTTAGGTCATATTAGAAAAAAGAACAAACCAAATAAGTCATGATTTAGACTAAGATAAACTAACCATAGTCAAACAACATGCATTTGGGGTAAAACCTAAGGAAAGTAACTAGACCAATTACATGAGCTTTAGTCTTTGGGTTAAAAGGCTTAGGTTCCCATAACAAGTATATACCAAATGGTACGAGGCTATGAGTGGTTATGCCATGCTCGATCTCCATACCTTGAGTGAAAGTATGGTATCCCTTACATAACATAACACGGGTAACACGGGCGTCCTAACTCACGCACACGATGCAATCTAAGATGATGCAATGGATAATATCATTATAAGAAACAATAAAATAATATAAAGACCAATGGAATCAACTTCTCTTATCCCCAGTGGAGTTGCCACTGTGAGCGGGGATTTTCGCCCCCACTCCCGGTGGAATGGTTCTTGCGACTCTGGCACTGTTTAGGCTCAGGGCCTTAGAGAACACGAACCTAAGTTCGGAGAAAATGGAGTCGCCACCCCGGACGGGCCAGGAAAAAGAAAAGGGGTGGATGACTAGATTCCTAAGGAATCCCCAACCCCTTAATGGGTTCAGAAAGTTGGGTACATGTGGGGAAGGTGAGAAATGGCCCAGCACCCCCACAACGCCCGGTTCATTGGAACCGGCCTCCTTTATAGGTGTTAATATTATAAAATTCTTAAATATAACAACAATTTCCATATTACACACAATAATTAAAAGAAAGCATCAATATATTAAAATCAAAGCAATGTCCAAACAAAGCAAATAAATGGACACCCATCCAAGGATGGAAACATGTCCTTACATCACATGCCTAAATAGGACACCCACCAAAAGGTAGAAACATGCCCTTTACATAGGTTCTAAAATAGAAAAGCAAATTAAATTACATGATGTTTAACTAATGAGGTACCCACCAAGTGGAAACATACCTCTTACAATTTTGGAAATCTAAATTAATTGATAAAAGGAAATAATCATTCATCATAAATAAATCATTCATCAAAGCTATTAATCAAAATAGAAAATAAACATCCATCCATGATAAATTAAATAAATCAAGTATTAAAATTAAACAAATTAAGACATAAGAAATAAATCAAAGCATAATCAAGTATGGAATTGAATAAAGCAAATAAAAGTCCAATTATGGCTACTGTGACTTTTTATGGTAATAAAATAAATTAGGGTTTTATATTTTAAAGGGTTGTTAAGACTCTTTGATTAACAAAATTAAGGTTTGAATGATGATATCATGAAACTAGGGTTTTAAACACTTTAAAATATTTTAATTTGTGATTTTTGGTTATTGGGTTCCTAAGCTACAGTGTAAAATTTAGGTTTTTATGTTTTTTAATGTTTTAAAAGGATTAGGGTTCATAAAAATTAGGGTTTAAGGTTTTAAAAGGGTTAGTGTTCATTATTTTGAATTTTGGAAGTTGAATTTGGATTTGATATTTTGGAAGTAGGGTCACGGGTGGTGAATAATTTTTATGAATTTGGAAATCAATTTAATATTTTATGGAATTTTATGAATTTAAACAAATAAATTAAAGTTTTTATAAGTAGAAAAGATGTTTTTTTAAGGCTTTTTGAATGAAAAAGTACCAAGTTTAAAGTTTTGAAAGAAACAGAATTTGATTTTGGTTTTGTTGAAGAATATGTTCAATTAGAGTTTTAAGGTTTTTAAGAAGAAAAAATAACAATTTTAAGTCTTTTTGGAAAATAAAGTAACAAAATAAGGTTTTTTGGCTTTAGAAAATCTAGATTAAAGTTCAAAGGTTTTTAAGTTTGATTTCATAAATTTGCTACTGTGTAAAGAAAACAATTAAAGAAAATTAATTAACACATACCTTCTTTTGATGATTTCTCCAAAAACAATTCTTCTTGGATGAACTAGCTCCAAAGACAAGTCTTTTTTGCCTTTGAATCCTCTAAATCGTGCTGCTGCTTCTCCAGAAAAGAGTTGAATTGAATTTCTTCTTTTCCTTCCTTGATTTGGTTTCAAATTTTCCAAACTACTCTTGGATTTTTGTCTCCTCCTTTTTTAATTGCCTTTGGTCCTTATTTATAGTGGTTTGAGGTTGTTTATTCCTAATTAGCTAAGGTAAGTAATATTAATAAAAAAAGAATCTAAAACCTAATTGGATTAGGTTTCGAAAAATTTGCATCGGAAAATTTACGCTGCCGAAAAAAACTGTTGCAGAAAAACTGTGCTGGCGAAAAAAATCTGCTGCAGCTGGCTGCGGCAGCACGCCCGGAGCAGGCCCGTAAGCTATTTCACAGGCAGAAAATTTCTGCATGTGAAATAGCACAATGATTTCGCCCGCAGGAATTTCCTGCGGGCGAAATGCCCACGGGCCCGCGTGATGATTTTTCGTCGCCGATTTTTCCGACTCCGATTTTTATTTTTTGACTTTTATTTGTTTATTTCTATTTTTATTAATAAAAATTAGATACTAAAGCAAAATTTATTTAATAAAAATTATTTTGGACCAATTAGACAACAAAAATCAATTTAGACTAAATAAAATATATTGGACCTGATTGGGTCAAAAATTAAGGGTCTACAACAACGTTCTTTGAATGGCTAATACATGTGGCATCTAATAATTAAGTGGATAAGTAATGGCAATAATTTTTTGAATTCCATTATATCGGTCTAGTCAATCCACACAGGGTCTAGTTGGACCATGATTGTTATGCAGAAAAATTGGGAGTGCCACTGGCCGTGAGCTCTGCTGGAACATTATAGAGTTTTCATCTCTGGCATGGTTCTGAATATAGGTTCGATAGGGATAATTGGTACGCTGAGTACCATTTGATCGTGATCTCTATTGGATCTTTTAGAGTAATTTTCTATCCCAGGTTCGGTTAGACTTCCATTGGTACGAGTAGACTACTTGTAGTACAGTGAGTTTTTAGGAGTGTTGATGACCGTGATCTCTACTAGATAAATTTTCTTAAAGGCTTAAGCTGTAGTTCAATCGGGCTTATATTTGGTCTGGTCAGACTTGTTGTAAATCTCCAAAATTTTAAGCATTAGCACTATTTAATTTGATTGCTTAAGATCAAAATAGATTCTTATCAAGCTAAGGGATTGGTTAACATAATGGACCGAAGCACAAAAGAGAGCTCTATATAAAACAATTGTGTTTGCTCCATCTTGTTGAATTCTATGTTAAGAGAGGAAGTAAGAATAGTCCAACATATTGCAAGTGAATATGGCATTTGAAAAACTCTTAAAAACTATTATGAGGGTATCGCCCAAGTGAGATTCGCAAAAATCCAAATGGTTATGCATGATATGAACTCTTCAAGATGAAGTCAACTAAAAATGTCAAATTGGTTACTAGCAATTATCAATTACTTGAAGAAGTATGGCAAAGTTTATGCTCAAAAGTATATGAATAGTGAAATATTGAGACCATTAAGAGGATATTCAAAGAAGAACTTTTAGTTAAAGGTTTCATCCATTGAAGAAGCTCATGACCTTAGCAAATCTTTGCCTAATGGCCATGGATGATGATGATGACTCTAATGAGGTAAATACTTCTTCCTTAAACTCTATTACAACTTGTGATGACGATGTTGATGATGGTTTGAATGATAATGATTTAGTTGAGCAAATGGGCCAAAGTGTTCCAAAATATTTCTCTAAAATGAAATTTTACAAAGAAAAATGTTGTAGGTTAGAAAAAGGATTTTATTGTGCTAAAAAACTCTACTTTATAATGAAAAGCCTCCAATGAGAAACTAAAAAGCTCATTGGATGAAATTTCAAAAAATTTAGAAGGTAAAGGAGGCCTTAGATACATTAATTGGTGTTCAAAGGCCACCCTCATCCAAGTTTATTTTAGGGTTCAATTGCTCTTCCACTACCACATCTAAAGTAACCACATTCATTAAGGCGTTTACACCTCAAACTTCTAGTATTGTGATTGGGAAGAACACTAATGCAAACACCAAGCCAAAAAGCCCTAAAAAGGCTACATAAGGCTTACATGGCTTTAGAGCTAAGATTCTAAGAGAAAATCATGCATACATGTACACAAGAATTGAACAAAAGCACAAGTATGCGCAAAAACACTCACATTTCAAACATGCTTGTGGTTGCCAACACTTACAACATCATCCATCAAAATTTACTATAAAAGGATGAAGAAACATAAAATTATATATAGATATCATTATTGCATGAAATATGGTTACATAAACACATTTTCCTATATTAGGAAGGCTCATCTCAAGCTTGAGGAACCTTCTTTAACTGACCCCAAGGACCCAAGTTCATTTGGGTACTTAAGAGAAGATAAATCTATTCTTTTGTAGGTATGCCTAAAAACTATAACCATTAAAAGTATTTAGATAGTAGATAGTGGATGCTCAATGCACATAATTGGAAATGCAAAACTCATCAAAACCCTTACCTATAAGCAAGGTGGTAATGTAACCTTTGGAAACAACGCTAAAGGTAAGATTATAGGCATTGGTTCCATTTGAATACTTGGTAAGAATCTAATTGATAATGTTTGGTTAGTTAAAGCTATAAAACATAATTTGCTTAGTGGAAGTCAACTATGTGATAAAGGGTACAATGTCAATTTTGACTCTAAAGGATATAATATCACTTCTCCCAATAGCGAACTTGCATTCAAAGGAGGAAGGATTGGTAATGCCTACAAAATTGATCTACACTTGAAAAATACATTTGAATGTTTAGTTACTCTTAGTAATGATGGTTGGCTTTGACATAGAAGATTGGAACATGCTAGGATAGACCAACTCCAAAGTCGAAGTAAGGAAGAGCTTGTGGATGGACTTCCCAAGATGAAATTTCATACAGATAAGATATGTGAACCATGTTAACTAGGGAAGTAACATAAGAGCACTTTCAAATATAAGACTATTGTAAGTACTTCTAGAGCTCTAGAATTGATTCATTTAAATTTGTTTGGACCTAATAGAGTAGCTTGTTTAGAGGTAAGCTCTATGCATTTGTACTTGCGGATGACTACTCTAGGTTTACTTGGGCTAATGTTTTAGCTCAAAAGAATGACGCTTTTAACTCTTTCAAAATTTTTATAGAAAGAGTTCAAAATGAAAAAAAGGCTATGTGATTACCTGTATAAGAAGTGATCATGGGAAAGAATTTGAAAAAGAAAATTTTGAAAACTTTTATAATGAACTTGGTATTTCACATAACTTTTTAGCTCCTATTACACCACAGCAAAATAGTGTGGTGAAAAGGAAAAATAGAATATTAGTAGAAATGGCTAGAATAGTACTTAATGAGTATAATCTTCCTTCATACTTTTGGGATGAAGCCATTAATACCACATGTTATGTTTCAAATAGAGTTTTCAAAAGACCTTTGATGAATAAAACTTCTTGTGAGTTATGGAATGGTAGCAAACCCCAAGGTCTCATACCTTAGAGTGTTTGGATGCAAATGCTATATATTCAACACCAAGGACAATCTTTAGAAAATTTCATCCAAATAGAATGAGGGAGTATTTTTATTATGTTCTTGTATTGGCCAAGCATACATAGTTTTTAATAGAAGTTTTATAGTAGTTAAAGAATCAATGCTTGTTAGTTTTTATGAATCCACTAATGTTGATCATAGGAAAGGTAGTACTCTTGATGATCTTGTAGGTACTCTTGAGGAAAATTATGCTCCAAATGAAGACAAGAATGAGCAAGAACAAGTGGTGCATCAAGAAGAATCCATAATAGAAGAGACTCAAAAGCCACCCAAAGAATGGCATTATCATAAGGATCACCCTAAAGAACTTATCTTTGGCGATACCTCCAAAGGAGTAACTACTCATTCCAGGCTTAGATATCTAGATTCTAATGTAGCTATTGTTTCTGAAATTTAGCCAAGGACCATTGAGGATGCTCTTAGTGATGAATATTGCTTGATTGTCATGAAAGATGAACTCAACGAATTTGAGAGAAACAACATTTGGGAACTTGTTCCTAGACCCAAGAACCACCCAATTATTAGTTGCAAATGGGTATGGAGGAATAAGCTTGATGAAGATGGACTCATCACTAGAAATAAAAGCCCACTTGGTAGTAAAGGTTATAACCAAGAGGAAGGCATTGATTATGATGAAATATTTGCTTCCATAGCTAGATTAGAAGCTATTAGAATCTTACTTGAATTTGCATGTCGTATGAAATTAAACTATTTCACATGGATGTTTAAAGTGAATTTTTAAATGGTTTTATTAATGAAGAAGTCTATTTTGCACAATCTCCAGGTTTTGAAGATTATAGACTTCCAAATCATGTTTTCAAATTCACCAAAGCTTTGTATGGATTGGAACAAGCTCCAAGAGATTGGTATGATAGGCTTAGTACATACCTTTTGGAAAATGGCTAATCAAAAGGAAAGATGATAATACACTCTTTGTTAAGAAAAACTTGCATGACATTTTAATTGTGAAAATTTATGTTGAGGTCATTAAATTTGGTGCCACTAATGAGGCCTTATGCAAGATTTTGCTTCTTGTATGAAAAAGGAATTTGAGATGAGTGTGATGGGAAAACTCAAGTTCTTTCTTGGTTTATAAATCATGCAAGGATGAGATATTTATTAACAATCTAAGTACACTAAGGAACTTCTCAAGATGTTCAAAATGGATGGTTGCAAGGCAAGTAAAACTCCAATGAGTACATCCTTGAAGATAGATAAAGATGAAGTTTGTAAGAAAGTAGATGAGACAGCATATAGAGGTATTATTGGATCACTTCTTTACCTTATCGCTTCTAGCCTGGACATAATGTACAATGTTTATTTGTGTTTTAGGTTTCAATCAAATCCTAAGGAATCACATTTAAATGCCTCTATAAGAATTTTGAAATACTTAAGTGGAACAATGAATTTAGTACTTTAGTATCCTAGAAACACTTAATTTGACATTTTAGGTTTTTGGATACAGATTTTGCCAGTAACCTAGTAGATAGTAAGAACACAATCGGCGCATGCACCTTTCATAGTGATTTCCTAGTTTCTTGATTTATCAAGGCACAAGTTTTGGTAGCTCTATCTACTGTGAAGCTGAATATTTTGTAGCTTGCTTTTATTGCACACAAATGATTTCTAGATTATGGTTAAGTGTTTGATTGCATTCCAATCAAATGTGATAACATTAGTGCCATCAATATATCCAAAATCCCAATCCAACATTCACGACATCACTTTTTAAGAGATAATGTTCAAAACCACAATGTTGATTTAGAGTTCATTGATACTCAAAATTAACTTATAGATATCTTTACAAAACACTTGAATGAAGAAAGACTAAATTTAATAGAACAACATATTGGAATGATGGATGGAAAGACCCTATATTGAAATGGTTGTATCTTTTTTATTGAATTGATTGTTTTTGTGTTTGGTGATGATTTGTTGTTGGTTTGTGCATAATGAATATGATGGAATTAAAATTTCTTGTGAATGAAACCATATTGCATGCCCTAATTCCTCATTGATCTATTTTGATCATACAATTAGGCCACAAATTGAGATTCACACAAATTGCTTCAAAATTTCTTTTATCTTTGAAAATTTCAAACTTCCTGATCAGATCACCCTTGGTGTAACTATACCTTGTGCCAATTTGTGTTGAACCAATAAATTTCTTTGGCCCAATCATACTACAACTAAATTTGTCCACAAAGATTCCAAAATTTTTGACCGTTGTGTTGAAAATTGAGTGTCCCATCTGGACTGATCCTAGTCATACCAGACTCTGCCAAAAATTGGTTGTTCCCCTGTAGACCACCACTAGTCCGATTGGGAAACCCCTTTAATTTTGAGAAAATATAACTATTGGAGGTTGTCTGACAACATGCAAAAACATTTCTAAATGGCTAGTTTCAACCATTATTAACCCAAAACAATATATAAACCCCTCCAAAATAAATTTTATGAAATTTTATTAATCTATTATCATCGAAAATCTCAAATTCTTCTACATTACTTCTTTCACTATTACATTCAAAGCTTTTCAAAACTCTCAATGGCTCCCAAGGAATACAAAAAAAGGCTTCTAGAAAAGAAAAAGGCAAAGGTGTTGCTACATTCTCCATTTTAATGGAAGAAACACCAAGAGCTAGAACACATAAGCCAAGACACCTAAATGAAGAAGAAAAGAAAAGGTATGATTTAATTAAAGATAAGAAAACTAAACTAAATAAACTACCTTCTTTCTTCGCCTTTGAGTCTCTTAACATAGAAACTAAATTTACAGTCTAACTATCCAACCTTGGATGGGAAACCTTTGTATTTTTAGGAAGTGATGATCTTGGTTAGAAATCTCTAATCAAAGAATTTCTCACAACCCTAGTTGTTGAGAGCCCTTAGGTTTTATGGTATTACTTTTAGGCTTTTCAATCAATGATACCAACTGAAACTTGATGAATTTACATCAGTTTGGGGATTTAATATGTGTAGACCCTTAATTTTGGCATGGATTAAATTTAGTCCCAATTAAAAGGGTCTGACCCAATTTTAGAAAGCTTAAACCGACTCGATTCGATTTAGGAAGGAACTATGCTAATTAGACATGAGCATTAAGCCAATTAGACATGAGCTTGTGCTCATAACTAATTGTTCATTCCAAATTAGACATGTGCTTGTGGTCATGTCTAGTTGGCATAGCCAAATTAGACATGAGCTTTCTCATGTCGAATTGGCAAAAGCCGCCTCATATTGAATTGATGTAAGGCCTCATGTCGAATTGGCATAAGCTAATTCGACATGAGAGACCTCATGTCAAATTGGCATAAGCTAATTCAACATGAGAGGCCTCATGTCAAGTTGGCCCATGCCAATTTGACATGAGTTGCCTCATGGCCAGCCCTAATTAGATAGTTTTAGTTTTGCTTAAATTGAAATAGCTTCTCAGGACTTTTCGAAGGGAATTAGGGTTATTTTGGTGCCCTAATATCACTTATAAGAAGAGAATTAATAGATAGAAGGAGACAAACACAATTATCAAACCTAGAATCATCAAAGAAGAGACAGAATTATGAGAGAAAGCAACACACACAACAAAATCAACACATCAACCTAGGAGGCAGAAGCAGTTGTCTCTAGCTTGATTCAGTCAACCAGTATCAACGTTGGTTTTGGCAGTGGCACAAGTAAGCTTGATTCAACAATGCTCAACTTGGTTTAACCAACAATGAATGTTTGGTTTTCATGATTCAATTCATTTAATACTTTCAGTAGCCATATTGGTTATTTTATTTTATAGTAACCATATCAATAATTTAATTTAAAACTCACAGTAGCCATATTGATGATTTAACTTGTTTAAATTTATAGCAGCAATTTAGATTCCTTAAAACAATACCATCACGGATAGTAACCTATTAAAACTAATAGACAGTGGTCATCAACTTATCAATATGATTGCAGTATCTAAATCCTAAGTATCAAACCTTATTTGCATATTTTTAAAACCATAACTTCCAAACCAAAACCCTAGTTTCCATCCAAAACCTTAATTTCCAAACCAAAACCCTAATTTTTCATCCAAAACTCTAATTTTCAAACCAAAACCTTAGTTTTCCATCCAAAACCCTAATTTTGCATTTGAAATCCTAAAACCATGTTTAAAACTATATAAGTCCTAATTTAAGATGTAAACCCTAATTTTGTGTATTTAATATTTTATTTAAGATTAAAACTTAGATTTAATTATTTGATTCATTGTTGTGTGCTTGTGATGGATGATTTACTCTTATTATTTATGATGAATGAATGCTCTTATTAATTTATTTTGATTTAAGGATGTAACAGGTATGTTTCCACTTAGTGGGTACCTCATTTGTTAAAATTCAATGTAATCTAATTTATTTTAGGTTTTGGGATCAATGTAAAGGGCATGTTTCTACCAAATGGTGGATGTCCTATTTTATTTAGTTTTGGACATTAAACATTATTGTAAGGGCATGTTTTCATCTTGTATGGATGCCCATTTTTATTTGATTGGTTGTTTGGACCTTCTTTGCTTTGATACAATAATGTTTATTTATTTTGAATTGCATGTAGTATGGATAATATTATAATGTTTAAAAATTAAATAATATCTAGACCTGAAAGGAGGTCGATTCCAATGAACCGGGCATTATGAGGGTGCTCGGTCACTCTCACATTTCCCATACATACCCAACTTTCCAAACCCATTAGGGGGTTGGGGATTCCTTGGGATTCGAGTCATCCACCCTGTTCTTTATTTCGGCCCGTTCGGGTGGCTACTCCATTTTCTCCAGGTTTAGGCTTGTGTTCTTTAAGACACTAAGCCTAACAGTGCTGAAGTCGCAAGAATCATTCCACATGGGAGTGGGACAAAAATTTCCATTCACAGTGGCGACTCCACTGGGGATAAGAGAAGTTCATTCCATTGGTCTTTGTATTATTTTATTCTTTCTTATTATGATATTATCCATTGCATCATTTAGATTGCATTGTGTGCGTGAGTTAGGACACCTCGTATGACCTATGTTGTGTTATGTAAGGGATACCATACTTTCACTTAAGGTATGGAGATCGAGCATGGCATAACCACTTATAGCGTCATACCATTTGGTATATACTTACTATAAGAACCTAAACTTTTCAAATCAAGAGACTAAAGCTCATATAATTAGCCTAATTTCCTTAGGTTTTTACCTAAATGCTTATTGTTTGACTATGTTTGATATATCCTGGTTTGAACTATGGTCTATTTGGTTTGTTCTTTTTCTAATATGACCTAATTATATTATAAGCTTAAAATATTTTTTATTCCTTTAAGCCCAAAAGACCAAACAGTTTTCAAAATTTTCAAGATGGTCTTGGGACATAAAACCTTTTAAAGATGGGCCAAATATTCTTTTTCACCTCATAGACCAAGCTCAAAGCCCAAAATACATTTTTTCAAACAAATCTTTTTACAATGGGCTTTGATACAAAACTATTTTTCAAACAATCCAATTTATGGGCTTTAAGATACTTTTTAATAGGCTCAAAATTGCTTTTCACTTCATGAACCAAAATTCAAATTGTGTTATTAAAACCTTTTTCTTAAGTGGGTTTACAACTAGCTAGGTTAATTATGGAATACTAAAAATCAATTGTGGGCCTAACTTATACCATGACTTATTAATCATGGGCTTGTCTATGGCATGAACCATTAGTTGCTTTTTTAAATGAGGAAATCTATTTATAATATACCTTTTAATTTAGTTTTCATCCAATATAGCATAAAAGCTATCTTTTTGTTAGACCAATGGATTAAGACATAATTAATGGGAATTATCATGGGCTGACTTCTAAGTTTGAAAATATAATTATTAGTTAAACCGTCTGAGTGAATTCTTTGAAAACAAGATATCCCATGTTGATATTTTGTTAACCATACACATAGGAAAAGAGACTCGCCATTCATGTGTGGAAGATATAAGGTTAGAATGAACATCCTAATTATCTTTGTTTGCTACTTGTGCATAAATGCATACATCCATACATACATTGCATTACATGACATTGATCCTTTCTGGCTCGCAGACCTAGAGTATAGCAGTTCAAGGACGTACGACAACTCGACCTACATCAGTGACTCAGAGTTTAGTGAAGATACAATTAATTTCAATCCCAAAACCATGAATCACAACCAAGTTCAGAGCCCAATAAATGAAACTCTTGCATCTAAGATGGAATAGTTAAAGGGGGCTCTAGCTGAGACTGTGAGGAATCAACTAGCTACACTGCTAGAAGGAAATTCTATTGAGGCATCTGCCAGTTCTAAAAAGCAAAGGGATAAAGGGAAAGTTAAGGTCACTGAGGTAGCCTTTGATGAAGGCAAAGTGGTAATTGATGATGATGATTGGGATGTTTACTTTCAATTAAAAGAAGAAAATAAGGCTGAAGAGAAGGCTGATCCTGCCAATATTAAAAAAACTAATTGCTGACTTAGAAAAGAAGTTTAAAAAGAAGCTAAAGGTGGACAAGCTGTTTGAACAAGATGAAGAAGTTCCTTACAAGTTCAAGATGCCTTCTTTTGTTAAGTACAACGGTATAGGAAATCCCCATATGCATTTCAAATAGTACATCACTACCATGCAGTTTGCCTGAGCTACTAAGACTCAAACTCTAAGGTACTTCATGCTTTCATTGGATCCTATTGTGTAAAACTAGTTCAATACGTTAGAGGAAAGTACTCAAAAGAATTGGGATTTGCTGTACAAAGCCTTCATCTAGCAGTATGGGTATAATGTGGAATTGGAAGTTATCCTGATGGAGGTAGAGTCAATAAGGCATAAGCAGAATGAGAATTTTATTGACTATGTGAAGAGGTGGAGAAATAAGGCTGCACTGCTTAAGAAAAGGCGAGATGAATCTTATCAGATTAGGATGATAGTGAGAGGTGGCCTACCTAGTTTGCATTAGCGAATGTCTCACACTCTTATCAAAGATTTTAAAGATCTTCTTCAAGCTGGTTTACAGACATAAGAATGGAAAAGACAGAAGAATCATATTTCTAGAAGAAGAAGTGATAGGGAAGTTATCAGTCTGGTGATAGGGTACCCAGAAGTCAGTGGATGTCAATGTAATAACTGGTCAAGTAAATATAAGATATTTTTTAGAGTTGGGGAAACCTCTATCTTGGGTTTTCAATAAGTTGCAGAAGAATGGGCTATTACAGCCATTGCCTCCCTGACCTTTGTTGAATCCTCTACCATCAAGCTTTGATGCCAAGGCCTTCTGCCAATTCCATCAAGTGCAAGGGCATAAGATAGATAGATGTATTTTCTTAAGGCATGAGATTTAAGATTTGACCAACAGTGGCAAGAAGCCGAGCCCGATAAATCTAACACTAAAAGCAATCCATTACCTTTGGAAGAGTGCCATAGCCGGCTACCTTCATAATAGAAAGAGGATTGATGGAAAATTCTATCGTGTCGTCTTTTTAAGTTGTAGATGGAGGAATTATGGATGAGGAGGTGATGCCATTGCCCCTAAAATGACCAAGTAAATGAAGCACCATCGATTATAATTCAATGAACTTCCATAGACTTAAGTGCCACTTATTTTATTTTTGCTTCCTTTAATATTTGTGGAACAACTATGTTTTCTAAATTAAGTTTGTTTGAATAAATTACTTTCATTAAATTTTTATCGGTCTTTGTTCATTTTGGTGCTCAACCGATGACGAGTCTAGCTTGATATTCATAAATTAGTGTATCTATGCATCACGATCTGAATAACTTTACTAGGTGAGAGAGTTGTTCTATAGCATTGAGCTGTGTATACTTACTTAGAGTTGGCTCCTACATAATTACCTTTGTCTAGGTCTTAGTCGATCTGAGAACATGCTTCGATGAACTTTCGGGCGAAATTGAACTTCGCTTATTTAAAGGAGAGATGATCTAGGCATTGTTTGACTAGCCAAAAACTAGTATCCACTCTATTTAATATCAATCGCTAGTTTGTCCCCTTGGGCCTTCATAAAATTTTAGCTTGCTTTTTATTGGCTTACAAACCCAATAACCTATCCTGAGCTGTTGTTAAACTCTTGACAAGTTTGATTGTAACACCCTTATACGTTATATATGTATAATACATACATCAGTTATATGTAAAATACGCATATAAAGTATAAGAATGCCATAACCCAATTTAATAAAAATTTTCACATTTCTAATTTAAAATCCCGAATACTTTAAAATGTATATTTAAATAGTAATAAAATATTCTTTGTTAATTATAGGTTCCAAAATAAACATTTTATATAAAAATCTCTTGGAAAAATTTTCTAGTGTTTTATCTATAAATTGGACATCCTAAAATTCAATAAAACTCAACTTGCATAAAAATGCACTCCCAATAAAAACAATAAATCGCACATTTCACCAACACTTCTCAATCTTCTCCCAATTTGTCAAAACATTAATACATATACAAATAAATATCAAACGCATATACATACGTTCCCACATCGTAAATTTTATCCAAAAAGTCTTTATAATTTATAATGTACTAAAAAACATAAACATAATATACATAATAACAAAATGTACTATAACATAAAGTATGTACATAATGGAAAAAAGCTCTGATCTTGAAGCAATAAAAAGTAACTCAATCAACCTCAAATCTAGACCCTACTAGGTCTAGCAGAACTCTCTGGATCTACCAGATCACCCCTGTCACCTGTGCGATGAATTACAATCGCGCTAAGCTAAAAGCCTAGCGGTACAAATGTTGATAATAAAAAAACTTTAATATAATGCTAATGCATAATGTTTTTGCATGTTATGTCACAATGTGGCACTCAATACCACTTTAAAACATGATCTTTAATCTTTTAATATCTCACATTAACACATACACAAGTATGGGCCCAAACAAACTAATACATTATTCAAATTCTAGAGTTACTGTTTTAGTCCATTGTGACACCCAGTGTTAAGCCCAAAGGCAAGTGACGCCTAGCATCTAGCCCCGAAGGCAAATCATATATCAGTAATGCCTAGTATCTAGCCCCGAAGGCAAATAATATGGATAATCTCATAGGCATGCTGCCAAACACAAAACACTAAAAATTGAATAACATTCTAGGCACGCAGATAATACATATTTTCCAAGATCAACTTTTCATATTACATTGCCCAAGTTTCTCATTTTTCTCATCACATTGCCTCATTTTCTCATTTTTCTCATTCATATCAATGTCAACTCATTTTAATTCATCATATCATATCCTTTCATCACAATGTATGTCATTTCACATTATAATCACATTACCCAAATATTTTTGGGTCATTCTTACATAATGCATATAAATCACATTTCATTCATTTTAGCCATCAATAATGGCTTTTTATAATGCACATAATGCATACATAACAATTCACATGTTATAACACAATGTTCATGAATGTTCATATTGCCAAGTAGCTTAATACATTTTCCATCCAAAATGTGTTAGGCCAAATTTAATGCAAATACATTTGATTTACCAGAAGTTTGTACATACCTCAATTAGTACTCAAAAACAAGCTAAAAGTCACCCTCCAACCTTCACTTTCAACTTGCCCTTTAACACTAATGTTGAAAATTTCACTTCTTCTTAGTGTCTATTCCAAATGTGAACAAATGCCATCATTCAGAATGACATTTTAAGGCATTATAAGCATACAACCCTAATTAAATTAACATTGGAATTCCATCTTAATCCATTTAAATTAGTGTTTTAAGTTTATTCAGACAATTAAAAACATATTACAACATGTTTTAATCAGTCACATTACATAAACATGTACTCTTAGAAAAAACTCTAAAATGCCATAACCTTCATCAATTAAGGTTTTTCATTCCAACTCATTCTAATTATTAATCCAAGCTTATTTCCATCACTTATATCATTAAATAACAGGATTTAAATATTAAAATCAAACAACCAATCATACTTTGAAAATTCCCCTCTAAAACACTAAATTCAATACTTCCTTATCCAATCTCTAACCAAACTTAACTAAATCCATCATTTAACTTTAAAAAACACATTTGGAATCCATTTTTACAATTAAAACACATGATTTCAAAAGTCTAAATTTTACATAACTGTGAGCGGGGATTTTTGCCCCCACTCCCGATGGAATGATTATTGCAACTTCGGCACTGTTTAGGCTTGGGGCCTTAGAGAACACGAACCTACGTCCGAAAAAAATTGAGTTGCCACCCAGACTGGCCGGGAAAAAGAAAGGCATGGATGACTCGATTCCTAAGGAATCCCTAACCCCTTAATGGGTTCGGAAAGTTGGGTACGTGTGGGAAAGGTGAGAAATGGCCCAGCACCCCCACAATGCCCGGTTCATTGGAACCGGCCTCCTTTACTGGTCTTAATATTATAAAATTCTTAAGTATAACAATATTATCCATATTACAAACAATAATTGAAATAAAGCATCGTTATATTAAAATTAAAGCAATGTCCAAGCAAAACAAATAAATGGACACCCATTCGAAGATGGAAACATGCCTTTACATAATCCATGCCAAAATAGGACACCCACCAAAAGGTTAGAAACATGTCCTTTACATTGGTTCTAAAATAGAAAAGCAATCTAAATTATATGATATTTAACTAATGAGGTACCCACGAAGTGGAAACATACCTCTTACAACATTTGGAAATCTAAATAAATTGATAAAAGTAAATAACCATTCATCATAAATCAATCATTCATCGAAGGTATTAAACATCAATAGAAAACAAACATCCATCCATGATAAATTAAATAAATCAAACCTTGAACTTAAATAAATTAAACCATATAAAATAAATCAAAGCATAATCAAATATAAATTTGAATAAAGCAAATAAAGATTCAAATTAGAGCTACTGTTTCTATTTAAGATTCTTTATTTAATGTGTTTAGTGTCTTGGAATTTATGAGTTTAAGCTACTGTGAGTTTTACAAGAATTAAAATGGAGCAAAGTTTTATAATTTAAGAGGTTGATAAAGTTCTTTGATTAACCAAATTAGTGTTTGAGAAGTGAAATCATGAAACTAGGGTTTGGACATTTTAAAACATTAAGTATATGATTATTAGGTTTTGTAAGATTTTAAGATTTAAAGGATTAGGGTTCAGAAAAATTAGGGTTTAAGGTTTTAAGGGAGTTAGGGTTTACTGTTTTGGATTTTGGAGTTGAATTAGGGTTTTAGAAATTTAGAATTAGGGTTTCAGAGAATGCATTAGGTTTTTTAGGATTTGAAAATCAATTGATAATTTTATGAAACTTTATGAAAATAAACTAAATGATTTAAAGTTTATAGAAGCAAAAAATATGTTTTTTTAGGATTTTTGGAAAGTAACAGATTTAATTTATGATTTTGAAAATTTGGAAAGCAAATTAGGGTTTTGAGATTTTGAAGAAGCAAAAATAACAATTTTAAGTTTTTTGAAAAAAAAAATAAACGAATTAAGTTTTTTAAGCTTTAGGAAAGGTAAATTAAAGTTCTTAGTTTTTGATTTTGAAGAAATAGAAATAATTATTTTTGATCTATAATGATGAAGCTATTGTGAATTCATGAAACAAATAAAGAAATTCATACCTTCGTTTGTTGGTTCCACCAAAAATCACTTCTTGGATGAACAAGAACAAAGATAAGCTTTGCTGCCTTTGGTGGATCGAATTGCTTGTTTGCTCTCTTAAAAAAGTCTGATTGATTCAAGGTTTTCCTCCTCAATTCGGTCTCAATTTCTCCTCCCAATTTCCAATCAAATTTCCCCCTTTTTGTGTTATTTTAGTCCTTATTTATAGAAGTTTTTTTATGATTAATCTTAGTTATTCACGAAATCTAATACTAATTAAGAAAAGGAACCGAAATCTAATTGTATTAGGTTTCGAAAAAAATTACGTCAGAAAAATTTTGCTGGCGAAAAAAAACTGCTGCAGAAAAATTGGGCTGGCAAAAAAGCTACCGCACTGGCTGGGGCAGCGGTAGGTGAAATTGGCCTGCGGGCGAAATGGCCTAAGGCCATTTCGCCACATGCTGATTTTTTTTGTTTATTATTATTATTTTTTAATTTTTTTATAAAAAAATTAGATACTAAAGCAAATATTATTTAATTAAGATAACAAAAATTGTTTTGGACTAATTAAAACATATTGGACAACACAAAATTATTTTGGACTAATTAAAATATATTGGATCGGACTGGGTCAAAAATTAAGGGTCTACAGTTTGCCCCCTGCTTGAACGATATGAGACTTTAGTGAAAGAGAGTGAAAAGCAATAAGACTTAATTTTTGAGATGGTTGAGGTTTTGGGTTCGGACCCGAGAGATTTGGATACTCGATCCTAAAATAGACCTAGATACTCGATCCTAAATTGGATTTGGATACTCGATCCTAAATTGGGTTTGGATGCTTGATCCTAAACTGGATTGGGATACTCGATCCTAACTGGATTTGGATACTCGATCCTAACTAGATTGGGATACTCGATCCTAATTTGTGTTTGGATACTCGATCCTAAACTTAATTGGGATACTCGATCCTAAATTGGGTTCGGATACTCGATCCTAAACTTGATTGGGATACTCGATCCTAACAGGATTTGGATACTCGATCCTAAGTTGGATTGGGATACTCGATCCTAACTGGATTGGGATACTCGATCCTAAATGGATTTGGATACTCAATCCTAAACTGGATTTGGATATCCGATCCTAAATTGGGTTTGGATACTCGATCCTAAACTGGGTTTGGATGCTCGATCCTAAACTGGATTGGGATACTCGATCCTAAATTAGGTTTGGATACTCGATCCTAAACTGGATTGGGATACTCGATCCTAAATTGGGTTTGGATACTCGATCCTAAAACGGGTTTGGATACTCGATCCTAAACTGGATTGGGATACTCGATCCTAAACTGGGTTTGGATACTCGATCCTAAACTGGGTTTGGATGCTCGATCCTAAACTGGATTGGGATACTCGATCCTAAATTGGGTTTGGATACTCGATCCTAAAATGGATTTGGATACTCGATCCTAAATTGGGTTTGAATACTTGATCCTAAACTGGATTGGGATACTTTAACTCGAGATTGAATTTTATTTGGGTACTTTGACCCAGGATTGGGTACTTGGACCCGAGATTGGGTACTTGGACCCTAGATTGGGTACTTGGACCCAAGATTGATTTGATTTGGGTACTTGGACCCGAGATTGGTTACTTGGACCCGAGCTTAAATTTGATTTGGGTACTTGGACCCGAGATTGAATTTGATTTGGGTACTTAGACCCAGGATTGGGTACTTGGACCCGAGAATGATTTGACTTGGGTACTTGGACCGGAGATTGATTTGATTTGGGTACTTGGACCTGAGATTGGGTACTTGGACCCAAGATTGGGTACTTGGACCCGAGATTGATTTGATTTGGGTACTTGGACCCGAGATTGATTTTATTTGGGTACTTGGACCCGAGACTGATTTGATTTGGGTACTTGGACCCGAGATTGGATTGAATTTGACTATCCTTTTATTAGTTGAGAAGTCTGACTGCTCCGGCTGTTCTGTGCATTATGGTTCTTCACCCTCAAAATGGATCTCCACTTTTGAAAATGGATTTTCCTTCTTTGAGATCGGTTCTTCACCCTTGAAATTGGATCTTCATCCTTTAAATTGGGTCATTTCCCTGTCTTCAACTCTTTTAGCTGGACTGATCTTTTGTCTTTTGTATCTTCATTCTTTTGAGAATTCTAATTTTCTTCTTTTTTCATTCTTTCTTGTTCTTCCTTTGCAAAAATTTAGCTATTTTTAATTGGACCTTATATCCTCTCCTTGCCCCGCCCCCCCGTGTGGCAAAATATTTGTAAGTGAGTTTGAAAATGTTTTATATATAAACTAAAAAAAAATTGAAAAGGAGAAACTTTGCCCCCTGTGTAGGCTCAAACCAAAGATTTTTTCCATGCAAGCTTTGATTGATGTTTTTGTTGTCTGGTTCTTTGCACAAGCACGTATTTCTTCTCTTTGCAAGGTTACTGGAACTTTCTCAAGCAATGGGCTTTCCATGCCCCCCTGATTTGATATCTTCTTTTGATTGTTTACTTCACAGGGTGTTCGCTGTTCACTTTGATAAAGAATAGACAATACAATACAAGAAAATACAATGTGATATGCTCATGTATGCATGATATGCATGAATAACACTTACAGTGGTTCCATCGACTCATAGACTGAGGTGATCAGCAGAAGTACTCTCATTGACTCTCTTTTTATGCTCGTTCAAGTCTTGCATTGGAATGACACAAAGCTTTGCATTTATGGCTTTTATCTTCGAGATATTGAAAACATGAATAATGGATGCCCCAAGCAGCAGAGTCAGGAATTCACCTATTTCAAACTATGTTTCAGCATATTGGTTGATAGCTTCTTCATGACCTTGCTAATAATCATTTCCTTTGCCCAATGTGTCCTTTAGAGGTCCAACACACTTCCCTTAACTTGAAGGCTTTGTATGACAAAACACTTTTTTATTTTGAATTTTGATTTTGAAATCAAATGTTGGCTTTGCCAAATTAATGTCAATGTACCTCAGGACTTGATTTTCCAAATTAACATATCTATAACATGACAACCCTAGTTACCGTACTAAACTCGAGAATTATTTCTATTTAAGCAAGAACTATTGCAGTTTAGATAGGCACATACACATTACTTGGGCAAAGGTCTTATTTGAGTTTGAATACTATTTATCTCATATGCATGCTTATCCAAACTATCTCCACTAATAGACTCTACCTACCAAGAGAGATCAACAGGTCTTTGATAGGATTAAAATGGGGTCTAAAAGGGACATGGGTTAAATGAAGGCCATTTTGAGATAGGAGCTTATGTGACACAATGGACAAACCCTCACACTATAAATTTCTTGTTTGAACTTTAGGGAGCATGAAAAGACAGAGCTTTGAACATTCTTCTTACTTTTTGGCGTTAATTTGAATCTTGATTAGGATAGTCTTTACCTTTACAAAAAGTTTGGTACCCAAATTCGTTTCTTTTCTTCTTCTCCCTTTTCTTTCTTTTTTTTTCTTTTTCTTACTCTTCCCTTTCTTTGAGTATTTTATCACTTTGTCCTTTTTCCTTATAGGACTATCAAGTACAGAATTTTTAAGAACTGGATGGTCTTCCTCCTTTTTTCTCCGATTTTGATTGAATTTTTTATTGGGTTGGACCAATTCAAGTCAATCTATCCTTATAAACCAAATGGAAGCCTTTTGTTGTCTTAGGTAAAAGAAAACTTAGTTGGCTTTTTGAACCGCCTTTTTAGGATTTATCTATCTTTTTTTCTTCTTCTTTTTCCTCTTCTTTTTCTTTTCTTTTGTCTTTCTATTGTTTTTTTGTTTTTTTGTATTTTTTTTGTTTGGTTCTAGCTCTAAAAGAGTTTTCTTGTTTGTACAAACTTGGGCTTCCACTAATGGATGAGTGGAGTAACATAAATCTTCTTTAACAGGGATAAATTATTTGTTACTCTAATGTTGATGTTGTCTTGATATATTGGAGATATTAAGGGAACTTCAACTACCCTTATGGTTTTGAGAACATCAACTACCCTTATGGTCTTGAGAACTTCAACTATCTTCATAGTCTTGAGAACTTCAACTATCTTTATGGTCTTGAGAACTTCAATTATCCTCACGATCTTGACTAATCATTGCTTTCCTTGATCTTCTTGCCTCTTCATCTTAGTGATCATAAGACTTGTTAAAAGTATCACAACAGCTCAGGGTAGGTTGTTGGGGTTATATGCCAATGAAAAGAAAGCTAAAATTTTATGAAGGCTCAAAGGAACAACTAGGGATTGATATTTAATAGGGTGGATACTAATTGTTGGCTAACCAAACAATGCCTAGATCATTTCTCTCTTAAATAAGCAGAGTTCAATTTCGCCTCGAAAGTTTGTCAAAGCATATTCTAAGATTGAATAGGACATAGACAAAGGTAATTATGCAGGAGCCCTCTCTAAGTAAGCATACACAACTCAATGCTATTGAGCAATTCCCTCACCTAGTAAAGTCATTCGAGTCATGATGCCTAAATATATTAATTCATGAATTATCAACCTAGATTCCTCATTGGTTGAGCACCAAAATGAACAACGACCAACAAAATTTTTGATAAAAGTAATTTATTCAAACAAATTTAAATTTGAAAAACACGATAGTTCCAATTTAAATATTAAAGAAAGTAATATTGAAAAGCAACATTCAAGCTAAGGAATGTTCATTGAGTTTAAGCTTCTTTTCCCTTCACATCTTCAGTATTTCCATCTTGAAAGGATGATAAAACAAAATCTTCTTCCAATCCTTTTCCCACCATGAAGGTTGCTGGTGGTGGCACTCTTCCAAATTTAGGTGAAGGGTTGTTCTTGGTATTGGGCTTATCCGGCTCGAGTAGCTTACCACTATCAATTAAATCTTGGATCTCATGCCTTAGACGAGCACACTTATCTATTTCATGCCCTCGCATTTGATGAAATTGATAGAAGGCCTCGGCATTGAAATTTGGTGGCAGTGGATTATGTAACGGTCAAGGAGCTAACGATAGTAACAACCCTTTCTTTTGCAACATGCTAAAAACCCAAGATAGAGGTTTCCCCAATTTTGAAAATTGTCTTTTATTCCCTTGACCAGTCGCATTAATATCAACTTCTTTTTGCGTGCTTTGATTGCTAGGCTGATAATTCCCTTTCTCATTCTTTCTTATTGAAAAGCGATTCTTCTCCCTTTCCCACACTTCAATTTGTAGACCAGCTTGGAGAAGATCTTTGAAGTCCCTTATAATGGTGTGAGACAGCCTTTCACGGAGGTTGGTCAGGATGCCTCTCACGATCATCCTTATTTGATCAGATTCGTCAGGCCTTTTCTTGAGCAAAGAGGCCTTATTTCTCCACCTTTTCACGTAGTCCACAAAATTCTCATTTGGCCTTTGCCTAATAGACTCCACTTCCATTAAGGTAACTTCCATCTCGACATTATATTCATATTGTTGGATGAAAGCTTTGTAAAGTAGATCCCAACTCTTTTGTGTTCCATCATCTAAGGTATTGAACCAATTTTGGACAACAAGATCCAATGAGAGCATGAAGTACCTTAGAGTTTGAGCCTTAGTAGCTCGGGTAGACTACATGGCAGTGATATAATGCTTCACATGGAGGTGAGGATTTCAGTTCCATCAAACTTTGCAAAGGACGACATCTTGAATTTGTATGGAACTTCTTCATCTAGCTCAAATAATTTGTCAACTTCGGACATTTCTTTGGTTTTTAGTTTCTTCTCAAATTTCTTCTCTAAATTAGCAATCATCTTCTCAACATCAGATGTCTCGATCTTTTCAATAGTTTCCTTCTTAACAACCTTCGGCTTCTTTTTGTCTTGAGAATCTTGGTAGTACTGAGCCCAATCATCATCATCAATGATCACCTTATCATCATCAAAAGCTACTTCACCAATTTTAGCATTCCCATTGTCCTTTGGCTTCTTGGAGCTAGCAGACGCTTCTACATTATTTCCTAAAATTGTAGCTAGTTGATTCTTTATGGTCTCGACCATGGCCTCTTTTATTTATTCCATCTTGGCGTTGAGGGCATCATCCACCATTCTTTGAATTTGTTTAGGATCCATTGCTTTTGGTGGACAAGTGATTGAGTCATTGCTAGATACTTTGTCTTCGGCGTAGGTCGAATTATTGTAAGCTTTTGAACTGTCATAATCTAGGGCTGTGAGCCAGAAAGGATTAATGATATGAGATGCAAATGTATGCATGTATGCATAAACAATCAATAAACAAGGATAATTAGGATGCTCCTTCCAACCTTATAACATCCACACACGAATGGCGAGTCTCTTTTCCTAGGTATATGGTTAACAAAATACCAACATGGGGTATCTTGTTTTCGAATAATTCCCTTGGACGTTTCAACCAATAGTTATTTTTTCAAACATGGAAATCAACTTATGATAATTCCCATTAATTAGGTTTTAATCCATTTAACCAACTAATGTAGTTTTATGTTATATTGGATTAAAATGAAATTAAGAGGTTTATTATAAATATATTTCTCACTTGAAAAAGGTAACTAATGATTCATGCCAAAAACAAGCCCATGGATAATTTATTCTTAGTATAAACTAGGCTCACAATTGATTTTTGGTATTTTGTAATTGACCTAAATATTTTTGCAAGCTCCTTGTAAGAAAAGGTTGGGTGATAATAATTTTGTTTCTAAGCCCATTGTAAAAAGATTTTAGAAAAAATATATTTTGGCTTAGTGTTTGGGCCATGAGCAAAAGAATTTTTGATTTATTTTTAGAAAAGTCTTATGTCCAAAGACAATCTTGAAAAATTTTAAAAATAGCTTTGGTCTTTTGGATTTTAAAGAAAAATTTATTTTGAACTTACAATATACTTAGATCATATTAGAAAAAGAACAAACAAAATAAGCCATGATTTAAGCCAAGATAAATTAACCATAGTCAAACAACATGCATTTGGGGTAAAACCTAAGGAAAGTAACTAAGCCAATTACATGAGCTTTAGTCTTTGGGTTAAAAGGCTTAGGTTCCCATAGCAAGTATATACCAAATGGTACGAGGCTATGAGTGGTTATGCCATGCTCGATCTCCATACCTTGAGTGAAAGTATGGTATCCCTTACATAACACAACACGGGTAACACGGGCATCCTAACTCACGCACACGATGCAATATAATATGATGCAATGGATAATATCATTATAAGAAAGAATAGAATAATATAAAGACCACTGGAATCAACTTCTCTTATCCCCGGTGGAGTCGCCACTGTGAGCGGAGATTTTTGCCCCCACTCCCGGTGGAATGGTTCTTGTGACTTCGGCATTGTTTAGGCTCGGGGCCTTAGAGAACACGGACCTAAGTCTGGAGAAAATGGAGTCGCTACTCGGACAGGCAGGGAAAAAGAAAGGGGTGGATGACTCGATTCCTAAGGAATCCCCAACCCCTTAATGGGTTCGGAAAGTTGGGTACGTGTGGGGAAGGTGAGAAATGGGCCAGCACCCCCACAATGCCCGGTTCATTGGAACCGGCCTCCTTTACAGGCCTTAATATTATAAAATGCTTAAGTATATCAATATTATCCATATTACAAACAATAATTAAAATAAAGCATCATTATATTAAAATCAAAGCAATGTCCAAGCAAAACAAATAAATGGACACCCATCCGAAGATGGAAACATGCCCTTACATAATCCATGCCTAAATAGGACACCCACCAAAAGGTAAAAACATGTCCTTTACATTGGTACTAAAATAGAAAAACAATTTGAATTACATGATATTTAACTAATGAGGTACCCACGAAGTGGAAACATACCTCTTACAACATTTGGAAATCTAAATAAATCGATAAAAGTAAATAACCATTCATCATAAATCAATCATTCATCGAAGGTATTAAACATCAATAGAAAATAAACATCCATCCATGATAAATTAAATAAATCAAACATTGAACTTAAATAAATTAAAGCATATAAAATAAATCAAAGCATAATCAAATATAAAATTGAATAAAGCAAATAAAGATTCAAATTAGGGCTACTGTTTCTATTTAAGATTCTTTATTTAATGTATTTAGGGTCTTGGAATTTATGAGTTTAAGCTACTGTGAGTTTTACAAGAATTGAAATGGAGCAAAGTTTTATAATTTAAGAGGTTGATAAAGTTCTTTGATTAACCAAATTAGTGTTTGAGAAGTGAAATCATGAAACTAGGGTTTGGACACTTTAAAACATTAAGTTTATGATTATTAGCTACTTACTGTGTTGAATTTTAGGTTTTATAAGATTTTAAGATTTAAAGGATTAGGGTTTAGAAAAATTAGGGTTTAAGGTTTTAAGGGAGTTAGGGTTTACTGTTTTGGGTTTTGGAGTTGAATTAGGGTTTTAGAATTTTAGAATTAGGGTTTTGGAGAATGCATTAGGTTTTTTAGGATTTGAAAATCAATTGATAATTTTATGAAACTTTATGAAAATAAACCAAATGATTTAAAGTTTATAGAAGCAGAAAAGATTTTTTTTTAGGGTTTTTGGAAAGAAATAGATTTAAGTTATGATTTTGAAAATTTGGAAAGCAAATTAGGATTTTGAGATTTTGAAGAAGTAAAAATAACAATTTTAAGATTTTTGAAAAACGAATAAACGAATTAAGGTTTTTAAGCTTTAGAAAAGGTAAATTAAAGTTCTTAGGGTTTTTTGATTTTGAAGAAATAGAAACAATTATTTTTGATCTATAGTGATGAAGCTACTGTGAATTCATGAAACAAATAAAGAAATTCATACTTTCGTTTGTTGGTTCCACCAAAAATCACTTCTTGGATAAACAAGAACAAAGACAAGCTTTGCTGCCTTTGATGGATTGAATTGCTTGTTTGCTCTCTCAAAAAAGTCCAATTGATTCAAGGTTTTCCTCCTCAATTTTGGTCTCAATTTCTCGTCCCAATTTCCGATCAAATTTCCCCCTTTTTGTGTTGTTTTAGTCCTTATTTATAGAAGTTTTTTATGATTAATCTTAGTTATTCACGGAATCTAATACTAATTAAGAAAAGGAAACCGAAACCTAATTGTATTAGGTTTCGAAAAAAATTGAGTCGGAAAAATTTCATTGGCAAAAAAAAAACTGATGTGGAAAAATTGCGCTGGCGAAAAAAAACTGCTGCAGAAAGGCGGGAGAAAGGGCCCATGGCCATTTTGCCGCTCACTGATTTTTTTTTGTTTATTATTATTATTTTGTTTATTTTTTATTAATAAAAATTAGATACTAAAATAAATATTATTTAATTAAGATAACAAAAATTATTTTGGACTAATTAAAATATATTGGACAATACAAAATTATTTTGGACAAATTAAAATATATTAGACCGGACCGGGTAAAAAATTAAGGGTCTATAATAACCCTAAATTCACTTCTTCATTCATACTTAATCCAAACTTAATATTTTCTTCCATCTAACATGAAAATCATTAATAACTAATCAAAATAGCTTCATACATACCCATTCAAGCAATTAAATCAAGCTACATGAAAACCCCAAACTCAACATAATCAAAACTTTATGGATTTCTAAAGAATAAAATAGAAAACTTACTATTTATGGAAAAAATCACCAAAATTCCACTTGAAACTTGAAAATTCCTTCAATTGATGAACCTTGGAGGAAGAGAAAACCTCTCTTGCTCTCAAATGGAGGTTCAGCCTTCTAAAGAAGCAGAAGAAGATGTTTTAAACTTTTAATTTTCTCTTTCTTCCCACTTAAATGATGACCACATATATATATATATTATCTTATTATATTTTAATTAATAATTATTTATTTATTTAGAAAACCATAATTTAACTCTTCCATTCAAGAATAATTGTTTTTAAATTATTTAAATAATTTTAATTTTATAAAGTATATTTACAATTTTGCCACTTGACTTCTCTTTTTAAAATGTTGACTTTTATATATGTTGTATATATTCTATATATATTTCACATATACACTTTAATTTTTTTACTTCTAAATCTTCAATTTTTCATTTAAATTATTTATTTAAAATATTTATTTTATTTTAATTATTTTTATTTAATTTTTAAAAATTTTGGATGTTACATTGATGATCACTAAATTATCGAAAGGAAAGAAGATAAAAGGAAGTGTGTATTATGAAGACCATAAAGATAATTAAAGTTTACCTGAACTAGATTTAATATCTCCGATCTCTTTCATCATTGAGATAAAGTTAGGACAACAAAGGATCCATCCTCCCTAAAGCGGACTCACTCTACTCCATTCATCCATAGTCAGAAGCATAAAATGGTGCAAACAAGACAACTCTCTTACATCTAGGACAAAGCAAAGAAAAAAATAAAAAAAAAAGAAAAAAAGAAAGAGAAAAGAAAAGAAAAGAGAAAAAAAAGAAAAAAAGAAAAAGGAAAAAAGAAAATAAAAGAAAAACAAAATAAAACCCAAAAGGGTGGATTAGAAAGCCAATAGAGTTCCTTTTACCTGAAGCAACAAAAGACTTCCACTTAGTTTACGAGGATAGATTGACTTGAATTGGTCTAGTTCAGCCAAAGAGTCAAATAGAATTAGAGAAATAAGAGAAAGATAATGGTCCAAAGTCTAAAACACAACTCCAAGTCTGCAATCTTGAAAGTCTTGATATTTGATATTACAAAAGGAAAATGATAGAATAGTGGTCCTGAGTTTTTGAAAAAAGAAAAAGATTAAGAATTCTACTAAATAATGGAAGACCATTCAAGCTCTATTTTTCTTTTCATGACGCCAGACGCCTAGAAGAATGAAATGGTGCCTAAAATTTAAGAATGCTTCTAACAACATACAGTTTCAATAAGGAAGTTTATAGTGTAAGGGTTTGTCAGCAGTATCACATCAACTCCAATCTATTAATAACTAATCAAAATAGCTTCATACATATCCATTCAAGCAATTAAATCATGCGAAATCAAAACCCCAAACTCAACATAATCAAAACTTCATGGATTTCTAAAGAATAAGATGGAAAACTTACTATTTATGGAGAAAATCACCAAAATTCCACTTGAAACTTGAAAATTCCTTCAATTGATGAACCTTGGAAGAAGAAAAAACCTCTCTTCGTCTCAAATGGAGGTTCGACCTTCTAAAGAAGCAGAAGAAGATGTTTTAAACTTTTAATTTTGTCTTTCTTCCCACTTAAATGATGACCATATATATATATATTATTTATTATATTTTTAATTAATATTTATTTATTTATTTAGAAAACCATAATTTAACTCTTCCATATAAGAATTATTGTTTTTAAATTATTTAAATTATTTTAATTTTATAAAGTATATTTACAATTTTGCCACTTGACTTCTTTTTAAAATGTTGACTTTTGTATATGTTGTATATATTCTATATATATTTCTCATATACACTTTAGTTTTTCACTTCCAAACCTTCAATGTTCTATTTAATTAATTATTTAATTTATTTAATTTAATTTATTTAATTTTTAAAAATTTTGGATATTACAATTCAATCCCCCAAAAGAAAATTTTGTCTGAAAAATTACCTGATATCAACTTTGGAATAATTGAGGATACTGACACCACATCGTCTGCTCACTCTCCCATGTTGCCTCTTTAGTGGCATGGTTCCTCTAAAGAACTTTCACAAGTGGCACCTTCTTGTTTCTCAACTCTTTCACCTCTCGTGCCAAGATTGCCACTGGTTCTTCTTTATAAGTCAGATCCGAACTCACCTCAATGGACTCTACTGACAAGATATGAGATGGACCTGACCTGTATCTCTGAACCATAAAGACATGGAAAACATTATGTATGCAGTCTAATTCGGGCAGCAGAGCTAGTCTATAAGCTGCTGGACCAACTCTCTTCAGTACCTCATATGGTCCTATGAAGCAAGGGCTCAACTTTTGTTTTCGACCAAATCTCAAAATCTTCTTCCATGATGATACTTTCAAGAACACCTTATCTCCCACACTAAACTCTATGTCTTTCCTCTTCAAATCTATATAGAATTTTTGTCGGTCTGAAGCTACTTTGAAATGATCTCAAATCACCTTCACTTTCTCTTCTATTTTCTTAATCAAATAATGACCAACCAGTTTACCTTCTCCAACCTCATCTGAACTTAATGGTATCTTGCACTTCCTGCCATATAAGGCCTCATAAGGTGCCATCCCAATACTAGACTGATGACTGTTATTATAGGCGAACTCAATTAGTGGCGCATACCTAACCCAGCTCCTAGTGAAATCAATGATACGGCTCCTCAACATATCCTTTAGAATTTGTATCACTCTCTCTGATTGCCCATCTATCTAAGGATAGAAAGCAGTACTAAACTATAACCAAAAATCTAATGCATCCTGCATACTCCTCCAAAATCTCAATGTAAAATGGGATCTCAGTCTGACACCAAAGAAACTGGGACTCTATACAATCTCGCTATCTCACCAATATACAACTCAACCAACCTCTCAAGTGAATAGTCCATCTAAACTTGAAGAAAATGAGCTCTCTTTATCATCCAATCAACTATCACCTAGATTGCATCATGTTTCTTCTGGGTCAAAGGCACTCCAGTCACAAGATCTATAGTCACTCGCTCTCATTTCCACTCAGACACTGATAATGGCTGAAGCAACCCTGAAGGATCTTGGTGCTCAATTTTCACTCTCTGGCAAGTGAGACATCTGGATACAAATTCTGCTATGTCCCCCTTCATACCTGACCACTAGTAATGTTGCTTCAAATCTTGATACATCTTGGTACTTTCAGGGTGTATAACATAGAATGACTGATGTGCTTCCTCTAAAATCTTCTTCTTCAATCCTAAATAATCAGGATTGCACAACCTATCTCTATTCCATAGACTGCCATCATCTCTCACATGAAAATCTATACTCTTCCCCATTTGGCAATCCATCACAATCTTCTAGACTTTCTCATCTGCCTGCTGAGCTTTCTTAATTTGATCCAACAAAACTGGCCTCAATTGCAGCTGAGCCATCAATGTACCATCTTATATAACTCAAATCTGGCATGCAATGCTCTCAACTCAATAAGCAATGAGAGCGAATAAGCAGTTAAACTTGCCATGTACTTCTGACTCAAAGCATCCGCAACTACATTTTCTATGCTAGAATGATAATCAATGAAGCAGTCATAGTCTTTAATCAACTCTTACCACCATCTCTGTCTCAAATTCAGCTCTCTCTGAACACTTAAAAACTTTAAACTCTTATGATCAATATAAATAAAATATTTCTCCCCATACAAGTAATGCCGTCAAATCTTTAATGCAAAAACTATGGCTGCTAGCTCCAAATCATGAGTCGGGTAATTCAGCTCATAAGGCTTCAACTGTCAAGATGCATGACTCTACCCTCCTGCATCAAAACACAACCGAAACCACTATGTGAATCATCACTATATATCACATAGGGTTTACCTTCGACAGGTAGAGTAAGGACAGGAGCCTGAGTCAACATATCCCTCAACCACTCAAAACTAGCCTGACACTGATTTGTCCACATAAATCTAACCTCTTTTTGAAGTAATCTGGTGAGTGGTGTAGCTATTATAGAAAACCCTTCACAAACCGACAATAATAGCTTGCCAAACCCAGAAAACTTCTAACCTCTGTCACATTCTTTGGTGGACTCCAATTCAAGATAGCCTCGCCTTTACTTGTATCAACTTTGATACCCTTTGTTGGTACCACATGACTGAGGAAAGTCACCTGGTCAAGGTAGAACTCACATTTAGATAGCTTAGCATATAACTGCTTCTCCCTTAAAGTCTGCAGTACAATTCACAAATGCCTATCATGATGTTCCTTATTACACGAATACACCAGAATATCATCAATGAAGACCACTAAAAATTGATCTAAGTATGGTCTAAACAACCTGTTCATCAAATCCATGAATGCTGCTGGTTCATTCATCAATCCAAAAGGCATCATCAGAAACTCATAATGCCCATCCTCATACGAAAAGTTGTCTTGGGTACATCCACATCTCTAACTCTCAACTGATGGTACCCTGATCTCAGATTAATCTTAGAGAATACTGCTACTCCCTTTAATTGATCAAAGAGATCATCTATCTGAGGTAAGTGATACTTGTTGTTGATGGTCACCTTATTCAACTATCGGTAATCAATATATAATCTCAAGGTGCCATCCTTCTTCTTCACAAAAAAGACAGGTGTCCCCCATGGTGACACACTAGGGTGAATAAACCCTTTATCAAGCAACTCCTGCAACTGCACCTTCAAATCCTTTAATTTTGTAGGTGCCATCTGATATAGGGTAATGGAGATGAGAGTGGTACCAGGTATCAAATCGATACCAAACTCCACCTATCTCTTAGGAGATACCCCTACCAACTCATCAGGGAAAATATTTGGAAACTCGGCAACTGTAGGTATACTATCAAGTTGGGACCCTGCTACTTTAGTATCTATAACATGAGCAAAATATGCCTCACATCCCTTTCGAATCATCCTCCTAGCTGTTATAGTTGAAATAAACATGGATTAAAGGTGTCTTTGCTCACTAGATACCACCACATCTCTACCCTTACATGTTCTCAGGGCAATACAATTCCACTGACAGTCTACCATAGCCCCATGCCTTGATAACCAATCCATGCTCAAAATTATATCGTACTCCCTAAAAGTCATCTCAATCAGGTCACTAAGAAACTCCTTATCCTAAACAACCACCGGACAATCTCGGCACACTGTGCTAATTACAACACTGTGCCCTAAAGGATTTACAACCAACACATCAAATCATAGGGACTTTGAATGTATGTCACTCACAGGCAAGAAGGATACCCTAATGTATGAATGCATTGACCCAGGGTCTATCAATGCATGGAATGGACTCCAAGCAAAGTAAAATACTAGCTATGATAGTTGAAGCATCCGGTTGCCTCTGCAACACATAAACTCGATGTGATGGCCCTGCATCCTCTGGTCTACTCTCTATTGTAGAACCTCATCTTTGACTAGTTCCAGATCTACCACCTCTACCAAAACCTTTGCCACTATGACCCCCTCTAACACTGGATATAGATGTTGCTATATCTCTCTGTCATCTAGTGGCTCTAAAGAGTCTATGAGAAAATGGTCTGGCAATCCAAATCTGTAACATACTATTGGTGCACCAGTCCTCCAGAAGACACCTCCATGTGCCCTACCACAATGAGCATGGGTAGGTTGAGTAGGCCTCTGAGTAACTGGGTTTGAGGCACTAGCCATTGAGGCTGTAGGTCTCTATCTCTATCTCTGCTGTTGTGATGACCTGCCAAACTACCCCTGGCTCCTACTGAACCTTTAAGGATATCTCCCTCGGCCTCTCTTTGATGATGAAAACCCTGCCTCACCCTGGGGTCTCCTAGCTCTGCTCTCCTCTGCTTTGGTAGCTGCTACAAGTCCTTGTCCCTTCTCCACACTCCTAGCAACTGTAACCAACTGATAAAAATTCTAATACCAAGAGCCTATAACTAAACACATAATAGAGGGTTTCAACTATTTCTCAAACCTCTGGTATCTGCCAATCTCCTCTGATATAATCCCTCCAGTATATTGGCTCAGCCGGATGAACTCAATCTCATTCTTAGTCACTATCCTCATGTCCTGCCTCAAACTTAGAAACTCCATCTTCTTAGCATCCTTATACTCTTTGGTAGTATACTTCTTCTCAAATTCCCATAGGAAATTGGCATATGTTAGCATTGGTGGATCAGTTGTACCATAGGGAACCGTCTTCCACCACTCATACGCATCCCCCTGCAGAAGAGATCTAGCATAATTAAACTTCTCCACCAGACTAGCCTGTAGCTGAATAAATACTCTCTGGACCCTATCCAGCCATTGCTTTGCTACAACAGGGTCTGTAGTGCCAATAAAATTATGGGCTCCAAAATTCCTCAACTTATCATACTTCCGAGTTGTAACTGCTGCTATAGGTGCTACTGTGGTGGCTATTGAACCATAGCCTGTCTCAACAACTCCACCATATGCCGTACCTAGCCTAGTGGAATCTTCTCAGCTACTGGTCTAACTGGCACAAATGCAGATGTCTCTCTAACAGTCCTAGCACTAGCTCTAACTCTACCCTCATCAGGAGCTACACTCTCTATACTACCCTCGACAGACTAGTGCATCCTAGATGCCATAACTATCTATATCTGCAAATACAATAGAAAATGTCACATCAGAGATCAGATACAGTGCCAGTGCCATTGCATGTATCACAATTTAAAATCATATTTAAATTCCCCATTTTCTCTCTCTAACAATCCACCTATATCGAGAATCTCAATCCTAGGCTCTGATACCAAAATAAATGTAACACCCTTATACTATATATATATAATCATATACCGGGCATATGTAAAATACGCATATAAAGTATAAGAATGTCACAACTCGATTTAATAAAAAATTTCACATTTCTAATTTAAAATCCTGAATACTTTAAAATGTATATTTAAATAGTAATAAAATATTCGTTATTAATTATAGGTTCCAAAATAAGCATTTTATATAAAAATCTCTGAAAAAAATTCGCCAGAGTTTTGTCTGCAAATTGGACATCCCAAAATTCAATAAAACTCAACTTGCATAAAAATACACTCCTAATATAAATCACACATTTCACCAACACTTCTTAATCTCCTCCCAATTACTCAAAACATTAATGCATAAAAGTATAAATATCAAATGCATATACATATGTTCCCACATTATAACATTTATCAAAAAAGTCTTTATAATTTACAATGTACTAAAAAGCATAAACATAATATACATAATAACAAAATGTACTATAACATAAAATATGTATATGATGGCAAATGGCTCTGATCTTGAAGTAGCAAAAAGCAACTCAATCAACCTCAAATTTAGACCCTACTAGGTCTAGCAAAACTCTCCAGACCTACCAGATCACTCCTGTCACCTGTGCGATGAATTACAATCATGGTAAGCTAAAAGCCTATCGGTGCAGACTTTGATAATAATAAAACTTTAATATAATGCTAATGCATAATGCTTTTGCATTTTATGTCATAATGTGGCACTCAATACCACTTTAAAACATCATCTTTAATCTTTTAATATCTCACATTAACACATACACAAGTATGGGCCCAAACAAACTAATATATTATTCAAATCCCAGAGTTATTATTTTGGTCCATAGTGACTCTCAGTATCTAGCTCGAAGGCAAGTAATGGCTAGAATTTAGCCCTAAAGGCAAATAATGAGGATAAACTCATAGACATGGTGCCAAACACAGAACTCTAGAAATTAAATAACATACTAGGCACACAAATAATACATATTTTCCAAGATCAACTTATCTTATTACATTGCCTCAATTTCTCATTTTTCTCATCGCATTGCCTCATTTTCTCATTTTTCTCATTCATCTCAATGTCAACTCATTTTAATTCATCATATCATATCCTTTCATCACAATGTATGTCATTTCACATTATCATCACATTACCCAAATATTTTTGGGTCATTCTCACATAATGCAAATAAATCACATTTCATTCATTTTAGCCATTAATAATGGCTTTTCATAATGCAAATAATGCATACATAACAATTCACATGTTATAACATAATGTTCATGAATGTTTATGTTGCCAAGTAGCTTAACACATTTTTCATCCAAAATGTGTTAGGCCAAATTTAATGCAAATACATCTAATTTATCAAAAGTTTGTACATACCTCAATTAGTACTCAAACACAATCTAAAAGTCACCCTCCTTGTAATATCCCATATAATACCCCAAAATTTTGGAAATACTAATTGTTGAAAATTAATTAAATGATTAGTGTATATATTTGATTAAGTGAAAAAGAAAAGAGAAAAAGAAGATGTTTATATGTTATATATATGAAGATATATATATTATATATAAGTCAACAAGTTAACTTGGTCAAATGACATTTTAATTAATAAGATATAAATATTAATGGATAGTGAAAGATGATATTATAATATTATATTATTAATTGCTTGATGGAGATTAAAAGAAGGGAAAATTCATGTGGCTAAAAGTGTTAGTTGTTAGTGGAGTGGTTATTGACTGTTTGCATCTTCTTTTTCCTTCTCCTTGGTAGCCGGCCACCATGACCAACAAAGGGAAAAGAGGTTTTGTTCTTCCTAACTCAAGCAATTGAAGGATTTCAAGTGATCAAGTTGGAGTTTTAAGGATTTTTCTTCATATTTGGTAAGTTTCCAACTTGTTTCTTTGATTTCCTTTGAGAGTGTGTTTATGAGTTTGTTGGATGTTTGATGTAGTTGTGTTTATGGTTGATTTTGGTATGTTTAAAGTTTTTTTGTCTTGTTAACTTTGAAATTTGGGGTTGGATTGAAGAAAAAGGGTTAAGTTTGGTGAAGAGAATAAAAGTTGTGAGTTGTGTAACTTTGAGTTGAGAAATCTTGGTTGTTTTTGTGTATTTTTGTTTGCAATTGAGTTGTGTTGATGTTCATATAAGTTTATTATGGTATTATGATGGTTTTAGTTGTGTTGGTTTGGAGTTGAAAAGGTTAATGAAAGATGATAGTTGGAAGTGGCAATTTTTGTATCGATATCAGGTTTTTGGCCTGACACACCCGGTGGCATGGCCATGTCTTTGGGAGTGTCGTTGGTTCTGTTTCCAGTATTGGTGACACAAGCAGTGATATGCCCATGTCACTGAGCATGTCATAGCTACTGTGTTGTTGTAGAATTAACATGTGAAGTGATACACCCATGTCACTGAGCGTGTCATAGTTATTGTGTTGTTGGAGAATTGACACGTGCAGTGACACACCCATGTCACTGATTGTGTCATAGCTATTGTGTTGTTGGAGAATCGACACGTGCAGTGACACGCCCATGTCACTGAGGGTGTCAAAGCATCTGTGTTATGGGTTTAGGGCATGGTCATGGACACGCCCGTGTTGTTGAGCGTGTCAAGTGCAGAATTTGCCCTAGATAGTGCTTTTTCTTATTTCCTATGTGTATCACTAAGTGAGTATTTATAATCACCTTTAGTTTAGGCTTTAAAGAGAATTGAGTTATCAATCCAAGTGTTGAGGGATATCTTGGAAGAGGAGGTTGAAGTGGTGTTGTTGCTTTTAGAAGTAAGTACAAACTTTAAATAATTGTTCTTATTTACATGATATTGGGACTTAACACATTTGGTTGGAAAATGTGTTAAGTTACTGTAGGCCCTTAATTTTTGACCCAGTTTGGTCCAATATTTTTATAGTCCAAAATAATTATTGTGGTATTTTAATTAAATAATATTTATTTTAATATTTAATATTTACTATTTATAATTTTTAATAAAAATGAAAAAGGTAATATTAGTAAAGTTAAATAAATAAATAAATAAATAAATAATCGGTGACGGAAGAATTGGCGATGAAAAATTTCATCGCTGGCGAAATTGGCATGGGCCAATTCGCCGCAGGAATTGGCTGGCCCGCTCGTAGCCCACAACAGTTTTTGCCAATGCAGTTTTTTCCAAAACTAAATTCTACTTGGTTTTTATTTCTTTTCTTAAATGGTTTTGATGTCCTTAGACAATTAGAATTAGGTTTTGATTTTTTCCTATAAATACCACATTAAATCATACATCAAGAGGAGGGAACTGGGATCTTTTGGAAAAGAAAATTTTGAACTAAACTTAGGGCTCTTGAATTCTTTCGGTCAAAAGAAAACCCTAGCAAGCAAGGAGAAATCCGAGACATAATAACCAAAGGAGGCAACAAGCAATCGTCTCTAGATTGCTTTGTTCAACCAAAACCAAATCTGAAGCAGGCAACAACTTAGTTCAATTTCTTTAATTTGGTGGAGCATTCAAACGTAGGTAAATTGCTCTAACTTCAGTTTATTAAATCATTAATCATGTTCATCTTTTAAGCCATCATCACATTGCCTTAGTTATTTAATTCTTCCTTTAATTTAGTTTACGTAGTAGCATAAATTAATGCAATACTTAAGGTCTTAATTAAAGTAGATAATCTAATCATTCAAAACAAAAATCTAATTTCTTAAACTCTAAGTTATTCAAACCCTATTTCTTAATTAATTTTATTTTCAAACTTTCACAGTGGCTATTTTGTTATAATTTTATTCAGTGAGCTATTTTAATCTTTCAACAATAAATTTGGCTTTCTATATTTGTTTCACCTAAAAATACATAAGTAGTTGATATAGTCAATATTACAAGCACACTAATCTTTGATTACATAAAAACATCAAATTCAAAATTCAAAATCATAATCTACAGAATCAAGATTTCAAACCATAAAACCCTAATATCTCCACCGTAAAACCCTAAAACTTTAATAGCTTTAAAACATATTTTTCAAATCTAAAACCCTAATTACACCTTTCTAAAAACCAAAACAACAATCTGTTTGCTTAAAACCCTAACCAAACCTATTTTTTAAATCACAGAAGCATTATTTTCATAAAAACATCAAAAACCCTAAATGTTTAAAACATCCAGTAGCTATGTTATTTCTTTAAAATATTTCTTAACTAATTAAACTAGTATATGCAAAACCCTAGTTATTAAACATAAAACCCTAGAAACCCTAATTGATGCATGAACCCCTACAGTTAATATATTTATTATTTTATTTAAATTGGATGAATGTTTATTATATATTTTGATTGATGTTTGATGTCTTTGATGAATGATTTATTTATGATGAATGGTTGTTTACTTTTATTGATTTATTTTGATTTCAAAATATTGTAAGAGGTATGTTTCCATATTTTTGGGTACCTCATGTCATGAGCATCATGTAATTTATTTTATTTTAAAGTTTTTGGACCAATGTTAAGGACATGTTTCCACCTTTCGGTGGGTATCCTATTTAGTTTTAGACATGGACAATGTAAGGACATGTTTCCATCCTCGGATGGGTGTCCATTTATTTATTTTTTTGGACATTGCTTTGATTTTAATATAATGATACTTTATTTTAATTGTTTCATGTAATATGGATAATATTGTTATACTTAAGAATTTTATAATATTAAGATCTGCAAAGGGGGCCGGTTCCAATGAACCCGGCTTTGTGGGGTTGCTGGGCCGTTTCTCGCATTCCCCACACATACCCAACTTTTTGACCATTAGGGGGTTGGGAATTCCTTAAGAATTGAGTCATCCATCCCTTTCTTTTTTTCGGCCCGTCCGGGTGGCGACTCCATTTTCTCAGGGCTTAGGCCCTGAGCCTAGGGAGTGGGGGCGAAAATCCCCGCTCACAGTGGCGACTCCATTGGGGATAAGAGAAGTTGCTTCCATTGGTCTTTTTATTATTCTATTCTTTCTTATCATGATAATATCCATTGCATCATATTAGATTATATCGTGTGCGTTAGTTAGGATGCCCGTGTTACCCATGTTGTGTTATGTAAGGGATACCATACTTTCACTGAAGGTATGGAGATCGAGCATAGAATAACCACTCAAATAAATTTTTTTCTTTAAAGTCCAAAAGACCAAAGAAATTTTTGAGAAGCCAAAGGACAAGGGGAAGGCTAAAGTTGGTGAAGTGGTTTTTGATGATGATAAGGTGATCATTGATGATGATGACGATTGGGCTTAATACTTCCAAGATCCTTAAAACAAGAAGAAAGAACCGAAGATTATTGAAAGATCAACTATGGTGAAAATTGAAACTTCCGATGTTGAAAAGATGATTGCAGATTTGGAAAAGAAATTTGAGAAGAAGCTAAAAACCAAAGAAATGTCCGAAGTTGACAAATTATTTGAGCTAGACGAAGAAGTTCCGTACAAGTCAAGATGCCATCCTTTGCAAAGTTTGATGGAACCGAAAATCCTCACCTCCATGTAAAGCAGTATATCATTGCTATGCAGTCTGCCTGAGCTACTAAAGCTCAAACTCTAAGGTGCTTCATGCTTTCATTAGACCCTGTTATCTAAAATTGGCTCAATACCTTAGATGATGGCACACAAAAGAATTGGGATCTGCTAGACAAGGCCTTCATCCAACAATATGGATACAATGTCAAGATGGAAGTTAACTTAATGGAAGTGGAGTCCATTAAATAAAGGCCAAACAAAAATTTTATGGACTGTGTGAAAAGATGGAGGAATAAGGCTGCTTTGCTCAAAAGAAGGCCTGATGAATCTGATCAAATTAGAATGATCATGAGAGGAGTGTTACCTAGCCTTCGTAAAAGGATGTCTCATACACTCATTCGTGATTTCAAAGATCTTCTCCAAGCTAGACTGCAAATTGAAGAATGGGAAAGGGAGAAGAACCGCTTTTTAACAAGAAGGAATGAGAAAGGAAACTACCAGTCTGGTAACCAAAGTATGAAAAAGCCAGTTGGTGTTAATGCTACTGGCCAAGGAGGAAGAAGGAAGTTTTCAGAATTAGGTAAGCCACTGTCTTGGGTCTCAATAAGCTACAAAAGAAGGAATTGTTGCAATCCTTAAATCCTCGTCCTTTGCCTAACCCTCTCCCACCTAATTTTGACAATAAAGCATTTTGTCAATTTCATCAAATGCAAGGGCACGACATGGATAAATGTGTGAGGTTGAGGCATGAGATCCAAAATTTGATTGATAATGGGAAGCTGCCCAAGCCCAACAAGCCAAAAACCAAAGACAATCCATTATCGAGGTTCAATAGAGTACCACCACCGGCGACCTTCATGATTGGAGGAGCTTTGCATGAAAGTTTTGTCATGTCTTCTTTCCAAAATTTGGATGAAGAAGCAACCAAAAAAGAAGTGGTATCTAGCAAAATTGAACAAACTATGGTGGGTAAAGAAGTAGCAATCTATGTTGTGAATGAGCTTTGGGATCCAAGCGATAGTGATGACGATCTTGTACCCAAGAAGAAGGAATGGACCTGGTCAGAGCCCGAGAAAGATGAAGCAATTAACACAAGATCTGGTAAGCCTTATGCAAGGCCACCACCTAAGGAGGTAGAGGCTAATAAAGGAAAGGAAGTCGAAGTAGGAAATAAAGAAGAGGAAGATGATACTGTGCTTAAGCAGTTGAAGAGAACCCAAGCAAGTGTTAGCATTTGGGACTTATTGGCCACTTCTAAGAAGCACCGTTAAACTATGGCCAAGGCCTTGGCTAGCATGACAATTTTCACCTCTATAACATCAAAGGAACTGATTAACTTCATAAAAGTTGAAGGAGTAATGAAGTGTGAAGACATTCAAAAGAAGAGCGAAGTTGACATGGGAATGGTATCTTTCTCGGATGTGGATTTACCGGAAGAGGGGAGAGATCACATCCGTCCTCTCTTTATCAAAGTGGAAATCAAAGGAAAAAGGACTCCATATGTAATGGTTAATGATGGGTCCGCCATAAATGTTTGTTCACTTAAAATATTGTCAAAGCTAGTTATGTCAATGAGAGATCTAAGCCCAACCGAGGTAACCAATCAGGCTTATGACAATACCAAGAGGCACATCGAAGGAACTTTCAAAGCTGCTGTGAAGGTTGTTCCAATTGAAACTATTGTAGAATTTGTTGTTTTGGACATACTTGTTACTTTTGCCCTACTTTTGGAATGACCATGGTTCCATCCACTCAGTGGAGTTCCTTCCATCCTCCATCAAAAGATCAAGTTCACTAACGGAGATGAGATGGTGATCATCAAGGTTGAGGATAATGAGGCTGTTAATGCTCTAATGGTGGAGAGGCCTCTCAATGGTTTCCAAGTAACTATAATTTTTGATATGAAGTAGTGGACTCTAAGGTTTTGAACATGATGGAGAACATGAGCTACCTTCTCGGAGCTGATCTTGGAAAGATTGGGGATGGTGTGACAAAACTTCCAGATTTCAAAACTCAAACTTCTAAGAAAGGGTTGGGATATGATGAAGCCAATAAAGATGTCCAGCCATAGAAGAATGAGAAGATGAGCTTCCCGTCACTTGAAAAAATCTTTGTCAAAGCTTCAGACATGGGACCACTCCAAGGAAAGCCCGAGCCAATCATGTTTATGGTAAAGTTGATCCTAGGTTTTGAAATTTTGCTGATGTTGCCGAGTTAGTGGAACAAGTGAAGAAAGAGCTCACCCTGCCAGCCAACAAGGAGCCCAATCCAAAAGAGAAGAAGGAAGCTATCCTGAAAGCAGAGAAGACTTCAGATGAGATAGCTGCCTTAATTGAAGAAAAATTTGAAGATATTATGCTTTATGATTTTGATTTTGATTTTAATTTGTCTACTTTGTATGAGGATGATGATGTTTTCTTTTCTAAAATAAATCCAATAAAGTCTGATTTTGCTTACTTGTGTGATGTTTCTCCTAATGGTTGCATACATTCAAATAGTGGTTACATGGGCATCTTTAATATTAACTCTGTTGATACAAAGTCATTAAATTTGAGAACAGCCAAAAATCCTAAAAACATTAGCATAGCATCCGACCTTACTCTTGATGAGAGAGAGAGATATTTGAAAAAATATTTAAAAAATATGAAGAGGTATTTGCTTGGTTTTATGAGGATATGCCTGGAATAGATCGAGACATAGCCGAACATCTCATTCCTACTTACATTCATATGAAGCCTGTCAAACAAAAGCTTAGCCATTTGTGGCCGGAATGGGCTTAATTGGTTAAAGAAGAGGTGACTAAATAATACAAGTAAAGTTCCTTGAAGTGATAGAATATCCAGATTTGCTAGCCAACATAGTACCCGTGCCAAAGAAAGATGGAAGAATTAGGGTCTGTGTAATATCCTCATTTATGCCCTAGAAGTTTTGCATGTTGTTGTTGTTGTTGTTATTGGATTGTTGGTTTAAATTGAGAAAGAAAAGTATAAGTGTTTTGGGAAAGAATTTAGGGTTTAGAGATAAGTTTATATGTTGTGTATATTGTGATATATATAACATATAAAATGGTCAAAGGGAGAGTCAAAGTGTTGGTTAGTGGAAGAAGATATTTTCTTGTTGAGTGTGAAAGTTCATATATGGGCTCATATAAGACAAAAGGTTAGTTATATGGTTAAGGGCCTTGAGGTAATTTACTTTTGGAAATTTTGTGGTGGAGATTAAAAGGAAGATTGACTTTGTGATTCTTGATCATTTTCTCTTCCTCTTGATGGTAGTGGCCGGCTCTCCATTAGCAAAAGGGAAGGAGAAGTGTTCTTGATAGTAAGATCAAGATTGAAGGGAGAATTGAAGAATCAAGTTGAAGATTTGTGGAATTTCTTCACTTTAGGTAAGTAATTTCTTGTTTTCTTTTATTAATTTGGAAATTTTGGTTAAGGTGTATTGAGAATTGTTGAGATGATGATTTAGTGTGTTGATGTGTGTTTATAAGTGTTAGAGTTGATTGTAAGTTAAAAATTGGAGGTTGTGTTGGTTTGGTTGTGATTATGGAAAAATAAGTGAAGATTGATAGTGGAAAATCAAGAGTAGAGTTTGAGTTAGGGTTTTGAGATGGTGTTTGTTTAATTGTGATATTAAGGTGTTTTAAAGTGATTATTGTAATGAATATGTATTTAGAACATTGATGATGTTCATTTGAAGCATGTGGTATGATGTATATTGAGTTTTAATGCATTTGGAAGAGAGTTGGTTACAATTAGGGTTTTGGTTTTGGGAGACACGGCCAAAGGCCATGTGAGACACGGCCAAGTCATATGATTTTGGACGTGTTGGATTAATTTTTGGGTGACACAGCCGTGTCCCTAAGCCGTGTTTGCTACTGCCAAAGTTGAATTGAGAGACACGGCCACAAGCTTGGCCGTGTCCCTCATGTGTGCTGCCCGTGTCCATAAAATGAGTTGGTTAGGGTTTTGTTTCTTTGTTCTTTTTGCATTGTTTTGGTTCTACAAAGGTGGGTTGGTTCTTAAACCTAACCCTAAACACTTTAAACACACTTGAATCAATGAATGAACTAATCAAATGCATATGGAAGATCCTAAAGCTATGAATCATATAAGTTGTTCTTTGCCCTAATTGCATTGTTGAGTTTTAAACAAGGTTATGTTATGCATTGTGAAAGGTATTGTATTTTATGAGTAATGTACCTTGAAATGTTGTATCAAAGATGAAATGATAATTCAAATAAGATATGATATGAGACAATGCCATTGTTATTGGCTATGATGAATGATGCTATATGAGATATAATGTGATCATGGATGAGATAAGTATACACTTGAATAATGAAGTGTTATATTGTGAAATGAAATGTGAGGCCATTGTTATTAGCTATGATGTTAATATTAAGAGAATGAAGGCATGTTTGCCTAAATGTTGATGAGAATTGAGAATGGAAATGATAATTGATATGTAAATGAATTGTGTGGCTAATGTGTTATTCCATTTTCAGAGTATGTTATTGGTGGCATGCCTAATGATAGTAACAATCTCTTGAAGTTAGGTTGGATTGAATCCTTGAAGCCTAATTGAGATGTTACCACCCTTGAAGCTAGGTTGGGTTAGTTCTTGAAGCCAAGTTGGGTAGAAGCTTAGCATGCTTTGCTCCCCTTGAAGCTTGGTTGAACTTAATCCTTGAAGCCTAGTTGGGTCTATGATATTGATATTGATAAATGTGATGATAGAACCAAAACATTAACTCTGAAAATTGAATGGCATATTAGTGTGTCTTGGGCCCATGCTTGTCTATGGTTAATGTGAGTCATGAATGATGTTTGTTTTGCTTTGTATTGATGATTAAATGAATACTAATGAGGTATATGAAAAGATAATAAAATGTGATATGTAATGTGAAAGTATATTGTAAATTTTGCATATATGATGTTACATATATATTATGGTTTGAGAAATGACATTGCATTGCACGAAGTCATATCATTAGCATGATTATCTTACTAAGCCCTTGGCTTAGCGCGATAGTGTTTAATCGCGCAGGTGATAGAACTGTTAGAAACGAACCCGAGAGCTCTTCGAGACCGAGTGAGGGTAGACATTGAAGAGTTGATTTTGGAGACTTAAAGATCAAAGGAGATTTGCCAATCATGTATAACTCTTTTTATATTTTGTAAAGTATTGATTAAATGTACATATTTGTATATTTGTAAATATGGAATTAAGTGTTTTCAAATATGTAAATATTTTATGACTTCCGCTGTGAAATAACTATATGTATGTATATATATATCTAATGTGTTTTATTTTAAAAGTAAATGATCTACTTTTCTATATTATATAATGATAATAGTATTGTATCTATTTAAATGTTTTGAATGTTGAAGAAAACCGTAGCATCCCTATGTTTGGTGCACTTATGCTACATGATTGTAGTTGTAGTGTGTGTGCATTGGATGTGGGGGTGTTACAATTGTTTTGGTATCAGAGCCTAGGTTTGAGATTCTCAACTTAGGTAATATGTTATAAAAAGAATATTTTGAATTAAAAAGTGAGTCTTTGAAAGAAAATACATGTTTGGGATTGGCAATCTTTGATCTTTAATAAGGTGTGTCCTGTTGTGTTTGCAGTATTAGGTGTTGATGGATTCTCATTTGAGACAGTCAGTTGAGGGCAGTGAGGAGAGTGTTGCTCCTGATGAGGGAGCTAGGGTTGTTAGTGCTGGGGAGGCACCTGCTTCGGTGTCGGGGAGACCAACTGGTGAGGAGGTTCCACCAGCTTGGTTTGTGCATATGATGGAGACTTTCAGGCAAGCGCCAGTACAACCAGTGCCACCACCCCCTCAGTCTTTGGTGCCAGTGAGGCACTATGACAAGTTAAGGAAGTATGGAGCTGAGGATTTTATTGGTACCACTGATCCAGCTGTGGCAGAACAGTGGCTTGACAAAGTTCAGAGGATCTTTATTCAGTTACAAGCCACCCCTGAGGAAAAGTTTGACTATGCAAGATCTTTGCTACAGAAGGATGCCTACGATTGGTGGAAGACTGTGCCACATTCCATGGAAGATCCACCAACTTTGTCATATGCAGATTTCTTGAGGGAATTCGAGTTGAAATATACTCCTAGGGAGTATAAAGATATGAAGAAGATGGAATTCTTGAGCTTGAAGCAAGATAACAAGACTGTTACTGAGTATGAAGTTGAGTTTATTCGACTGAGTCAGTATGCTGGGGGCATCATTGCTGATGAGATTGATAGATGCCGGCGATTTCAGGAGGGATTGAGGCCCTCGATCATGTGTTTAGTGGCTGGATCTCGATATCATGATTTCTCCCAGTTAGTGGAAGCAGCTCGAAGTGTAGAGCGAGCTCAAGTGATTGCAGCTGCTTCAGAGGATGAGGTTAGGGTGAGAAGGCCCCAGTTTGAGGCAGGGTCTTCTTCAGTGAAGAGGGGTAGAGGAAGCTTTGTTCCTCGGAGTATTAGGAGCCAGAGACCAGCAGGTAGATCAGTGCAGTTCCAGAGACAAAGATTCAGACCTGCAGCTTCAGTGGCAAGTGCTCCAACCCCTATGGTTCAGAGATCCACCTTACCTATTTGCATCCATTGTGGGAGGCCCCATGGTGGTCCATGTTGGAAAGCTGGTGTTGCTGGGGTATGTTTCAGGTGTGGGTCACCGGATCACTTTGTGAGAGATTGCCCTGAGAGGCAGAGGCAGATGTCAGTTGATTCTGCCGCTTCTCGAGCCAGTGTGAGGGGAGGCAGAGGTGCCAGCCGAGGTGGTAGAGCAGGGTTCAGTTCTAGAGGTGGTGCTGCATCCAGGGAGACTAGACCGGAGGAGGTTGGTTCTTCCCAGAGGATGTATGTTATGCAGAGACAGCCGGATGCATTGGCGGTCATAGCTGGTACTTTTTCTTTATTTGATACTGCAGTACTTGCTTTGATTGATCCGGGTTCCACCCATTCTTATATTAGTGCATCTGTATTGCCTGTGTTTGATGTGCATGCTGAGTCCCTAGGATTTGATGTTTTGGTGACAAATCCGTTAGGGCATAGTGTGATTGTGAGTAAAGTGCATCGGGATAGTGCAGTGAGGGTGCAGGGTGAGGAGTTCCTTGGAGATTTGATTGAGATGCCATTTAAGGAATATGATGTGATTTTAGGCATGGATTGGCTATCTCGACATGGAGCTGTGGTGGATTGTAAAAAGAAAATTGTTTCTTTGAGAACCGGTGATGGGAGAGAGGTGATAGTATCTAATGAGCAGGAACAGTTAGCCTCCTTATTTGTTTCAGCTGTTGCAGCCCGGAGGTTGATTAGGAAGGGGTGTGAAGCCTATCTTTCTCATGTGGTAGATACTAGAGTGAAGGGTTCTCCTATTGATAGCATTGCCACAGTTGCAGAGTTTCCTGATGTTTTTCCTGAGGAGTTGCCAGGATTGCCGCCTGAGAGAGAGGTGGAGTTTGGTATTGAATTGTTGCCGGGTACCACTCCTATCTCCATTACTCCTTACAGAATGGCACCAGCAGAATTGAGGGAGTTGAAAGTGCAATTACAGGAGCTGTTGGATAAAGGATTCATTCGCCCCAGTGTTTCTCCTTGGGGAGCTCCTGTGCTCTTTGTAAAGAAGAAGGATGGTACTATGAGGTTGTGCATCGACTATAGGCAATTGAACAAGGTGACCATTAAAAATAAGTATCCTTTGCCTAGAATCGATGATCTCTTTGATCAGTTGAAGGGAGCGTCAGTATTCTCTAAGATTGATCTGAGATCGGGGTACCATCAGCTGAGAGTCAGAGCTGAAGATGTTCCGAAGACTGCATTTCGGACCAGGTATGGGCATTATGAATTTTTAGTTATGCCTTTTGGTCTGACGAATGCACCTGCAGCTTTTATGGATTTGATGAATAGGGTGTTTAGGCCCTATTTGGATCAGTTTGTAGTGGTCTTCATCGATGATATTCTGGTGTATTCGAGGAATGAAGAGGAACATGATTTGCATCTGCGGATTGTGTTGCAGATTTTGAGAGAGAAGCAACTATTTGCCAAATTGTCGAAGTGTGAGTTCTGGTTGGATCAGGTAGCTTTTCTCGGACATATTGTTTCAGCAGAAGGCATTAGAGTTGATCCGAGTAAAGTTGAAGCCATTTTGAATTGGAGTCCACCCAAGTCTGTGACAGAGGTTAGAAGTTTTCTGGGTTTGGCAGGCTATTACCGGCGGTTTGTGAAAGGATTTTCTTTGATAGCTACTCCACTCACCAGATTGCTTCGTAAGGGAGTGAGGTTTTTGTGGACAGATCAGTGTCAGGCTAGTTTTGAACAGTTGAGAGATTTGTTGACTCAAGCGCCTGTTCTCACTTTACCTGTAGAAGGCCAACCCTATGTGATCTACAGTGATGCTTCACATAGAGGTTTGGGGTGTGTATTGATGCAGGAAGGGAAAGTTATAGCTTATGCATCTCGACAGTTGAAACCGCATGAGCTTAACTATCCTACCCATGATTTGGAGTTGGCTGCCATTGTTTTTGCATTAAAGATTTGGCGCCATTATCTGTTTGGGGAGAAATGTTTCATTTACACTGATCACAAGAGTTTGAAGTATTTGGGTGTTCAGAAAGAGCTCAACCTTCGGCAGAGGAGATGGTTAGAATTGATTAAAGACTACGACTGTTTGATAGATTATCATCCAGGTAAAGCAAATGTGGTTGCTGATGCCTTAAGTCGGAAGTCTTTAGCTGGTTTAACAGTTTACTCGCTCTCGTTGCTTGTTGAGTTGAGAGCATTGCGTGCCAGTTTTGTACCTTGTGATGATGGTGCATTATTGGCACAGTTACAATTGAAGCCTGTTTTGTTGGATCAGATCAAAGAGGCTCAGTTAGCTGATAAGAAGATTCAGAAGATTGTTTTAGATTGTGAGAGTGGAAAGACTAGAGATTTTGTTGTGAAGGATGATGGGAGCCTATGGTTTAAGAATAGATTGTGTGTACCCGATAATGCTGACTTGAAGAGGATCATTTTAGAGGAAGCTCATCAGTCTTTATTTGCTATGCATCCGGGTAATACAAAGATGTATCATGATTTGAGACAGCATTATTGGTGGATTGGGTTGAAGAGAGACATTGCTGAGTTTGTATCAAAATGTCTCACTTGTCAGAAGGTTAAAGCAGAGCATCAAGTTCCCACTGGGTTACTTCAACCGTTGTCAGTGCCAGAGTGGAAGTGGGAAAGAGTGACAATGGACTTTGTGTCTGGGTTGCCTTTGACACAAAGGAGACATGATGCCATATGGGTGATTGTGGATAGATTGACTAAGACAGCTCATTTCCTTCCGGTTCGGATGGATTACTCTTTGGAGAGGTTGGCTGAGCTATACATCCATGAGATTGTGAGATTGCATGGTGTTCCAACTTCTTTAGTGTCTGATCGAGATCCCAGGTTTACTTCGAGATTTTGGAAGAGTTTGCATGGTGCTTTGGGTTATCGACTGCATTTCAGTATTGCTTTTCATCCACAGACGGATGGACAGTCTGAGAGGGTGATACAGATCATTGAGGATATGTTGAGAAGCTGTGTCATTGATTTCACTGGAAGTTGGGATAGATTCTTACCTCTTGTGGAGTTTGCTTATAATAACAGTCACCAGTCCAGCATCGAAATGGCCCCATTCGAGGCATTGTATGGCAGACGGTGTAGGACACCACTGTGTTGGAGTGAGCTTGGTGATGATAAGTTGATTGGGCCTGATTTGATTCAAGAAACTGAAGAGAAAGTAAAGTTGATTCGAGGCAGATTGAAAGCAGCTTCAGACCGACAGAAGTCCTATGCAGATCTGAAGAGGAGAGACATTCAGTTTGATGTTGGGGATAAGGTATTTTTGAAGGTATCTCCTTGGAAGAAGATTTTGAGGTTCGGTCGGAAAGGGAAATTGAGTCCTCGTTTCATCGGACCGTATGAAGTGTTGGAAAGAGTTGGGCCAGTGGCGTATAGACTTGCTTTGCCACCTGAGTTGGATCGTATTCATAATGTGTTCCATGTATCTATGTTGAGGAGGTACAGGTCAGATCCATCTCATGTGTTGCCATTTGAATCTATTGAAGTGAGCCCAGACTTGTCATTTGAAGAGGAACCAGTTGCTATCTTGGCACGGGAAGTGAAAGAATTGAGGAACAAGAGAGTACCATTGGTGAAGATTCTTTGGAAGAATCATGCAAAAGAAGAAGCAACATGGGAAAGTGAGCAGACTATGCGAGAGCAATATCCTCAATTGTTTCAGAATTGATTTCAGGTAATTTCGAGGACGAAATTTCTTTTTAGAGGGGGAGAATTGTAATATCCTCATTTATGCCCTAGAAGTTTTGCATGTTGTTGTTGTTGTTGTTATTGGATTGTTGGTTTAAATTGAGAAAGAAAAGTATAAGTGTTTTGGGAAAGAATTTAGGGTTTAGAGATAAGTTTATATGTTGTGTATATTGTGATATATATAACATATAAAATGGTCAAAGGGAGAGTCAAAGTGTTGGTTAGTGGAAGAAGATATTTTCTTGTTGAGTGTGAAAGTTCATATATGGGCTCATATAAGACAAAAGGTTAGTTATATGGTTAAGGGCCTTGAGGTAATTTACTTTTGGAAATTTTGTGGTGGAGATTAAAAGGAAGATTGACTTTGTGATTCTTGATCATTTTCTCTTCCTCTTGATGGTAGTGGCCGGCTCTCCATTAGCAAAAGGGAAGGAGAAGTGTTCTTGATAGTAAGATCAAGATTGAAGGGAGAATTGAAGAATCAAGTTGAAGATTTGTGGAATTTCTTCACTTTAGGTAAGTAATTTCTTGTTTTCTTTTATTAATTTGGAAATTTTGGTTAAGGTGTATTGAGAATTGTTGAGATGATGATTTAGTGTGTTGATGTGTGTTTATAAGTGTTAGAGTTGATTGTAAGTTAAAAATTGGAGGTTGTGTTGGTTTGGTTGTGATTATGGAAAAATAAGTGAAGATTGATAGTGGAAAATCAAGAGTAGAGTTTGAGTTAGGGTTTTGAGATGGTGTTTGTTTAATTGTGATATTAAGGTGTTTTAAAGTGATTATTGTAATGAATATGTATTTAGAACATTGATGATGTTCATTTGAAGCATGTGGTATGATGTATATTGAGTTTTAATGCATTTGGAAGAGAGTTGGTTACAATTAGGGTTTTGGTTTTGGGAGACACGGCCAAAGGCCATGTGAGACACGGCCAAGTCATATGATTTTGGACGTGTTGGATTAATTTTTGGGTGACACAGCCGTGTCCCTAAGCCGTGTTTGCTACTGCCAAAGTTGAATTGAGAGACACGGCCACAAGCTTGGCCGTGTCCCTCATGTGTGCTGCCCGTGTCCATAAAATGAGTTGGTTAGGGTTTTGTTTCTTTGTTCTTTTTGCATTGTTTTGGTTCTACAAAGGTGGGTTGGTTCTTAAACCTAACCCTAAACACTTTAAACACACTTGAATCAATGAATGAACTAATCAAATGCATATGGAAGATCCTAAAGCTATGAATCATATAAGTTGTTCTTTGCCCTAATTGCATTGTTGAGTTTTAAACAAGGTTATGTTATGCATTGTGAAAGGTATTGTATTTTATGAGTAATGTACCTTGAAATGTTGTATCAAAGATGAAATGATAATTCAAATAAGATATGATATGAGACAATGCCATTGTTATTGGCTATGATGAATGATGCTATATGAGATATAATGTGATCATGGATGAGATAAGTATACACTTGAATAATGAAGTGTTATATTGTGAAATGAAATGTGAGGCCATTGTTATTGGCTATGATGTTAATATTAAGAGAATGAAGGCATGTTTGCCTAAATGTTGATGAGAATTGAGAATGGAAATGATAATTGATATGTAAATGAATTGTGTGGCTAATGTGTTATTCCATTTTCAGAGTATGTTATTGGTGGCATGCCTAATGATAGTAACAATCTCTTGAAGTTAGGTTGGATTGAATCCTTGAAGCCTAATTGAGATGTTACCACCCTTGAAGCTAGGTTGGGTTAGTTCTTGAAGCCAAGTTGGGTAGAAGCTTAGCATGCTTTGCTCCCCTTGAAGCTTGGTTGAACTTAATCCTTGAAGCCTAGTTGGGTCTATGATATTGATATTGATAAATGTGATGATAGAACCAAAACATTAACTCTGAAAATTGAATGGCATATTAGTGTGTCTTGGGCCCATGCTTGTCTATGGTTAATGTGAGTCATGAATGATGTTTGTTTTGCTTTGTATTGATGATTAAATGAATACTAATGAGGTATATGAAAAGATAATAAAATTTGATATGTAATGTGAAAGTATATTGTAAATTTTGCATATATGATGTTACATATATATTATGGTTTGAGAAATGACATTGCATTGCACGAAGTCATATCATTAGCATGATTATCTTACTAAGCCCTTGGCTTAGCGCGATAGTGTTTAATCGCGCAGGTGATAGAACTGTTAGAAACGAACCCGAGAGCTCTTCGAGACCGAGTGAGGGTAGACATTGAAGAGTTGATTTTGGAGACTTAAAGATCAAAGGAGATTTGCCAATCATGTATAACTCTTTTTATATTTTGTAAAGTATTGATTAAATGTACATATTTGTATATTTGTAAATATGGAATTAAGTGTTTTCAAATATGTAAATATTTTATGACTTCCGCTGTGAAATAACTATATGTATGTATATATATATCTAATGTGTTTTATTTTAAAAGTAAATGATCTACTTTTCTATATTATATAATGATAATAGTATTGTATCTATTTAAATGTTTTGAATGTTGAAGAAAACCGTAGCATCCCTATGTTTGGTGCACTTATGCTACATGATTGTAGTTGTAGTGTGTGTGCATTGGATGTGGGGGTGTTACAGTCTGTATTGACTATAGAGATTTAAACAAGGCTTCCCCCAAAGATGATTTTCCTTTCCCTCATTGATAGTGTAGCCTCTAGCGTGCTACATTCATTTGTAGATGGATTTTTCATATACAACCAAGTGTTAATGGAGGATAAAGCTAAAACTGCTTTCATTACAACATGGGTTATATTTTGTTATAGGGTGATGCCATTCGGATTAAAGAATGCTAGAGCAACCTACCAAAGGATGGCCGCTACATTATTTCATGACATGATGCACAAAGAAGTCAAAGTATATGTTGATGATATGATGGTGAAATCATATACAAGGGAACAACACTTCCAAAACATAGAATTATTCTTTGATAGAGCATTGAAATATAAGCTAAGATTAAACCCAAAAAAGTGTGTGTTCAGGGTTACCTTAGGCAAATTGTTGGGACATGTGATTGATCCAAATGGCATTGAGATTGACCTTGACAAAGTTCAAGCAATCAGGGATATGCCATCCCTAAGATGGAGAGAGAAGTTTTGGGATTCATTGGTAAATTACAATACATTAGCAGGTTTATAGCAAAGCTCACAACAATCTGTGAGCTTGTCTTCAAGTTGCTTAAGAAGAATCAGCCGATCCTGTGGAATGAATAGTGTCAAAGGGCCTTTGAACGAGTAAAAGAGTATTTGCTGAATCCACTTGTTTTGAAACAACCTAAACCCGGTAAACCCTTATTACTATACTTAGCAGTAGAAGAAGAGCCAGTAGGAGTTATGCTAGCCCAAGCAGATGAGTCAGGGATTGAGCACGCAATCTACTATTTGAGTAGAAAACTCCTACCTTACAAAATTAAGTATAGTATCATTGAAAAGACCTATATAGTTGTGGTTTGGTCTTCTAAGAATTTGCGGCATTACTTTCAATCTTATAGTGTGTAAGCAATTTTTAGGTTGGATCCAATGAAGTACTTAAGGGAGACACCCTCTTTGATTGGGAAATATGAGCAATGGTTGATAATATTGGAAGAATTTGAGATTGAGTATGTAACCAGGAAAACAATCAAAGGTAGAGCAGTGGCAGAATTCCTGGCCTAACAACCATTACCGGATAGCAAAGAGGTAGTCTTGGAATTTTTGGATGAACATTTAGAGGCCATTGAAGTATAAGGATGGAAAATGTATTTTGACAGAGCAGTGAATAGGAAAGGAGCAAGTTTGGGAGTCAGACTAGAATCGCCCGAAGGGGAACTTATCCTTTTAGCCAAAATGTTGAAATTCAGGGCAACCAATAATATGGTGGAGTATGAAGCATGTATCTTTAGTTTGGAAACCCTAATGATTATGAAGGTGGATAAGGTGGAAGTTTTTGGCGATTCATTGCTAGTAGTATCCCAAATAAATGGAGAGTGGGAGTTGAAAGAAGAGAAATTAAAACCATACCACCATTACATGACCATGATGAAGAAGAACTTTAAGGAGTGCAGGTTTATACACCTACCAAGAGAAGAAAACCAGATGGCCGATGCCCTAGCCACATTGGCTTCGGTATGGGAAAATCCTATCAACTTATTCCTCAAGCCCCTGGTTTTGACCAGTTCATCAACTTCTTGCTATGAATATGAGAAAATTATGGAAATTGATATAGACCATGATGCATGGTATGATACTATAAGATGGTTTTTAGAGGAAAGGGAATACCCATTAGGGGCAACAAAGAAAGAAAGAAGAGCCATAAGGCGGTGGTCCTTGAAACATCACCTTTCATGGAGAGTTATATCAAAGATGGCCTGATGGGGTGCACTTGAGGAAGCCTGAAGTGGAGCATATCATGTCAGAAATACACACGGTAAGTTGCGGTCCACACATGAGTGGTTTAGCCCTAGTTAAGAAGATAATTTGACAAGGTTACTACTAGTTGACCATGGAGAGAGAATGTATTGAGTTTGTAAAGAAGTGCCAACAATGTTAGATGTATGGTAATTTGAATCACATGCCTCCTGAAGAATTGCATTCTATGTCTTAACCCTGGCCCTTCGCCACTTGGGGGATCAACATTATAGGAGAGATACACCCGACAGCCTTAAACGGTCACTATTTTATTGTAATAGCGGTAGATTATTTTTCAAAATGGGTCGAAGCCGAATCTTCAACAAATTGGGGGCAAGTCAAATGGCTAGATTTATTAAAAAGAACCTCATCTGCAGGTATGGGGTCCCGCACAGTGTGATATCAGACAATGGGGTACAGTTTCAAGGAGTAGTTAAGGACTTATTCTCGAAGTACCAAATCCATCATCACCGATCCTTTCCTTATAGACCAAAGGCTAATGGTGCAGTAGAAGCAACAAACAAGACAACTAAGCAAATTCTGTCCAAAATGACCAAGAAATATAGGGATTGGTTAGAGATGCTTCCTTTTGCTTTGTGGGGATATAGAACAAGTGTGTGAACACTGACTAGAATGACACCGTTCTCTTTAGTTTACGGGATGGAAGCAGTGTTGCCAATTAAAATTGAGATCAAGTCATTAAGAATGGTCTTGGAAGCTGAATTGCCTAAAATGGAATGGGTAATGAGCAGATATACACAGTTAGCTATACTAGAGGAGAGAAGTTTAAAAGCACTATATCATCATCAACTGTATCAGAGGATAGCTCGAAGTTATTTCACCCGCAGGAAATTTCTGAGGGCTGGCGCGCCTACTGGCCCCAGCCAACGGCCCGTTGCCACAGTTTTAGTCATTGTGACTGGGAGTGGGGGCAAAAATCCCCGCTCACAATGACTAAATTCCTAAGGAATCCTCAACCCCCTAATGGGTTCGGAAAGTTGGGTACGTGTGGGAAAGGTGAGAAATGGCCCAGCACCCCCACAACGCCCGGTTCATTGGAACCGGCCTCCTTTACAGGTCTTAATATTATAAAATTCTTAAATATAACAATATTATCCATATTACACACAATAATTGAAATAAAGCATCGTTATATTAAAAGAATCAAAGCAATGTCCAAACAAAGCAAATAAATGGACACCCATCCAAGGATGGAAACATGCCCTTACATCCCATGCCTAAAGAGGACATCCGCGGAAAGGTAGAAACATGTCCTTTACATTGAATCTAAAATAGAAAAGCAATTTAAATTACATGATATTTAACTAATGAGGTACCCACCAAGTGGAAACATACCCCTTACAACATTTGGAAATAAAAGTAAATAACCATTCATCATAAATAAATCATTCATCAAAGGTATTAAACATCCATAGAAAATAAACATCCATCCATGATAAATTAAATAAACCAAGCATTGAACTTAAATAAATTAAAGCATATAAAATAAATCAAAGCATAATCAAATATAGAATTGAATAAGACAAATAAAAATTCAAATTAGGGCTACTGTTTCTATTTAAGATTCTTTATTTCATGTGTTTAGGGTTTTGGAATTTATGGAATTAGGCTATTGTGGCTTTAAGAGAATTAAAATAGATTAAGGATTTTATGTTTTAAAAGGTTGGTAAGACTCTTTGATTAACCAAACTAGGGTTTGTTATGTAAAATCATGAAACTAGGATTTGGACTCTTTAAAATACTTTTGATTTATGGTTTCAAGTTTACTGTGTGAAATTAAAATATTTGTGTTTTTATGGTTTTTAAATTTTTAAAGGATTAGGGTTTAGAAAAAATTAGGGCTTAAGGTTTTAAAGGGGTTAGGGTTCACTGTTTTAGGTTTGGAAGTTGCATTTGGGTTTACTATTTTAGAATTAGGGTTTCGGTGAATGCTTAGGTCTTTTAGAATTTGGAAAAAGCAATTGATAATTTTATGAAAGTAGACAAACGATTTAAGATTTATATAAATAGAAAAGATGTTTTTAGGATTTCTTGAAAGAAACAGAATCAAATTTTGGTTTTGAAGAAAAACATGTTCAATTAGGGTTTTAAGATTTTGATGAAGTAAAAATAACAATTTTAAGCCTTTTTGCAAAATAAAGCAATGAATTAAAGTTTTTAACTTTAGAAAAGGGGAATTAAGGTTCTGGGATTTTTGAATTAAAAGAAGCAACTAGATGAACTAAGCTATTGTGAAAAAAAAAACAAAAAAATTTAAGAGCTCAAACCTTGGTTCGTGAGTTATACCCAAAAATTGCTTCTTGGATGAATAAAAATCAAAGGCCGTTGCTGCCTTTGATTAATTGTTAATGGCTTTGCTTCTTCTTCTCTCAAAAGGTTAGATTTATTTCGCTGCTTTCCTACTCAGTTTCGGTTTCAAACTCTCCCAATCTTTGTCTCAATTTCTAATTGTTTTTCTCCTCCCGATTTCTTCCTTATTTATAGAAGAATTCTATTATTAATCCTAGTTACTCACGACATACAATATTGAATAAGAAAAGGAAACTGAAACCTAATTGTATTAGGTTTCATAAAATTTGCGTCGAAAAATTTTGCTGGCAAAAAAAAACTGCTGCGGAAAAATTGCTCTAACGAAAAAAATTACCGCAGGAAAATTGCGCTGGCGAAAAAGCTACAGCAGCTGTGGGCGAAATGGGAGAAATGGCCGAAAGCCATTTCGCCGCAATCTGACTTTTTATTATTATTATTTTATTATTATTTATTATTTTTTTTATTTTTTTTGTTTATTATTTTTGAAGCAAATATTACTTACTTAAAATAAAAAAAATTGTTTTGGACTAAAAAATATATTGGACAACACAAAAATTATTTTGGACTAATTAAAATATATTGGACTGGACTGGGTCAAAAATTAAGGGTCTACAGTTTGCCCCTTGCTTGAATGATCTGAGACTTTAGCGAAAGAGAGTGAAAAGCAATAAGACTTAATTTTTGAGATGGTTGAGGTTTTGGGTTCTTGGATTTGATTTGGGTACTTGGACCTGAGATTGATTTGATTTGGGTACTTGGACCCGAGATTGATTTGATTTGGGTACTTAGACTCGAGATTGATTTGATTTGGGTACTTAGACTCGAGATTGATTTGATTTGAGTACTTGGACCCTGGATTGGGTTTGATTTGGGTACTTGGACCCGAGACTGGTTTGATTTGGGTACTTGGACCAGAGATTGGGTGCTTAGACCCAAGATTAGATTTAATTTGGGTACTTGGACCCGAGATTGGATTTGATTTGGATACTTGGACTCGAGATTGATTTTATTTTGATACTTGGACCCGAGATTGGGTACTTGGACCCGAGATTGGATTGAATTTAGGTACTTGGACCTGGGATTGTGTACTTGGACCCGAGATTGATCTGATTTGGGTACTTGGACCCGAGATTGAATTTGATTTGGGTACTAGGGACCGAGATTGGGTACTTGGACTCGAGATCGATTAAATTTGGGTACTTGGACCTGAGATTGATTTGATTTGGTTACTTGGACCCGAGATTGAGTACTTGGACTCGAGATTGATTTGATTTGGGTACTTAGACCCGAGAATGGGTACTTGGACTCGAGACTGATTTGATTTGGGTGCTTGGACCTGAGAATGAATTGAACTTTGGGTGCTTGGACCTGAGACTGAGTTTGACTAACCTTTTATTCAGTTGAGAAGTCTGATTACTCCGGCTGTTCTATGCATTATGGTTCTTCACCCTCGTAAATGACTCTTCATCCTTTGAGATCGTGTCTTCATCCTTGAAAAATGGATCTTCATCCCTTGAGATAGGGTCTTCACCCTTGCTTCAGCTGTTTTAGCTGGACTGATCTTTTGTCTTTTGCATCTTCATTCTTTTGATAGTTCTAATGTTCCATTCTTTTGTTCTTCCTTTTCGCAAAAATTTAGCTATTTTTAGTTGGCTCTCATATCTTCTCCTGCCCCCTGCGTGGCAAAATGTTTGCAAGTGAGTTTGAAAATGTTTGGTATAAAAACTTAAAAAATTGAAAAGGAGAAACTTTGCCCCCTGTGTAGGCTCAAGCCAAAGATTTTTTCCATGCAAGCTTTGATTGATGTTTTTGTTGTCTAGTTCTTCACATAAGCACGTATTTCTTCTCTTTGCAAAATGACTGGAGCTTCCACAGGTGAATAGGCTTTTCGTGCCCTCTTGATTCAATATCTTCTTTTGATTCTTTACTTTGTAAGGTGTTTGCTGTTCATTTTGACAAGGAATAGACAACACAAGACAAGAAAGTGCGATGTGATATGCTCATGTATGCATGATATGTATGATAATACTCACAGCGGTTTCATTGACTCACAGACCGAGGTGATCAGCAGAAGTATTCTCATTGACTCCTTTTCGACGCTCATTCAAGTCTTGCATTGGAATGATTGAAAGCTTTTGCATTTGTGGCTTTTATTTTCAAGATGTTGAAAATATGAATAATGGAGACCCCAAGTAGTAGAGTCAGGGATTCATCTATTTCAAACTATGTCTCAACATGTCAGTTGATAGCTTCTTCATGACCTTGCCAATAATCATTTCCTTTGCCCAATGTGTCCTTTGGAGGTTCAACATAATTCCCTTAACTTGAAGGCTTTGTATGACAAAACACTTTCTTTTTTTTTTTTGAATTTTGATTTTGAAATCAAATGTTGGCTTTGCCAAATTAATGTCAATGTACCTCAGGACTTGATTTTTCAAATTAACATACCTATAACATGACAACCCTAGTTACCGTACTAAACTCGAGAATCATTTCTATTTAAGCAAGAACTGTTGCACTTCAGATAGGCACATACACATTACTTGGCCAAAGGTCTCATTTGAGTTTAAATATTTTCTATCTCATATGCATGCTTATCCAAACTATCTCCACTAATAGACTCTACCTACCAAAAGAGATCAACAGGTCTTTGATAGGCTTAAAATGGGGTCTATGAGGGACATGGGTTAAATGAAGGCCATTTGGAGATAGGAGCTGATGTGACACAATGGACAAACCCTCACACTATAAATTTATTGTTTGAATTTTAGGCAGCTTGGAGGCAATCTTGCTAGACTCCAAATTCCTTCTATCTTCTTGGCATTAATCTGGATCTTGACTAGGACAGTTTTTGCCCTTGCAAGAAGTTTGGTTCCTAAATTTGTTTCTTTTTTTCTTCACCCTTTTATTTATTTCTCTTACTCTTCCCTTTCTTTGAGCATTCTATCATTTTATCCTTCTTCCTTGTAGGACTATTAAGTACAAAACTTTCAAGAACTGGATGGTCTTCCTCCTTTTTCTCCATTTTTGAATGAATCTTTGGTTGGGTTGAACCAATTCAAGTCAAACCATCCTTATGGAAGCCTTTTGCTACTTTAGATAAAAGAGAACTCAGTTGGTTGTTTGAACCGCCTTTCTAGTTTTTTTCTTTTTTTCTTTTTTTGTTTTCTTCTTTTTTCTATTCTTTTATTTTCTTTTTTTTTCTTTCTCTTTTCTCTTTCTTTTTTTTTGGTTCTAGCTCTGAAAGAGTTGTCTTGTTTGTACTAACTTGGTCTTCTAATAATGGATGAGGGGAGTAACATAAATCTTCTTTAACAGTGATAAATCATTTGTTACTCTGATGTTGTATTGATAGATTGAAGATACTAGGTGAACTTCAACTACCCTTATGGTCTTAAAAACATCAACTACCCTGTGGTCTTGAGAACATCAACTACCCTTATGGTCTTGAGAACTTCAACTATCTTTATGGTCTTGAGAACTTCAACTATCCTCATGATCTTGACTAATCATTGCTTTCTTTGATCTTCTTGCCCCTTCATCTTAGTGATCATAAGACTTTTCAAAAGTATCACAGCAGCTCAGGTTAGGTTCTTGGGGTTTGTAAGCCAATGAAAAGAAAGCTAAAATTTTATGAAGGCTCAAAGGGACAACTAGGGATTGATATTTAATTGGGTGGATACTAGTTTTTGGCTAACCAAACAATGCCTAGATCATTTCTCTCTTAAATAAGCAGAGTTCAATTTCACCTCGATAGTTTGTCAAAGCATGTTCTAAGACTGACTAGGACCTAGACAAAGGTAATTATGTAGGAGCCCTCTCTAAGTAAGCATACACAACTCGATGCTATAGAGCAATTCCCTCATCTAGTAAAGTCATTCAAGTCATGATGCCTAGACACGTTAATTTACGAACATCAAGCTAGATTCCTCATTGGTTGAGCACCAAAATGAACAAAGACTAACAAAATTTTGATGAAAATAATTTATTTAAAGCAACTTTAAGTTTGAAAGCCACAATAGTTCCAAAATATTAAAGAAAGTAAAATTGAAAAGCAACATTCAAGCTAAGGAAAGTTCATTGAGTTTAAGCTTCTTTTCCTTTCATATCTTCAATATCCCCATCTTGAAAGGATGATAAAACAAATTCCTCTTCTAATTCTTTTCCTACCATGAAAGTTGTTGGTGGTGGCACCCTGTTGAACCTTGGAAATGGATTACCTTTGGTATTGGGCTTGTCCGGCTCCAGCAACTTGCCATTATCAATTAAATTCTGGATCTCATGCCTCAACTTCATACAATTGTCCGTTTCATGTCCAGGCCTTTGATGGAATTGGCAAAATGCATTAGAATCAAAGTTAGGTGGAAGAGGATTAGGCAAATGACGAGGAGTCAAGGGTTGTAACAATCCCTTCTTTTATAGCTTATTGAGAACCCAAGACAGTGGTGAAAACTGCTTCATTCCTCCTTGACTAGTGGCATTAACATCAACTTCTTTTTGTGTGCTTTGATTGCCCGACTGGTAGTTCCCTTTCTCATTCCTTTTTATTGAAAAGTGATTCTTCTCCCTTTCCCACTCTTCAATTTGTAGACCAGCTTGGAGAAGATATTTGAAATCCCTTATAAGGGTGTGAGACATCCTTTCAAGGAGATTGGCAGGACACCTCTCACGATCATCCTTATTTGATTAGATTCATCGGGCCTCTTCTTGAGCAAAGAAGCCTTATTTCTCCACCTTTTCACATAGTCCACAAAATTCTCATTTGGCCTTTGTCTAATGGACTCAACTTCCATTAAGGTAACTTCCATTTCAACATTATATCCATATTGTTGGATAAAGGCCTTGTATAGCAGATCCCAACTCTTTTGCATTCCATCATCTAATATATTGAACCAATTTTGGACAACAGGGTCAAATGAGAGCATGAAATATCTCAGAGTTTGAGCTTTAGTAGCTCAGGCAGACTGCATAGTAGTGATATACTGCTTCACATGGAGGTGAGGATTTTCAGCTCCATCAAACTTCGCAAAGGATGGCATCTTGAATTTGTATGGAACTTCTTCGTCTAGCTCAAATAATTTGTCAACTTCAGACATCTCTTCGGTTTTCAGTTTCATCTCAAATTTCTTTTCTAAATCTGCAATCATCTTTTCGACATCAGACGTCTCGGTCTTTTCAATAGTTGCCTTCTCAACAACCTTCGCCTCCTTTTTGTCTTGAGGATCTTGGTAGTATTGAGCCCAATCATCATCATCAATGATCACCTTATCATCATTAAAAGCTACTTCATCTACTTTAGCTTTCCTCTTGACTTTCTTGGTGCTAGCAGATGCTTCGGCATTGTTTCCTAAAATTGCAGCTAGTTGATTCTTTATGGTCTCGGACGTGACCTCTTTTATTTCTTCCATCTTGGCGTTGCAGGCATCATCCACCATTCTTTGAATTTGTTCAGGATCCATTATTTTTGGTGAGCAAGTGATTGAGTCGTTGCTAGATTCTTCGCTTTCGGCGTAGGTCAGATTATTGTAAGCTTTTTATCTATCGTAATCCAGGGCTGTGAGCTGGAGAGGATCAATGATATGAGATGCAAATGTATGCATGTATGCATGTATGCACAAACAATCAACAAACAAGGATAATTAGGACATTTCCTTCCAACCTTATAACATCCACACACGCATGGCGAGTCTCTTTTCCTAGGTATATGGTTAACAAAATACCAACATGGGTTATTTTCTTTTCGAAAATTTCCTCGGACGTTTCAACCAATAGTTATATTTTTGAAAATGGAAATCAATCCATTATAATTCCCATTAATTAGATTTTAATCCATTCAACCAACTAAAGTAGCTTTTATGCTAAATTGGATTAAAACAAAATTAAGAGGTTTATTATAAATAGATTTCTCACTTGAAAAAGGTAACTAACGGTTCATGCCAAAAACAAGCCCATGGTTAATTTATTCTTAGTATAAACTAGGCCCACAATTGATTTTTGGTATTTCATAATTGACCTAAATATTTTGCAAGCTCTTTGTAAGAAAAGGTTGGATGAAAAAAAATTTTATTTCTAAGCCCATTGTAAAAAGATCTTAGAAAAAAATGGATTTGGGGCTTAGTATTTGGGCCATGAGCAAAAGAATTTTTTATTTGTTTTTAGAAAAGTTTTACGTCCAAAGACCACCTTGAAAAATTTTGAAATTAGCTTTGGTCTTTTGGATTTTAAAGGAAAAATTTATTTTGAGCTTACAATATGCTTAGGTCATATTAGAAAAAGAACAAACCAAATAAGCTATGATTTAAGCCAAGATAAATTAACCATAGTCAAACAACATGCAATTGGAGTAAAATCTAAGGAAAGTAACTAGGCCAATTACATGAGCTTTAGTCTTTGGGTTAAAAGGCTTAGGTTCCCATAGCAAGTATTTGCCAAATGGTACGAGGCTATGAGTGGTTATGCCATGCTCGATCTCTATACCTTAAGTGAAAGTATGGTATCCCTTACATAACACAACACAGGTAACACGGGCATCCTAAATCACGCACACGATGCATTCTAAGATGATACAATGGATAATATCATTATAAGAAAGAATAGAATAATATAAAGACCAATGGAATCAACTTCTCTTATCCCCAGTGGAGTTGCCACTGTGAGCGGTGATTTTTGCCCCCACTCCCAGTGGAATGGTTCTTGCGACTTTGGCACTGTTTAGGCTCAGGACCTTAGAGAACACGGACCTAAGTCCGGAGAAAATGGAGTCGCCACCCGGATGGGCTGGGAAAAAGAAAGGGGTGGATGACTCGATTCCTAAGGAATCCCCAACCCCCTAATGGGTTTGGAAAGTTGGGTACGTGTGGAGAAGGTGAGAAATGGCCCAGCACCCCCACAATGCCCTATTCATTTGAACCGGCCTCCTTTACAGGTCTTAATATTATAAAATTCTTAAATATAACAACATTATCCATATTACGCATAATAATTGAAATAAAGCATCGTTATATTAAAAGAATCAAAGCAATGTCCAAACAAAGCAAATAAATGGTCACCCATCCAAGAATGGAAACATGCCCTTACATTCCATGCCTAAAGAGGACATCCACCGAAAGGTAGAAACATGTCCTTTACATTGATTCTAAAATAGAAAAGCAAGTTAAATTACATGATATTTAACTAACGAGGTACCCACCAAGTGGAAACATACCCCTAACAATATTTGGAAATAAAAGTATATAACAATTCATCATAAATAAATCATTCATCAAAGGTATTAAACATCCATAGAAAATAAACATCCATCCATGATAAATTAAATAAACCAAGCATTGAACTTAAATAAATTAAAGCATATAAAATAAATCAAAGCATAATCAAATATAAAATTGAATAAGACAAACAAAAATTCAAATTAGGGCTACTGTTTCTATTTAAGATTCTTTATTTCATGTGTTTAGGGTTTTGGAATTTATGAAATTAGGCTATTGTGACTTTAAGAGAATTAAAATAGATTAAGGATTTTATGTTTTAAAAGGTTGGTAAGACTCTTTGATTAACCAAACTAGGGTTTGTTATGTAAAATCATGAAACTAGGATTTGGACTCTTTAAAATACTTTTGATTTATGGTTTCAAGTTTATTGTGTGAAATTAAAATATTTGTGTTTTTATGGTTTTTAAAGTTTTAAAGGATTAGGGTTTAGAAAAAATTAGGGTTTAAGGTTTTAAAGGGGTTAGGGTTCACTGTTTTAGGTTTGGAAGTTGCATTTGGGTTTAGTGTTTTAGAATTAGGGTTTCGGTGAATGCATATGTTTTTTAGAATTTGGAAAATGCAATTGATAATTTTATGAAAGTAGACAAACGATTTAAGGTTTATATAAATAGAAAAGATGTTTTTAGGGTTTGTTGAAAGAAACAGAATCAAATTTTGGTTTTGAAGAAAAATATGTTCAATTAGGGTTTTAAGATTTTGAAGAAGTAAAAATAACAATTTTAAGATTTTTTGAAAAATAAAGCATCGAATTAAGGTTTTTAACTTTAGAAAAGGGGAATTAAGGTTCTGGAATTTTTGAATTAAAAGAAGCAACTAGATGAATTAAGCTACTGTGAAAAAAAAACAAAAAGAATTTAAGAGCTCAAACCTTGGTTCGTGAGTTACACCCAAATTTTGCTTCTTGGATGAATAAAAAACAAAGGCCCTTGCTGCATTTGATTAATTGTTATTGGCTTTGCTTCTTCTTTTCTCAAAAGGTCAAATTGATTTCGCTGCTTTCCTACTCAGTTTCGGTTTCAAACTCTCCCAATCTTCGTCCCAATTTCCGATTGTTTTTCTCCTCCCGATTTCTTCCTTATTTATAGAAGAATTCTATTATTAATCCTAGTTACTCACGACATACAATATTGAATAAGAAAAGGAAACTGAGACCTAATTGTATTAGGTTTCAAAAAATTTGCGTCGAAAAATTTCGCTGGCAAAAAAAAACTGCTGCGGAAAAATTACGCTAGCGAAAAAAATTGCAGTAGGAAAAATTATGCTGGCAAAAAAGCTGCCGCAGCTGGTTGCGGGCGAAATGGGCCTGCTGGCCATTTCACCCGCATGGGAAATCCGAAGGCCATTTCGCCGCAATCCGAATTTTTTATTTTTATTTTTTTATTTATTTTTATTTATTTTATTTATTATTTTTGAAGCAAATATTACTTACTTAAAATAAAAAAAAATTGTTTTGGACTAAAAAATATATTGGACACCACAAAAATTATTTTGGACTAATTAAAATATATTGGACCGGACTGGGTAAAAAATTAAGGGTCTACAGGTTGAAAACCCAAAAAGGGCAGCCTAAGCAAAAAGTTAGAGTAGTCCGCTAGTTCTAAAAACCCGAAAGGGTAGGCTAGGCAATAATTAGGACTAAGCGAGAGAAAATCGTCAATTAGAAAACCCAGAAGGGCTAGTTGGCAACAGGAGTAATTTTGTGTATGCTGGCTTTATGTTTAGTTGTTCCCCAATTTAATAAAATAGAATTAATATTAAAATTGTTCTACGTGCACTGTTATAAGTATTTGACCAGATATGGATGAAATAAATAAACACAATAGCAAAAGGTGATGACAAATTATAAAAGGAAAAGAAACATCTCTTATTATTGCTTTATTATTTTTTTCTTTCATCCTAACAATACACTTTCTAAAGAAATTGACAAATGTAAAATCTATGGTAGGCGCTAAGTGTAACGTGCAGGCCAGCTTTGCTTCAGCCGATCCAAGTAGGCTTCAGTCAGACAAGGCATGTCTAAATCGGGAGTGAATTCAGAACCTCGAGGCTCAACTCCATACTGACGGTCAAGCCGGAGAGGATCATAGCAAGTACCTCGATGAAGAACAATAAGAGGAACATTCATCAAGTACGTCCGCATGGTGATACGAGAAATCTTCCACCAAGGTACTAACCAACGAATGTTGACTTCAGCACGTGAGTGGATCAAGTCAACCTAGTCAATATACGAAGAAGCAGGATGGAGTAGTTTCCCAGCAGAATGATGTCGTGGCAGATATCTGGCAAAATTCATAGATGGAGTATCTAGCAAGAAGAGATGCTCCTGAAGCCACATCTGTAAGAAAAATAATTATTTAAAAAAGGAAGGTCTGTTAAGTTGAAAACCCGCAAGAGCGGTTTGGGAAAAAATTAAGACAGCTCGCTAGTTCTGAAAACCCACATGGGCAGACTAGGTAAAAATTAGAGCAATATAAAATATAATAAAAAAGGGGTCTACTAAGTTAAAAACCCGCAAGGGCAGGTTAGGCAAAAATTAGTACAGCTCGCTAGTTTCGAAAACCCACAAGGGCGGACTAAGCAAAAATTAGAGCAATAAAAAAAATAAAAAATAAAACCTAAATTGAAAACCTGAAAGGGTAGTTCAGGTAAGTACCTGAAGCAACAAGGGACTCCCGGCTAATCTCTTTAACAATCTTGATTTAAGTTGGTCTAATCCAACTAAAGTCTCAGCTATGATCAAGGGTATCGGTGACAAGCCTTCTTCCATTTGGTCCATGATATCCAATACTCGTGGATCAATATTGCCAGCAGAAGAAATAAGCAAGAATTGGCCAAGCAAGCATAGACAAAGCATACGTCCCCATGCCTTAGTAGGAGCCAAATGAGAAAGGCAAAAGTCAATTAAGGGACTAAGCAAAATTTTCTCACCTCTCATCAACTGTAGAACTTCGGGATTTGAAAGTTGAAATAACATCTGCATCTTTTGTTAAGTCATGGAAATCAATATAGGTAACTCCATTTGTTGATTGCTTGAATATCCAAAGATGGCCTCAAATTCTTCAATCAAGGGACATATTTTAAAGCCATTAATCTTAAATGTCCTAGAATTCACATTCCAAAAAGAAGCTATCGCATGTAAAAAAGAATGGTCCAATTTAATATTTTAAAAACACTCCAAAGTATCAATTTTTGACCAAGATATTTGTTTCCAATGAATGTCATTCATATTTTTAAATAGAACTTTTATTTTCTTTAAATTGATTTCAGTCATTGTTAACAATTGAAGGAAAATTGGAATTGTTAAAAGGAATTTTTATGTTGAAGTAGAAAATCTCCTGGCTTCTGTATGAAATCATGGCATGAAAAGAGATTTATATGGGATAATTGGCTATTCCAAAATTAAGAAGGAAAAGTGTGAGGTCGAGATGCATAAGGATGGGAAATTGGCGATGAAAAGGTCTTGAGTTGCCGCGTTGCCTTTGGTTTTGTAGGTTAGTGATACTATGGAAATATTGAAAGGCTAATAATTGTATCATAGGAATAACAATGATGATAGAAAAAAAAAAGAGTTGTAGTAAAAATGCAAATTATATATCATCATCATTATTTTTATTATTATACTTATTATACAATATTTCCTCAATTGATACAATACTGATAGATCACTAAGAATGAGGTGGTGGATCATGATCAAACAAAGCCTTAAAATTGCCGCAGTTTGCTGCGACAAGGGCGAGGATAGGCCTGTGGGCCATTTCGCCTTTTCCTGCGGGAAAAATGGCCCACGGCCATTCGTCCCCCGCTCTGGATTTCAGCGATGATTTTTTTGTTGCCAATTTTTTATTTTTATTTGTTTATTTTTGTTTTTTATTAATAAAAATTAGATACTAAAGCAAAAATTATTTAATTAAGATAACAAAAATTATTTTGGACTAATTAAAATATATTGGACAACACAAAATTTAATTTGGACTAAATAAAATATATTGGATCGGACTGGGAAAAAAATTAAGGGTCTACAGTTTGCTAATTGCTTGAATGATTTGAGACTTTAGTAAAAGAGAGTGAAAAGTAATAAGACTTAATTTTTTAGATGGTTGAGGTTTTGGATTCTGGACCCGGTTCGAGTTATGGACTCAAGGATAATTCTAGGTTCTGGACCTAAGGAAAATTTGGGTTCTGGACCCGAGCTAAGTTCTTGGACTTAGAAAAGATTCTAGGTTCTGGACCTAAGGAAAATTTGGGTTCTGGACTCGAGCTAAGTTTTGGACTTAAAAGAGATTCTAGGTTCTGGACCTAAGGGTAATTTGGGTTCTGGACCCGAGCTACGTTCTGGACTTAAAAGAGATTCTAGGTTCTGGACCTAAGGGTAATTTGGGTTCTGGACCCAATCTAAGTTCTGGACTTAGAAGAGATTCTAGGTTCTGGACCTAAGAAAAATTTGGGTTCTGGACCCGAGCTAAGTTCTTGGATTTACAAGAGATTCTAGGTTCTGGACCTAAGGATAATTTGGATTCTGGACCCGAGCTAAGTTCTAGACTTAAAAGAAATTCTAGGTTCTGGACCTAAGTGTAATTTGGGTTCTAAACCATAGCTAAGTTATGGACTTAAAAGAAATTCTAGGTTTTGGACCTAAGGGTAATTTGGGTTCTGGACCCGAGCTAAGTTCTTGGACTTAGAAATAATTTTAGGTTCTGGACCTAAGGAAAATTTGGGTTCTGGACCCAAGCTAATAATTTTTTATTTCAAAAAGTTTGGCTAATTTTTATGCATGTCTTCTTCTTGCCCCATGCATGTAAAAATATTTTTATACATGCAATTATTTGAATGATTAAAGTGAATAATTGAATTTACTGTTTATTTACTATGTAGTCACTGTTTATGCACTATTTACTATTGGAAATAGTAATTTACTATTCATAAATAGTAATAGTATTCATGAATAGAAAAAGTTACTATTCATGAATAGGTTCATGAACAGTAAAACTTACTTTTTAATTTTTATTTTTTTCTTACCATTTCTCTATAAAAACCTACGAGTTTCTTCGTTTTATTCACAGCAAAACTTCTCAATTTCAATAATTCTCTCAAATTCTTTCAAATTTAGCACATAGTTTTCAAAGAAATGCATGCTTCAAGGTCAGGGACTCATTCTAATGCCGAGTTATTGGAGTTTATTCGACATCATGAAGATGAAAATATAGATATACTAGCCGAGATGCCGCTTCATCATAGTTCCAACGAAAAGAGCGCGGTAATTATTTTTTCTTTTTCTTTTCTTTTGATTTTTCGTCTCTGTGTTTTTTCTTCTTTTTTTTATTTTTTGTTTTTTTAATTATTATTAATTTTTCTTTGTTTGTTATTTATTTTTGTTTTATTATTTTATTTTATTTTCTTTTATTATTTATTATTATTTTTATATATGTTTTTATATTATATTCTTTTTATTATTATTGTGTTTGCCTTTATTTTTTATTTATATTTTACATTATTATTCTTTTTAGGAAAAATAAATTAATTTAAGCAAATAAAATAATATGCACTTACCTGTTATTAACTTACTTGGCTCTATGTTAGCATGATCGTTGCGTTGTTAGGGCTGGAGGGTGTATTTACAAAGCCCGACAATGGTACGATACAGTGCCTTCTCGGGTAAGGCGGATTATTCGAGATTGCAGCTTTGAGCAGTTCATCTTACAATTGCCATTTGAGGAATATAAGATAGACCGGAGTGTAGTCCAGGCGCTTGCAGAGTGATGGTTGGACACAACCCTCACTTTTCACTTGCCCATTGGAGAGATGACAATTGGTCCGGTCGATTTTACTGCTATAATCGGCCTTCGATATGATAGTGTTTCGGTTCCTCTGACCAACGATATTTTAACATTTGAAGAAATTCAAGAATTAATTGGTATGGAACCATTATATAAAGGGCCTTTTAAGGTAAAAATTGAGCCAATTCGTAGTTATTGGATGAACTACGAAGGACGGGTTGGCAGAGACACGGCCGAACAGTATGCTTGAGGATTTTTGTTATATCTACTTGGGTCGACCATCTTAGGCAGCACTGAATCCTCCATCCACCTGTCAGTGTTGAGTGCCCTTTCTTATTTCAGAATGGTACCATCTTCTGGCTGGGGTGAAGCTGGTCTCGCGTGTCTTTACCATGGTCTTGATAAACTTTGCCGAAACAAGAAGTCTTTGTCGGCTTGATGGCGGTTGTTGAGGTATTCTTCTTCTACCAATGTCATTTCCGCTCTTTTCTTGCATGAATGTGATCTTTATTGTTATTATAGGTATGGGCTTATGAACATAACCTCGTGAGAGTACCCGGTATTTTCCGAGATAGGGTCGGGTATTCGAGATTAAATTTCTGGTTGTCCGATCGTGTGGACGCTCCCGGCTCTCGCCATGTGCATACTCATCGCTTTGTGTTGAGCCGCTTAACCTGGAATCAGGTAAAATAACATTAGTATGCTTTAAATTTTATGTGAAAGTTTAGTTACCTTATGTTATTTTGCAGGTGAATTTGGCCCGGTGGAACCTAGAAGAGCGAGCAAACTGGTCTCCTTTGATGAGGGTTGCGCTATCTTTCCAACATTCTCGTCGAGTCATCACTAGCCCAGTGTCTAGTGGCTGGTTTCTCGGAGAGAGAGTTTATAAGTGGTTTCTTGGTCCAGAGTAGCGGAGGGTCCCGATGCATATCTCGAAATATACTTTAAATATTATGTCGATGTCGGAGGATGCCTGGTGGCCGGCTCGATACGGTTATGGTGCTGAGTCATTTCTCCATCCGCCGGGTGCATTCTATGTCCATTTTATTCAAAAAAGGCTCTTAAACTTTGATGTATCTCCTGTTGGTGTGTGGGATATTTTTGATGAAAATGAGGGTAGAGATGAAGAAGAACATCACGGAGCTGCAGGAGAGTCTGTTCCACATCTCGGGGCTAGTACTTCTCAGGTAAAAACTTTTACCATTTTTCCTTGTAACTGCTTTTTTCTTTCTTTGATTCTTTAATTATTGTTGCAGGCTGTTGGCTCATTTGATCATGAGGCTGGACCTTCTTTTACTGCCCCCTTCGTTTGCTCGTTCTAGCCCGTTAGATATGCCATCTTATTCGCAGGGCATTGATATGAATTACTTGGTAAATTCCTTATTTCATGGTAATTTATGCTATATGTATGCATGATTATGTATGCTCTTACCTTTTTTTTTTGGCTCACAGCGGACGCTCGAAGAACAAAATAGGAAACTTTAAGAAGAGTTGGCTGCAAGTCGTCAGCACGCTTCTCTTTTTGAATGTTTATATCATCAATCCGAACAAAATTTTCGAGACTTCCAATTTCAGGGGATGAGGGATCCCGGCGCTTCTTCATCAAGAGGACCCTAGACTGATGACCCTGAGATCCTTTCATCTGCTTCTGATGAGGACCATGATGGATCGAAACTTCAAGGTAATAGGGGTTTTGGTGTTCTTGCTTCGGGTGATCCCGGGATGAGTAATTTGTCAAATTTTGGTGCTCCCGCTTCGGGCAGACTCAGGACGAGTAATTTGCCCCCTCCTCCAACAGGCGATGACTTTTTCAAGGCTTTATTTGATGACCTACCATCACCCTCTTAGTGATATGTAAACATTGTAGCAATTGTAAAATATTGTACAATGATGAAAAAAATACAATTTCCACCTTTACTGTAACTTTTTTTTTTCACTGCGCCACTTTTTTTTTATATCACATCATAAACAGTGCATCTCAACTTCCCTTTTCACAGCCACACCATTTGCTAAACCAAATCCAACGCGGTAAAGGAAATTTGTTGCTAATTCCTTTCCTTATGCCATACTATCTTATTCTTTCCCATCACCTTTTCCTTTTCCCTTTTGGAAAAGGTTATTTCCTCTATAAAAATCACCTTTCATGCCATATTTCATACAGGATCCAAAATTCTTTCCATTCCCATGCAAAGAGCTCCGTTTAACAATTTTAATTTTTCTTTATTCATCCACCATGACCGAGCATCATTTAAAGAAGATAAAATTCTATTTAAAAATATGGCTGTCATTCATTGGAAGCAAATTTCGTGGTCAAAACTTGATGCTTTAAAATGTTTCCAAAATGTTAAATTGGACCACTCCTTCTTACATGTCGTGGCTTCCTTTTGGAATATGGATTCTAGGGTATTTGAAATTAATGGCTTTGAAATATGTCCCTTGATTGAAGAATTTGAGGTCATCCTTAGATATCCAAATAATCAACAAATGGCATTACCCACATTGATTTCCAAAACTCAACAGAAGATACAGATGTTATTTCAAATTCCAAAACCCTAAGTTCTTCAGTTAATGAGAGGTGAAAAAATTCTACTTGCTCCCTTGATTGATTTTTGTCTCTCTCATTTGGCTCCTACTAAGGCATGTGGATGCATGCTTTGCCTTTGCTTGCTCGACCAATTCTTGCTTGTCTCTTCTGACGGTGACATTGATCCACGAGTATTGGATATTATGGACCAAATGGAAGGAGGCTTGTCACCGGTACCTGTGATCTTAATCGAGACTTTAGTTGGATTAGACCGACTTAAATCAGGATTGTCAAAGAGACTGATTGGGAGTCCATTGCTGCTTTAGGTAATTACCTAAACTGCCCTTTTGGGTTTTCAATTTAGGTTTTCTTTTTCCTTTTTTTCTTTGCTCTATTTTTTGCCTAGTCTGCCCATATGGGTTTTCGGAACTAGCGAGCTGGCCTAATTTTTGCCTAAGCTGCCCTTGCGGGTTTTCAACTTAGCAGACCTCTCTTTTTATTTATATATATTTATTGCTCTAATTTTTGCCTAGTCCGCCCATGTGGGTTTTTGGAACTAGCAAGCTGTCCTAATTTTTGCCTAAGCTGCGCTCGTGGGTTTTCAACTTAGTGGACTTTTTTTTTTAATTTAATTCTTGCTTTACAGATTTGGCTTCAGGAGCATCTTTGTTTGCTTGATACTCCATCCATGGATTTTGCCAGATATCTGCCATGTCATCATTCCGCTAGGAAACTACTCTATCCTGCTTACTCATATGCTGACTGGGTTAACTGGATTCACTCACTCTCTGAAGTCAATATCCGTTGGTTGGTACCTTGGTGTAAGATTTCTCGTATCACCATGCGAACATACTTGATGTATGTTCCCCTTGCTGCTCTTTGTCAAGGTACATGCTATGATCCTCGCCGACTTGGCCATCAGCACAGAGCTGAGCCTTGTGATTATGACTTTACTCCTGATTTAGACATGCCTCGCTTGACTGAAGCCTACTTGGATCGGTTGAGGCAAAACTGGCCTACACGTTACATTTATCGACTGCCATAGATTTTACATTTGTCAATTCAAAAAGTGTATCGTTAGGATGAAAAATAACTAAAGTAATAAAAGATGCTTCTTTTCCATTTATAATTTGTCATCACCTTTTTCTATTGTGTTTATTTATTTCATCCATATATGGTCAAATACTTATAACAGTGCACATAGAACAATTTTAACATTAGTTCTATTTTATTAAATTAGGGAACAGCCAAACATAAAACTAGCATACACAAGATTACTCCTATTGCCAACTAGCCCTTTCGGGTTTTCTAATTGATGATTTTCTCTCATTTAGCCCTAATTGTTGCCTAGCCCTCCCTTTCGGGTTTTCGAGACTAGCGGACTACTCTAACTTTTGCCTAGGCCTCCCTTTTTAGGTTTTCAACCTAGCAAGCTCTTTTTTTTTATTTCATACATAAAACTTCTTCAACCTATCAATGTTTACTGGCTCACTAAACTCATTCCCATCCATGTCTGACAACTTCACCGGACCTTTGTCCATGACTTGTTTCACAACATATGGCCCTTCCCAGCTAGGTCTGAACTTCCCTCTTGGATCAGATACATTAGGCTTACATTGCTTTAACACTAAATCCCCAACCCTAAATTTTCTGATTTTAACCCTTCTATTGTAGGCCCGAGCTATCTTCTTTTGATACAGTTGGTGATGATACAATGTTTTTAACCTTCTCTCTTCTAGTAAAGCTAACTGTGTGTATCTGCTCGCTACCCATTCCGTTTCAGGCAGTTTGGCTTCCAAGACTACTCTCAATGACTTGATCTCTATTTCAATTGGCAACACTACTTCCATCTCGTAAACCAAAGAGAACGATGTCATTCCAGTAGGCATTCGCACACTTGTCCTATATCCCCATAAAGCAAAGGGAAGCATCTCTGACCAATCCCTATAAGTCTTGGTCATCTTGGATAGAATTTGCTTAATTGTCTTGTTTGTTGCTTCTGCTGCACCATTAGCCTTTGGTCTATAAGGAGAGGACCTATGACGATGGATGAGGTACTTTGAGAATAAATCCTTCACTGCTCCTTGAAACTGTACCCCATTGTCTGATATCACATTGTGCGGGACCCCGTATCTGCAGATGAGGTTCTTTTCAATAAATCTAGCCATTTGTCTTTGCACCAAGCTTGTTGAAGGATTTGACTTCGACCCATTTTGAAAAATAATCTACTGCTACCACAATGAAACAGTGACCGCTTGAAGCTGTTGGATGTATCTCTCCTATAATGTCGATACCCCAGGTGGCAAATGGCCAGGGTGAAGACATCGAATGCAATTCTTTGGGAGGCATGTGATTCAAGTTACCATACATCTGACATTGTTGGCACTTCTTTACAAACTCAATGCAATCTTTCTCCATGGTCAACCAGTAGTAACCTTATCGAATAACCTTCTTAACTAGAGCCAAACCACTCATGTGCGGACCGCAACTTCCTGCATGTATCTCTGACATGATGCGCACCACTTTAGGCTTTCTCAAACATCTCAAATGCACCCCATCAGGCCATCTTTGATATAACTTTCCATGGAATGTGATGTATTGTAATGACCACCGCCTTATGGCTCTTTTTTCTTTCTTTGTTGCCCCCGGCGGGTATTCTCTTTCCTCCAAAAATTACCTTATAGTATCATACCATGCATCATGGTCTGTATCAATTTCCATGATTGTTTCATATTCATAGCAAGGAGTTGATGAACTGGTCAAAATCAGAGGCTTAAGAAATAAGCTGACAGGATTTTCCCATACCGAAGCCAATGTGGCCAGGGCATCAGCCATCTGATTTTCTTCTCCCGATAGGTGTATAAATCTACACTCCTTAAAGTTCTTCTTCATCATGGTCAAGTAATGGTGGTATGGTTTTAATTTTTCTTCTTTCAACTCCCACTCTCCGTTTACTTGGGATACTATTAGTAATGAATCGCCAAAAACTTCCACCTTATCCACCTTCATAATCATTAGGGTTTCCAAACCAAAAATGCAAGCTTCGTATTCCACCATATTATTGGTTGCCCTAAATTTCAACTTTTTGGCTAAAGGGATAAGTTCCCCTTCGGGCGATTCTAGTATAACTCCCAAACCTACTCCTTTCCTGTTTACTGCTCCATCAAAATACATTTTCCACCCTTGTACTTCAATTGCTTCTAAATGTTCATCCGAAAATTCCAAGATTACCTTTTCGCTTTCTGGTAAAGGTTGTTGGGCCAGGAATTCTGCCACTGCCCTACCTTTGATTGTTTTCCTAGTTACATACTCAATCTCAAATTCTTCTAATATTATCAACCATCAACCATATTTCCCAATCAAAGAGGGTGTCTCCCTTAAGTACTTCATTGGATCCAACTTGGAAATTGCTTGCACACTATACGATTGAAAGTAATGCCATAATTTCTTAGAAGACAAAACCACGACTATACAGATATTTTCAATGATACTATTCTTAATTTCATAAGGTAGGAGCTTTCTACTCAAATAGTAAACTGCATGCTCAATCCCTAACTCATCTGCTTGGGCTAGCATGGCTCCTATCGACTCTTCTTCTACTGCTAGGTATAGTAATAGAGGTTTGCCGGGTTTAGGTTGTTTTAAAACAGGCGGATTCAACAAATACTCTTTTATTCGCTCAAAGGCCTTTTGACACTCTTCATTCTATATGACTGGCTAATTCTTTTTAAGCAATTTGAAGAAAGGCTCACAAATTGTTGTGAGTTTTGCTATGAATCTGCTAATGTATTGTAATTTACCAATAAATCCCCGAACCTCTCTCTCCGTCTTTGGGGCTGGCATATCCCTGATTGCTTTGACTTTATCATGATCAATCTCAATGCCATTCGGACCAATCACATGTCCCAATAATTTACCTGAGGTAACCCTAAACACACATTTTCCAGGTTCAATCTTAGCTTATATTTCAAAGCTCTATCAAAGAATAATTCCAAGTTTTGGAAGTGTTGTTCCCTCGTGTCCGATTTAACCATCATATCATCAACATATACTTCAACTTCTTTGTGCATCATGTCATGAAATAGTGTGGTGGCCATCCTCTGGTAGGTTGCTCCAGCATTCTTTAAGCCAAACGGAATCACCCTATAACAAAATATACCCCATGTGGTAATGAAGGCAGTTTTGGCTTTATCCTCTTGGGCCATTAACACTTGATTGTATCCGAAAAAATCCATCTACAAATGAGTGTAGCACACTAGAGGCTGCACTATCAATGAGAACATCTATATGAGGTAAAGGAAAATCATCCTTAGGGGAAGCCTTGTTCAAATCTCTATAGTCCACACAGACCCTTATTCTTCCATCTTTCTTTGGCACGGGTACTATATTGGCTAGCCAATCTGGGTCTTCTATCACCTCAAGGAACTTCACTTGTATTTGCTTAGTGACCTCTTCTTTAACCAATTCAGCCCACTCAGGTCTTAATCGCCTAAGCTTTTGTTTGACAGGTTTTATGTGAGTGTAAGTAGGAATACGATGCTCGGCTATGTCTCGATCTATTCCAGGCATATCCTCATAAGACCAAGCAAACACTTCTTCATATTTTTTGAATATTTTTTCAAATCTCTCTCTCTCATCATGAGTAAGGTCGGATGCTATGCTAATATTTTTAGGATTTTTGGTTGTTCCTAAATTTAATGATTGTGTGTTAACAGAATTAATATTAAAAGATGCTCATGTAACTGTTATTTGAATGTATGCAACCATTAGGAGAAACATCACACAAGTAAGCAAAATCAGACTTTATTGCATTCATTTTGGAAAAGAAAACATCATCATCCTCATACAAAGTAGACAAATTAAAATCAAAATCAAAATCATTGTTCTCAAAATCATAAGGCAGGATGTCTTCAAACTTCTCTTCAACTAGGGCAGCAATCTCCTCCGGAGTCTTCTCAGCTTTCAGGACAATTTCATTCTTCTCTTTTGGATTGGATTCTTTGTTGGCTCACAGGGTGAGCTCTTTCTTCACTTGGTCCACTAGTTCGACCACATCTGCAAAAATTTCAAAACCTGGGATCATCTTACCCATGAACATAATTGGCTCAGGCTTTCCTTGGAGTGGTCCCATATCTGGAGCTTTGACGAAGATCTCTTCAAGTGGTGGGAAGCTCATCTTCTCACTCTTCTTTGGTTGGACATCGTTGGCTTCATCATATCCCAACCCCTTCTTGGATGTTTGAGTCCTAAAGTCTGGCAGCTTTGTCAAACCGGCTTTACCCTTTCCAAGACCAGTTCCGGGAAGGTAGTTCATGTTCTTCATCATATTCAAGACTTTGGAGTCCACTACCTCATCATCAGAAATTGCAGCTACTTGAAAACCATTGAGAGGCCTCTCAATCATTAGAGCGTTAACAATCTCATTATCTTCAGCTTCGATGACCACAGTCTCATCTCCATTGGGAAAATTGATCTTTTGATGAAGGGTGGAAGGAACTCCACCAAGAGGATGAAACCATGGTCGCCCCAAGAGTAAGGCGAAGGTAACTGGTATGTCTAAAACAACAAACTCAACAATAGATTCAATTAGACCAACCTTGACAGCCGCTTTGAAAGTCCCTTCGGCATGCCTCTTAGTGTTGTCATAAGCCCGAATTGTTACTTCGATCGGGTTTAGATCCCTTGTTGACATGGCGAGCTTTGGCAATATCTTAAGTGGGCAGACATTTATGGTGAACACATCATCGACCATTACACATGGATTCCTCTTCCCTTTGACTTCTATTTTGATAAAGAGAGGGCGGATGTGGTCTCTCCCCTCCTCCGATAAGTCCGCATCTGAAAAAGAAACCGCTCCCATATTAACTTTGCTCTTTTCTTGAACCTCTTCACATTTCATTACCCCTCCAAATTTTATGAAGTTGATCAGCTCCTCCGGTGTTGTGGAGGTAGAAATTGGCATGCTAGCTAAGGCTTTGGCCATAGTTTCTCGGTGCTTTTTAGAAGTAGCTAATAAGTCCCAAATGCTAACACTTTCTTGGGTTCTTTTCAATTGCTTGAGCACAACATCATCTTCTTCTTCTTTATTTCCTACTTCAACTTCCTTTCCCTTATTAGTTTCTACCTCCTTAGGTGGTGGCCTTGCATAAGGCTTACCAGATCTAGTGTTCATTACTTCATCATCTTCGGGTTCGGACCAAGTCCACTCCACCTTCTTAGATACAATATCATCATCGCTATTGCTAGAATCCTAAAACCCATTGACAACACAAATTGTTACTTCTTCACCCATCATAGCTTGTTTAATTTTGACAAATGCCTCTTCTTCTTTGGTTGCTTCTCTGCCCACATCTTGAAAAGAAGACATGACAAAATCCTCATGCAAACCTCCTCCAATCATGAAGGTTGCAGGTGGTTGTACTCTATTGAACTTTGGTGATGGGTTGTCTTTGGTGTTTGGCTTGTTGGGCTCGGGTAGCTTCCCATTATCAATTAGATTTTGGATCTCATGTCTCAACCTCACACATCTATCCGTGTCATGCCCTTGCATTTGATGAAACTGACAAAACATTTTAGTGTCGAAATTAGGTGGGAGAGGGTTAGGCAAAGGACGAGGATTTAAGGGTTGTAGTAATCCCTTTCTTTGAAGTTTATTGAGAACCCAAGACATCGGCTTCCCTAATTCTGAAAATTCTCCTTGTTCATTGGTTAGTAGCATTAACACTGACAGCCTTTTGCATGCTTTGGCTACCAGACTGATAGTTCCCTTTCTCGTTCCTTCTTGTTGAAAAACGGTTCTTCTCCCTTTCCCATCCTTCAATTTGCAAACCAGCTTGGAGAAGGTCTTTGAAATCATGGATGAGTGTATGAGACATCCTGTGAGTGGGGATTTTTGCCCCCACTCCTGATAGAATGGTTCTTGCGTCTTCGGCACTGTTTAGGCTCGGGGCCTAAGAGAACACGAAACTAAGTCCGGAGAAAATGGAGTCGCCACCCGGACGGGCCAAGAAAAAGAAAGGGGTAGATGACTCGATTCCTAAGGAATCCCCAACCCCCTTAATAGTTTCGGAAAGTTGGGTACATGTGGGGAAGGTGAGAAATGGCCCAGCACCCCCACAAAGCCCGGTTTATTGGAATCGGCCTCCTTTACAGGTCTTAATATTATAAAATTCTTAAATATAACAACATTATCCATATTTATAGAAGTTTTATATCCTTCATTCCTAATTATTCACGGCATCTTTATTGAATAAGAAAAGGAAACCAAAACCTAATTGTATTAGGTTTCAGAAAATTTGCGTTGGAAAAATTTCGCTGGCAAAAAAAATCTGTTGCGGAAAAACTGCGCTGGCAAAAAAATTTGCCGCAGCTGGCTGCGGCAGCGCACACGGAATGGGCCGTAGGCCATTTTGCCAGCAGAAAATTCCTACGGGCGAAATGCCCACGGGCCCGCGCTGACTTTCGACAACAAATTTTCCATCGCCGATTTTTTTTGTTATATTTTTTTATTTATTTTGAATTTTTATTCATTTTACCATTTTTACTAAAATAAATATTAAAATTAATTATGATTCCATAAAAATTATTTTGGACTAACTAAAATATATTAGACAACACAAAAATTATTATGGACTAATTAAAATATATTGGACCGGACCGGGTCAAAAATTAAGGGTCTACAGTTTGCCCCCTGCTTGAATGATCTGAAACTTAAGTGAAAGAGAGTGAAAAGCAATAAGACTTAATTTTTGAGATGGCGATTTAAATTTGTTTTGGGTACTTGTACCCGAGATTGATTTAATTTGGGTACTTGGACCCGAGATTGGGTACTTGGACCCGAGATTGAATTTGATTTGGGTACTTGGACCCGAGATTGATTTGATTTGGGTACTTGGACCCGAGATTGAGTACTTGGACCCCAGATTGGGTACTTGGACCCGAGATTGAATTGATTTTGGGTACTTGGACCCAGGATTGGGTTGAATTCGATTTGGGTACTTAGACCCAAGATTGGATGGAATTTGGGTACTTGGACCCAGGATTGGGTACTTGGACCCGAGATTGATTTGATTTGGATACTTGGACCCGAGATTAGATTTGATTTGGGTACTTGGACCCGAGATTGAATTGATTTGGGTACTTGGACCCGAGATTGGGTGCTTGGACCCGAGATTGGGTGCTTGGACCCAAGATTGGACTGAATTTGATTTGGGTACTTGGACCTAAGATTGGATGGAATTTAGGTACTTGGACCCAGGATTGGGTACTTGGACCCGAGATTGATTTGATTTGGGTACTTGGACCCGAGATTACATTTGATTTGGGTACTTGGACCCGAGCTTGAATTGATTTGGGTACTTGGACCTAAGATTGGGTGCTTGGACCCGAGATTGGGTACTTGGATCCAAGATTGGATTGAATTCGATTTGGGTACTTGGACCCAAGATTGGATGGAATTTGGGTACTTGGACCCAGGATTGGGTACTTGGACCCAAGATTGATTTGATTTGGGTACTTGGACCCGAGATTAGATTTGATTTGGGTACTTGGACCCAAAATTGGGAACTTGGACCCAAGACTGAATTGAATTTCGGTGCTTGGACCCAATATTGAATTGGAATTGGGTACTTGGACCCGATATTGAATTGAATTTGGGTGCTTGGACCCGAGATTGAGTTTGACTAACCTTTTATCATTTGAGAAATCTGACTGCTCCGGTTATTCTATGCATTATGGTTTTTCACCCTTAAAATGGATCTTCATCCTTTAAGATCGGGTCTTCATCCTTGAAAATGAATCTTCAACTTTTGACATCGGGTCTTTACCCTTGAAAAATGGATCTTCATCCTTTGAGATCGGTTCTTCACCCTTGCAAATGGATCTTCATCCTTGGAGATCAGGTCTTCACCCTTGAAAATATGGATCTTCATCCTTTGAGATCGGGTCTTCACCCTTGTAAGTGGATCTTCATCCTTTGAGATTGGGTCTTCACCCTTGTAAGTGGATCTTCATCCTTTGAGATCTTGTCTTCACCCTGGCTTCAGCTCTTTTAGCTGGATTGATCTTTTGTCTTTTGCCTCTTCATTCTCTTGAGAATTCTAATTTTTTTATTCCATTCTTCTTTGTTCTTCCTTTGCACTTTTGCAAAAAATTCAGCACTTTTAGCTAGCCTTCATATCCTCTCCTTTTCCCCCTACGTGGAGAGATATTTGCAAGTGAGTTTGAAAATGTTTTATATATAAACTCAAAAAATTGAAAAGGAGAAACTTTACCCCCTGTGTGGGCTCAAACCCATGATTTTTCTATGTGGACTCTGATTGATGTTGTTGTTGTCTAGTTCTTTGCACAAGCATGTATTTCTTCTCTTTGCAAGATTACTGGAGCTTTCTCAAGCAATGGGCTTTCTATGCCCCCCCTGATTTGATTTTGATTCTTTACTTTGCAGGGTGTTTGCTATTCATTTTGCCAAAGAATAGACAAGAAAGTGTGATTTGTTATACTCATGTATGCATGATATGCATGAATGATACTAACAATAGTTTTATTGACTCACAGATCAAGGTGATCGGTAGAAATGTTCTCATGGGTTCTGTTTTGATGCTTGCTCAAATCTTGCATTGGAATGTCAAAAGCTTTTGCATTTGTGGCTTTTATCTGCATGATGTTGAAAACATGAGTGGTGGAGATCCCAAGTAACAGAGTCAGGGATTCATCTATTTCAAACTATGTCTCAGCATGGCAGTTGGTAGTTTCTTCATAACTTTGCCAATAATAATTTCCTTTGCCCATTGTGTCCTTTGGAGGTTCAACATACTTCCCTTAACTTGAAGGCTTTGTATGACAAAACATTTTTTGAAATTTTTGAATTTTCATTTTGAAATCAAATGTTGGCTTTGCCAAATCAATGTCAATGTACCTCAAGACTTGAATTTCCAAATTAACATATCTATAACATGACAACCCTAGTTACCGTACTAAACTCAGGAATCATTTCTATTTAAGCAAGAATTGTTGCACTTCAGATAGGCACATACACATTACTTGGCCAAAGGTCTCATTTGAGTTTAAATATTGTCTATCTCATATGCATGTTTATCCAAACTATCTCCACTAATAGACTCTATCTACCAAGAGAGTTCAACAGGTCTTTGATAGGCTTGAAATGGGGTCTATAAGGGACAATGGATTTAAATGAAGGTTATTTTGAGATTGGAGCTGATGTGACACAATGGACAAACCCTCACACTATAAATTTCTTGTTTGAATTTTAGGCAGCTTGGAGACAATCTTGCTAGACTCCAAATTCCTTCTATCTTCTTGGCATTAATATAGACCTCGATTGGAACAGTCTTTGCCCTTACAAAAAGTTTAAGACCCAAATTCATTTCTTTTCTTCTTCTCCCTTTTCTTTATTTTTATTTTTCTTACTCTTCCCTTTCTTTGAGCATTTTATCATTTTGTCCTTCTTCCTTATAGGATTGTCAAGTACAGAACTTTCAGTACAGGATGGTCTTTTCCTTTTTCTTTGATTTTGATCGAATCTTTAATTGGGCTGGACCAATATAAGTCAATCCGTCCTTATAAACCAAATGGAAGCCTTTTGTTGTCTTAGGTAAAAGAGAACTCAGTTGGCTTTTTGAACCTCCTTTTTAGGTTTTCTTTTCTTTTTTCTTTTCGTTTTTCTCCTTTTCTTCTTCTTTTCTTCTTCTTTTTCTTTTTTTTTCTCTTTTTTTTCTTTTCTTTTCTTCCTTTTCTTTTTTTTGTTTTGTTTTTTTTTTTGGTTCTAACTCGAAAAAAGTTGTCTTATTTGCACTAACTTGGGCTACCAATAATGGATGAGTGGAGTAACATAAATCTTCTTTAATAGGGATAAATCATTTGTTACTCTGATGTTGATGTTGATATATTGGAGATATTAGGAAAACTTCATCTACCCTTATGGTCTTGAAAACTTCAATTATCTTTATGGTCTTGAGAACTTCAACTATCTTCATGATCTTGACTATTCATTGCTTTCTTTGATCTTCTTACCTCTTCATATCAGTGATCATAAGATTTGTCAAGAGTATCACAACAGCTCAAGGTAGGTTATTGAGGTTTGTAAGCCAATGAAAAGAAAGCTAAAATTTTATGAAGGCTCAAAGGGACAACTAGGGATTGATATTTAATTGGGTGGATACTAGTTGTTGGCTAACCAAACAATGCCTAGATCATTTCTCTCTTAAATAAGCAGAGTTCAATTTTGCCTCGAAAGTTTGTCAAAGCATATTCTAAGACTGACTAGGACCTAGACAAAGGTAATTGTGCAGGAGCCCTCTCTAAGTAAGCATACACAACTCAATGCTATAGAGTAATTCCCTCACCTAGTAAAGTCATTCAAGTCATGATGCCTAGACACATTAATTTATAAACATCAAGCTAAATTCCTCATTGGTTGAGCATCAAAATGAACAAAGACCAACAAAATTTTGATGAAAGTAATTTATTCAAACAAACTTGGAAAACATAATTTTTCAAATTTAGATATTAAAGAAAGTAAAATTGAAAAGCAACATTCAAGGTAAGGAAAGTTTGTTGAGTTTAAGCTTCTCTTCCTTTCACATCTTTAATATTTCCATCTCGAAAATATGATAAAACAAAATCTTCTTCCAATCCTTTTCCCACCATGAAGGTTACCGGTGGAGGTACTCTGTTGAACCTTGGAAATGGATTATCTTTGGTGTTGGGCATATCCGGCTCGGGCAACTTGCCATTCTCAATTAAATTCTAGATCTCATGCCTCAACTTCATACAATTGTCCATTTCGTGTCCAGGCCTTTGATGGAATTGGCAAAATGCATTAGTATCAAAGTTAGGTGCAAGAGGATTAGGCAAAGGATGAGGAGTCAAGGGTTGTAATAATCCCCTCTTTTGTAGCTTATTGAGAACCCAAGACAGTGGCTTCCCTAATTCTGAAAACTGCCTCATTCCTCCTTACCTAGTGGCATTAACATCAACTTCTTTTTGTGTGCTTTGATTGCCCGACTGGTAGTTCCCTTTCTCATCCCTTTTTATTGAAAAGCGATTCTTCTCTCTTTCCCATTCTTCAATTTGTAGACCATCTTGGAGAAGATCTTTGAAATCTCTTATAAGGGTGTGAGACATCCTTTCACAGAGATTGGGCAAAATGCCTCTCACGATCATCCTTATTTGATCGGATTCGTTGGGCCTTTTCTTGATCAAAGCGGCCTTATTTCTCCATCGTTTCACATAGTCCACAAAATTCTCATTTGGCCTTTGCCTTATGGACTCCACTTCCATTAAGGTAACTTCTAACTCAACATTATATCCATATTGTTGGATGAAGGATTTGTAAAGTAGATCCCAACTCTTTTGTGTTCCATCATCCAAGGTATTGAACCAGTTTTGGACAACAGGGTCCAATGAGAGCATAAAGTACCTTAGGGTTTGAGCCTTAGTAGCTCGGGCAGACTGCATGGCAGTGATGTACTGCTTCACATGGAGTGAGGATTTTCGATGCCATTGTACTTTGCAAAAGATGGCATCTTGAACTTATAAGGGACCTCTTAATCTAGCTCAAACAGTTTATCGATCTCAAACATCTCTTCGGTTTTCAGTTTCTTCTCAAATTTCTTTTCTAAATCCGCAATCATCTTTTCAACATCGAATGTCTCGGTCTTTTCAATAGTTGCTCTCTCACCAACCTTTTGTTCTTTCTTCTTCTCTTGAACATCTTGGTAGTATTGAGCCCAATCATCATCATCATCAATGATCACCTTTTCATCATCAAAAACCACTTCACTAACTTTGGTCTTCCCTTTGTCCTTTGTTTTCTTAGTGCTAGCAGATGCCTTGGCATGGTTCTCTAAGATTGCAGTCAACTGGTTCTTCATGGTCTCAGCTAGGGCCTCTTTGATTTCTTCCATCTTGGCATTGAGGGCCTCATCCACCATCCTTTGAATTTGTTCGGGTTCCATTGTTTTAGGTGAGCAAGTGATTGAGTCGTTGCTAGATACTTCATCTTCGGCATAGGTCGGATTGTTGTAAGCTTTAGAACTATCGTAATCCAGGGCTGTGAGCCAGAGAGGATCAATGATATGAGATGCAAATGTATGCATGTGTGCATGTATGCACAAACAATCAACAAATAAGGATAAATAGGATGTTCCTTCCAACCTTATAACATCCACACATGAATGGCGAGTCCCTTTTCCTAGGTATATGGTCAACAAAATACCAACATGGGGTATCTTGCTTTTGAATAATTCCCTCGGACGTTTCAACCAATAGTTATATTTTCAAAAATGGAAATCCATCCATGATAATTCCCATTAATGAGGTTTTAATCCATTCAATTCAACTATAGTAGCTTTTATGCTATATCGGATTAAAACAAAATTAAGAGGTTTATTATAAATAGATTTCTCACTTGAAAAAGGTAACTAATGTTTCATGCCAAAAACAAGCCCATGGTTAATTTATTCTTAGTGTAAACTAGGCCCATAATTGATTTTTGGTATTTCATAATTGACCTAAATATTTTTTGCAAGCTCTTTGTAAAAAATGATTGGATGAAAATAATTTTGTTTCTAAGCCCATTGTAAAAGATTTTAGAAAGATGGATTTTGGGCTTAGTATTTGGGCCATGAGCAAAAGAATTTTTGATTTGTTTTTTAGAAAAGTCTTATGTCCAAAGACCATCTTGAAAAATTTTGAAAATAGCTTTGGTCTTTTAGATTTTCTAAAGAAAAATTTATTTTGAGCTTAAAATGTACTTAGGTCATATTAGAAAAAGAACAAACCAAATAAGCCATGATTTAAGCCAAGCCAAATGAACCATAGTCAAACAACATGCATTTGGGGTAAAACCTAAGGAAAGTAACTAGGCCAATTACATAAGCTTTAGTCTTTGGGTAAAAAGGCTTAGGTTCCCATAGCAAGTATATACCGAATGTTATGAGGCTATGAGCGGTTATGCCATGCTCGATCTCCATACCTTGAGTGAAAGTATGGTATCCCTTACATAACACAACACGGGTAACACGGGGGTCCTAACTCACGCACACGATGCAATCTAAGATGATGCAATGGATAATATCATTATAAGAAAGAATAGAATAATATAAAGACCAATGGAATCAACTTCTCTTATCCACAGTGGAGTCTTCACTATGAGCGGGGATTTTTTCCCCCACTCCCGGTGGAATGGTTCTTGCGACTTCGGCACTGTTTAGGCTCGGGCCCTTAGAGAACACGGACCTAAGTCTGGAGAAAATGGAGTTGCCACCCGGACGGGCTGGGAAAAAGAAAGGGGTGGATGACTCAATTCCTAAGGAATCCCCAACCCCCTTAATGGGTTCAAAAAGTTGGGTACTTATGGAGAAGGTGAGAAATGGCCCAACACCCCCCACAACGCCCAATTTATTAGAACCGGCCTCCTTTACAGGTCTTAATATTAATTATAAAATTCTTAAATTTAACAACATTATCCATATTTATAGAAGTTTTATATCCTTCATTCCTAATTATTCATGGCATCTTTATTGAATAAGAAAAGGAAACCAAAACCTAATTGTATTAGGTTTCGAAAAATTTTCGTCGAAAAAATTTCGCTGGAAAAAAAACTGCTGCGGAAAAACTGCGCTGGCAAAAAAATCTACCCCAGCTGGCTGCGGCAGCGCACGCAGAACGGGTCCGTAGGCCATTTTGCCCTCAGGAAATTCCTACAGGCGAAATGCCCACGGGCCCGCGCTGACTTTCGGCGATGATTTTTTCGTCGATGATTTTTCCTTCGCCGATTTTTTTGTTATTTTTTATTTTTTATTTTTTTGAATTTTTATTCATTTTACCATTTTTTACTAAAATAAATATTAAAATTAATTAAGCTACAATAAAAATTATTTTGGACTAACTAAAATATATTGGACAACAAAAAATTTATTTTGGACTAATTAAAATATATTGGACCAGACCGGGTCAAAAATTAAGGGTCTACACATCCTTTCATGCAGACTAGGGAGCACCCCTCTCACAATGATCCTTTTTTGATCGGATTCATCGGGTCTCTTCTTGAGTAAAGCGAACTTGTTTCTCCATCACTTCACATAATCCATAAAATTCTCATTCGACCTTTGCCTAATGGACTCTACTTCCATCAAGGTAACTTCCATCTCGACATTATATCCATATTGTTGGATGAAGGCTTTGTAAAGAAGATCCAAACTCTTTTGTGTTCCATCATCTAAGGTATTGAACCAATTTTGGATAACAGGGTCCAATGAGAGCATAAAGTACCTTAGGGTTTGAGCCTTAATAGCTCGGGCAGACTGCATGGCAGTGATATATTGCTTCACATGGAGGTGAGGATTTCTGGTTCCATCAAACTTTGCGAAAGATGGCATCTTGAACTTGTACAGGACTTCTTCATCAAGCTCAAATAATTTGTCAACTTCGGACATTTCCTCGGTTTTCAGCTTCTTCTCAAATTTCTTTTCCAAATCAGTAATCATCTTTTCAACATCAGAAATATCAGTCTTCTCCATAATTGATCTTTCAACAATCTTCGGTTCCTTTTTCTTCTCTTGAGCATCTTAGTAGTATTGAGCCCAATCGTCATCATTATTAATGACCACTTTTTCATCATCAAAAACCACTTCACCAACTTTGGTCTTCCCTTTGTCCTTTGGCTTCTTAGTGCTAGCAGATGCCTCGGCATGATTATCTAAGATTGCAGTCAATTGGTTCTTCAAGGTGTGAGCAGGGATTTTCGCCCCCACTTTCGGTGGAATGGTTCTTGTGACTTCGGCACTGTTTAGGCTAGGGGCCTTAGAGAGCACGGACCTAAGTCCAAAGAAAATGGAGTCTCCACCCGAACGGGCCGAGAAAAAGAAAGGGGTTGATGACTCGATTCCTAAGGAATTCCCAACCCCTTAATGGGTTCAAAAAGTTGGGTACGTGTGGGGAAGGTGAAAAATGGCCCAGCACCCCCACAACGCCCAGTTCATTGGAACTGACCTCCTTTGCAGGTCTTAATATTAAAAAATTCTTAAATATAACAACATTATCCATATTACACACAATAATTAAAATAAAGCATCGATATATTAAAAATCAAAACAATGTCCAAACAAAGCAAATAAATGGACACCCATTCAAAGATGGAAACATGCCCTTACATCCATGCCTAAATAGGACACCCACCGAAAGATAGAAACATGCCCTTTACATTGGTTCTAAAATAGAAAAGCAATTTAAATTACATGATATTTAACCAATGAGGCATCCACCAAGTAGAAACATACCTCTTCCAACATTTGGAAATCTAAATAAATTGATAAAAGTAAATAACCATTCATCATAAATAAATCATTCATCAAAGGTATTAAACATCAATAGAAAGTAAACATCTATCCATGATAAATTAAATAAACCAAGCGTTGAACTTAAATAAATTAAAGTATATAAAATAAATCAAAGCATAATCAAATATAGAATTGAATAAGGCAAATAAAAATCTAAATTATGGCTACTGTTTCCATTTAGGGTTCTTTATTTCATGTGTTTAAGGTTTTGAAATTTGTGGAATTAGGCTACTGTGAGTTTTTAAAGGAATTAAAATAGATTAAGGTTTTATGTTTTAAAAGGTTGATAAAATTCTTTGATTCACCAAATTAGGGTTTGAGATGTATAATCATGAAATTAGGTTTTGGACACTTTAAAATATTTAGATTTGTAATTTATGGTTAATGAATTGTTGTTTTGGCTCACCATATTGAATTTTAAGCTTACTGTGTAAAAATTATATTTATATGGTTTTAAAGTTTTAAAGAATTAGGGTTTATAAAACTTTAGGGTTTAGGTTTTAAGGGAGTTAGGGTCCACTATTTTGAGTTTTGGAGTTGAATTAGGATTTTAGGATTTTTGACTTAGGGTTTCAGACAATGAATTATATTTTAGAATTTGGAAAAATAATTGATAATTTTATAAAGTTTTATGAAAATAAACAAAACGATTTAAAGTTTATAGAAGCAAAAAAGATGTTTTTAGGGCTTTTGGAAAGAAACAGAACTCAATTTAGGATTTTGAAAACTTGGAAAGCAAATTAGGGTTTTGGGGTTTTGAAGAAACAAAACTAACAACTTTAAGCTTTTTGGAAAACAAAGCAACGAATTAAGGTTTTTAGACTTTAAAAAAGGTGAATTAGGGTTCTTAGGTTTTTGAATTAAAAGAAACAATTAGATGATTAAGCTAATGTGAAGAATAGAATTTAAACAATTGATGCATACCTCCATTTGTTGGTTCCACAAAAAATTTCTTCTTGGATGAACAAAACCAAAGACAAGCTTTGCTGCCTTTGAATTGCATGAATTGTTTGTTTCTCTCAAAAAAGAAATCAGGTTGATTCACTGCCTTTCCTACTTAGTTTCGGATCCAATTTTTGATCAATTTGTCCTTCCATTTCTTCCTCTGATTTTTGTGTTGTTTTAGTCCTTATTTATAGAAGAATTCTATGGTTAATTCTAATTATTCATGGAACATAACATTCATTAAGAAAAGAAAACCGAAACCTAATTGTATTAGGTTTCAAAAAATTTGCGTCGGAAAAATTTCCCTAGCAAAAAAAAACTGTTGCGGAAAAAATGCGCTGGCGAAAAAAATTGCCCTAGTTGGCTGCGGCAGGGGTGAGGACAGGCCTGCTAGCCATTTCGTCCGCAAGAAACTCCTACGGGCAAAATGGCCCGCGGCCATTCGTCCCGCGCGCTGGTTTTCGGCGACGAAAAAATCATCGCTGATTTTTTATTTTTATTTTTTCATTTTGATTTGTTTATTTGTATTTTTTATTAATAAAAATTAGATACTAAAGCAAAAATTATTTAATTAAGATAACAAAAATTATTTTGGACTAATTAAAATATATTGGACAACACAAAAATTATTTTGGACTAAATAAAATATATTGGACCGGACTGGGTAAAAAATTAAGGGTCTACACCCGTGTTCTCTAAGGCCCCGAGCCTAAATAGTGCCAAAGTCACAAGAACCATTCCACCGGTAGTGGGGGCAATAATCCATGCTCACAACAAATAAAAAGATAGATTAATGATTAAAATAAAACTAAAATTACACATTTTACATATAAAATCTCTAGAAAAAATCAGTTAGAGTTTTGTCGTATTTTGGACAATCCCAAAATTTCAATTTACATAACCTGCAATGCAATGCACTCCCAATTATCCTTTTAATACATCCATTTCTCCAAAATGGCCTAATAGCCCAAATCAACCAATATTTAAAAAAACATTCAAACATTTTTAGATATTTACATATACATATATCCCATTTTTAACTTCCAACACTTAATCTAAAAGAAGAATGTTTATAATTTATATTATGACCACATTTATAGATATAATGTACATACTTTACAAAATTTCAAAAATAGAGTTTAAAATATTTTTGTGAGATGCAATGGCTCTAGTCTGTAACAGTGGAGCAATCTCCAAAATGACCACTACATCCTTGACCTAGTGTGGTCTAGCACTATCTGACATCTCTGGATCAACCATGTCAACTGTGCGATAAATTCAACCGCGCTAAGTATATTACTCAGTAGTACATAATTTGGTATAAATGACTAGAAAATAATGTCATATAGGTGATATCATAACATACATTATGTCTCAATGGTAAGTAATATATATACTTACAATTTAGTAACATATCAATCATCCATACACATGCAATGGGCCCATATAACCCTACATGTTGTTCTAATTCTAGAACTATTGTCTTGGGCTATCTCATTCATTCATGACACCATTGTGTCTCGTCCGAAGGTGTCATGCTATCAGTGACACCAGTGTGTCTCGCCCGAAGGAATCATGTTATCAGTGACACCAGTGGGTCACGCCTGAAGGCGTTATACTATCCAATAATAATATTTTGGAATCATAATGTACATAATTAACATATAATCATATTTCATTATTTACTACTCATAATCAACCTCATTTCCTCATACATTACAAAAGTATCTTATTTTACATCCAAATGCAAATTTGCACTTTTCTCATTTTTCACATATCATCACTTTTATTCATTTTTAAAGTTTATATCTTACAACATTAATTTAAAATAAGTATTATTACTTCAAACAATGCCACACATACATACACATTATCAATCAAATGTCATAACACATTTTTCAAATTCAATGTGTTATGACTAAAAATAATGCAATCAATATTATTTAGTGCCAAAATAATGTACGTACCTCTTTAATGCACAAAAGTGAGCCAAAGCTCCACTTCACTTCAAAATTCCTTATCGCCCTTCACTACTAGGTTGGTGCAATCACCTTCTACTCAACACCTAATCAAAATATGAATGTATACCATACATTAGAATCACATTTTAAGGTGTTTACAATATAAAAAAAATTAAAATACATTCCACTATTTCTCCCTTTTCTTATCTCTATGCACTTTAGCATTAAAAATATAATTTGATCAATTTCAAATTGAGTTTTAAGCTCAAATATGTCTATAACATCATATTTTAGGATACTTTAAGTAATAAAACTCAATTTAGAAACCTTCCTTCCAAAACCCTAAAATGTGCTTTCACTCACTTTCATTCTTGTTCTGCATTCCAACCATTTCAAAATATCAACTTGAGTCCATTTCCATCATTTAAATTGCTTAGTAACTCAATTTAAATAATGAAACCAAATAAACATGCATACTTTAACCAACTTCTTCCAAAACCCTAAAATCACATACTACTTCTACCAGACTCCATCTAATCATAATCAAATCCATCATTTAACAATAGAATCCTTGTTTAAGCATCAAAACAACATCTTTTATACCCATTTGAACAATTAAAATACATAATTACAAAATCCCAAATCACATATAACCCTAAATCACCTTCTTCATCCCAACTTTAACTTTGCCCAAGCTAATCGACTATCCAACCAAAGAATCATTGTTCACTCATCAAATAAACATCATTCCTACCTATTCAAGCAATTAAATCATGCTTATACAAAAACCCAAAAAGCATATATTTATAACTTCAAAGTTACTTGAAAATTCAAGTAAGAAACTTACTAATTTATGAAGAAATCACCAAAACTCCACTTGTTTCCTTGAAATCTCTTAGAAATTTGGTGTTAGTGAAGATGAGATCTCCCTCCCTTTCTCATCCATGGTGGCCAAATCTTGAAGGAAGAAGAAGAAGGTGAATAGTGTTCATTTCTTTCTTATTTCTTTCTAACCACTTATATATATAAATAATATTTTATTATTTTAATTAATTAATTATTTTAAAAATACCAATATCCCTCTTCCACTTAAAAAGATTTTCATTTTAAATTTTATTAATTTTTAAAATTTACAAGATATATTTGATAAATTGCCCTTCTTTTACTATTCACATTTTTGTCTTTATTCTATCTTATGATTAAAGTTTACATGTTATGTATATTTCTTTATATTTCACATATACCTTTGTTAATTTCTCAATTCTATCTCAACATTTCTCCCTTAAATTATTTATTTTAATTAATTTAAATTAATTTTACCCCTAAAATAGATGTTACAATTCTCTCCTCCTAAAGAAAATTTTATCCTTGAAATTAAGCTGAGGATAGTAGCTCTGCATCGTCTGCTCGCTCTCCCATATCGCCTCCTCAGTGAAATGGTTCCTCCATAGAACTTTAACAAATTGCACCTTCTTGTTTATGAACTCCTTCACCTCTCATGCCAAAATTGCTACCAGTTCTTCTTCGTAAGTCAAATCCGGACTCACCTCAATAGACTATACTGTCAAAACATGAGCTGGGTCTAATCAGTATCTCCGAAGCATAGAGACATGGATTCTGTATCTAGTCTAACTCAGGTGGTAGAGCTAATTTGTAAGCCACTAGTCCAACTCTTTTCAGTACCTCATAAGGTCTTATAAAGTGAGGACTCAACTTTGCTTTTCGACCAAACCTCAGGATCATTCTCCATGGAGACACCTTTAGGAACACCTTATCCCCAACACTAAACTCTATATCTTTTCTCTTCAAATATAAATAGGATTTTTATCAGTATGAAGCTGCTTTCAAATGACCCCGAATTACCTTCACTTTCTCTTCTAGTTCCTTGATTAATTCGGGACCTACCAGTTTACCTTCTCTAATCTCATCCCAACATAATAGTGTCCTGTACTTTCTGCCATACAGAGCCTCATATGGTTCCATCCCAATACTGGACTGATGACTGTTGTTGTAAGCGGACTCTATTAGTGGCAAAAATCTATCCCAGCTCTCAGTAAAATCAATGATACAACTCCTCAACATTTCCTTTAGAACCTATATCACTCTCTTTGACTGTCCATCTGTCTGTGGATGGAAAGCAGTACTAAAGTATAATCAAGAACCCAACGCACCCTGTAACCTCCTCTAAAATCTCGATATAAAATGGGGATCTCGGTCTAACACCAATGAAACTAGTACCCCATGCAATCTCATTATCTCACTGATATACAGCTCAACCAACCTATCAAGTGAGTAGTCCATTCTAATGGGAAGAAAATGAGCTGTCTTCGTCATCCAATCAACTATCACCTATATTACATCATTCTTACTCTGGGTCAAAGGTAGTCCAGTCACAAAATCCATGGTCATTCGCTCCCATTTCCACTCAGGTACTGATAATGCCTGAAGCAACCTTGAAGGAACTTAGTGCTTAGCCTTCATTCTCTGGCAAGTGAGACATCTGGATACAAATTCTGCTATGTCCCTCTATATACCTTACCACCAATAGTGCTGCTTTAAGTTTTGATACGTCTTGGTACTTCCAGGGTGCATAGCATAGAATGATTAATGTGCTTTCTCTAAAATTTTCTTCTTCTACTCCACATCATCAGGAATACACAATCTATCCCAGTACCATAAACTGCCATCATCTCTCATATGAAAGTCTTTGCTCTCCCCCTTTTGGTAATCCTTCACAATCTTTTGGATTTTCTCATCTGCCTATTATGCTTCCATAATATAATCTAGCAACACTGTCCTCAACTACAACTGAGCCATTAGTGCACCATCATCATATAACTCAAATCTAGCATACAATGCTCTCAATTGAAAAAGTAATGAGAGCGAATAGGCAGTGAACCTTGCAATGGACTTTCAACTTAAAGCATCCGCAATCACATTCCCCTTGCCAGGATGATAATCAATCATGAAGTCATAGTCTTTTATAAACTCCAACCATTGCCTCTGTCTTAAATTCAATTCTTTTTGGACGCCCAAATATTTCAAACTCTTATGATCAGTGTAGATGAAACATTTCTCCCCATATAAGTAGTGTCGCCAGATCTTTAGCGGAAAAACAATGGCTGCTCACTCTAAATACGAGTTGGGTAATTCAACTCACGAGGCTTCAACTGTCGGGATGCATAAGTAATGACTCTACCCTCTTGCATTAGAACACAACCTAAACCATTATGTGAAGCATCATTGTAAATCACATATGGTTTACCTTTCATAGGTAGAGTAAGAACCGGAGCTTAAGTCAATAAATGTAACACCCCTACACCCAATGTACATACACCACATATGCACACTATATGTGATATACGTATAGAGGATATAAGAATGTCACAGTCCATTTTCATCAAACAAATCTTTTGACTTTAACATCAAAACATTATCAATCAATCTTAGTAACTTTAAAACATTTAACTTATATTATAGAAAATAATAGATGAAACATCCCTTGTTAAAATACATATACATATATCTTCATTACCCCAAAAGTTTATCCAAAATATTTATTTAATAAGTAGCAAAAAAAATGTAGCGTAATATACATATGTATACATCAAAATAAATATTTACAAAAATATAGAGTTTATACATGCTGGTAGTTTGCCTCTGATCTAGAAGTCCAAAATCAACACTTCACAAGGGATCACAAGCCTAGACTCGACTCGGTCTTGCTGAACTCTCTGGCTCAACCGGATCTACGCTATCACCTGTGCGATAAATCACAATCGCGCTAAGCCAAAGGCTTAGTGGTACAAAGCTTGATAACAATATGATTCAAATGTAATGACAATATCAAACTTTCAAGAATTAGAAGTAATATACAATGATTTTGTATTTCATAACATTAAATCTCATTACTTCATTCAATTTTTCCATCATTCATAATTCACATTAAAGCAAAGACAAGCATGGGCCCAAAAGAAACTAATATGCCATTCAAATTCCAAAGTTACTGTTTTGGTCCAATAATCACATTTATCTAGCCCGAAGGCAAATCATTATCACAATGTGGACTACCTCATATGTATCATCCCAACTACAACCTAGCTTCAAGGGGAGCACAGCATCACCCAACTAGGCTTCAAGGACCAAACCCAACCCAGCTTCAAGGGATTGTTACTTTTTAGGCATGCCACCAACAACAAAACTCTGAAAATTAAATAACATACTAGGCACACAATTCTTTCTTTCTTTCATTTTCAAATCCTTTCCCATTTTCTCATTTTCATCATAAGCACAATGCCTCAAATATCCCATTTATATCAATATAGCCATCACCAATGGCTTTACATATCATCATCAAGGTATACATAATGAATTATATTATTCATACATTTTGAATCCTCAACATATATTGTAAATAGTTCACATAATGCAAATCATAACACCATTCTCATACATCAACAATATAATAGGTAACTTAACACATTTTCCAACCAAATGTGTTAAGTCCCAAAGTCATGTGAATGTATGCAATCATGTAAGGTTTGTACTTACCTCTAAAAGCATCAAACACCAATTCCAAACTCCTCTTCCAAGATATCTCTCAATCCTTGGATTAGGTAACTCAATTCTCTTCAAAACCTAATTCAAAGGTGATTATACATACTCACTTAGTGATACAAATAAGAAAATAAGAATAAGAACTATCTAGGGCAAACTCTACACTTGACACGCTCAACAGCACGGGCGTGTCCTTGATCGTGCCCTAAACCCACAACACAGAAGCTTTGACACACTCAGTGACATGGGTGTGTCACTGCATGTGTCAATCCTCCTCCAACACAGAAGCTATGACACACTCAGCGACATGGGTGTGTCAATCATCCTCCAACACAGTAGCTATGACACGCTAAGTGACATGGACATGTCACTAGAAGTGTCAATACTACTCCAACACAGAAGCTGTGACACGCTCAGTGACATGGGCATGTCACTGCTCATGTCACCCATACTGAAAATAGAACCAATGACATGCCCAAAGACATGGCCTTGTTACTGGGCGTGTCAAGACAAAAACCTAAAATCGACACCAAAAACACCGCATCCAACAAACATCTTTCTTTTTCCCTTTTCCACTCCAAACAAACTTAACCAAAACCATCAATATACCATAATAAACCTGTATAATATCAAAACAACTCAAGTACATGTATCAGAGCACAATCACAACCATATTTCACAACTCAAAGTCACATCACCCATAACTCTTGTTTTCTTCACCAAACTTAACCCTTTTTCTCAATCCAACCCCAAAATCAACGTCAATTAAACAAAACAACCTCAAAAGCACCAAAATCACCCATACACACAACTACACCAACCATCCACCATACTCATAAACACAAACTCAAAAGAAAACAAAGAAACAAGTTGGAAACTTACCAAATATGAAGAAAAATCCTTAAAACTCCAACTTGATCTCTTGAAATCCTTCAATTGTTTGAATTAGGAAGCAACAAAACCTCTCTTTCCTTTTGCTAATGGTGGTGGCCGACTATCAAAGAGAAGAAAGAAGAAGATGAAGATGAGCTTACCAACTCCACTTCACTTTTAGCCATATAAATCCCCTCTTTAATCTCAACCAAGTAAAATATATATTATAATAATATAATCTCAAAATATCAACCTCCACCATCACTCAATTTCTATTTTAAATAATTAAATAAATCATTTGACCAACTCAACTTGTTGACTTTTATATGTTGTATATATCTTCATATATACAATGTATACACACTTCCCTTTTCCTTTCTTTTCACTTAATCATATAAATACTCTAATCATTTAATTCAATTTCAATAATTTGCATTTCCAAAATTTTAAGGGTATCATTTGGGATATTACAATTCTCCCCCTCTACAAATAAATTTTGTCCTCGAAATTACCTGCACTCAAGTCTGGAACAATTGGGGATACTGATCTCTCATCGCTTGGTCACTCTCCTAAGTTGCCTCTTCCTTAGCATGATTCTTCCAAAGAACCTTCACAAGTGGCACTTTCTTATTTCTCAACTCTTTCACTTCATGTGCAAAAATAGCCACCGGTTCTTCTTCAAAAGTTAGATCCGGACTCACCTCAATAGCATAGAAACATGGAAGATATTGTGAATTCTATCCAATTCAGGTGGCAAAGCGAGTCGATAAGCAACTGGTCCAACTCTCTCCAGTACCTCATAAGGTCCAATGAAATGAGGACTCAACTTCCCTTTGCGGCCAAAGCTCAAAATTTTCTTCCAAGGAGACACTTTCAAAAATACCTTATCTCCAATACTCAATTCTATGTCTCTTCTCTTTAAGTCCGAATATGATTTCAGCCAATCTGAAGCTGCTTTCAATAGATCCCTAATTATCTTCACTTTCTCTTCCATTTCTTTAATCAAATCGGGACCAACCAACTTACCTTCTCCAACCTCATCCCAACATAGAGGTGTCCTGCATCTTCTGCATACAATGCCTCATAAGGTGCCATTCCAATACTAGATTGTTATAAGCAAATTCAATCAATGGCAAAAATCTGTACCAATTCCCAGAGAAATCAATGACACAGCTTCTCAACATATCCTCTAAAATCTCTATCACTCTCTCGGACTGTCCATCTATCTGAGGATGGAAAGCAGTGATGAAATGCAACCGAGAACCCAAAGCATTATGCAAACTTTTCCAAAATCTCAAAGTAAACTGGGGATCTCAATCTGACACCAAAGAAATTGGGACTCTATGCAATCTCACTATCTCACTGATATACAGCTCAGCCCATTTCTCAAGAGAATAATTCATTCTAATTGGAAGAAAACGAGCTGTCTTAGTCAGCCAATCAATAATCACCCAGATTGCATTATGCTTCTGCTGAGTCAAAGGCAAACCACTCATAAAATGCATCATTACTCGCTCCTATTTCCACTTTGGCACTGATAAAGGTTGGAGCAACCCCGAAGGAACTTGGTGTTTGGCCTTCACTCTCTGATAAATGAGACATTTGCATACAAACTCCGGTATGTCCCTTTTCATATATGACCACCAATAATATTGCTTCAAATCATGATACATCTTAGTACTCCTAGGGTGCATAGCAAAAGCCGACTGATGTGCTCCCTCCAAAATAATCTTTTTCAATCTTGCATCATTAGGAACACGCAATCTATCTTTGTACCATAAACTACCATCATTTCTCACATGGAAATCTTGGCTATCCATCTTTTGGCAATTCAATACAACTTTCTACATTCTCTCATCTGCCAACTGAGCCTCCCTTATCTGATCCAATAATACAAGTCTCATTTGCAACTGAGCCAACAAAGCACCATCATCACATGATTAAAATCTAGCATGCAATGCTCTCAACTCAACAAGCAATGAGAGCGAATAAGTAGTCAAACCTGCTAAAGACTTCTGACTCAAGGCATCTGAAACAACATTTGCCTTACCAGGGTGATAATCAATCAAACAGTCATAGACTTTAATCAACTCTAACCATCATCTCTGCCGAAGATTCAGCTCTCTCTAAACACCCAAATATTTCAAACTCTTGTGATATGTATAAATGAAACACTTCTCCCCATAAAGGTAATGTCGCCAAATCTTCAAAGAAAAAACTATGGCTGTTAATTCCAAATCATGCGTCAAATAATTAAGCTCATGTGGCTTCAACTGCCGAGAAGCATAAGCAATTACTCTACCCTCCTGCATCAAAACACAACCTAAACCATTATGTGAAGCATCACTGTAAATCACATATGGTTTATCTTCCACAGGCAAAGTAAGAACAGGAGCTTGAGTCAACATCTCCTTCAACTACTCAAAGCTTGCTTGACATTGATCTGTCCACACGAATCTAACTCCCTTTCGAAGTAATCTGGTGAGTGGAGTAGCTATCAAAGGAAAACCTTTCACAAACTGTCGATAATAGCCTGCCAAACCCAAAATACTTCTAACTTCAGTCACTGCCTTCGGTGGACTCCAATTCAAAATAGCTTCAACTTTACTCGGATCAACTCTTATACCTTCTGCTAAAACCACATGACCGAGAAAAGTCACTTGATCAAGCCAAAACTCACATTTAGACAGCTTAGCATACAATTGCTTCACTCTCAAGGTCTGCAATATAATCTGCAAGTGCTTATCATGATGCTCCTTATTATGCGTATACACCAAAATATCATCGATAAAAACCACCACAAACTGATCTAGATAAGGTCTAAACACCCTATTCATCATATCCATAAAAGCTGCCGGTGAATTCATGATGCAAGAAAGGATCCCTTGAAGCTAGCAAGTGGACCAATCACTAGGAGCAAGGCAAAGAGATATCAAGCTAGTATGGCTTTGCATATTCAAGAAGAGATTTCAAAAGAGCTTCAAGAATTATCATTCAAGAAGATGGAGATAGAGCTTGAAGAAGGCACACCAAAGCTGATTATGATGCTTAGTGTGGAAGCTAAAGGCTAGTTAAAGAAAGGTCCAACGTGCAAGAAAGGTCCATGGGGGTTCATATAAAGCCTTGGGAAGTAATTTAAGGCCTATGGACAACCCAAATAGTGTAGGGCATTTCTTATGTTGAAGGGATTAGTTTGGTTGTTTCCATACTTTATATTTTCCTTATTGGATTAAGATTTTGTTTCCATACTTTATATTTTCCTTAGTGGATTAGGATTTTGTTTCCATACTTTATATTTTCCTTATGCAATTAGGAATGTTTTCCTTATGCAATTAGGAATGTTTTAGTCTTAATTTTCCATATGCAATTAGGAATTTTGTAACCCTTATTTAAGGGCACTATTAGGCCGAATTTCACATACAACAATTAATAAAAAATTTCAAATTCTTCTACAAGTTCTTCTTGTAACACCCCTATGCCCCGTATACGCACACTACCTACGCCTGTAATATATGTATACCAAATACAGGAGTGCTACGGTTCATAATAAGCAAACCGATCTTTCCATTTAACAATATTATAAGAACACTTAAAACATTCAAATCATTCCTTCATAATAATATGTGCAAATTTAAAACATTTATTAAGTTATATTATGAAACATAGTAGATGAAATATTTATTCAATACGCAGCAGAAAATATAACAGTATTTACAAATACATATACATCAAAACTCAAGTTTTACAAAATGTAAGGTTTATACATGTTAGGCAGTCAGTCTTTGATCTTTAAGCCCACTATCCACACTTCAGAATCTAGACTCGACTCGGTCTAGATAAACTCTCTGGTTCTTCCCGGTCACCTGTGCGATGAATCACAATCGCGCTAAGCCAACGGCTTAGTGGTACAAACTACAATAATATTATGCTTTAATGCAATGCCAATGTCATACAATCAAGTTTCAAAAACAATTCAAAGAATATTATATTTCACAACCTTGCATTATTCAATAACTTATCAAACATTCATGAAGTAATATTCACAATTTTCCACATCCATAAACATATTACACATCATGTTGTATATTCATATATTCATTACTCAACATAGCTTTCCAAGCCACATTCATTTTTAGTAAGTTACTTATGTATTATAATCATCTCATAACATTATATCTCACTCCATAGTTCATATTAAAGCAAAGACAAGCATGTATCTCATTATTTATTTATTTCACCATTCGAGAATCACATTTAAAACAAAGACAAGCATAAGCCCAAGGACACTAATATGCCATTCAACTTTCAGAGTTAATGTTTTGGTTCAATTATCACATTTATCATTATCATTATCCCAACTAGGCTTCAAGGATTTAGGTTCAACCAAGCTTCAAGGGGAACAAAGCATGCTAAGTATCAACCCAACTTGGCTTCAAGAACCAAACCCAACCTAGCTTCAAGGGTTGTAACATCTCAATTAGGCTTCAAGGACTAGATCCAACCAAGCTTCAAGGGGAGTTAAGCATGCTAAACTTCAACCCAACTTGGCTTCAAGGATCAAGCCCAACCTATCTTCAAGAGATTGTTACTATAGGCATGCCACCAACAACAAAACTCTAAAAATGGAATAACACATTAGACACATAATTCATTCATTAATTCATTATCAATTTCATTCTCATTTCCTCATCATCATTTAGGCAACCATGCCTCAATCATCTCATTTACATCATTATAGCCAACAACAATGGCTTCACATCTCATCAATAGAGTATACATAATCAATTACATTGAACATCATCATCTAGGCAAACATGCCTCAATTATCTCAATTCACATTTAAAACAACTCATCATTAGAGTATTCATCATAACCAATTGCATTGCACATACATTTCATATTTCATCATATCATCATATCTTTCACATTTCTTATTTCATATTTCATTAAATCATCATATCTTTAGAATCATCAACATATATTCCACAAAGTTCACATTATGCAAAACATAACATTAATCAATCAAATTAACAATGCAATAGATTACTTAACATATTTACAACCAAATATGTTAAGTATCAAACTCATGTAAGAGTATGCAACCATGTAGTTTATACTTACCTCAAAACCAACTCACACCAATCTATACACTTCCTCCTCCAAGAATCCTCAACACTTAGGTTAGGGCAATTCAACCTCTTCACAACCTAATCCAAAAGGAATAATACATACTTAATTACAAATTCACATGAATTCCAATACAATTATACACCTATTAGCATCATACTAGACCCATAGATCATAAATTACAAGCCAACATCTCTCTCTTGGACCCCAAGGTCGTGGCCTCCCAACCCCCACGGGCGTGGGTTAGAAAAAGGTTCTGCCTCCCTTGCTCAAAACCCCCATGGCCATGGATTCCAATGGCCACGGTCGTGGCAGCCAAGGGCCACGGGCGTGGCATCCAAGATGCTTATGTTTCGGACCAAATTCACATATTCTATGCATTAAACTTCATCAAACTCAATTATCATAAAGATCTACAAGAATAATTACTCAAACTCAACATCTACAACAATCACCAATTCAAAACCCTAACACAAACACAACTCATACAATTCTAACTCCAACACCAACCTAACTTCTTATCTTTAATTCAATTCCAACACTCTTAAACGTACCACAATCAAACATAATCACACTATCACATATCAACAATCAAACTCAAACATAACTTCAAATAAAACAAGGGAAATCAAGAGGAAACTCACCAAAGTTGATGAAACTTCACAAAATTCCAACTTAATCACTTGAATCTTCCTTCAATTTGATCTTAGAAATCAAAACGTCTCTTGCACTCTTTTGTCTTTGGGATACCCGGCCAACCAAGGAGAAGAAAGGAAAATGAAGAACAAAAAGAGACAAAGTCAAATATTTATTCTTCACTTAAATCTCCACCAAGTATTTTAATAATAAAATAATAAATTTTCTCTCTTCCACTTATTTTAATTTCCTTTTAATTACTTAATTAAATAAAATCAATAAATAAGATACATGCATTGACTTGTATATGTTGTATATATTTCCATATATACAGCATATACACTCTCTCTTTAATTCTTTTCTCTTTCCAATTTAACATATACACTCAATCCAATTACAATAATAATACCAAAACTTCTAGGGCACACTTTGGGATATTACACTTCTTGTGAATTTTCGTGTGAGAGAGATTAGAGTGGATTCTTTAATTCTTTCTTTGCATCAAGAATTAGGTTTACTTATCAACAAGAGTTGTGGCATTTTCCTTCTTCTTACCAACTAAATCCTTCAATCATAGTGAGTTCGCGTCTCTTTATAGGCGTTGGGTTCCTTAGTAGGTGATTTTCAAGTTTCAAGGAGTTCTCTACCATTGTTATACGTTGGGTTTGCTGCCATCGTTGCTAAGGGTCCGCGTCATTTGATATCAGAGCCTTGCTACAAGGTAATTTTAATCTACTTTGTCTTTCTAGGGTTTGTTAATTTAGGTCTTTTAAATTTCTGCGTTTTAGGATTCTTAGAGAGTCTAGTCTTTAATTTTTGAAAAAGAGTCATATATCAATTCTGATCAAGGCCGAATTGAAGGAGGGTATTCTTAGAGTGAAAATGAAACTAGGAAAGGATTCTTGGAGAATTTCAAAACCAAGAATTAGGGTTCTTAAAAGAAAGCAAAAGCTAGAGTTTGTGTTCAAGTTTGATTTCGATTTGGTCTTGAGTGAATCTGGGGTTGCAAATTGAGTCCAGATTTCAAAAAGTCCTTGGGAGTAAATTAAGTCCCGAATCAAGGGGATAGTGAGAGGAAGCAAAAAAAAAAAGAGAGAGTACAAAACCACCTCAACAAAAATTATTTGATATTCTTGCTATTTGGGTGCTAAGGATCAGATCTAGGTGGGTGAGAAGTAATAAAATTTTTGGGCGAAAAATTTCACCTTTGAGGGGCTTTTGGAATTCGAAAATCAGACCTTAATATTCAAGTTATTTGAGTGTTATAGGTGGAAATTAGAGTCTAGAAGCTAGCATTTTGGGTAGAATTGATTAGGTCCATAAAGCAGCTTGCCAAGTGTGGGTTGTTTTTGATTCATTATATCCAAATTTTCTTGTTTATTGTCTTTATTGTTTCTGATTTCTTTATCTAGCTTTTAATTCCATTACATTGCTAAGTATCATTTGCTTGTGTCGATACTTAGTTTTGTATCGTGTAGTGCAAATTACCTTGCATTGCCTCCAGATACTTGTCTTGTTTTCTATCTAGTTCTAGGATTTAGGTTCTAGTTTCTTGAACGACTTGACAATTGTTGGTTGGTGAGCTTGGTTCTGAAGTGCAATCAAGGAAGACAAGAAAAGTGAGATAGTTCTAAAAACTTGAGTGAATTTTGATTATTACTAATCTTATTTCTTTGAGTTTGTTTGTTTGTTAACATGGCTGGAAAAGGAGAAGAGACTATCAAAGAAGGAGCTATGGCCGAAAGCTTGGCTAGGCTTAATGAGACTTTAGCAGCAATGCTTGGTCGAATGGAGATGATGGATACTAGATTGCAAGAGAATGCAGCACGCAAGCACAACAAATGCAACAAGTGCAACAAATTCAGCAAGTGCAACAGGGGCAGCCAGCCGCACATCCAAATCCCATAATGCGAGCTAGAAGAGTGCTTATGAGAGAAGGGCAAGGAAATCTTGAAGCCCTAGAAGCAGCCAAAAGGGTAGAAGATGAAGATGAAGGTGGAAATCAACCTACCACTGATGGTGACCTTGCTTCCATCAAGATGAAGATTCCTTCCTTTGAAGGGAAGAATAATGCAGAAGAGTTCATAGAATGGGAGAGGAAAGTTGAGCAGATTTTCAAATGCCATAACTACACCGAAGAGAAGAAATCAATTTTGGCAGTCGTAGAGTTCAAGGGGTATGCTACCTTTTGGTGGGATCAATTGAAAGCTAATAGAAGAGGGAAAGGTATGAGGCCTATTCCTGAATGGTCAACCTTGAAAGAACTAATGAGGAGCCAATTTGTACCATCTCACTACATTCGGGATTTGTACAATCGACTAGCAAGACTAGTTCAAGGTGGAAGAAGTGTGGAAGACTACCACAAAGAGATGGAGATGATCATGGCTAGGGCAAATATTGATGAAGATGAAGACAAGAAGATGTCACGATTTCTTGGGGGATTGAATTTGAACATAGCCAATGAATTGGAGATGTATGAATTCAACAAAATGGAACAGTTAGTTAAAAAGGCAATGAAGATAGAGAGAAGATTGAAGAATAAAGCTATTTCAAAAACTGGCTACTCTGAAGCTAGTGGAAAAGTTTCAAACTTCAAGGGTTCAAGTTCGAGTGGAGGTTCCTACAAAGGGGATTACAAGGGTTCTTTCCAAAAGAATTCTTCCTACAATCCTAATTTCAAGAAGTCGAATGATGGGGATGCAAAAATAGCCAAGGAAACACCTTATAGACCTACTCCAAGTAGGGAAATTAAATGCTACAAGTGTTTGGGAAGTGGACACATTGCTTCTCAATGTCCAAATAAGAGGGTGATGATTGCTACCCATGAAGGGGAAATTGAATCAGAATCTGAACATGAAGAAGAAGAGGAGGCCGAATGTGGTGATAGGGCCGAATATGATGAAGAGGCTTGGGAGAATCAAGTCTTGAATGTTGAACATGGAGAGATGCTTGTTACTAGAAGAGCCTTGAATATTCAAGTCAAGGAAGAAGGCTTGGATCAAAGGGAGAATCTTTTCCACACTAGGTGTTTGGTGAATGGTAAGGTTTGTACACTTATCATTGATGGTGGAAGTTGTACCAATGCTGCTAGTACTACAATGGTGGATAAATTGGGGTTAACTTGTTTTAAACATCCCAATCCTTACAAGTTGCAATGGTTCAATGACGCTGGGGAAGTAAAAGTGTTGAAGCAAGTCAAGGTACCATTCTCCATTGGGTGGTATAAAGATGAGGTTTTGTGTGATGTAGTGCCAATGCAAGCTGGACATTTGCTATTAGGAAGACCATGGCAGCATGATAGAAGGGCACAACATGATGGTTTTTCTAATAAGTATACCTTTACTTATGAAGGAAAGAAGGTTGTTCTAGCACCATTATCACCTCAAGAGGTGTATGAAGATCAGAAGAGGATGCTAGAGGGGGAGAAAGAAGTTTCGGCCAACATGAACCAAGGGGTTTCAAATTCGGCCAATGATGTTTCGTTAACACCCAAGGGTAATTCTAAGGGTAGGGAGAGAGAAAATAATAAAGTGAGTGAGTGCAGAAAGGGAAAAGAGGCCGAGAGTCAAAAGAAAGTAAGCAAACAAATAAATGGCCCATTGGTGAGAGAAAATAAGCAAGGAGAAAAAGCAAAACATACTTTTTATGCAAGAGCAAGAGAGATAGATGTAGGGCAGCCTGTACTCATTATTATGTATAAAGAATTATTACTTGCTGACAGTGAAGAATCTCTTGATTCTTTACCTTCTAGTTTTGTGTCTTTGTTGCAGGATTTTAAGGATGTGTTTCCTGAAGACCTTCCTAGTGGTTTGCTGCCATTAAGAGGGATTGAACATCAAATTGATTTCATACCCGGTTCTACAATTCCAAACCAGCCAGCATATAGGAGCAATCCTATGGAGACAAAAGAGATGCAAAGACAAGTTGAAGAGCTTTTGGAGAAAGGCTTGGTTCGCGAGAGCCTTAGTCCTTGTGTCGTTCCAGTCTTATTAGTACCCAAGAAAGATGGTTCTTGGAGGATGTGTGTTGATTGTAGGGCTATGAACAAGATTACTGTGAAGTATAGACATCCCATTCCTAGACTTGATGACATGTTGGACGAATTGCATGGGGCGAAATATTTCACAAAGATTGATCTTATGAGTGGTTATCATCAGATTCGCATGAAGCCTGGAGATGAATGGAAGACTGCCTTCAAAACGAAATATGGTTTGTATGAATGGTTAGTTATGCCTTTTGGTTTATCTAATGCACCTAGTACTTTCATGAGATTAATGAATCATGTTTTGAGAGCTTATTTAGGTAAGTTTATGGTAGTTTACTTTGATGATATTCTGATTTATAGCAAAATTGAGGAAGAACATGTTGAACATGTTAGGAAAGTGCTTGAAATCCTTAGGGAGCAAAACCTTTATGCTAAGCTTAAGAAGTGTTCTTTTTGTCTAGATAGGGTTGTTTTTCTTGGTTTTATAGTAAGTATGCAGGGAATTGAAGTTGATCAAGAGAAGGTGAAAGCTATCCAAGAGTGGCCGAATCCTTCAAGTGTGACAGAAGTGAGGAGTTTTCACGGATTGGCAAGCTTCTATAGGATTTTGTCCGTAATTTCTCTACATTGGCAGCCCCCTTGACTAGCATAATCAAGAAAGAAGTGGGATTCGTTTGGGGCAAGGAGCAACAAGAAGCATTTGATGCTTTGAAAGAGAAGCTTTCTACTACACCCGTTTTAGCTTTACCTAACTTTGATTCTACTTTTGAAATTGAATGTGATGCTTCTGGTGTAGGTATTGGAGCTGTTTTGATGCAAGAGAAGAAGCCCATTGCATACTTTAGTGAAAAGTTTAATGGAGCAAAGCAGAATTATTCAACTTATGACAAGGAGCTATATGCTTTGGTGAGAGCATTGGAAGTATGGGAGCATTATTTGCTGCCCAAGGAATTCGTGATCCATTCAGACCATGAATCATTGAAGCATTTGAGAGGGCAAGGCAAGTTGAATAAAAGACATGCAAAATGGGTTGTGAAGATTGAGAAGTTTCCTTATGGATCAAATACAAGCAAGATGGTGAGAAGAAAGCTAAATTGGTGAAAGAGATGCATGAGAAAGCAAGGGCGAATATTGAGAAAAGGAACAAGAGATATGCTGATTCTGCAAATAGAGGGAGACGTGAGATTAAGTTTCAAGTAGGAGATTGGGTTTGGGTGCATTTTCAAAAAGAGAGGTTTCCTAACCGAAGGAAGAACAAGTTGCAAGCAAGGGGAGATGGCCCATTCCAAGTGCTGGAGAAGATTAATGACAATGCCAACAAGATCGACTTACCAGGTACGTATAATGTTAGTGCTACTTTCAATGTAAGTGATCTTTCTCCTTTTGATGTTGCAGATTTGAGGACAAATATTTTTGAAGAGGGGGAGAATGATGCAAGAAAGGATCCCTTGAAGCTAGCAAGTGGACCAATCACTAGGAGCAAGGCAAAGAGATATCAAGCTAGTATGGCTTTGCATATTCAAGAAGAGATTTCCAAAGAGCTTCAAGAATTATCATTCAAGGAGATGGAGATAAAGCTTGAAGAAGGAACACCAAAGCTGATTATGATGCTTAGTGTGGAAGCTAAAGGCTAGCTAAAGAAAGGTCCAATGTTCAAGAATGGTCCACGGTGGTTCATATAAAGCCTTGGGAAGTAATTTAAGGCCCATGGACAGCCCAAATAGTGTGGGGCATTTCTTATGTTGAAGGGATTAGTTTGGTTGTTTCCATACTTTATATTTTCCTTATTGGATTAGGATTTTGTTTCCATACTTTATATTTTCCTTAGAGGATTAGGATTTTGTTTCCATACTTTATATTTTCTTTATGCAATTAGGAATGTTTTAGTCTTAATTTTTCATATACAATTAGGAATTTTGTAACCCTTATTTAAGGGCACTATTGGGCCGAATTTCACATACAACAATTAATAAAAAATTTTGAATTCTTCTACAAGTTCTTCTTGTGAATTTTCGTGTGAGAGAGATTAGAGTGGATTCTTTAATTCTTTCTTTGCATCAAGAATTAGGTTTACTTATCAACAAGAGTTGTGGCATTTTCCTTCTTCTTACCAACTAAATTCTTCAATCATAGTGAGTTCGCATCTCTTTATAGGTGTTGGGTTCCGTAGGAGGTGATTATCAAGTTTCAAGGAGTTCTCTACCATTGTTATACGTTGGGTTTGCTGCCATAGTTGCTAAGGGTCTGCGTCAATTCATCAATCCAAAAGGCATCACCAAGAACTCATAATGCCCATACCTCATGCGGAAAGCTGTCTTAGGTACATCTGCAGCTATAACTCTCAACTGATGGTACCCTAATCTCAAATCAATTTTAGAGAATACTGCTGCTCCCTTCAATTGATCAAAGAGATCATCTATCCTAGGCAAAGGATACTTATTCTTGATGGTCACCTTATTCAACTGCCTATAATCAATGCACTATCTCAAAGTACCATCCTTCTTCCTGACAAACAAAACAAGCGCTCCCCATGGAGACACACTAGGGTGAACAAACACTTTATCCAATAACTCCAGCAATTGCATCTTTAATTCTCTTAACTCAGCAGGTGCCATTTGATAGGGAGTAATAGAGATGGGAGTGGTACCAGGAAACAAATCGATACCAAACTCAACCTCTCTCTCACGGGGCATCCCTGGCAACTCCTTAGGAAAAATATCTGGGAATTCTACAACTGTGGGTATACTATCAAGCTGAGAACCCACTACCCTGGTATCTACAACATGAGTAAGATAAGCATCACACCCTTTTCGAATCATACTCCTAGCTGCAACAGCTAAAACAAACATAGATGTAAAATGTCTCTACTCACTAGATACCATCACACTTCTACCATCATAGGTTCTCAGAGTAACACACTTATTCTGACAGTATACCACAACTCCATGCTTTGATAGCCAATCCATGCCTAAAATTAGATCATACTCCTTAAACGGCATTTCAATCAAATCCCCAAGGAATTCCTCATCTTAAACAACAACTGGACTATCTCAGTGCACCTTACTCACCATAACACTATGCCCTAAAGCTGCTCTGGACCAAGAAACCATTCATAAACTCTCTCCCTAAGAAACCAGCCACTAGATACTGTGCCAGCAATAATTCGACGAGAATGTTGGAAAGACAATGCAGCCCTCATCAAAGGAGACCAATTTGCTCGCTCCTCTGGATTCCACCAGACCAAATTCACCTGCAGGATAACATAAGGTAAGTAAAACTTTCACATAAAATTTAAAGCATACTAATATTATTTTGCCTGATCCCAGGTTAAGCGGCTCAACACAAAGCGATGAGTATGCACATGATGAGAGCCGAGAACATCCACACGATTGGACAAGAAGTAATTTAATCTTGGATACCCGATTCTCTCTCGAAAAATGCCGGGTACCTTCACAAGGTTGTGTTCATATGCCCATATCTACAATAACAATAAAGATCACGTTCATGCAAGAAAAGAGTGGAAAAGACATTGGTGGAAGAAAGAATACCTCAACAACCGCCATTAAGCCGACAAAAGAATTCTTGTTTCGGCAAAGCTTATCAAGGCCATGGTAAAGACATGCGAGACCAGCTTCACCCCAGCCAGAAGATGGTACCATTCTAAGATAAGAAAGGGCACTCAACACTGATAAGTGAATGGATGATTTAGTACTGCCTAAAATGGTCGACCCGAGCAGATATAACAAAAATCCTCGAGCATACTATTCGGCCCTGTTTATGCCAATCCGACCTTCGTAGTTAATCCAATAACTACGAGTTGGCTCAATTTTTATCTTAAAAGGCCCTTTATATGACTGTTCCATACCAATTAATTCCTGAATTTCTTCAAATGTTAAAATTTCATTGGTCAGAGGAACCGGAACACCATCATATCGAAGGCCGGTTATGGCAGTAAAATCGACTGGACCAATTGTCATCTCCCCAATGGGCAAATGAAAAGTGTGAGTTGTATCAAGCCATCGCTTTGCAAGTGCCTAGACTATGCTTCGGTCTATCTGATATTCTTCTGATGGCAATTGTAAGATGAACTACTCAAAGCTGCAATCTCAGATAATCCGCCTTACTCGAGAAGGCACTACATCATACCATTGTCAGGCTTTATAAATACACCCTCCGGCCCGAATGACACAATGATCATGCTAACACAGACCCAGGTAAGTTAATACTAGGTAAGTACATGTTATTCTATCTATTTAAATTAATTTATTTTTCACAGTAACAAATAATAACAACAAAGTATAAAAACATATGTACAAAAAATTCAAATCAATAAAGAGAAAAAAAAAGAAAAAAAAAGAAAAAAGAAAAAAGAAGAAGAAAAAGAAAAGTAATTACCTCGCTCTTTTGGTTGGAACTGCGATGGAGCGGCATCCCGGCCAGTATATCTAGATTTCTGTCTTCATGATGCCGAATAAACTCCAATAACTCGGCATTAGAATGAGTCCACGACCTCGAAGCATGCATTGTTTTGAAAAATATATGCTGAAATTGAAAAGAAATTTGAGAGGATTACAAAATTGAAATTGAAATTGTTAAATGAAATGAAGGATCGATGGCCTTTTATAAAGGAACGGCAAGCAAAAGAAAACAAATACAAATTGTTCATGAATAGTAAATTTTACTATTTTTAAATAGTAAATCTTACTATTTATAAATAGTATTACTATTGATGAATAGTAAATATTACTATTTATGAATAGAGTTACTATTAGTAAATAGTAAAATTATTATTTCCAATAGTAAATACTATTTGATACTATTTGAGAATAGTAAATTTACTATTTATGAATAGTGAATAGTGCATGAACAGTGACTACACAGTAAATAAACAGAAAATTCAATTATTCACTTTAATCATTCAAATAATTGCAGGTATATAAATATTTTTACACCCAGGGGGCAATAAGAAGACATATGCCTAAAAATTAGCTAAACGTTTTTTATTAGCTCGGGTCCAGAACCCAAATTTTTCTTTAGGTCCATAACCTAGAATTATTTCTAAGTCCAGAACTTAGCTCGGGTCCAGAACCCAAATTTTCCTTAGGTCCAGAACCTAGAATTATTTCTAAGTCCAGAACTTAGCTCGGGTCCAAAACCCAAATTTTTCTTTAGGTCCAGAACCTAGAATCATCTTTGAGTCCAGAACCCAAATTTTTCTTTAGGTCCAGAACCTAGAATTATCCTTGAGTCCAGAAGCCAAAATTTTCCATTAGGTCCAGAACCTAGAATTTATCCTTGAGTCCAAAACTCAAACCGGGTCCAGAACCCAAATTTTTCTTAGGTCCAGAACCTAGAATCATCCATTGAGTCCAGAACTCGAACCGGGGCCAGAAACCAAATTTTTCTTAGGCCCAGAACCTAGAATCATTTTTTAGTCCAGAACTCAAACCGGGTCCAGAACCCTAAACCTCAACCATCTCAAAAATTAAGTCTTATTGATTTTCACTCTCTTTCACTAAAGTTTTAGATTTTTCAAGCAGGGGGCAAACTGTAGACCCTTAATTTTGGACCCAATCCGGTCCAATATGTTTTATTTAGTCTAAAATGATTTTTGTTTTCTAATTAGTCCAAAATAATTTTTGTTAAATAATTTTTTGATTTAGTATCTAATTTTATTAATAAAAAATAAAAATAAACAAGTAAAAGTCAAAAAATAAAAATCGGAGTCGGAAAAATCGGCGACGAAAAAATCGTCGCACGGGCCCGTGGGTATTTCGCCCGCAAGCTATTTCGCCGGCAGAAAAAAATCTGCGGGCTAAATAGCTTTTCCATTTCACCCACAGGAAATGGTTGCCTGCAGGAATTTCCTGCGGGCAACGCCCGCAGCCCGCCAACTGCCGCAATTTCCTGCGGCAGATTTTTTTCGCCAGCACATTTTTTCCTGCGGTAATTTTTTTCGCCAGCGCAATTTTTCCGACGCAAATTTTTCAAAACCTAATCCAATTAGGTTTTGGTTTCTTTTTTTTTTATTAATATTACTTGCTGTGACTAATTGGGAATAAACCACATCAAACCATTATAAATAAGGACCAAAGGCAATTAAATTGGAGGGGGGCCGAAAGCAATAGAAGCTTGAAAATTTGAAACCAAATAGTGAAGGAAAAGGAGCAATTCAATTTCTTTTTTTCTGGAATAGCAGGAACACGATTTAAGCAATTCAAAGGCAGCAATTGTCTTTGTTCTTGTTCATCCAAGAAGAATTATTTTTGGAGAATCAACAAAAGGAGGTATGTTAAATTCTTTTTGTTTTATTTTTTCACAGTAGCATAATCTATGAAATTTTATTTTTTAAATCAAAAACCATAGACCTTTAATTTAGATTTTCCAAAGTTAAAAACACTAATACGTTACTTTATTTTCCAAAAAGACTTAAAATTTTTATTTTTACCTCTTCAAAATCTTAAAACCTTAATTAAACATATTTTCAACAAAAACAAAATTTGATTCTGTTTCTTTCAAAATTTTAAACTAGGTTCTATTTCATTCAAAAAACCTTAAAAAACATCTTTTCTATTATAAAAACTTTAATCCATTTTTTAAATTCATAAAACTTCATAAAATTATCAAATTGATTTCCAAATTCTAAAAGCTAATTCACCACCCGTGACCCTAATTTTAAATCCTAAAACCCTAATTAAACTTCCAAACCTAAAATATTAAACTCTAACTCCTTTAAAACTTTAAACCCTAATTATTTTAAACCCTAATCCTTTAAAACATCAAAAAACCATAGAAACATAAATACTTTAAATTTTACACAGTAGCTTGAAATCATCATTTAAAACCATGAACCAAAAGTATTTTAAAGTGTCTAAAACCCTAGTTTCATGATTTCACCATTCAAATATTAATTTAGTTAATCAAAGAGTCTTACCAACCTTTTAAAACATAAAACCCTAATCTATTTTAATTCCATAAAAAGCCACAGTAGCTATAATTGGACTTTTATTTGCTTTATTTAATTCTATACTTGATTATGCTTTGATTTATCTCTTATGCTTTAATTTATTTAATTTCAATACTTGATTTATTTAATTTATCATGGATGGATTTTTATTTTATATTTTGAATTAATAGCTTTGATGAATGATTTATTTATGATGAATGATTATTTTCTTCTATCAATTAATTTAGATTTCCAAAAGTTGTAAGAGGTATGTTCCACTTGGTGGGTACCTCATTAGTTAAACATCATGTAATTTAATTTGTTTTTCTATTTTAGAACCTATGTAAAGGGCATATTTCTACCTTTTGGTGGGTGTCCTATCTAGGCATGTGATGTAAGGACATGTTTCCATCTTCGGATGGGTGTCCATTTATTTGTTTTGTTTTGTTTGGACATTGCTTTGATTTTAATATAATAATGCTTTCTTTTTATTGTGTGTAGTATGGATAATGTTGTTGTATTTAAGAATTTTATAATATTAAGACCTGTAAAAGAGGCCGATTCCAATGAACCAGGCGTTGTGGGGTGCTGGGCCATTTCTCACCTTCCCCACACGTACCCAACTTTCCAAACTCATTAGGGGGTTGGGGATTCCTTTAGGAATCGAGTCATCAACCTCTTTCTTTTTTCCGGCCCATCCGGGTGGCAACTCCATTTTCTCCGGACTTAGGTCCATGTTCTCTAAGGCCCCGAGCCTAAACAGTGCCGAAGTCTCAAGAACCATTCCACCAGGAGTGGGGGCAAAAATCACCGCTCACAGTGGTACAAACCTTGATAACAATATGATTCAAATGTAATTCCAATGTCAAACTTTCAAGAATTAGAAGTAATATACAAGGATATCATATTTCATAACATTAAATCTCATTACTTCGTTCAATTTTTCCATTATTCATAATTCACATTAAAGCAAAGACAAGCATGGGTCCAAAAGAAACTAATATGCCATTCAAATTCCAAAGTTACTACTTTGGTCCAATAATCACATTTATCTAGCCCGAAGGCGAATCATTATCACAATAAGGATTACCTCATATGTAACATCCCAACTAGGCTTCAAGGACTAGGCCCAACCCAGCTTCAAGGGGAGCACAGCATCACCTAACTAGGCTTCAAGGACCAAGCCCAACCCAGCTTTAAGGGATTGTTACCTTTTAGGCATGCCACCAACAACAAAACACTGAAAATTGAATAACATACTAGGCACACAATTCTTTCATTATTTCATTATCAAATCCTTTCCCATTTTCTCATGTTCATCATAAGCACAATGCCTCAAATATCCCATTTTTTTTTTTATCAATATAGCCATCACCAATGGCTTTACATATCATCATCAGGGTATACATAACCAATTACAATATTCATACATTTTGAATCCTCAACATATATTTCAAATAGTTCACACAATGCAAATCATAACACCATTCGCATACATCAACAATATAATAGGTAACTTAACACATTTTCCAACCAAATGTGTTAAGTCCAAAAGTCATGTAAATGTATGCAATCATGTAAGGTTTGTACTTACCTCTAAAAGTAACAAACACCAATTCCAAACTCCTCTTCCAAGATATCTCTCAATCCTTGGATTGGGTAACTCAATTCTCTTCAAAACCTAATCCAAAGGTGATTATACATACTCACTTAGTGATACACATAAGAAAATAAGAATAAGAACTATCTAGGGAAAACTCTACACTTGACACGCTCAACAACATGGGTGTGTCCCTAATCGTGCCCTAAACCCATAACACAGAAGCTTTGACATGCTCAGTGACATGGGCATGTCACTGGAATTGTCAATACTACTCCAACATAGAAGCTGTGACACGCTCTGTGAAATGGGCGTGTCACTGCTCGTGTCACCCATACTAAAAATAGAACCAACGACACGCCCATAGGCATGGCCATGTTACTGGGCGTGTCAGGCCAAAAACTTAAAATCGACACCAAAAACACCGTATCCAACAAACGCCTTTCTTTTACCCTTTTCCACTCCAAACAAACTTAGCCAAAACCATCAATATACCATAATAAACCTGCATAACATCGAAAAAAAACTCAAGTACATGCATCAAAACACAATCACAACCATATTTCACAACTCAAAGTCACATCACCCATAACTCTTGTTTTCTTTACCAAATTTAACCCTTTTTCTCAATCCAACCCCAAAATCAAAGTCAATTAAACAAAACAACCTCAAACATACCAAAATCACCCATACACACAACTACACCAATCATCCACCATACTCATAAACACAAACTCAAATGAAAACAAAGAAACAAGTTGTTGACTTGTATATGTTGTATATATCTTCATATATACAACATATACACACTTCCCTTTTACTTTCTTTCCACTTAATCATATAAATACTCTAATCATTTAATTCAATTTCAATAATTTGCATTTCCAAAATTTTAGGGTATCATTTGGGATATTACAATAAATCTCTCAACTGCTCGAAGCTCGTCTGACACTAGTCTATCCACATAAATCTCACACCTTTCCAAAGTAATCTGGTAAGAGGTGTATCTATCATAGAAAATGCCTTCACAAATCGATGATTATAGCCTGCCAAACCCAGAAAACTTTGAACCTCTGACATATTCTTTGGTGGACTCCAATTCAAAATGGTGTCAAATTTACTTGGATCAACTCTAATACCCTCTGCTAATACCACATGTCTAAGGAAAGTCACTTGATCCATCCAAAACTCACACTTAGATAGCTTAGCATATGACTACTTCTCTCTCAATGTTTGTAGTATAATCTGTAGATGCCTATAATGATATTCCTTATTATGCGAATACACAAGAATATCATTAATAAAAACCACTACAAACTGATCCAAATATAGTCGGAAGATCCAATTCATCAAATTCATGAATGCTGCTGGTGCATTCGTCAATCCAAATGGCATCACTAGAAACTCATAATGCCCATACCTTGTGCAAAAAGTAGTCTTGGGTACATCTACATCTCTAACTCTCAATTGATGGTACCCTGATCTCATATCAATCTTAGGAAATACTGCTGCTCCCTTCAATTGATCGAAAAGATCATCTATACGAGATAATGGATAATTGTTCTTGATGGTCACCTTATATAACTATCGGTAGTCAATGCATAATCTCAAGTTGCCATCCTTCTTCTTCACAAATAGCACTGGTGCTCCCCATAGTGATACATTAGGGAGGATGAACCCTTTATCCAGTTGCTTTTGCAATTGCACCTTCAACTCCTTTAATTATAAAGGTGCCATCTGATAAGGGGTGATGGGGATGGAAGTGGTACCAAGCATCAGATCGATACCAAACTCCACCTCTCTCTCAGGAGGTAACCTTGGCAACTCATCATGGAAAACATCTGGAAACTCAGCAATCATAGGTATGCTGTCAATTTGTAGAGACATCAAAAATTCTTTGCTAATGCCAGGATAACTTACCTCTTTAGGAAAAATGAATTTCCTCCATCTAAGGACATCAAGCAATCCATCAATTTCTTCCTTGATGTTAAGGGCAGTAAGCATGCCTCCAAAGGGACATTTAGTTCTCTCCATCTTCTTTCTTTTTAGCATTGCATATCTAATGTCTTTCTCTATGGATTGATGGTGAGGTTTATGGATTTTCTCACCTCTTCTAGATAGTGGAGGAGATGGAGGAGCCTCTTGAGGTTCCCTAATGGTTATACCTAAAGGTTTCTTTCCCTTCCCCTTTCCTTTGGATGGTATCTTCTTCTTAGGAGCCATTAAAAGCAAGAGAAGTGAAAATTTTGGAAAAATAGAGTATGCTTGAGAGAGAGAGGGATTTGAAAGGATATGGAGTTTTAGAGGGAAGTTTATATGTTATGAGTGATTAAAGAAACATGTAACTGAAGTTAAGTGGTCTTAAATAGAGAGATCATGGAAAATAGCCATTTATGATTGTTAGAAATATGAAAAAATGTGACCTGACACACCGCCAACGGTTAAAAAATTTTAATTTTATGCAGAGTGTAAAGAGTGCGATAGCCTTTTTGCATAAGGACGCCTGCGATAACCTGTGGTACGACCGTTATATAGTGAGGCACACTCGCAACCTGAGAGAAGGCATGTAACAGTCAGACTTTTAAGATTCTCGCTATCGTCCATCAGCTCTGCCCGACCGCTCGCTGAAGGGTCATCTCGAAAGAACCTCGCTAGTGAGCTTGTGACTATGAGACCAGGCAGGGTGACCATGCTTAACAAGAAATAGAGAAATGGAAGGAAACAAATGAGATATATTTTGGCAAGATCAAAGTATGATAAAAATTAATGTCTTGAAAGGTGATAAAGGTTCATCAAACACATCAATGTTTAACAATTATTAATTTATGAGACTCCATCAATCATACCTAAATTATGCTTAATGAAGTTTAGCTGTAATATCCTGATTTTTTATGTACCTTAGAATTATAAATACGGGAGAGCATATGGGTGTAATGGGTAGAGAAAATATGAGATGGATGTTTATGATTGATGTTATATATGTAATATATATATTTGAAATATATGAGAAATATAAATAGAATATAGAAGAGATATACATATACCAAACACATACTACACATATGCATGAGGTATACATTGGTGGTAGGAAAGTTGATTTTAATTAAATAATAATAACAATAGTCCTAATAATAAAGTGAAGAGGATAACGTCAAAAGGAGAAAAGAGTTGATTGGTGGAGAGTAAATTAAAGTAATTAATATATAATATTATATTGTTAGAGATAAGGATGAAAGTTTAAAAGAAGAATCTTCTTTCTTCTTCTTCCTCTTTGAATGTGAGATTGAGAGAGAGTAAGAGGAGCTTGATTTTATTCATAGATACACCAAATTCATAGGAGTTTTAAGAGGTTTGAAGGTGGATATTGAAGGCTTGGCAAAGAATTTAAGTAAGTACTTTCTTCTTGAGCTTATTTTATGGATTATATATATGTATGATATAGTTAGTGAGAGAAAGTGATGATTAATTGAATAATATGATGACAATGATATATTGAAGTATATATATGTTAAATTGTACATAGAATAAGTAAATATGGTTAGATGTTGAGTATAATGATGAGTAGTTGGAATTTAGGAAAAGAGTAAGGGTTTGGTAAAGTTGAGTTAGGGATTGGGTGCATTGATATATGGATGATGGTATGAATGAAATATATGATGAAAACGGTGTGAAAGAGTGTTTTTGCGATGTCATGGGCATACTCAGAGATTTAGCCTAACATTCCCAATGACACACCCATGTCTCTGGGCGTGTCGTAGTCACTATAATACAAGATTAAAGACATGGGTAGTGACACGCCCATGTCCCTGGGCGTGTCGTAGCTACTGTAAGGCAGCATTAAGGGCATAGGCAGTGACACACCCATGTCTCTAGGCATGTCATAGCTACTATAAGGCAATATTAAGGACACAGGCAGTGACACACCCATATCCCTAGGCGTGTCACAGTTTCTATATGTTAAGTGTGCCACTTGAAGAATTATCATAAAATATGTTAATTATTATAAATATTGGTATGCTGATGAGTCATATGGTGAGTATGGCTCATGTCTGCATGATGAAAGTATGAAATGGGAAAATATGGTTGGATGTCAAGTGAGAATTATAAATGAATAATGATTATGATATAGATGAGATGAACAATGTGCTATGACATGTGATTTGTCATGTATGCATTTAATGCATTGTGAAGATATTGATAATGGCTAAATTGAGTATGAAGATATTAATAATGGCTAAATTGAGTATAAAGTGAAACATGTGACTTATGTATGAATAATGTGAACTGGTAATGTAATGTGATCATAAATAATGGTGATCACTGGAAAGGTATAAACTAAAGTGATGTTAAAAGTGTATAGCCTATACCATTATTGTAACACCCCTATACCCCGTATACGTACACAGCATGCTTATACGATCGTAATATACGTATACTGAATATAAAAAATGCCACAGTTTAAAAAAATACACAAGTCATAACTCGAAAAGAAATAAAACAAATATCAAAAGTTTAGAAGAAATTCATAAAACATAATAGATAAAAACATTTATTAATACGCAGCGGAAATTATAACAAATACTTACAAGTACACATACATTAAAAATCAAAATTTACAAAACATGAAATATATACATGATTGGCAGCTTGACTCTCTGATCTTTAAGCTCTAGGCCAACTCTTCAAGCATAAACTCAACTAGGTCTAGAGGAATCTTCCGTCTCAACCCTATCACCTGCGCGATAAATCACAATCGCGCTAAGCCAACGGCTTAGTGGTACAAACCATAATAATATTATGCAATGTCAATATCAATGACATACATTCATTAATAATAATATAGACACTCATGGGCCCAACAAGTATTTAATATGACATTCAAAGTTCAGAGTTACTGCTTTGGTCTATAATCACAATGATTAAGCCCATAGGCAATATATCTCATATCTCTATCCATGGATAGTGTAATAGACCCAGTCTCTTGGATCATCAACCCAATAAACTTGAGGAGATCCTCAACCCGGCAAGACTGTTACTAGTAACAGACCCAGTCTCTTGGACCATCAACCCGATTGAAATCGAGGAGATCCTCAACCCGGCAAGACTGTTACTTTTCATATATTTCATATTCATAATTCATATAGTGTAACAGACCCAGTCTCTTGGACCTCAATTCAACTCAAAGTGAAGAGATCCTCAACCCCGCAAGACTGTTACCTTTCATAGGCATGCCACCAAACCCAGCACTCTAAAAATTGAATAACATATTAGGCATACAATCAATTCATTTACCTCTTTACCATTCTCTTTCTCAATTCATGTCTTATAAATAATTAGGCAATCATGCCTCCAACACCATTTACAATATCATAGTCAACCATAATGGCTTTACATTTCATTCTATTTCAATTCATATTCAAATACTCATAATCAATATACATATATCATATTGCATTTCACAAAGTTCACATTGTATAAAACATAACATTATTCATATATATCAACAATGCAATAAGATTCCTTAATACATTCATACTCAAATGTATAAGTTCCAAAATCACATGCATGTATGCAATAATGCAAGGTTTGTACTTACCTCAAAACAACTCACACAACTCTATTGACTTCCTCTTCCAAAAATCCTTCACTTCTTAAATTATGGCAAATCACCTTCTTCACAACCTATTCCAAAAGAATGATGAAATCCACATGAGATCATAAGGCTAAGAACCATTTAGGGCAAACTCTAAACATGGCACACTCAACCACACGGGCGTGTCCCTGACTGTGCCCTAACTCTACAACACAGAAGCATTGACACGCTCAGAACCACGGGCATGTCACTGGGCGTGTATTACATTCTATCTCTCAGAAATATTGACACGTCCAACAACATGAGCGTGCTCATGGCCGTGTCAATTCCCCAATAACACAGTGGCTATGACACGTTCAATAACACGGGCGTGTTACTGGCCGTGTCAAACCTACTGCCACACAGAACAATTGACACGCCTAAAAACCTGGACGTGCTCGTGGGGGTGTCAGACCAAAAACCCAGATTCCGGTCACAACAACCTCACAACCAACATTTTTCTTCTTACCACTATCATCCACTTCAAACCAACTTAGCCAAACATACCAAAAACCATATCAAACTAGCAAAACAACAAAACAACCCAAAATATACATCAAACACAATCCAAAATATCATCACCACCCTAAACACAACCACAACACTTCTAGACCAACAAACTTACTCTTTCCTTCCATCCAACCCCAAAATCCAAAAATCAATAGAACCAACACTCTTAAACACAGCCAAAAACAAACAAACACATTCTCAAACACAACTTCAACTCACAAACCCAAACAAATCAAAGAATCAAGTGGAAAGACTTACCAAGAATGAGGAAACTCTTAAATCTCCAACTTGATCTCTTGAAAACTTCCTTCAATCTTAAACTTGGAAGATCAAAACTCTTCTTGCTCCCTTGCTTCTTTGATGGTCGGAAAACAAAAGGAAAAAGAAAGAAAAGGAAAGAGAACCACAATGAAGAAAGAGAGAAAGAAAGAAACCAAAGAAATCAAAGTCAAACTTTTCCTTAAAACCCTCTCATCCAAGCAATTATAATATTAAAATAATCCAAATTAATCTCTTCCATTCATTCAATTTCCCATTTCCACTAATTAATTAAATAATTAAAATAACTAAATATCTTCTTCCACTGACCTTCTTTGACTTTGACTTGTGTATATGTTGTATATATGTTCATATACACAACATATACATTCTCTATATAATTCTTTTCTCTTACCAAAGAAACATATACATAAAATCCAATTTTAACAATAATACCAAAACTTCTAGGGTGCATTTTGGGATATTACAATTCTCCCCCTCTAAAAGAAATTTCATCCTCGAAATTACCTGATATTAAGTCAGAAAAAGTTGAGGATATTGTTCTAGCATCGCTTGCTCATTCTCCCAAGTTGATTCTTCTCTACCATGATTCTTCCAAAGAACCTTTACAATTGGTACTTTCTTATGTCTCAACTCTTTCATCCCATATGCTAAAATAGCCACCGGTTCTTCTTCAAAAGTCAGATCCGAACTCACCTCAATGGATTCAACAGACAAGACATGAGATGGATCTGATCTGTATCTCCGCAACATAGAAACATGGAAGACATTATGGATTCTATCCAACTCAGGCGGCAAAGCAAGCCGATAAGCAACTGGCCCAATTCTTTCCAATACCTCGTAAGGTCCAATAAAACGAGGACTCAGTTTCCCTTTTCGACCAAATCTCAATATCTTTTTCCAAGGAGACACTTTCAAGAATACTTTATCTCCCACATTATACTCAATGTCTCTCCTCTTCAAATCTGAATAAGATTTCTGCCGATCTGATGCTGCTTTCAACCTATCCCGAATCATCTTTACTTTCTCTTCTATTTCTTTAACCAATCAGGACCAATTAACTTGCCCTCTCCAATTTTATTCCAACATAAAGGTGTTCTGCATCTTCTACCATACAATGCCTCAAATGGTGCCATTCCAATACTGGATTGATGACTGTTGTTGTAAGCAAATTCCACAAGTGGTAAGAATCTGTCCCAACTTCCAGAAAAATCAATGACACAGCTTCTTAGCATATCCTCGATAATCTGTATCACTCTCTCTGACTGCCCATTTGTCTGCGGATGAAAAGTAGTGCTAAAATGCAATCGAGAACCTAAAGCCCCATGTAAACTCTTCTAGAACCTCAAAGTAAACCTGGGATCTCAATCCGACACTAAAGAAATTGGGATTCCATGCAACTTTACAATCTCATGGATATACAGCTCAGCCAACTTCTCAAGAGAATAATCCATTCGAACCGGAAGAAAATGAGCTGTCTTTGTCAATCTATCAATAATCACCCAAATAGCATCATGTTTCCTCTGAGTTAATGGCAAACCAGAAACAAAATCCATTGTCACCCTCTCCCATTTCCATTCAGGCACTGTTAAAGGTTGAAGCAACCCTGTTGGAACTTGATGCTCCACTTTTACCCTCTGACAAGTGAGACATTTGGACACAAATTCCGCTATGTCTCTCTTCATACCAGACGACCAATAATGCTGTCTTAAATCATGGTACATCTTTGTACTTCCCAGATGCATAGCAAACACTGATTGATGTGCTTCTTCCAAAATGATCCTTTTCAAACTATCATCATCAGAAACACACAATCTATCCTTGAACCAAAGACTACCATCATTTTTCACATGAAAATTTTGGCTCTCTCCATTTCGGCAATCTAATACAATCTTCTGAATTTTCTCATCCACCAATTGGGCCTCCTTTATCTGATCTAACAATACTGGTCTCAATTGCAGCTGAACCAATAATGCCCCATCATCACATGCTTCAAAACTAGCATGTAACGCTCTCAACTCAACAAGCAACGAGAGCGAGTAAACAGCCAAACCTGCCAAAGACTTCTGACTCAAGGCGTCAGCAACAACATTTGCCTTACCAGGATGATAATTAATCAAACAGACGTAGTCTTTGATCAACTCCAACCATCGTCTCTGCCGAAGATTGAGCTCTCTCTGAACCCCCAAATATTTCAAACTTTTATGATCCGTATAAATAAAGCATTTCTCCCCATATAAATAATGTCGCCAAATCTTCAAAGCAAACACTATGGCTGCTAACTCCAAATCATGGGTTGGATAATTGAACTCATGCGGCTTCAACTGTCGAGAAGCATAAGCTATGACTTTACCCTCTTGCATCAATACACATCCTAAACCATTATGTGAAGCATCACTGTAAATCACATATGGTTTATCTTCTACGGGTAAAGTAAGAACAGGTGCTTGAGTTAACATCTCTTTTAACTGTTGAAAGCTAGCTTGACACTGATCTGTCCACACAAATCTAACGCCCTTTTGAAGTAATCTGGTAAGTGGAGTAGCTATCAAAGAAAATCCTTTCACAAAGCGTCGATAATAGCCTGCCAAACCTAGAAAACTTCTAACTTCGGTCACAGATTTGGGTGGACTCCAATTCATAATAGCCTCAATTTTACTCGGATCAACTCTAATACCATCTGCTGAAACTATATGACCGAGAAAAGTCACTTGATCAAGCCAAAACTCACAATTCGATAGCTTAGCATACAATTGCTTCTCTCTCAAAATCTGCAACACAATCCGCAAATGCTTGTCATGCTCCTTTTCATTACGTGAATACACCAAAATATCATCGATAAAAACTACCACAAACTAATCCAGATAGGGCCTAAATACCCTATTCATCAAATCCATAAAAACTGCAGGTGCATTCGTCAACCCAAAAGGCATTACTAAAAACTCATAATGCCCATACCTGGTGCGGAAAGCTGTCTTAGAAACATCTTCAGCTCTAACCTTCAATTGATGGTACCTAGATCTCAAATCAATCTTAGAAAACACTGTCGCTCCCTTTAATTGATCAAAGAGATCATCAATCCTAGGCAAAGGGTATTTATTCTTAATAGTCACTTTGTTCAATTGCCTATAATCAATGCATAACCTCATGTTACCATCTTTCTTCTTCACAAACAACACAGGAGCTCCCCAAGGAGAAACACTGGGGGTGAATAAACCCTTTATCCAACAACTCCTGTAACTGCACTTTCAACTCTCTCAATTCAGCAGGTGCCATGCGATAAGGAGTGATAGATATGGGAGTGGTACCAGGCAACAAATCGATACCAAACTCAACCTCTCTCTCAGGGGGCAACCCTGGCAACTCCTTTGGAAACACATCTGGAAAATCTGCAACTGTGGTTATAATATCAAGTTGAGAACCTACTACTCTAGTATCCACGACATGAGCAAGATAAGCGTCACACCCTTTTCTAATCAACCTTCTAGCGGTTACAGCTAATACAAACAAGGATGCAAGCTGTTTCTGCTCACTAGATACCAACACAATTCTACCATCATTAGTTCTCAAAGTAACACACTTTTGTTGACAATCTACCACAGCTCCATGTCTAGACAACCAGTCCATGCCCAAAATCAAATCATATTCTTTAAAAGGCATTTCAATCAAATCTCCACGAAACTCCTCACCTTGTACCACAACTGCACTATCTCGGTGCACCTTGCTAACAATCACACTATGCCCTAAAGGATTTGTCACCAAAACATCAAATCCTAGGGACTCAGAATGCAATTCAGACACAGGCAATATGGATGCACTTATATATGAATGAGCAGATCCTGGATCAATCAAAGCAAGAACTGGAATGTCAAATAAAGAGAAAGTACCTGCGATGACTGCTGAAGCATCTGGTTGTCTTTGCATCACATATACTCGTTGAGAAGGCCCAGCCTCATCTGGCCTACTAACCCTGGATGAAGATCCTCCTCTCTGACTAACTCCAGGTCTACCCCCTCTGCTGAAACTTCTGCCCCCTCGACCCCGTCTAACACTAGGTTGAGAAACTGCAGAATCTGTCGGCCTCTGCTCCTGCATCTCAGGACACTCTCTAATAAAATGATCAGGAGATCCACATCTGAAGCATACAGTTGGTCCACTATTCTTCCAACAAACACCTCTATGAGAACCCCCACACTGAGCACATATAGGTAGAGTAGATCTCTGAACTACTGGAGTCGAAGCACTCGCTACTGAAACTGTAGGTCTCAATCTCTGCCTCTGAAACTGAAATGACCTACTAGCCTGCCTCTGAATCCTACTGATCCTGGGAACAAAACTTCCTCTACCTCTCTTCACAGATGAAGACCCTGCCTCAAACTGGGGTCTCTTAATCCTGGTCTCCTCCTCGGTAGCAGCTGCTGCAATACCCTGAGCTCTCTCCACACTCCTAGCTGCTGTAACAAGTTGGGAAAAATCCTGGTATCTAGAACCAGCCACAAGACACATAATAGAGGGCCTCAATCCCTCCTCAAATCTTCTGCACCGGTCAATCTCATCAGAGATAATCCCCCCGGCATAGTGGCTCAACCGGATGAACTCTAACTCATATTCTGTTACAGTCCGGTGGTCTTGCTTCAAATTTAGGAATTCCATCTTCTTAACATCTTTATACTCCCTCGGAGTATATTTCAGCTCAAACTCCCGTAGAAAATCACTGTAGGACAATGTAGGTGGATCATCCATGGCATGAGGAACTGTCTTCCACCAATCATATGCATCCTTCTGCAACAGTGATCTAGCATAGTTAAAATTTTCTTCTGGAGTGGCTTGCAACTGAATGAATATCCTTTGTACCTTATCCAGCCACTGCTCAGTTACTGCTGGATCAATAGTACCCAGAAAATCTTCTGCTCCATACTTCCTTAATTTATCGTAATGTCTCACTGGTACCAATGGCTATGGGGGTGGTGGCGGCTGTACTGGGCCTTGCCTAAACAATTCTATCACATGTCTAAGCCAACCCGGCGGAGTCTCCTCACCAGCTGGTCTCCCAGACACAGAATAGGTACCTCTCCAGCTCTATCCACTTTAGCTCCATCCTTACTCTCTTCAGGAGCTAAACTCTCTGCACTACTCTCAACAGACTGACTTGAATGAGAATCCATTACAACCTATGTCTGTAAACACAGCAGAATACACTTCATTAAAGATCAGAGACTGCCAATACCAAACATGTATTTTATTCAAAAACCCACTTTTTAAAATCAAAATACTCTTTTTCTTACAATTGACCTAGGTTGAGAATCTCAAACCTAGGCTCTGATACCAAAACAATTGTAACACCCTTATACCCCGTATACGTACACAGCATGCTTATACGATCGTATAAGCATGCTGTGTACGTATACGGGGTATAGGGGTGTTACAATTATTGGTCGAATTGTGTTGAGATTGATCAGATATGCACAAGATGTCTTGAGCAGAGCTAGGCCTAGAGGTGCATATGTTAATAGACTTGAGCAAAGCTAGGACTTGACCCAAGCAGAGCTGGATCATGTGTTTGAGATGACAGTTGACATGAGTAGAGCTTGGTCACTTGATTGAGATTTGTGATGGATTTGAGCAGAGCTAGATCATGAGATTGTGTTCACTAGACATGATAATTGTATGGAGGTATTGGGCCCTATAGTTATTTATGAGTATGGGGTTGGGTTCCCAATATTGTGATGATATGTGAGTGGGATGTGAATTCCAATAGTTATGTATGAACATGGAATGTGATTTCCAATAGTGTAATGATGTGTAAGTGGGATTTGAATCCCAATATTGTATTTGTGTATATTATATATGGATAAGGATGTGATATTTGTATTTATGTATTTGTATATATATATTGTTTATATGTACCGCTAATCTTTGAAGCTTAGCATGGTTGTATGAATCACGCAGGTAAGTAGATTGCTAATTTGAGAGTTGAATAGTTGTGCCACGAGAAGACTGAGGGTGTGCCAGAGACCAACTAGAAGGTGGTGCATGCATATACATTTTGTTATTTTGTAGTTTGACCATATGTATATATATATGAATAGATTTTGAAAAAATGATGTATATTTGTATACATGTGAATGAATGAATCTTATAAATGGTTTGGAAATAGTATTTTCAATGAGAATGTGGTTCAATAATGAAAAATGTTCTTATATATTTATATATTTGTATAAATAAGATAATGAAAGGTTTAAATAGAACTATGTCATGTCATCCTTATGTCTTATATGCATGTTGTACATATATGGAGTAAATGTACAGTATGTATATAAGTTATAGGGGTGTTACATTAGCCTATCTTCATTCAAAGGTTTAGTGAAGATATCAGCAAGTTGGTTATTTGTATCAATGAATTCTAAGATAATATTTTTATTTTGTACATTATCCCTTATTAAATGATGTCTAATATCTATATGTTTAGACCTAGAGTGTTGGATTGGATTCTTGGATAAATTAATGGCACTAGTGTTATCACACTTAATGGGAATATGATCAAACACCTTTCCATAGTCAAACAATTGTAGCCTCATCCATAACACCTGTGTGCAACAAAAACATGTTGTAATATATTTGGCTTCCACCATAGACAAAGCAACCGACACTTGTTTCTTGCTAAACCAAGAAACTTGGCAATCACTAAGAAAATGGCATGCCCCGGTCGTGCTTTTTCTATCTAAGAGACTACTGGCATAATCCATATCTGAAAAACCTAAAATATCAAATGATGTATTTCTAGGATACCAAAGGCCTAAATGCAATGTACCACTTAAGTATTTCAAAATTCTTTTAGTGGAATTTAAGTGTGATTCTTCAGGACAAGATTAAAATCTAACACATAAACATACACTATACAATATATCAAGTCTAGGGGCGGATAAGTAAAGTAGTGATATTATTGGGCTCTAATTAACACTTCTTGTAATATCCCTAAGTGTGCCCTAGAAGTTTTGATTTAATTGTTGTTTTAATTGGATTTTATGTATAAGTTTCTTTGGTAAGAGAAAAGATTTATGAAGAGAGTGTATATGTTGTGTATATGAAAATATATACAACATATACCCAAGTCAAAGTCAAAGAAAGTTAGTGGAAGGAGATATTTTTGTGTTTCTGATTTAATAATTAATTAGAAGGACATTTAAATGAGTGGAAGAGATTAAATGGATTATTTTAATAGTTAATATTTGGAGGAGAGGGTTTTGAGGAGATGATTTGACTTTGCCTTCTATCTTTTCTTCTTCCTTTCTTTCTTTCTTTTGACGTGGTTCTCTTTTCTTTCTTTTGGCCGGCTAGCAAGGAATCAAGAGAGCAATAGAGATATTTGATCTTCTAACTCAAGATTTAAGGGAGTTTTCAAGTGTTCAAGTTGGAAAGTTAAGAGTTTCTTCATCCTTGGTAAGTTTTCCACTTAATTCTTTGATTTCTTTGAGTTTATGAGTTGAGTTTGTGGATGGTATGTGAATATGTTTGATTAAGATGTGTTTAAGAGTGTTTGGGTAAACTGATTTTTTGGATTTTTGAGGTTGGATTGAAGGAAATAGTAGTTGTTAAAAGTGAATGTATTGTGGTTGTGTTTTGAGTTGTGGTGATGTTTTTGATTTGTGTTGGAGGTATGTTTTTAGTTGTTTTGGTGTTTTTGCAAGTTTATTTTGGTTCTTGGGTATGTTGAGCTAAGTTTGTTTGAAGTGGATTTTGGTGAAAGGAAGTGATTTGTTGGTTGTGTTGTTGATGTTGCCGGAATCTGGGTTTTTGGCCTGACACGCCCATGAGCACGACCAAGTCTTTGGGCGTGTCAATGGTTTTGTGTTTTCGGATGGGTGACACGAGCAGTGACACGCCCATGTCACTGAGCGTGTCATAGCTACTGTGTTAGTGAGGAATTGACACGGCCATGAACACGCCCATGTTGTTGGACGTGCCAATGTTTCTGTGAAGCAGAATGTATTACACGTTCAGTGACAAACCCGTGGTTTTGAGCGTGTCAAAGCTTCTGTGTTGTGGGTTTAGGGCACGGTCAGGAACACGCCCGTGTTGGTGAGCGTGTCATGTTTAGGGTTTGCCCTAGTTGGTTCTTAGTCTTATTATCTCTTGTGTATCTCTAAGTGAGTATGTATTATCACCTTTGGTTTAGGTATTGAAGAGGTTGAATTGTCCTAACCTAGGTGGTGAAGAATTCTTGTAAGAGAAAGGTTGTAGATTGGTGTGAGTTGTTCCTAAGGTAAGTACAGACTACATTGTTGCATACACTCATATGAATTGATATTTAACATATTTGATTCTATATATGTTAAGCAATTGATTACTAGGTTAAAATACTTGATGATATGATGAAATATGAAAGGTATGTTAATGCAATTGGTTGTGTACTTGAATGATGAATTGATCTAATGTGATTTGAAAAATAAGGAGATATATGCGCCATGGTTGTTGGCTATGATGATGATGCATAATGTAATTGATTATGTATATTATCTTTATGAGATATGAAGCCATGGTTGTTGGCTATGATAATGAGAAAGAAATGTATAAAGAGATAAATGAAAAGATTATGTGTCTAATGTGTTATTTAACCTTCAGAGTTCTGGGTTTGGCGGCATGCCTATGAAATATATGAAAAGTAACAGTCTTGCCGGGTTGAGGATCTCTTCAATTTGAGTTGAATTGAGGTCCAAGAGACTGGGTCTATTACACTATGTGAATTATGGATATGAACTATATGAAAAGCAACAGTCTTGCCGGGTTGAGGATCTCCTCGATTCAGTCGAGTTGATGGTCCAAGAGACTGGGTCTGTTACAGGTAACAGTCTTGCCGGGTTGAGGATCTCCTCGAGTTAGCGGGTAGAGGTCCAAGAGACTGGGTCTGTTACCCTATCCATGGATAGAGATATATATATTGCCTACGGGCTTAATGATTATGATTATGGACCAAAGTAGTAACTCTGAACTTTGAATAACATATTAGTGTCTTGTGGGCCCATACTTGTCTTTGTGTCAATGTAAATCATAAAATGATGAAATGTAGTCTTATGAACAATACAAAGATATCACTTGTGAATATTGTTTTAATTGTTGAAATGTATAACATTGGCATGGCATTGAAGCATAATATTATTATAGTTTGTACCACTAAGTCGTAGGCTTAGCGCGATTGTGGTTCATCGTGCAGGTGACAAGGAAGAACCAGAGAGTTCCTCTAGGCCGAGTAGAGTTGAGAGTTTGAGGTGTTGATAGTGGAGCTCAAAGATCAAAGACATATTGCCAAACATGTATATATATATATTGTATTTTGTAAAACTTAAGTTTTGATGTATAAGTATTTGTAAATATTTGTTATATTTTCCGCTGCGTTTTTAATTAACACTCTATCTTTTGTGTTATATAATTTCTTTAAATGTTTTAAATTTGTTTATAAATGAGTCGTTTGGTTGTAAATCGTGGCATTCCTATATTCAGTATACGTATATTACGATCGTAAAAGCATGCTGTGTACGTATACGGGATATAAGGGTGTTACAATTATTTTGGTATCAGAGCCTAGGTTTAAGATTCTCAACCTAGGTCAGTTGTACGAAAAAGTAAAATTTTGAGTTTGAAATATGGTTTTTAAATAAGATACATGTTTTGGTATGGCAGTCTTTGATCTTAATAAGGTATATTCTGCTATGTTTGCAGATATAGGTAGTGATGGCATCTCATTCACGACAGTCTGTAGAGGGTAGTGCTGAAAGTGTAGCTCCTGAAGAGGGTAGAGAGGGAGCTAGAGTTGAGAGAGTTAGCATGGCCCCTGCTTCTGTGTCAGGGAGATCAGCTGCTGATGATGTACCGCCGGGTTGGTTGAGGCACATGGTAGATTTGTTGAGGGGAGCTCCGGTACAGCAGCCACCACCACCACCACAGCCTCAAGTACCAGTGAGGCATTATGACAAATTAAGAAAGTATGGGGCTGAAGATTTCTTGGGCACTACCGATCCTGCAGTGGCTGAGCAATGGTTGGATAAGGTGCAGAGAATATTCATTCAGTTGCAAGCCACTTCGGATGAGAAGTTTGATTGTGCCAGATCCCTTCTACAGAAAGACACCTATGACTGGTGGAAGACGGTTCCCCATGCCATGGATGATCCACCTACATTATCTTATGGTGATTTTCTGAGGGAATTCGAGCTGAAATATACTCCAAGGGAGTATAAAGATATTAAGAAGATGGAATTCCTGAATTTGAGGCAAGATAACCGGACTGTGACAGAATATGAGGTTGAGTACATCCGGTTGAGTCATTATGCCGGTGGGATTATCTCGGATGAGATTGACCGATGCCGAAGATTTGAGGAGGGTTTGAGGCCCTCTATTATGTGTCTCGTGGCTGGTTCTCGATACCAAGATTTCTCTCAGCTTGTTGCAGCAGTTAGAAGTGTTGAGAGAGCGCAGAATATTGCAGCAGCTGCTTCTGAGGAGGAGACTAGAGTGAGGAGACCCCATTTTGAGGCAGGGTCTTCATCTGTGAAGAGAGGTAGAGGAAGTTTTGTTCTGAGGATCAGTCGGAGTTAGAGACAGTCGGGTAGGTCAGTGCAGTAACAGAGGCAGAGGCCGAGACCTACAGCTTCTGTAGCCAGTGCTCCGCCTCCATTTATTCAGAGGTCTACTCCACCTACATGTGAGCTTTGTGGTAGGAACCATGGAGGTGTTTGTTGGAAGGGTGGTGGATCGGCTGGGTGTTATAGATGTGGATCACATTTTATTAAAGATTGTCCTGAGATGCAGGAGCATAGACAGGCTGAGTCTGCAGCTTCTCGACCGAGTGTTAGCAGAGGTAGTCGAGGGGGCAGAGGTTTTAGTAGAGATGGTCGACCCGGATATAGTTAGAGAGGAGGATCATCATCCGGAGGTAGTAGGCCAGATGAGGCCGGATCTTCTCAAAGAGTTTATGTAATGCAGAGGCAGCCAGATGCTTCAGCAGCTATAGCGGGTACATTCTCTTTATTTGGCATTTCAGTACTTGCTTTAATTGATCCGGGATCTACTCATTCATACATAAGTGCATCCATATTACCTATGTCTGAATTGCATTCAGAGTCCTTAGGATTTGATGTCTTGGTGACAAATCCTTTAGGACATAGTGTTATTGTGAGTAAGGTTGATCGTGATAGTGCAGTGGTAGTGCAAGGAGAGGAGTTTCTTGGGGATTTAATTGAATTTCCTTTTAAGGAGTATGATTTGATTTTAGGCATGGATTGGTTGTCTAAGCATGGAGCTGTGGTAGATTGTCAAAAGAAGTGTGTTACTTTGAGAACCGGTGATGGTAGAAGTGTAATGGTGTCTAGTGAGCAGAGACAACTTGCATCCTTGTTTGTTTCAGCTGTAACAGCTAGGAGGTTGATTAGAAAAGGGTGTGATGCTTATCTTGCTCATGTTGTGGATACCAAAGTAGTGGGTTCCCAACTTGATAGTATACCCACAGTTGCAGATTTTCCAGACGTGTTTCCTGAGGAGTTGCCAGGGTTACCCCCTGAAAGAGAGGTTGAGTTTGGTATCGAATTGTTGCCTAGTACCACTCCCATCTCTATTACTCCTTATCGAATGGCACCTGCCGAATTAAAAGAGTTGAAGGTGCAGTTGCAGGAGTTGTTGGATAAAGGGTTTATCCGCCCTAGTGTTTCACCGTGGGGAGCTCCTGTTTTTTTGTGAAAAAGAAGGATGGTACTATGAGATTGTGCATCGATTATAGGCAATTGAACAAAGTGACTATTAAGAATAAATATCCTTTGCCTAGGATTGATGATCTCTTTGATCAATTGAAGGGATCAGCAGTGTTTTCCAAGATTGATTTGAGATTAGGGTATCATCAGTTGAGAGTTAGAGCTGAAGATGTTCCTAAGTCAGCTTTTCGCACAAGGTATGGGCATTATGAGTTCTTAGTGATGCCTTTTGGGTTGACGAATGCACCTGCAGCTTTCATGGATTTGATGAATAGGGTGTTTAGGCCCTATTTGGATCAGTTTGTGGTAGTTTTCATTGACGATATTTTGGTGTATTCACATAATGAAGAGGAACATGACAAGCAATTGCGGATTGTATTGCAGATCTTGGGAGAAAAGCAATTGTATGCCAAGCTGTCGAAGTGTGAGTTTTGGCTTGACCAAGTGACTTTTCTGGGTCATATAGTTTCAGCAGATGGTATTAGAGTTGATTCAAGTAAAATTTAAGCTATTTTGAATTGGAGTCCACTAAAGTCAGTGACTGAAGTTAGAAGTTTTCTGGGTTTAGCAGGCTATTATCGACGCTTTGTGAAAGGTTTTTCTTTGATAGCTACTTCACTCACCAGATTACTTCGAAAGGGAGTTAGATTTGTGTGGACAGATCAATGTCAAGCTAGTTTTGAGCGGTTAAAAGAGATGTTTACTCAAGCGCCTGTTCTTACTTTGCCTGTGGAAGATAAACCTTATGTGATTTATAGTGATGCTTCACATAATGGTTTAGGATGTGTTTTGATGCAAGAGGGTAAAGTTGTAGCTTATGCTTCCCGACAGTTGAAGCCGCATGAGCTTAATTATCCGACTCATGATTTAGAGTTGGCAGCTATAGTGTTTGCTTTGAAGATTTGGCGACTATATTTGTATGGGGAAAAGTGTTTTATCTATACGGATCATAAGAGTTTGAAATATTTGGGAGTTCAAAAAGAGCTTAATCTTCGGCAGAGACATTGGTTGGAGTTGATTAAAGACTATGACTGTTTAATTGATTATCATCCGGGTAAGGCGAACGTTGTTGCTGATGCTTTAAGTCGGAAGTCTTTGGCAAGTTTAACTATGTATTCACTCTCGTTGCTTGTTGAATTGAGAGCATTACATGCTAGTTTTGAATCATGCGATGATGGTGCACTGTTGGCTCAATTGCAGTTGAGGCCAGTGTTGTTGGATCAGATTAAAGAGGCTCAATTGGCTGATGAGAAAATTTAGAAGATTGTTTCAGATTGTCAACATGGAGAGAGTAGAGATTTTTATGTGAGAAATGATGGTAGCCTTTGGTTTAAAGATAGGTTGTGTGTTCCTGATGATACTTGTTTGAGAAAGTTTATTTTGGAGGAAGCACACCACTCAGTTTTTGCTATGCATCCGGGAAGTACAAAGATGTACCATGATTTGAAACAGCATTATTGGTGGTCTGGTATGAAGAGAGACATAACGGAATTTGTATCCAAGTGTCTCACTTGTCAGAGGGTGAAAGCTGAGCATCAAGTTCCAACAGGGTTGCTTCAACCTTTAAAAATGCCTGAATGGAAATGGGAGAGAGTGACAATGGATTTTGTATCTGGGTTGCCATTGACTCAGAGGAAGTATGATGCTATCTAGATGATTGTTGATCGGTTGACTAAGACAGCTCATTTCCTTCCGGTTAGAATGAATTATTCTCTTGAGAGATTGGCTGAGCTGTATATCAATGAAATAGTGAAGTTGCATGGAGTCCCGATTTCTTTAGTGTCTGATCGAGATCCCCGGTTCACTTCAAGGTTTTGGAAGAGTTTGCATGATGCATTGGGTTATCGGTTACACTTTAGCACTGTTTTCATCCTCAGACAGATGGGCAGTCAGAGAGAGTAATACAGATCATTGAGGATATGTTGAGAAGCTGTGTCATTGATTTCTCCGAAAGTTGGGACAGATTTTTGCCACTTGTGGAATTTGCTTACAACAACAGTCACCAATCAAGTATTGGAATGGCACCATTTGAGGCATTGTATGGTAGAAGATGTAGAATGCCTTTATGTTGGAATGAACTTGGAGAAGGCAAACTAATTGGTCCTGATTTGGTTAAAGAGACTGAAGAGAAAGTGAAAATAATTCGAGATCTGTTAAAAGCAGCTTCAGACCGACAGAAATCATATTCAGATTTGAAGAGGAGAGACATAGAGTTTAATATTGGAGATAAAGCATTCTTGAAAGTGTCTCCTTGGAAAAAGATTTTAAAATTTGGTTGTAAAGGAAAACTGAGTCCTCGTTTTATTGGGCCTTACGAGGTATTGGAAAGAGTTGGACCAGTTGCGTATCGACTTGCTTTGCCGCCTGAGTTGGATAGAATCCATAATGTTTTCCATGTATCTATGTTACAGAGATACAGATCAGACCCATCTCATGTTCTATCAGTTGAATCTATTGAGGTGAGTCCGGATTTATCATTTGAAGAAGAACCAATTGCTATTCTGGCACATGAAGTAAAAAAGTTGAGAAATAAGAAAGTGCCATTGGTGAAAGTTCTTTGGAAGAATCATGGTAGAGGAAAGGCAATTGTTTCGAACTTGAGAACATGTAATTTTGATGGCAAAATTTCTTTTTAGAGGGAGAGAATTGTAATATCCCTAAGTGTGCCCTAGAAGTTTTGATTTAATTGTTGTTTTAATTGGATTTTATGTCTATGTTTCTTTGGTAAGAGAAAAGATTTATGAAGAGAGTGTATATGTTGTGTATATGAAAATATATACAACATATACCCAAGTCAAAGTCAAAGAAAGTTAGTGGAAGGAGATATTTTTGTGTTTTTGATTTAATAATTAATTAGAAGGATATTTAAATGAGTGGAAGAGATTAAATGGATTATTTTAATAGTTAATACTTGGAGGAGAGGGTTTTGAGGAGATGATTTGACTTTACCTTCTATCTTTTCTTCTTCCTTCCTTTCTTTCTTTTGTCGTGGTTCTCTTTTCTTTCTTTCCTTTTCTTTCTTTTGGCCTGCTAGCAAGGAATCAAGAGAGCGATAGAGAGATTTGATCTTCTAACTCAAGATTTAAGGGAGTTTTCAAGTGTTCAAGTTGGAAAGTTAAGAGTTTCTTCATCCTTGGTAAGTTTTCCACTTGATTCTTTGATTTCTTTGAGTTTATGAGTTGAGTTTGTGGATGGTATGTGAATATGTTTGATTAAGATGTGTTTAAGAGTGTTTGGGTAAACTGATTTTTTGGATTTTTGAGGTTGGATTGAAGGAAATAGTAAGTTGTTAAAAGTGAATGTATTGTGGTTGTGTTTTGGGTTGTGGTGATGTTTTTGATTTGTGTTGGAGGTATGTTTTTAGTTGTTTTGGTGTTTTTGCAAGTTTATTTTGGTTCTTGGGTATGATGAGCTAAGTTTGTTTGAAGTGGATTTTGGTGAAAGGAAGTGATTTGTTGGTTGTGTTGTTGATGTTGCCGGAATCTAGGTTTTTGGCCTGACACGCCCATGAGCACGGCCAAGTCTTTGGGCGTGTCGATGGTTCTGTATTTTTGGATGGGTGACACGAGCAGTGACACGCCCATGTCACTGAGCGTGTCATAGCTACTGTGTTAGTGAGGAATTGACACGGCCATGAACACGCCCATGTTGTTGGACGTGCCAATGTTTCTGTGAAGCAGAATGTATTACACGTTCAGTGACACGCCCGTGGTTCTAAGCGTGTCAAAGCTTCTGTGTTGTGGGTTTAGGGCACGGTCAGGGACATGCCCGTGTTGGTGAGCGTGTCATGTTTAGGGTTTGCCCTAGTTGGTTCTTAGTCTTATTATCTCTTGTGTATCTCTAAGTGAGTATGTATTATCACCTTTGGTTTAGGTGTTGAAGAGGTTGAATTGTCCTAACCTAGGTGATGAAGAATTCTTGTAAGAGAAAGGTTGTAGATTTGTGTGAGTTGTTCCTAAGGTAAGTACAGACTACATTGTTGCATACACTCATATGAATTGATATTTAAGATATTTGATTCTACATATGTTAAGCAATTGATTACAGGGTTAAAATATTTGATGATATGATGAAATATGAAAGGTATGTTAATGCAATTGGTTGTGTACTTGAATGATGAATTGATCTAATGTGATTTGAAAAATAAGGAGATATATGCGCCATGGTTGTTGGCTATGATGATGATGTATAATGTAATTGATTATGTATATTATCTTTATGAGATATGAAGCCATGGTTATTGGCTATGATAATGAGAAAGAAATGTATAAAGAAATAAATGAAAAGATTATGTGTCTAATGTGTTATTCAACCTTCAGAGTTCTAGGTTTGGCGGCATGCCTATGAAATATATGAAAAGTAACAGTCTTGCCGGGTTGAGGATCTCTTCAATTTGAGTTGAATTGTGGTCCAAGAGACTGGGTCTGTTACACTATGTGAATTATGGATATGAAATATATGAAAAGTAACAGTCTTGCCAGGTTGAGGATCTCCTCGATTCAGTCAGGTTGATGGTCCAAGAGACTGGGTCTGTTACAGGTAACAGTCTTGCCGGGTTGAGGATCTCCCCGAGTTAGCGGGTAGAGGTCCAAGAGACTGGGTCTGTTACCCTATCCATGGATAGAGATATATATATTGCCTACGGGCTTAATGATTATGATTATGGACCAAAGTAGTAACTCTGAACTTTGAATAACATATTAGTGTCTTGTGGGCCCATACTTGTCTTTGTGTCAATGTAAATCATAAAATTATGAAATGTAGTCTTATGAACAATACAAAGATATCACTTGTGAATATTGTTTTAATTGTTGAAATGTATAACATTGGCATGGCATTGAAGCATAATATTATTATAGTTTGTACCACTAAGCCGTAGGCTTAGCGCGATTGTGGTTCATCGCGTAGGTGACAGGGAAGAGCCGGAGAGTTCCTCTAGGCCGAGTAGAGTCTAGAGTTTGAGGTGATGATAGTGGAGCTCAAAGATCAAAGACATATTGCCAAACATGTATATATATATTTTGTATTTTGTAAAACTTAAGTTTTGATGTATAAGTAATTGTAAATATTTGTTATATTTTCCGCTACGTTTTTAATAAACACTCTATCTTTTGTGTTATATAATTTCTTTAAATGTTTTAAATTTGTTTATAAATGAGTCGTTTGGTTGTAAATCGTGGCATTCCTATATTCAGTATACGTATATTACGATCATAAAAGCATGCTGTGTACGTATACGAGATATAAGGGTGTTACACTTCTACTAAGCGACACTCGTAAGTATACGAGGTTATTGTAGCAATGGTGATTGCACCAAGGTTTTGCAATAGTTTGATTAAAAAATAAATTGAAAAGCAAGAGTGTGATATGTTGGAATGGTGAAAAGCAATTTAAATTTAAAAGTAATATGTGTAATGGTTGTACAAAATTAATTCAAATTATTGGAATGGTGCCTAGGGTTGTAGATCTATTTAATCAAAGCTTAATTCTCAAATTGTCCATTAATATAACCTTATATTTTAATTTGTTCCTTGAGTTTAATTAGTAATTACCAATTCATTAGTTTTCACATTCATGAATTATCAACAACCAATTATTTTGAAATTGCAAATTAAAAAAACCCTAGAACTTATATCTCTAATTCATTCTTAGGGTCATTGAGCGCATAATTCCAATATCAAATTTCATCTCTCAGTCCTTCATTCAATATCTTGAGATCAATAGGTAGCTAATCTATCAACCTAACATTCAATCCAATACAATCAACTAATAACAAGGTATATTAATGGAAATATCAAATCAAGTCATTCAATCAAATCTACTACAAACCCTAGCCATGAGTAATTTAGCTCATCATCATCAATTTAAAATAAATATTCATCTCAATATAAATCAAATCACAATTGTCCATTGAATAATTAATGTTCTTAACAAACTACAACAATCTAGAAATGAATTAAAAGAGAGAATATAAAAACCCCTTGTAGATGCCAAGAGTTAAACATCTTGTCTTACTCATAGCTCCACTTTGATTATGATGAAGAACCTCCAAGTCCTCTTCAATCAATGGCTCTCTTCTTGAAAGATGGAATGGTAACTCTCTCAAGCTTACAACTCCTCAATCAAGCTTTCTTCAAACTCTAACATTCACAAGAGCTTGCTCACCCAATTTTATCCCAAAAATATTAAGAGTATTGTCTATGGAAGAAATGGAAGATGAACATGAAGGTGATTTTTATGGTCTCTCTCAAGACATAGAACAAGAAGATGAACTCCGAACTAGATCATAAAATGGAGAATGAATGGTCTTTTAATGTTTCCAATGTTTGCCCCCATCACTCTCTCTTCCAATCATATATTTTTTTAATTGCCAATTGCTTTTCCACCTCACCTCTCTCCCATTTGTCCCCTCTTTTTTTGCTTTTTAAAATCTTTCATTCCATAAAATAAGTCACCTATTACATCTTTTATTATTTCTTTTCAAAAGAAAAAGCATGTTGTCTCCCACTTGTCCCTTAACTCATGTGAATAAGTCAAAGAATTCACATGAGACACGGCCAAGTCATGAGTGACTTGGCCATGCCACTCATTCTTCTTGGAACATGGCCACCCTTGAGGCCATGTCCATGGCTGCCCAATATTTCTTCTTCTTTTCTAGGTGTGGCATGGCTAAGGCTTGGCGACATGACTAGTGGCTTGGCCGTGTCTTCTGCTTGTGTTCACCTCTGCCATTTGCTTTCCTTCCTTTATTCTTTGGTTTTATCAAGTGGGACACGGCCAAGGCCTTGGTTGTGTCATGTGACATGGCCAATGGCTTGGCCGTGTCTCTTGCCAGTGTCACTCTCTAACCATTTTCTTGCTTCCTTTCTTGAGGGACACAACCAAGGTTGCTTTGTCCTCGCCGTGTCTTGCTTGGTTCCAAATCTTCCTTTCCTTTGATGAGAGACACGGCCAAGCCATGAGTGACTTGGCCATGTCACATGTTTTTCTCCAAATTTCATCCATCAGTTGAATTGACTCTCCATTGTTTTGTACTTCAACCTAAAGAAAACACTTCAAGCAATCTTTAAACACAAATTAACATAAAAATTAACTAAAAAACCAATAAAATTATCCTAAAAATATATACATAAATAATCAAAATAGATATGATAATACCTCGATATTTCTTCTCATCTACTACCACAACTTTATTGTCAATTTTTAATGATGTACTCATGGGAGTCTTTCTAGTCTTGCAACTATCCATTTCAAATTTCTTGATGAGTTCCTTTGTGTACTTAGATTGGTTGATGAAGATCCCATCTTTGCATTGCATGATTTGTAGTCCAAGGAAGAATTTGAGTTCATCCATCATGCTCATTTCAAATTCCCTAGTCATACAAGAAGCAAATTCCTTGCACAAAGAATCAATAGTAGCACCAAATATAATGTCATCAACATATATTTGCACAATTAAGATATTATGCTTATTCTTTTTAACAAAGAGAGTTGTGTCCACTTTGCCTTTAGAAAAACTATTTTCAAGCAAATATGTACTAAGCCTATCATACCAAGCTCTTGGTGCTTGTTTCAATCTATATAGTGCTTTGGTAAGTTTAAAAACATGATTTGGGAGTTTATAGTTTTCCGGGAGGCTGTAGACCCTTAATTTTTTACCCAGTCAAATCTAATAGTCTAAAATAATTTTTGTGGTATTTTAATTATTTTAATAATATTTTAATTACTTATAATATTTAATAGTTATTTTTAATAAAAAAATATGAAAAGATATAAAAAATAAAAAAATAAAAAAATAAAAATAGGGCGGACCGGCGAGCAACTCGCGGCAGCCCATTTCGCATAAGAAATTGTCTGCAGAGAATTGGGCAGTGCCCAATTCGCCGCAGATAACAATCTCCAGTAGTATTGTTAGCTTAAGCAGACGAATTGGGTGTCGAGTGTGCAATCTATTACTTGAGTAAAAAACTCCTACCTTATGAGCTCAAGTATAGTATCTTTAAAAAGACTTATATTGCCATGGTTTGGTCATCAAAGAAGTTATGGCACTGCTTTCAATCTTATAGTGTGCAAGCAATTTTCAAGTTGGATCCAGTGAAATGAGAGAAACTATCGTTGATTGACAAATATGGTCGGTGGTTGATAATCCTAGAAGAATTTGAGATCAAATATATAACTAGGAAGACCATTAAGGGAAGTGCAGTAGCAGAATTCCTGGCTCAACAACCACTACCTGATAGTGAAGAAGTAACTTTTGAATTCCCCGATTAGCATTTAAAGGTCATAGATGTAATATCCATGCATTTGTTAAAATAAAATAAAGTAGAACTTAATTAGATTAAAATCAATAATTTAAGAAGTAAATGGAGGGTTGGAAGAGAGAAATGTAATACGTATATGTGTTGTATATGTTAAATATATAAAACATGTAAAAGTCAAAGTGAATAGTAAAGTCAAAAAGCAAAATGATAAATATAATTTATAAAAATTAAAATTAATTAAATAAATTAAAAAGAAAATGATTTTGGATGGAAGAGTAAAATTTGGAATTAAAAATTAATTAATTAATTAATTAATTAAAATATTAAAATAATATATATATGGTTGGTATTTAAAGAAGAAAGAAAATAAAAAATAACTATTTATCATCATCATCTTCTTCTTCTTCTTATTCTTTTCTCTCTCCACAATGAAATTCCACCATAACCAAGGATGAGTTTTTCTCCAAACACCAAAATTTGAAGGATTTTAAAAGATTGAAGTAGTTTTGGGTGGTTTTCCAGCTAGTTGGTAAGCTTTCTTACTTAATTTGAGTTTTATGAAGTTTTAAGCTTATGTATGATTTGGGTTTTCTATGGGCTATTTGTAAATGGTTCTAATGCCTTTGAAACAAGTTATTTTAATGAGTAGGCAATGATTCTATGGCTGATAGGTTTAATTTTTGGTGGAATTTGAGAGAGGTAGTATGGTTTATGGTTATGGAAAAGGGGTATTCTTCAAGATTGATGTACATTTGGTTTTATCACTTAAATCATGTTGTTTGATGATTTAAATTATGGAAATGAACTTAAATTAATAATTGGAATTTGTTAGAGTGATAAACCAAAATCAAAGAGGCTTAGGGTTTGAAATTTGGAATTTTGATGGAAGAGTGGTAAATTATGTTTTAATACTTAAAATGTGTTAAAATATAATGTGAATGATGTTTTTAAGCTTTAAGCTTCTTTTAGAACTAGTGAGATTGGTTTGGTAGAGTTAAAGTGCCTTATGGCATAAGAAAGGGGAAATTAAAGGATTAGGTTTTCATTGGTGTTTAATAGTTGAAACACCTTGAACTGCGATTCTAATGTGTGTTTGTTATTCATATTTTGGTTAGGTGTTGAGTAAGTTGTTGTTCCAATAACTTAACAAGTGAAGGGTTTTGAAGAAGTTGAGTTTGTGAGCTTGGAAGTGCCTTTTTGAGAGGTATGTACATACTTTGATTATTATGCATTGAATTGCACTTGTGTGACATATTTTGTGATTGAATGATTTGGTGGCTATGTCACTTTAATGTGTGAATTCATATAAAAAGTGCATAGATATCTATTTAAAGTGTGAAATGCATAATGTGCATGTTTATGAGCTACTTTGAGTTGGCTAAAAGCATTATGGTGAATGTGTAATTCGGCCACATTATGTTTGTGGCAGGAAAGTTGATGAGACTATATGAAATTAATGGGAAAAAAGGAAAAAAAATGGAAAAAGAATGGAAATTGGCATAATTGCAAAAGATTGAGAAAAATGTGAAATGGTTTAAGTAATATGTGGAACCTTATGTAATATTAAATTTCAGAGTATTGGGTTTGGTATGATATTGTATACCGAACATTTGCCTTCCAGCCAGACCTTGGGCATTATTATATTTTCCTTCGGGCCAAACACTAGGTGTCAAATATGAGTCCAAAATAATATCTCTATAACTAGAATATTATATAGGGTCATTTGGGCCCAATGCATGGATATGATAAATATGATTGTTTGAAAGTGTTATTTGAGTGACTTGCATTATAGAAAAGCATGTCAAGTTTACATTTTGAAAAGACATGCATTTTGCATTATTCATGTGATTTTTCTTTATGTCAAAGTATATACTACTAGGCAATTTTGCTTAGTCCAATTTGTATATCGCGTAGGTGATAGGGTTATTACAGAGAGCCCTACTATACCAGAGCAGGTGTAGAGAATCCCTACTTTCTAGAGTGTTGAGTTGGCCACCAAAAACCAGGATCATGCAAACATGTAATATGTTAATTAACTTTAACTTTTAAATATATATTATATTGTAAATATATAAATCATGTAATTTAAAAAAAATAGGATTGAATTTTTGTAAATAATGGTTATGTATATGCATATATGTATGTTTGAGTGTTTTGGAAAAATTGATAGAGTTTTGGAAGTACAAAATATTGCAATTATATTGGGAGTGTATTTTCTACAGGTTGGGAAATATTGAAATTTTTGGGATATCCAATTTATAGAAAAAACTCTGGTGAATTTTTTCAGAAATTTTTATATTAAATATTTATTTTTAGTACTTAAAATTAAAGAGGAATATTTTTATTTACTTTTAAAAAAATACATTTTAATGTTTGGTAAAATTGTGTTGTGGCATTTTTGTACCATATATGCGTATTTTAAATATACCGGGTGTATGTATTTATGTATATAGGGTATAAAGGTGTTCTATTTATTTTGGTGCCAGCTCCTAGGTTTGAGGTTCTCAACCTATGTGGGTTTTTGGAGAGAGAAAATGGAATTTTAAATGTGACTTTAAAGTATCATACATGCATTTGCATTGGTACTTGAACTGGTCTCTGATGTGGCTATTCTTTCTGTGTTTACAGACATTGGTAGATACTAGAGTGACAGGATCAAAGCTTGACAATATACTAACAATTGCAGAGTTTCATGATGTGTTCCCCAAGGAGTTGTTTGGATTACCTTCAGATAGAGGTAGAGTTTGGTATTGATTTGATGCCTGGTACATCTCCCATCTCTATTACTCCTTATTAGATGACACCTACATAATTAAGGGAGTTGAAGATGCAGTTGCAGAAGCTGTTGGATAAAGGGTTCATCTGCCCTAGTATATAACCTTGGGGAGCACCGGTGTTATTTGTAAAAAAAAAAAAGTAAGCAACCTTAAGGTTGTGTATTCAATACCGACAGTTGAATAAGGTGACCGTCAAGAATAAATACTCATTGTCTCATATCAATGATTTGTTTGATCGGTTGAAGGAGGCAATTGTAATCTCTAAGATTGACTTGAGATCAGGGCATCATTAGTTGAGGGTTAGAGATGTAGATGTACCCATGATGGCTTTTTGTAACATCCCTAATCTTTTAAAATTCACTAAAATAAATTAAAAATAAATTTGATAAATTAAATAAATGATTCAAATGGAAAATTGAATGATTTTAAGTGAAAAAAATGGAATGTATATGTGAAATATAAATGAAATAAATTTAAAAATATAAAAGTCAACAAAAGTCAACTCTTTTAAAAGAAAAGTCAAAAGTTAAGTAGCAATTTTATAAATATACTTTGGAAATTAAAATTATTTAAACAATATAAAAATAATGTATTTTTGGTTGGAAGAAGGAATTTAAGGTTTTATTAAATAAATAAAAAATTAAAAAATTAATTAAAAATATAATAAAGTAAAATATATATATGGTTTATATGAAAGTGGATGGAAAAAGAAAAAAAAGAGTTATCTTCTTCTTCTTCTTCTTCACTCTAGGCCGAAACTCCATTATTGCACAAGAGAGAATTTTTCTTCTTCCAAGCTCCATTAATTAAAAGGTTTTCAAGGTTTCAAGTGAAGTTTTAGGGTTTTCCTTTTGAAGTAGTAAGTTCCCTAACTTCTTTCCTTGGATTTTCATGAAATTGAGAATATGTTTGATTTGGGATTTTTATGTAGTATGTTATAATTGTTGGAATTGGTGTGTATGAAGTTTTTTTTATTAGCTAATAATGATTCTTAAGTTGGATTGAAGAAATAGTTGAGTTTAAGATGGGTTGGTGGAAGAGAGAGAATTTAAGGTTATGGAACATTTGTATTTTTGAATTCATGAGTTTTAATTGTTCAATTTGATTCTAAATGTGCTGTTTTGATGCATAAATAAGAATTTTGAAGTCAAATGATGGATTTGATTAAGTTTGGTTAGAGTTCGGAAATGGTAGTGTTGATTCAGGGTTTTGTTTAAAGATGTGTGTTTATTGAATGTAATTGATTAAAACATGTTATAATATGTTTGTAATGATATAAATAAACTTAAAACATAAATTTAAATTACTTAATATTGTTTTTCAAAGTTAAAGTAAGGTTAGTCTTAACTTTGGAGTTTTTAATTGAGTGATGTTTAATTAAGGTTTAAGGTTGAAAATGCCTTAAAATGTGATATTAAATTATTGTATTTGATCACATTGTGTATAGGCAGTGAGAGGAAGTAGATTGCCCAAACCTAGTGTTGAAGGGCAACTTGGAAGTGAAGGTTTGTGGGAGTTTGTAGCTTGCTTTTGAGTGCTTTCTAATGTAAGTATAAATTTTTGATAAATTAGATATTGTGAGCGGGGATTTTCACCTGCACTCCCATATGAAATGGTTCTTGCGACTTCGGCACTGTTAGGCTCGGGGCCTTAGAAAATACGGGCCTAAACCCAGAGAAAATGGTGTCGCTACCCGGATGGGCTGAAAAAAGAAAGGGGTGGATGACTCGATTCCTAAGGAATCTCCAACCCCCTAATGGGTTCGAAAAGTTGGGTACATTTGGGGAAGGTGAGAATAACCCAACACCCCCACATCGCCCGGTTCATTAGAACCGGCATCCTTTTTAGGTCTGAATATTATAAAATTCTTAATTAACACAATATTATCTATACTACATGCGATCAATAGAATAAATAAATACTTTATTATAAATCATGGCAAGGTCCAAACAAAACAAACAAATAGGCACCCATCCAAGGATGGAAACATGCCTTTATAATTGTCCAATGTCCAAAAGAAAATAAAGAAAATAGGATACCCGCCAATTAGTGAAAACGTATGCTTTACATAGGTCCAAAGCTTAAAGATAAATCGAATTACATGATATTTAGCAATTTGAGCTACCCAATTATGAAACATATCTCTTACAATTTCTTGAAACTAAAAATAAATCAGAGCATTCCAATATGCATCATAAAATCAAGTAAGAATAAATCATCCATTGAAACATGCAATGAATCATCCATCAACATATATCATAAATAATAAATCTAAGTAATAAACATAGAAACTAGGGTTTTAGATTTCAACTAGGATTTCTTGGAGAAATTTAGGGTTTATAGAGTTCTTGTCTTAAAAATTAAGATTTTAGGGTTTTGGAAGTTTTATGAAAATAATATTAAGGTTTAGGGTTAATATCATGTAATTAGGGTTTAGTGTTTGAAAAACTAATCAAAATTTTAAAGTTTATACGAATTAAGTTACTGTGAATATTTTTCCTAGCCTTAAAAGCTATTGTTAGGTTTAATATAGAAAATCTTTAATGTGATTCTGAGTAACTTGTTGATTAAATAACCTTAAGATAAAAAAGATTAATAAACAATCCATGCCAAACAAGTTTACTAGTTGTATATGTTATGACTTATCAAAATAATAGTCTGTACTTCTTATAAATATAAACTATTTTTAGAAGAAATTACCTACTGTGATTTTAATTAAATTAAGAATGAACCCTTTTAATGTTTAAAATAATCAAAACATATATTGTTTATTTAATTTAAAGCATACCATTGTTTATTGGCTCCATCAAAATTATTTAAACGAGAATTCTGGATGAGCTTCGGCAAAGATAGTGTGTGTACTACCTTTGCAGAGTTGGTGTATTGCCTTATTGTTGCTTGTTTCCTTTTAATTTTTCAAAGTCCAGCCCTGAATCAATTGTCCAGAAGAAGTCTGAATAATTCCTCCTCCTTTTTTGTGTGTTTTAATGTGATATTTATAGGCAATTAAAAGAAAAAATCTAGTATGTTAAGAAAATTAAAAATTGTTAAGGAAATAAACCTAAAACCGAGTAAAATAAGGTTTGGGCAGAAATCAACAGTGTGCGCGGGCTGGCGAGGGCGTGCTGAGCTTCTTCTGCGGGTTAGGACGCAATTAGCTTTCATCACTGATTTTTCCATCGCCGATTTTTTTATTTTTTATTTATATATATTTTAAAAAATAATAATAATAAATAAATTATAAATGAGAAGTAACATAAATAATAAATAATAAATAAAATAAATTTTATAAATAAATAATAAGTAAAATAAATATTATATTATCAAAATAAAAAAATAAATTTTAAATAAATAATATATTCCATAAAAAATTATTTTAGACTGGACTGGATAAAAAATTAAGGGTCTACAGTTTGCCTCCTGCTTGAGCGATCTGAGGCTATAACAAAAGAGAGTGAAAAACAATGCGATTTTTGATTGGGTTTAGAGCTAGACTGGACTCCGTACCCAAGATTGGTTTGAGTTTTGGACTCAAAAATAATTTGGCTTCTGGATCCGAGGTGAGTTCTGGACTAAAAAATAATTTGGGTTCTGGACCCGAGGTGAGTTATGAACTCAAAAATAATTTGAATTCTGGACCCGAGGTGAGTTCTAGACTCAAAAATAATTTTTGATTCTAGACCCAAGGTGAGTTCTGGACTCAAAGATAATTTATGTTCTAGACATGAGGTGAGTACTGGACATTTTGGACTCGAGGTGAGTTTTGGACTCAAAGATAATTTGGATTGTAGACCCAAAGTGAGTTCTGGACTCAAAAATAATTTGAGTTCTAGACCTGAGGTGTATTCTGGACTCAAAAATAATTTGAGGTTCTGGACCCAGAGTGAGTTTTGGACTCGAAAATAATTTAGGTTTTGGACTTGAAGTGAGTTCTGGACTCAAAAATAATTTTGGGTTCTGGACCCGGGGTGAGTTCTGAACTAGAAAATAATTTGGGTTCTGCAAAAAATAATTATAGTCAGTAGGATATTAATAAAAAACTTAACTATTTTTTACCATCCTATACTCTCTTGCCCCCTGCATGGAGAAATATTTTAAAAGTGCAAAAATATTTTTAGACACGCAAATAACTGAATAATTGAATTGAATAATTGAATATCCTATTTAAATACTATTTAAATACTATTAATAACTATTCATTCACTATTTATCAAACGTGATATTGACTTTTTTCTTTTTATTTTTCACTAATTTACTATTTCTTTTTGTTTTTTTGTTTTGCCATTTACCTATATAAACCCTCTTGATTGCCACCATTTTTCATTCACTTTCATTTAGAATTGAATTTGAGAGCAGAGAGCTAGTTGAGCATATAGTATAGAGATTTTAAAAAAGTTTATAATACTTAAGGAAAGAATGCATACTTTAAGATCTGGTACTCGATCCAATGCTGAGTTGTTAGATTTTATTCAATGACATGAAAATCGAACTATAAATCTACTAGTTGGGATGCAGCTTCATCACAGTTCAAGTAAAAAAAACTAAGGTAACATTGCAACTTAATATTTTAACATCACAAATATGTATTCATTATTTTATTTCATTTTATTTTATTTTAGTTTTCAGTTTTTAATTATTAAAAGTACTAAAAATTAGGGAATATTAAAAATAAATTAATTAATAGACTATTATTAAGAGTTTAATAAATAAATAAATAAATTAAAATATATCATAACGAGTAATTTTAGGCTATGAATCAGTGGTATTAGTAGGATGATATACTTATCTCATGTTGGCTTACCTGGCTCGATGTTAGTGTGATCGCTGTGTTATCCGGGGCGAAGGGCGTGTCTATAAAGCCCGACAATGGTATGACGTAGCACCCTTTTGGGTAAAATGAATTGTCCGAGAGTGCGATTTTGAAAGCTTTATCTTGCAATTACCATCTGAGGAGTGTCCAATAGACAATAGTGTAGTTCAAGCATTGTCAGAGTGGTGGATGGACACGACCCATACTTTTCACCTACTTTTAGGAGAGATGACCATTCGCCCAGTCAATTTTACAGCCATAACTGGTATCTGGTACTATGGCCTTCCGCTCCCTCTTACAAATGATATTCTGACATACGAAGAAATTCAACAGTTAATTGGTATATAATCGTCACTAAAAGAGCACTTCAAGATAAAAATTGAGCCAATTTAGAGTTATTGGATGAGCTATGATGGATGAGTTCATAGAGAAACAACCAAACAATATGTTTGGGGATTTTTACTATATTTGCTTGGGTCGACCACAGCACCGTATCTGCCATCCATCTTTCACTGTTGAGGGACCTTATTGATATGGATGTGGTACCATTTTACGGCTAGGGTTACGGCTAGGGTGAAGCTGGCCTTGCCTGTCTCTATCATGGACTATACAAGATTTGCAAGAATAAGAAGTCTTTCGTTGGTTTCATGGCGATTGTCGAGGTACTCTTCTTCCACCATTGTCAATTCCATTCTTATACTTTATGAATTTGATTTTCATTATTGTTCCAGGTATGGGCATATAAGCATAATCTTGTGAGGGCATCTGGCATTTCTTGAGAGAGAGTCGGGCATCCAAGGTTGAATTTTTACTTATTAGATTGTGCAGTAGTTCCTGGCTCTCACCATGTGCACACCCAACGCTATCTTTTGAGTTGCTTAACCTGGGCCAGGTAAAATAATATTAGTATACTTTAAAAGTTATGTAAAAAGTTTACTTACCTTCTATCATCCTATAGGTCGATTTGGCTTGTTGGAAAATTGAAGAGCGGATGAACTGGACTCCTTCCATGAATGCCACACTGCCTTTCCAACATACCCACCAGTCATTTTTGGTCCTATGTCTAGTGGCTGGTTTCTCAGGGAGAGGGTGTATGAGTGGTTCCTTGGTCTCGAGTGATGAAGGATTTTGTTGAATTGCATGGAGTATACTTTAAATATCACATCAATGCCTAAGAGTGTGTGGTGGTTAGCTCAAAATGGTTATGATGTTGAAACCTTTCTCTATCCACCGAGTGCGTCATATACCCAATTTATTTGAGTAGGGCTCTTGAACTTGGATGTATCTCCTGTTGGTGTCTGAGAAATTCCTGACGAAGATGAGGATAGTGATGAAGAGGAGTACTACGGAGAGGGAGGAGGGTCCATCTCTCATCCCGGGGCTAGCACCTCTCAGGTAAACTTTTACCACTTTGCTATCACAATCACTCCTTTTTCAACTTGTTTTGACTATTTTAATGATTATTATAGGCTACTAGCTCATTTGGTCACGAGGCTAGACCTTCTTCTGCCGCTCCTCCATTTTCTCTTTGTTATCAATGGGAGATGCCATCTCATCTGCAAGGCGTTGATGTGAGTTACCTGGTATGTCATCATGTTCCTTGGTGATTGATGCTATATGTATGCATGATTATGTATGCTCTTACCCTTTCCCTTTCTGACGCACAATAGATGCTTGAGGAACACAACAAGAAACTACAAGAGGAGTTAGCTACTAGTCGCCGGCAGGTTGCCCATTTTGAAAAATTGTATCATTAGTTAGAGCAAGACTTTCAAGACTTCCGATTCCAGGGAATGAGGGATCCTGGTGCCTCATCTTCTAAGAGGCCCCAAACCGATGACTATGAGATTCCTTTGTCTACTTTGAATGAGGACCGTTACAGACCTGAATTCCAGGGCAACAGAGGTTCATGTGCTCCTTCTTCGGATGGACTCGGGATAGATGATATGCCTCCTTCTCCAATAAGCGATGACTTTTTCAAGGCTTTATTTAATCATGGACCACCCCCTTCTCAGTGATCCATAATTATTGTATTAATTGAGAAAATATTATATTATTATTAATAATGATAATGATAATAATTATAATTTACACTTTTACTGTAATTTTTTACTTTCAATTTTTTTGTCATTTTGTATTATTATGATCATCATTATTATTACTACGGTATATTCATAGGTCCTTCCTCTCACAATTTAGATTCCTAAAGTAGCACTGACTCACAAAGCCAAAAGCAATGCAGCAACTCAAAACCATTTCATCATTGATTTCATACGGGCTCAAGCCATTCCTTGTCAACTTTGGTATAGCCAATCTCCCTATATAAATTCTCTTTCCACGCTATGACCCATATAGAAGCCAGGAAATTCACCATGAATTTGAATTTCAGCATCAAAATTCCTTTTAATAATTTCAATTTTCCTTTAATCTTCAACAATGATAGAACTCAATTTGAAGAAAATAAAAGGTTTATTTAAAAATATGAAAGCCATTCATTGGGAACAAATATCTTAGTCTAAAATCAATACTTTGAAGTGCTTTCAAAATATTAAATTGGACCATTCTTTTTTACATGCCATGGTTTCCTTTTAGAATGTGAATTCTAGGACATTTAAGATAAATGACTTTGAGATATGTCCCATGATTGAAGAGTTTGAGCTCATCCTTGGATATCCAAGCAATCAACCAATGGCATTGCACATATTGATTTCTAGAACTTAACAAAAGATGCAAATGTTGTTCCATATTTCAAAGCACGAAGTTCTATAGTTGACGAGAGGTGAGAAAATTTTGATTGGTCCATTGATTGACTTTTGCATTTGTCACCTGGCTCCTACCTGTGAGCAGAGATTTTCGCCCCCACTCCTGGTGGCTCGAGGCCTTAGAGAACACAGACCTAAGTCCGGAGAAAATGGAGTCACCACCCGGACTGGCCGGGAAAAAGAAAGGGGTGGATGACTCGATTCCTAAGGAATCCCCAACCCCCTAATGGGTTCGGAAAGTTGGGTACGTGTGGGGAAGGTGAGAAATGGCCTAGCACCCCCACAACCTTCAGTTCATTGAAACCGACCTCCTTTACAAGTCTTAATATTATAAAATTCTTAAATATAACAATATTATCCATATTACATGCAACAATTGAAATAAAGCATCATTATATTAAAATCAAAGCAATGTCCAAACAAAGCAAATAAATAGACACCCATCCGAAGATGGAAACATGCCCTTACATAATCCATGCCTAAACTAATAGGACACCCACCGAAAGGTAGAAACATGTCCTTTACATTGGTCCAAAATATAAAGCAAATTAAATTACATAGAACTTAATTAATTAGGTACCCAAAAAGTGGAAACATACCTCTTACAACATTTAGAAATCAAAATGAATTAATAAAGGTAAATAACCATTCATCATAAATAAATCATTCATCAATGATATCAAACATCAATCAAAATATAAACATTCATCTATGATAATTTAAATAAACCAAGCATTGAACTTAAATAAAACAAAGCATATAATAAACTACATAATTAAATCCAAAAATAAATAAAGTAAGTAAAGATACAAATTAAGGCTACTGCTTTTATTTAAGATTCTTTATTTAATGTTTAGAGTTTTGGAATTTTAATATTTTAAGGTTTATGTTACTGTAAGTTTTAAAGGAATTGAAATGGATTAAAGTTTTATAATTTAAGAGATTGATAAAGTTCTTTGATTAACCAAATTAGGGTTTGAGGTGTAAATTATGAAATTAGGGTTTTAGAATATCAAAACATTAGGTTTATAATTATTAGCTATTGTTTATTATTATTATTTTTTTATTTTTTATTAATTATAAAAACTAAATACTAAAGCAAATATTATTTAATTAAGATAACATAAGGATTATTTTGGACTAATTAAAATATATTGGACAACACAAAAATTATTTTGAACTCATTAAAATATATTGGATCGGACTGGGTCAAAAATTAAGGGTCTACAGTTTGCCCCCTGCTTAAATGATCTGAGACTTTAGTAAAAGAGAGTAAAAAGCAATGAGACTTCATTTTTGAGATGGTTGAGGTTTTGGGTTCTGGACTCGGTTCGAGTTCTGGACACAAGGATAATTTTAGGTTTTGGCCCTAAGGGTAATTTTGGGTTCTGGACCCGAGCTAAGTTCTGGACTTAGAAGATATTGTAGGTTCTGGACCTAAGGATAATTTGGGTTCTGGACTCAAGCTAAGTTCTGGACATAGAAAAGATTCTAGGTTCTGGACCTAAGGAAAATTTGGGTTCTGGAATTGAGCTAAGTTCTGGACTTAGAAGAGATTCCAGGTTCTGGACCTAAGGTTAATTTGGATTCAGGACCCGAGCTAAGTTCTGGACTTAGAAGAGATTTTAGATTCTGGACCTAAGGATAATTTGGGTTATGGATCTAAGTTCTGCACTTAGAAGAGATTCTAGGTTCTGGACCTAAGGGTAATTTGGGTTCTGGACCCGAACTAAGTTTTGGACTTATAAGAGATTCTAGGTTTTGGACCTAAGGATAATCTGGGTGCTGGACCCGAGCTAAGTTCTAGACTTTGAAAAGATTCTAGGTTCTAGACCTAAGGGTAATTTGGGTTCTGGACCCGAGCTAAGTTCTGGACTTGGAAGAGATTCTAGGTTATGGACCTAACGATAATTTGGGTTCTGGACCGAGCTAAGTTCTGGGCTTCGAAGAGATTCTAGGTTCTAGACCTAAGGATAATTTGGGTTCTATACCCGAGCTAAGTTCTGGACATAGAAGAGATTTTAGGTTCTAGACCTAAGGATAATTTGGGTTCTGGACCAGAGGTAAGTTCTGGACTTAAAAGAGATTCTAGGTTCTGGACCTAAGGGTAATTTGGGTTCTGAACCCGAGCTAAGTTCTGGACTTAGAAGAGATTCTAGGTTATGGACCTAAGGATAATTTGGGTTCTAGACCCGAGCTAAGTTCTGGACTTAGAAGAGATTCTAGGTTCTGGACCTAAGGATAATTTGGGTTCTGGACCCGAGTTAAGTTTTTGACTTAGAAGAGATTTTAGGTTCTGGACCTAAGGATAATTTGGGTTCTGGACCCAAGCTAAGTCCTAGACTTAAAAGAGATTTTAGGTTTTGGACCTAAGGGTAATTTTGGGTTCTGGACCCGAGCTAAGTTCTGGACTTAGAAGATATTCTAGGTTCTGGACCTAAGGATAATTTGGGTTCTGGACTCGAGCTAAGTTCTGGACTTAGAAAAGATTCTAGGTTCTAGACCTAAGGAAAAATTGGGTTTTAGAACTGAGCTAAGTTATGGACTTAGAAGAGATTCCAGGTTCTGGACCTAAGGTTAATTTGGATTCAGGAACCGAGCTAAGTTCTGGACTTATAAGAGATTTTAGATTTTGGACCTAAGGATAATTTGGGTTATGGACCCGAGCTAAGTTAAGGACTTAGAAGAGATTCTAGGTTCTGGACCTAAGGGTAATTTGGGTTCTGGACCCGAACTAAGTTCTGGACTTATAAGAGATTCTAGGTTCTAGACCTAAGGATAATTTGGGTTCTGGACCCGAGCTAAGTTCTAGACTTAGTAAGATTCTAGGTTCTAGACCTAAGGATAATTTGGGTTCTGGACCCGAGCTAATTTCTGAACTTGGAAGAGATTCTAGGTTCTGGACCTAACGATAATTAAGGTTCTGGACCGAGCTAAGTTCTGGACTTCGAAGAGATTCTAGGTTCTGGACCTAAGCATAATTTGGGTTCTATACCCGAGCTAAGTTCTGGACATAGAAGAGATTTTAGGTTCTAGACCTAAGGATAATTTGGGTTCTGGACCCGAGCTAAGTTCTGGACTTAAAAGAGATTCTAGGCTCTGGACCTAAGGGTAATTTGGGTTCTGAACACGAGCTAAGTTCTGGACTTAGAAGAGATTCTAGGTTATGGACCAAAGGATAATTTGGGTTCTAGACCCGAGCTAAGTTCTGGACTTAGAAGAGATTCTAGGTTCTGGACCTAAGGATAATTTGGGTTCTGGGCCCGAGTTAATTTTTTTACTTAGAAGAGATTTTAGGTTCTGGACCTAAGGATAATTTGGGTTCTGGACCCAAGCTAAGTCCTAGACTTAAAAGAGATTTTAGGTTCTGGACCTAAGGGTAATTTGGGTTCTGGACCCAAGCTAAGTTCTGGACTTAGAAGAGATTCTAGTTTCTTGACCTAAGGGTAATTTGGGTTCTTGACTTGAACTAAGGTCTGGACTTAGAAGAGATTCTAGGTTCTGGATCTAAGGGTAATTTGGGTTCTGGACTCGAGCTAAGTTCTGGACTTAGAAGAGATTCTATGTTCTGGACTTAACGGTAAATTGGGTTTTAGACCCGAGCTAAGTTCTGGACTTAGAAGAGATTCTAGGTTCTGGACCTAAGGATAATTTGGGTTCTGGACCCGAGCTAATAAAGATTTAATTATCTGCAAAAAATAATTTTTTTGGTTTAAAAAAAGTTTGGCTAATTTTTATGCATGTCTTCTTTTTGCCCCCTGCATGTAAAAATATTATTATATGCACGAAAGTATTTGAATGATTAAATTTGAATAATTTAATTTACTGGTTATTTACTATGTAGTAACTGTTCATGCATTATTTACTATTCATAAATAGTAACTTACTATTCGTAATAGTAGTAAATAGTATTTTACTATTATAAATAGTAATTTACTATTTATCAATAGTAATGTACTATTCATCAATAGTAAAATGTACTATTCATCAATAGTAAGTTTACTATTCATGAACAGTAAAACTTACTTTTGAATTTTATTTTTTTCTTGCCGTTTCTCTATATAAACGAACGAATTCCTTCATTTCATTCATAACAAAATCCTTAATTTCTATAATTCTCTCAAATTCTTTCAAATTTAGCACATAGTTTTTAAAAAAATGCATGCTTCAAGGTCAGGAACTCATTATAATGCTGAGTTATTAGAGTTTATTTGGCATCATGAAGATGGGAATATAGACCTACTAGCCGCGATGCCGCTTCATCGTAGTTCAAACCAAAAGAGCACGGTAAGTTTTTGTTCTCTTTTTTTTCGTCTTTTTGTTATTTATTTATTTATTATTATTATTATTTATTATTTATTATTTATTATTTATATTTATATTTATATTTATATTATTATTTATTATGTTTGTCTTTATTTTTTATTTATCTTTTTATATTATTATTTTTTAGAAAATTTAGAAAAAATAAATTAATTTAAGCAGATAGAATAATATGTACTTACCTGGTATTAACTTACTTGGCTCCATATTAGCGTGATCGTTGCGTTGTTTGGACCGGAGAGTGTATCTACAAAGCCCGACAATGGTATGATGTAGTGCCTTCTCAGGTAAGGCAGATTATCCGAGATTGCAACTTTGAGAGCTTCATCTTACAATTGCCATCCGAGGAGTATCTGATAGACCGGAGCGTAGTCCAGGCACTTGCAGAACGATGGCTGGACACAACTCATACTTTTCACTTGCCCATTAGAGAGATGACAATTGGTGCGGTCGATTTTACTGCTATAATCGGCCTTCGGTATGATGGTGTTTCGGTTCCTCTGACCAACGATATTTTGACATTTGAAGAAATTTAGCAATTAATTGGTATGGAACCATCATATAAGGGGCCTTTTAAGATAAAAATTCAATCGATTCGTAGTTATTGGATGAACTACGAAGGACGGGTTCACAGAGACACGGCCCAACAGTATGCTTGAGGATTTTTGTTATATTTGATTGGGTCGACCATCTTAGGCAGCACTGAATCCTCCATCCATTTGTCAGTGTTGAGGGCCCTTTCTTATTTTAGAACGGTACCATCTTATGGCTGGGGTGAAGTTGGTCTCGCCTATCTTTACCATGGTCTTGATAAAATTTGTCGAAATAAGAAGTCTTTTGTCAGTTTGATGGCGGCTGTCGAGGTACTCTTCTTTTACCAATGTCAATTCCACTCTTTTCTTACATGAATTTGATCTCTATTGTTGTTGTAGGCATGGGCATACGAACACAACCTCGTGAGGGTACCTAGTATTTTCCGAGAGAGAATCGGGTATCTGAGATTAAATTTCTAGTTGTCAGATCGCGTGGAAGTTCTTGTCTCTCACCACGTGCATACCCAATGCTTCGTGTTGAGCCACTTAACCCGGGACTAGGTAAAATAACATTAGTATGCTTTAAATTTTATGTGAAAGTTTACTTACCTTATGTTATTTTGCAGGTGAATTTGGCCTGGTGAAACCTAGAAGAGCGGACAAACCAGTCTCCCTTCATGAAGGCTGCACTATCTTTCCAACATACTTGCCGAGTCATCGCTGGCCCAGTGTCTAGTGGTTGGTTTCTCAAAGAGAGATTTTATGAGTGATTTCTTGGTCCAGAATAGTGGAGGGTCCCGATGCATTGCCTGGAATATACTTTAAATATTATATCAATGCCGGAGGATGCATGGTGGTCGTCTCAATACGGTTATGGTGTTGAGACATTTCTCCATCTACCGGGTGCATTTTATGACCATTTTATTCAAAGAAGGCTCTTGAACTTTGATGTATCTCCTGTTGGTGTACGGTAAATTCCCGAAGAAAATGAGGGTAGAGATGAAGAGGAACATCATGGAGATGTAGGAGAGTTCATTCCACATCTCGGGGGTAGTACTTCTCAGGTAAAACTTTTACCATTCTTCCTTTACAACCATTTTTTTTTATTCTTTAATGATTGTTGCAGGTTGCCAGCTCATTTGATCATGAGGCTGGGCCTTCTTTTATTGCTCCTTCATTTGCTCATTCTAGCCCGCCAGATATGCCATCTCATCCGCAGGGCATTGATATGAATTACCTGGTGAGTTTTCTTATTTCATGGTAATTTATGCTATATGTATGCATGATTATGCATGCTCTTACCTTTTTTCTTCCTTGTTCACAGCGGATGCTTGAAGAACAAAATAAGAAACTTCAAGAAGAGTTGACCGTAAGTTGCCAGCAGGCTTCTCATTTTGAAAATTTTATATCATCAATCATAACAAAATTTTTGAGACTTCTGATTTTAGGGGATGAGGGATCCTGGAGCTTCTTCATCAAGAGGCCCCCAAACTGATGACCATGAGATCATTTCATATACTTCCGATGAGGATCGTGACAGATCGAAACTCCAAGGTAATAGGGATTTTGGTGCTCCTGCTTCGGGTGATCTCGGGATGAGTAATTTGTCCCCTCCTCCAACAAGCGACGATTTTTTAGGGCTTTATTTGATGACCTACCACCACCTTCTTAGTGATGTATAAATATTGTATCAATTGTATAAACATTGTACAATAAGCATAAAAATATTAATGACAATATATAATTTCCATCTTTACTATAACTCTCTTCTCTTTTCTTTTCTTTTTTTTTATCTAGCCTTCATATCTTCTCCTTGTCCCCTGTATAGGCTCAAGCCCATGATTTTTTTCTATACGACTTTGGTTGATGTTTGTATATTGTCTAGCTCATCGAACAAGCATGTATTTCTTCTTTTCTCAAGCAATGGGTCTTCTATGCACCCTGATTCAATATCTTCCTTTAATTCTTTTCTTCAGAGGATGTTTGAATGGTTTCATCGACTCATAGACCAAGGTGATCATTGGAAGTGTTTTCATTGACTCCTTTCAGATACCCATTCAAGTTTTTATTTGGAATGACAGGATGCTTCGATTTTATGGCTTTTATCTTCGAGATATTGAGAACATTAGATATTGAGAACATGAATAATGGAGGCCCCAAACATCAGAGATACATCCATTTTAAATTATGATTTAGCATGTCAGTTGGTAGCTTCTTCTTGACCTTGCCAATAATCATTTACTTTGCCCAATGTGTCTTTCGAGATTCGACAGTTCAACATACTCCCCTTAACTTGAAGGCTTTGTATGACAAAAACATTTTTTATTTTGAACTTTGATTTTGAAATAAATGTTGGCTTTGCCAAATTAATGTCAATGTACCTCAGGACTTGATTTTCCAAATTAACATATCTATAACATGACAACCCTAGTTATCGTACTAAACTAGGGAATCATTTCTATTTAAGCAAGAATTGTTGCACTTCAGATAGGCACATACACATTACTTGGCCAAAGGTCTCATTGAGTTTAAATATTGTCTATCTCATATGCATGCTTATTCAAACTATCTCCACTAATAGACTATACCTACCAAGAGAGATCAATAGGTCTTTGATAGGCTTGAAATGGGGTCTATAAGGGACATGGGTTTAAGTGAAGGCCATTTTGAGATTGGAGCTGGTGTGACACAATGGACAAACCCTCACACTTTAAATTCCTTGTTTGAACTTTAGGCAGCTGGGAGGCAATCTTGCAAAAAGTTTGGTTCCCAAATTCGTTTCTTTTCTTCTTCTTCTCCTTTTTCTTTATTTTTCCTACTCTTCCCTTTCTTTGAGCATTTTATCATTTTGTCCTTTTTTCCTTGTAGGACTATCAAGTATAGAACTTTCAGGAACTGGATGGTCTTTTCCCTTTTTCTTTAATTTTGATTGAATCTTTGGTTTGATTGGACCAATTCAAGTCAAAATGTCTTTATAAACCAAATGGAAACCTTTTGCTGCTTTAGGTAAAAGAGAACTCAGTTGGCTTTCTGAATCGCCTTTTTGGGTTTTATTTTTCTTTTTTCCTTTTTTTTTCCTTTTTTTGTTTTCTTCTTCTTTTTTCTTTTATTTTCTTTCTTTTTTCTTTTTTTCTTTTGGGTTCTAGCTCTAACAGAGTTGTCTTGTTTGTACCAACTTAGGCTTCCAATAATGGATTAGTGGAGTAACAAAAATCTTCTTTAACAGGGACAAATCATTTGTTATTCTGATGTTGTCTTGATATATTGGGAATATTAAGAAAACTTCAACTACCCTTATGGTTTTGAGAACATCAACTATCCTTATGGTCATAAAAACTTTATGGTCTTGACTATTCATATCTTTCTTTGATCTTCTTGCCTCTTCACCTTAGTGATCATAAGACTTGTCAAAAGTGTCACAACAGCTCAGGGTAGGTTATTGAGGTTATATACCAATGAAAAGAAAGCTAAAATTTTATAAAGGCTCAAAGGGACAACTAGGGATTGATATTTAATAGGGTGGATGCAAGTTGTTGGCTAACCAAATAATGCCTAGATCATTTCTCTCTTAAATAAGCAAGTTCAATTCTCGAATGTTTGTCAAAGCATGTTCTAAGACTGACTAGGACCTAGACAAATGTAATTATGCAGGAGCCCTCTCTAAGTAAGCATACGCAACTCAATGCTATAGAGCAATACCCTCACCTAGTAAAGTCATTCAAGTCATGATGCATAAATACATTAATTTATGAATTATCAAGATAGATTCCTCATTGGTTGAGCACCAAAAAGACCAATAGAAATTTTGATGAAAGTAATTTATTTCAAGCAACTTTAAATTTGAGAACCAAGATTGTTCCAATTAAATATTAAAGAAAGTAAAATTGAAAAGCAACATTCAAGCTAAGGGAAGTTCATTGAGTTAGAGTCTAAGATACTCCATTTATTTAAACATATCAAGGGCAAGGATTTTTTCGTCATTAAGGATCATTGCTTCATCATCCACAGTTAATCCAAACTTGTTTAGTAGTACATCCTCTTTAACAGCTTCTCTATCCATATCATGATGATATGACAAGATAAAACTCTTCATAAAGGTTGCAAGCAGTGGCACCCTTCCAAATTTAGGTAGAGAATTATTCTTAGTGTTGTGCTTACTATGCTCGGGCAGTTTACCGTTATCGATTAGATCTTGGTTCTCATTCCTCAATCGAGTACATCTATCAGTCTCATGTCCTTGAGTCTGATGAAATTGACAAAAAGCCTTAGTATCAAATTTTGGGGGTAAAGGATTTGGAAAAGGTCGAGGAGTTAAGGGTTGTAACAATCCCCTCTTTTGTAACTTATTGAGAACCCAAGATAGTGGCTTCCCCAATTCCTGCCTCATTCCTCCTTGACCTGTGGCATTAACATTAGCTTCCTTTTGTGTATTTTGATTGTTAGGCTGATAATTCCATTTTGCAGACAAATGGTTCTTCTCTCTTCCCCCTTGACCTTTTCCACTGGGGTGATAACCGCCCTTATTGCCCCACTTAGACAGCACATGGTTTGGTTGGTCTCGTGGAATAGGGGTTCGATCTTTACTAGTGAACCTGTTCTCCACTGGTGCTGCCTTAGCATTGTTGATGATCTCTAGAATTTCAATCAACTGGGTCTTCATGGTGTCAGCTAGAGCCTCTTTTATTTCTTCCATCTTGGTGTTGATGGCATCATCCACCATTCTTTGAATTTGTTCGGGCTCCATTACTTTTGGTGAGCAAGTGATTGAGTTGCTACTAGATTCTTCGCTTTCGGCGTAGGTCAGATTGTCGTAAGCTTTTGAATTGCCATAATCCAAGGCTGTGAGCCAGAGAGGATCAATGATATGAGATGCAAATGTACGCATGTATGCATATATGCACAAACAATCAAAAAAGACAGATAATTAGGATGTTCCTTCCAACCTTATAACATCCACACATGAATGGCGAGTCTCTTTTTCTAGGCATATGGTTAACAAAATACCAACATGGGGTATCTTGTTTTCAAATATTTCCCTCAGACATTTCAACCAATAGTTATATTTTCCAAAATGGAAATCAACTGATAATAATTCCCATTAATTAGGTTTTAATCCATTTAACCAACTGAAGTAGCTTTTATGCCATATTGGATTAAAACTAAATTAAGAGGTTTATTATTAATTGATTTCTCACTTGAAAAGGTAACTAATGATTCATGCCAAAAACAAGCCCATGGTTAATTATTTCTTAGTATAAACTAAGCTCACAATTGATTTTTGATATTTCTTAATTTACCTAAATAATTTGCAAGCTCTTTGTAAGAAGAGGTTGGATGAAAATAATTTTGTTTCTAAGCCCATTGTAAAAATATTTTAGAAAAAATGGATTTTCGGCTCAGTATTTGGGTTATGAGCAAAAGAATTTTTGATTTGTTTTTAGAAAAGTTTTATATCCAAAGACCATTTTGAAATGTTTTGAAGATTGTTTTAGTCGTTTGAACTTCAAAGAAAAATTTATTTGAGCTCACAATATACTTGGGTCATATTAGATAAAGAAAAAACCAAATAAGCCATGATTTAAGCTAAGATAAATTAACCATAGTCAAACAACATGCATTTGGGGTAAAATCCTAAGGAAAGTAACTAAGCCAATTACATGAGCTTTAGTCTTTGGATTAAAAGGCTTAAGTTCCCATAGCAAGTACATACCAAATGGTACGAGGCTATGAGTGGTTATGCCATGCTTGATCTCCATACCTTGAGTGAAATTATGGTATCCCTTACATAACACAAAACGGGTAACACGGACGTCCTAACTCACGCACGCGATGCAATGGATAATATCATAATGAGAAAGAATATTATAATATAAAGACCAACGAAATCAACTTCTCTTAACTTCGGTACTATTTAGACTCGGGGTCTTAGAGACACGGACCTAAGTTCGGAGAAAATGGAGTCGCCACCCGGACGGGTTGGGAAAAAGAAAGGGGTGGATGACTCGATTCCTAAGGAATCCCCAACCCCCTAATGGGATTGAAAAGTTGGGTACGTGTGGGGAAAGTGAGAAATGGCCCAGCACCCCCACAATACTTGGTTCATTGGATCCGGCCTCCTTTACAGGTCTTAATATTATAAAATTCTTAAATATAACAATATTATCCATATTACGTGCAACAATTGAAATAAAGCATTGTTATATTAAAATCAAAGCAATGTCCAAACAAAGCAAATAAATGGACACCCATCCGAAGATGGAAACATGCCCTTACATCATCCATGCCTAAACTAATAGGACACCCACCGAAAGGTAGAAACATGTCCTTTACATTGGTCCAAAATATAAAGCAAATTAAATTACATAGAACTTAATTAATGAGGTACCCACAAAGTGGAAATATACCTCTTACAACATTTGGAAATGAAATTGAATTGATAAAGGTAAATAACCATTCATCATAAATAAATCATTCATCAACGATATCAAACATCAATCAAAATATAAATATTCATCTATGATAATTTAAATAAACCAAGCATTGAACTTAAATAAAACAAAGCATATAATAAACTACATAATTAAATCCAAAAATAAATAATGCAAGTAAAGATACAAATTAAGGCTACAGCTTCTATTTAAGATTATTTATTTAATGTTTAGAGTTTTGGAATTTTAATATATTAAGGTTTATGTTACAGTAAGTTTTAAAGGAATTGAAATGGATTAAAGTTTTATAATTTAAGAGATTGATAAAGTTCTATGATTAAGCAAATTAGGGTTTGAGGTGTAAAATTATGAAATTAGGGTTTTAGAATATCAAAACATTAGGTTTATAATTATTAGCTATTATTTATTGTTATTTTTTTTATTAATTATAAAAACTAAATATTAAAGCAAATATTATTAAATTAAGATAACGCAAGGATTATTTTGGACTAATTAAAATATATTGGACAACACAAAAATTATTTTGGACTAATTAAAATATATTGGACCAGACTAGGTCAAAAATTAAGGGTCTACACTACCAAAACTTGGGGATGCATGTTCTATCTCTACTTGCTTGGGCAGTTCTTGTTTGTTTCTTCCGATGGCAATATCGATCCACGAGTGTTAAATATCATGGACCAAATGGAAGAAGACTTGTCACTGATACCCGTGATCTTAGCTGAGACTTTAGTTGGATTGGACCAATTTAAATTAGGATCATCAAGGAGATTGGCCGCGAGTTCATTACTGCTTTAGGTAACTACCTAAAGTACACTTTCAAGTTTTCAATTTAGGCCCTTTTTTTCTATTGCTCTAATCTTTGCTTAGTCAGCCCTTGTGGGTTTTCGAAACTAGCGAGCTGTCTTAATTTTTGCCTAAGCTGCCCTTATGGGTTTTCAACTTAGCGGACCCTTTACTTTTTTTATTTTATTGGTTCTAATTTTTGCCTAGACTGCCCTTACAGATTTTTGGAACTAGCGAACTGCCCTAATTTTTTCTTAGGCCATCCTTACGAATTTTTGACCTAACGGGCCTTTTTTATTATATTTTTTTCTTCTCTTTTTAGATTTGGCTTCAGGAGCGTCTCTGCTTGCTCGACACTCCAACAATGGATTTCTCCATATACCTGCCGTGACATCATTCTGCTCGGAAGCCACTCCATCCTACTTCTTCATATGCTGACTGGGTTAACTGGATCTGCTCACGTGCTATAGTCAACATCAGTTGGTTAGTTCCTTGGTGGAAGATTTCTTGTATCACCATTCGGACGTATTTGATGTATGTTCCTCTTGCTGCTCTTCATCGAGGTACTTGCTATGATCCTCACCGGCTTGACCGTCATTATGGGGCCGAGCCTCGAGGTTCTGAGTTTAATCCTGACTTGGACATGCCTTGTCTAACTGAAGCCTTCTTGGATTGGCTAAAGCAAAGCTGGCCTGCATGCTACACTTATCATTTGCCATAAGTTTTACATTTGTAAATTTCTTTAGAAAGAATATTGTTAGGATGAAAAAATAATGAAATTATTAATAAGAGATGTTTCTTTTCCTTTCATAATTTGTCATCACCTTTTACTATTGTGTTATTTTTTTTATCCATATTTGGTCAAACACTTAAAACAGTGCACATAGAAGAATTTTAATATGAACTCCATTTTATTAAATTGGGGAACAACAAAACATAAAGCCAGCATACACAAGATCATTTCTGTCGCAAACTAGCCCTTTCGGGTTTTCTAATTGAATATTTTCTCCCGCTTAGCCCTAATTGTTGCCTAGCCAGCCCTTTTGGGTTTTCAAAACTAGCAGACTGCTGTAAATTTTGCCTAGGCCGCCCTTTTTTTTGGGTTTTCAACCTAGCGAGCTTTTTTTTTATGCATAAAATCTCTTCAACCTGTCAATGTTCACTGGCTCACTAAACTTGTTTTCATCCATGTCTGATAACTTGACTGCACCCTTGTTCATGACTTGTTTCACAACATATGGTCCTTCCCAACTAGGCCTAAATTTCCCTCTTGGATCAGATACATTAGGCTTACATTGCTTCAACACTAAGTCGCCGACTCTGAACATTCTGATCATAACCCTTTTATTATGGGCCTGAGTTATCTTCCTTTGATATAGTTGATGATGATACAGTGCTTTTAATATCCTCTTTTCTAGTAAAGCTAACTGTGTGTATTTGCTTACTCCCCACTCCATCTTAGGCAGTTCAGCTTCCAATACCACTCTCAATAACTAGATCTCTATTTCAATTGGCAACATTGCCTCCATCCCATAAACCAAAGAGACCGATGTCATTCCAGTCGGCGTTCACACACTTATTTTGTATCCCCACAAAGAAAAAGAAACCATCTCCGACCAATCCCTGTATGTCTTGGTCATCTTGGATAGAATCTGCTTAATTGTCTTATTTGTTGCTTCCACTACACCATTAGCCTTTGGTCTATAAGGGGAGGATCGGTGATGATAGATTTGGTACTTTGAGAATAAGTCTTCAACTACACCTTGAAACTGTACCCCATTGTCTGATATCACACTGTGTGGAACCCCATACCTACAGATGAGATTATTTTCAATAAATCTATCCATTTGCCATATCTCAGCTTGTTAAAATATTCAGCCTTGACCCACTTTGAAAAATAATCCACTACTACAACAATAAAATGGTGACTGTTTGAAGCTGTCAGATGTATCTTTCCTATAATGTTAATCCCCCAAGTTGCGAAGGGTCAGGGGAGGCTTGTGTTTCAAATTACCATAAATCTGACATTGCTGGCATTTCTTCGCAAACTCAATGCAATCTCTCTCCATGGTTTACCAGTAGTAACCTTGTCAAATTATCTTTTTAACTAGGGCTAAACCACTCATGTGTGGACCACAACTTCCTGCATGTATTTCTAACTTGATATGCTCCACTTTAGGCTTCCTCAAGCATCTCAAGTGCACCCCATCAGGCCATCTTTGTTACAACTGTCCATGAAAGGTGATGTATTGTAAGGACCATTGCATTATGGCTCTTCTTTCTTTCTTTGTTGCCCCCAACGAGTATTCCTTATCCTCCAAAAACTATCTTATAGTGTCATACCATGCATCATGGTCTGTATCAGTTTCCATGATTGTCTCATATTCATAGCAAGGAGTTGATGAACTGATCAAAACCAGAGGCTTAAGAAATAAGTTGACAGAATTTTCCCATACTGATGCCAATGTGGCTAGGGCATCAACCATCTAGTTTTCTTCTCTTGGTAGGTGTATAAACCTGGACTCCTTAAAATTCTTCCTCTTCATGGTCAAGTAATGGTGGTATGGTTTTAGCTTCTCTTCTTTTAACTCCCACTCTCCATTTACTTGGGATACTACTAGTAATAAATCACCAAAGACTTACACCTTATCCACCTTCATAATCATCAGGGTTTCCAAACCAAAAATACATGCTTCATATTCTACCATATTATTGGTTGCCTTGAACTTCAACTTCTTAGCTAATGGAAAAAATGCATGCTTCATATTCTACCATATTATTGGTTGCCTTGAACTTCAACTTCTTAGCTAATGGGATAAACTCTCCTTCGGGTGATTCTAGTATGACTCCCCAACCTGCTCCTTTTCTATTCACTGCTCTGTCGAAATACATTTTCCATCCTTGTACTTCTATGGCCTCTAAATGTTCATCAGAAAATTCCAAGACTACCTCTTCGCTATCTGGTAATGGTTGATGGGCAGGAATTCTACCACCGCTCTACCTTTGATTGTTTTTCTGGTTACATACTAAATCTCAAATTCTTCTAAAATTATCAACCATCGATCATATTTCCCAATTAAAGAGGGTGTCTCCATTAAGTACTTCACCGGATCCAACCTGGAAATTACTTGCACACTATAAGATTGGAAGTAATGCAGCAACTTCTTAGAAGACCAAACAATAGCTATACAGGTCTTTTCAATGATACTATACTTAATTTCATAAGGTAAGAGATTTCTACTCAAATAGTAAACTGTGTGTTCAACCCCCGACTCATCTGCTTGGCCTAGCATGGCTCCTATTGACTCTTCTTCTACTGCTAAGTATAGTAACAAGGGTTTATCAGGTTTAGGTGGTTTCAAAATAGGTGGATTAATAGATACTCCTTTATACGCTCAAGGGCCTTTTGACACTCTTCATTCCACTTGATTGGTTGATTCTTTTTAAGCAATTTGAAGATAGGTTCACAGATCATGGTGAGCTTTGCTATATACCTACTAATGTACTGCAATCTGCCAATAAACCCCTGAACTTCTCTCTTCGTCTTAGGGACTGTCATATCCTTGATCGCCTTAACCTTGTCAGGGTTAATCTCAATGCCATTTGGACTAATCATGTGTCCCAACAACTTACTCGAAGTCACCCCAAACACAAACTTCTTTGGGTTTAACCTTAACTTATACTTCACTACTCTCTTGAAGGATAATTCTAAGTTTTGGAAGTACTGCTCCTTTGTATGTGACTTTACCATCATATCATCAACATACACTTTGACTTCTTTGTGCATCACATCATGAAATAAAGTGGTAGTCATCCTTTAGTAGGTTGCTCCAGCATTCTTCAACCCAAACAGTATCACCTTATAACAAAATATACCCCACATAGTAATGAAGGAAGTTTTAGCTTTATCCTCTTGGGCCATTAAAAATTGGTTGTATTCAAAAAATTTGTCTTTAAACAAGTGTAGCACACTAGAAGCTACACTATCAATAAGGACATCTAAATGGGGTAAAGGAAAATCATCTTTAGGGGAAGCTTTGTTCAAGTCTCTATAGTCCACACAGACCCTAATTCTTCCATCTTTCTTTGGTATGGGTACTATGTTGGCTAGCCAATCTGGATAATCTATCACTTCAAGGAACTTTACTTGTATTTGTTTAGTGACCTTTTCTTTAACCAATTTAACCCATTCAAGTCTTAACGATCTAAGCTTTTGTTTGACAGGCTTCATGTAAGTGTAAGTAGGAATCAGATGTTTGGCTATGTCTCAATCTATTCCAAGCATATCCTCATAAGACCAAGCAAAATCTTCTTCATATTTTTTAAATATTTTTTCAAATCTCTCTCTCCCATCAGGAGTAAGGTTAGATGCTATGCTAATGTTTTTAGGATTTTTAGTTGTTCTCAAATTTAATGATTGTGTATCAACAAAGTTAATATTAAAGATGATCATGTAACCACTATTTGAATGTATGCAACCATCAGGAAAAACATCACACAAGTAAGCAAAATCAAACTTTATTGCATTCATTTTGGAGAAGAAAACATCATCATCCTCGTACAAAGTAGACAAATTAAAATCAAAATCATTGTTCTCAAAATCATAAAGCAGAACATTTTCAAACTTCTCTTCAACTAGAGCAGCAATCTCCTCTGGAGTCTTCTCAGCTTTCAGGATAGGTTCCTTCTCCCCTTCTGGATTGGGCTTCTTATCTGCTAGCAGGGTGAGCTCTTTTCTCACTTATTCCATTAGCTCGGCAACATCAATAAAAATTTCAAAACCCAGGATCAACTTTCCTATGAACATAATCGGCTCGGGCATTCCTTGGAGTGGTCCCATGTCTGAGCTTTGACAAAGATCTCTTCAAGTGGTGGGAAGCTCATCTTCCCATTCTTCTTTGACTGAACATCTTTGCTAGTTTCATTATACCCTAACCCTTTCTTGGAAGTTTGAGTCTTGAAATATGAAAGCTTTGTCGCACCAGCCTTGCCCTTTCCAAGACCAGCACCAGGAAGGTAGCTCATGTTCTTCATCATGTTCAAGACCTTGGAGTCCACTACTTCATCATCAGGAATTATAGCTACTTGGAAACCATTGAGAGGCCTCTCAATCATTAGAGCATTAACCATCTCATTATCTTCAGCCTCGATGACCGCCATCTTATCTCCATTAGAGAACTTGATCTTTTGATGAAGGGTGGAGGGAACTCCACCAAGAGGATGAAACCATGGTCATCCAAAAGTAGAGCAAAAGTAACAGGTATGTCCAAAACCACAAATTCTACCATAGACTCAATTGGACCAATCTTCACAACAGCTTTGAAAGTCCCTTCGGCATGCCTCTTGGTATTGTCATAAGCCCTAATAGTTACCTTGGTTGGGCTTAAATCCCTTGTTGACATAGCTAGCTTTGGTAAAATTTTAAGTGGGCAAACATTTTTGGCAGACCATCATTAACCATCACACATGGGGTCCTTTTTCCTTTGACTTCTACTTTTATAAAGAGAGGGCAGATGTGATCTCTCCCATTTTCCAATAAATTTGCATCCAAGAATGATAACATTCCCACATCAACTTCGCTCTTCCTTTGAATATCTTCACATTTCATCACTCCTTCAACTTTCACCAAGTTAACCAGCTCCTCCGGTGTTATAGAGGTGGAAATTGGCATGCTAGCCAAGGCCATGGCCATGGTTTCACGGTGCTTCTTAGAAGTGGCCAATAGGTCCCAAATGCTAACACTTGCTTGGGTTCTCTTCAATTGCTTAAGTACAATGTCATCTTCTTCTTCTTTGTTCCCAACTTAAACTTCCTTTCCTTTATTAGCTTCTACTTCCTTGGGTGGTGGCCTTGCATAAGGCATACTAGATCTAGTGTTCATCACTTCATCTTCTTCAGGCTCGGACTAGGTCCATCCCTCCTTCTTGGGTTCAAGATCATCATCACTATCGCTTGAATCCCAAAAGTCATTCACAACACAGATTGCTACTTCTTTTCCAACCATAACTTGTTAAATTTTGCTAAACACCACTTCTTCATTACTTGCTTCTACATCCACATCTTGGAAAGAAGACATGACAAAACTTTCATGCAAACCTCCTCCGATCATGAAGGTCACCGGTGGGGTACTCTATTGAACCTTGGCTGTGGATTGCCTTTAGTGTTTGGCTTGTTGGTGTTGCGCTCTAATAAACACTACTGAAGCTACACTCGCAAGTATAAGAGGCTGCTGTAGTATTTCGATGAACACCTCAAGGTCGTCTCACAAGGAAGCTTGATAAGCTAATTATTTATCAAATTGTAATAAATAAATTATCAATTAATAGTTTTTGATTTATAAAATTAAATTGCTGAACAATTAATGAAAACATAAAGGGATTAAATTTATAATAATGAAAGAAAACTAAACAGATATATTGATTCACTTAATATAAAAGTCTAGGGTTTGTAGTTCTCCACTAATTTATATGTATGAATGGCTATTCCTCTCAACTGACTTAATTTCAAAGATCAGATTTCAAGCAACTTAATTAATCAAATCAAGGAAATAAGCTCCCGCATTCAAACCTTTTTCAATTAATCTTACTGCAATCAAAATGATCTTTTCCTTAGGTTTATATTTCTATTTCACCTAAGTCCCTAATTAAATTATTCCAGTATTAGATTTCATTTCTCAATCCTTCATCTAAATACCTAAAAGACATAATTGGTGGCCAATCAATTATATATTAACATTAATCCATTCAATTAAGGATAAAAGACATAAACCAATTAAGAGAAATAACCAGTTCATACAATCATAGTAGATCCATACAAACCCTAGACTAGATCAAAATTAGTTCATAGTAATGCTATGAAACAAATTCATCTCATTAAAATTCAAAGAAATTAATTTAGACATTAGAGAATTCATAAATACAATTTCAATGAAACTTAAGAGATAGAGTTAAAAAACAAAACCCAATTACAATCTTCCTTTGGCTTCTGAAGAATTTCTTGCTCAGATATTTGCTAAAAGAATAATGCAATGGCTAGAACTAATTTGATCTAGAGTGTTTGAATGAAAGTGAAATCGATCTTCTATGGTTTTATTGTTTCAGAGAAAAACTCTCAGAGAAAAGTAAAGAATGTCTCAAAGAATGTGTAGTCCCCCTCTTGCCCTAATCTTAACTATTTATACAATTCCTTGGCTAAAAATTCGTGCATTTTTTCTTTCTTTGGTCTCATGAGGCGACACGGCCAAGCTTGTGGCCGTGTCATGTGACACGGCCAGTGGCTTGGCCTTGTCACCTGGGTGTGTCAGCTTCTATTTCTCCTTTGGTCTTCTTTGTTCTTTGGAGATAAGAGTGACACGGCCAAGCTCCTGGCCGTGTCATGTGACACGGCCACAAGCTTGGCCATGTCGCCTGGGTGTGTCAGCTTTTGTTTCTTTCCTTTGGTTCTTCCTTGTTCTTATGCTTAGGATGGGACATGACCAAGCTTGTGGCCGTGTCACCTGCCAGTGTAAGCTTCTACCAAATTTTCCTTTCTTTCTTAGTTCCCTTGGTTTTTCCCTTTATGTGAGACACGGCCAGTGGCTTGGCCGTGTCAAGTTCTGCCCAAAATCTCTTTGAGGTGACACGGCCAAGCTTGATTTGGCTTGGCCATGTCTTGCTTGATTAATACTCTTCTTTCTTTGTTTTGATCTTCCAAGGGAGTTTTTTGCACTTTAACCTAAAACAAACACTTAAAACAAACTTTAAACAAGAATCAAATGAAACATTAACTAAAAACACATAAACATCATACAAAAAACTAGTACAAAAATGATCTAAACACTGGGATAAATTAAAAACTACCAAATTGCATGAAATCACTAAATAAACAGATTAAAACCACCAAAATGTGTGAATAAAACAATAATTATCATAATAAATAAATAACAATTTAAGGACAAAAACTAATAAAACAACTACCCCACACTTAAAACTTTGCTTATCCTCAAGCAAATTTACATAGCATAAATTAAAAACTCAATTAAGCTTAACTATAATTCAAGTATATAAGATGAAATCCTTTAATACACAGCAATAAATAAATGCAATTTACTTCAATCAATATTTTCTTAACTCATTCATTAATTCAGACATAACAAATCTCATCTCTCATCTAAGTGTTTCTCTCAATTTCAAAGGTTAATTCACTCAAACCAATCATAACTGTATACTGCCATAAACTTGCTTAATTATCCAATCTCTCTCATTGATTTTTCTCAAGAAATAATTCGAAGGCCTTTTCATTTGGATGTAATGGGGCTAAGGTGAAGGTGTGAGAAAAGACATTTAAGTTGGAACATCAAGAAATGGAGCATCTAAATTAGACAATAATCTTGCGTAGAAACTCATAACTCCCTCAAATGACATATTCACCAACCCTTGATAGTCTCAAATATTTGCATACTTAAAGAAAAGTAAATGAGTCGAAATTCCTCTTTGATGACTAATGCTAGAAAATATATGAATTTTGTATTTATATATCTTCTTTTAATTTTTATTTATTTGTTTTATATATATATACAAACTATAAAAATACATTGAACAACTAGCGCAAATGTAGAAGAAAAGAATAATTGACTCTTAGTCAAATAAAATCAGCAAAGTATGCATTTCAGCCCCAAATCTTACAAAAACAATATTATTTTCTTATTAATTTTTTTTTGTTTACCCCATACTTATCAATTAAACCACTCCTATTGTCATATCATAAGAAACTCCATTCCTCAATGAAGGTATGATGATAATAGAAAATTGTTGAGTTGTGAATTGTGTTGATCAATCAAGAAAAGGTCAAAGGCTCAATTTGGCTCACTAAGGAATTCATAATTAAGGGAGGTCTTTTTAAGCTAAAGGGGGTAATCCTAATTTGCCTTCATCATTTTAAAACTTGAGATGAAATCATAATGTGAGTTCAATTAGTATGCAAAAGCAAGCTCTAGAGATACAAAATCATGAAGGTGCACACTTAAGAAAAGAAAATCGATTGACAATAATATTCAATCTATGAGGCTCAAAAATCACAAAGGGTGGGTTCTCAGAAATTTATATGTCAAGAATTGCAGAACGTGAAAATTGATCCTGAATGAACTCAAATGCTAATCTCTATGTTGATACTCAAGGCTCAAATGTAATGCTAGAATTACAGAAAAGTCAATAAGTTTCCAACAATTATGCCATGAAAATAAGTTTAAAACAATTATGCCAAGAAAAATGCACAATAGAATTCACAAAGAAAACAAAACAACAATTAAAGAAAAGCTTAAAAATTACCCCACACTTATAAGTTACATTGTCCTCAATGTAAACAAAAGAAAAGATAGAAAGAACCTCTTTTGTGTCGTGCATAGTGAAGCTTTCGTACAAATAATCAACATGAAAGAAAACAACTAAAGCAAATACCGCGACTTCAGCATAAACATGCGATCAAGGAAAGTTGGAACTGGATGGCCCTCCTTTTTCTCAATTAAACTCAATGCTCCTAGCCTATTCTTTGCAAGAATAAAAACACTTCCAATCTCCAAACCATCAAACCTTAAAGAAAAATATAAGGGAAAATAAATAAATAAACTGAACATACTAAACTAAAATGCTAAAAACAATAACAATGGGTTGCCTCCCATCGAGCGCTTCTTTAACGTCGTCTTAGCTGGACATTACTGCAAGAATGAAGGATCGTAGATCAAAGTACTATCGACAATCCTTACTTCTTGGAACCCCTCATTATATGGTTTAACTCTCTGTCCATTTACTTTAAAAGTTTCATTCGTTCAAGAGTTAAGTAATTCTATAACACCGGAAGGATATACCTGAGTTATCTCGAAAGGACCGCTCCATCGAGACTTAAGTCTTCCTGGAAATAGTCAGAGACGAGAATTGAAAAGCAAGATGTAGACCCTTAATTTTTGACCTAGTCCGGTCCAATATATTTTGTTTAGCCAAAAATAATTTTTGTGTTATCTAATATATTTTAATTGGTCCAAAATGATTTTTGTTATCTTAATTAAATAATTTTGGCTTTATTATCTAATTTTTATTAATAAAAAATAATAAAAAAAAGTAAGATTGCGGTGAAATGGCCGAAGGCCATTTAGTCCGCAGGCCTTCGCCCGCCTGAAGGTCAGCTTGGGCGCCCTGCGGCAGCTTTTTCGCCAGCTCAATTTTTCTGCTTCAATTATTTTTTTGCCAGCGAAATTTTTTCAACGCAAATTTTTTGAAACCTAATACAATTAGGTTTTGGTTTCATTTTCTTATTTAATATTGTATGTTGTGTGTAACTAGGAAAAAACCACAAAAAAACTTCAATAAATAAGTATAATTACAACACAAAAAGAGAGGGGAAATTAGGAAGGAAAATCGAGAGAGTTTGTAAACCAAATCTGGGAAGGAAAACTTCAATGAAGCTGATTTTTTGAGGGCAGAAAAGCAAGGCTAGAAACGATCAAAGGCAGCAATTGTCTTTGTTTTAATACATCCAAGAAGAATTATTTTTTGGAGGAACCATCAAAAGGAGGTATGAATTAAATTCTTGTTTTGTTATATTTTTCACAGTAACATAAACTATATAATTGTGGCTTTCAAAATCAAAATCCCAGAACTTTAATTTAGCTTTTCAAAAGTTAAAAACACTAATTCATTGCTTTATTTTCTAAAGAATTTAAAGTTATTAATTTAGTTTCTTCAAAACCCCAAAATCCTAATTTACTTTCCAAATCATTAAAACCCTTAAATAATATGCTGTCTCTTTCCAGAAGCCTTAAAAACTACCTATTTTGCTTTATAAACATTAAATCGTTTGTGTATTTTCATAAAACTCCCTAAAAATATTCAATTGCTTTTTCCAAATTCTAAAATTCTAAGATCACCCGAAACCCTAATTCAAAACTTCTAAAACCCTAATTCAATTCCTAAGCTCAAAATAGTAAACCCTAACCCCTTAAAACCTTAAACCTTAATTTTTTTTTTCTAAACTTTAATCCTTTAAAACTTAAAAAACCATAAAACCACAAATATTTTAAATTTACATAGTAAGCTTGAAATCATCATTTAAAACCATGAATCAAAAGTATTTTAAAGTGTCCAAAACCCTAGTTTCATGATTTCACCATTCAAACCTTAATTTGTTTAATCAAAGAGTCTTACCAACCTTTCAAAACATAAAACCTTAATCTATTTTAATTCCATAAAAAAGTCACAGTAGCCTAATTCTATGAATTCCAAAACCTTAACACATGAGATAAAGATCCCTAAATGGAAACAGTAGCTATAATTGAAATTTTATTTACTTTATTCAATTTTATATTTAATTATGCTTTGATTTATTTCTTATGCTTTAATTTATTTAAATTCAATGCTTGGTTCATTTAATTTATCATGGATGAATGTTTACTTTCTATTGATATTTAATATCTTTGATGAATGATTTATTTATGATGAATGATTATTTACTTTTATCAATTTATTTTAAGGTTCCAAATGTTGTAAGAGTTATGTTTCCACTTGGTGGGTACCTCATTAGTTAAATATCATGTAATTTAAATAGCTTTTCTATTTTAGAACCAATGTAAAGGGCATGTTTCTACCTTTTGGTGGGTGTCCTATTTAGGCATGTGGTGTAAGGACATGTTTCCATCCTTGGATGGGTGTCCATTTATTTGTTTTGCTTAGACTTTGCTACATTGCTTTGATTTTAATATAACTTTTAATTATTGTGCGATATATGGATAATGTTGTTATACTTAAGAATTTTATAATATTAAGACCTGTAAAGGAGGCTGGTTCCAATGAACCGGGCATTATGGGGGTGCTGGGTCATTTCTCACCTTTCCCACACGTACCCAACTTTTTGAACCTATTAGGGGGTTGAGGATTCCTTAGGAATTGAGTCATCCACCCCTTTTTTTTTCCCGGCCCGTCCGGGTGGTGACTCCATTTTCTACGGACCTAGGTCCGCGTTCTCTAAGGTCCCGAGCCTAAACAGTGCCGAAGTCGTAAGAACCATTCCACCAGGAGTGGGGGCAAAGATCCCCGCTCACAGTGGCGACTCCACTGGTAATAATAGAAGTTGATTCCGTTGGTCTTTATATTATTCTATTCTTTCTTATAATGATATTATCCATTGCATCATCTTAGATTGCATCGTGTGCGTGAGTTAGGACGCCCGTGTTACCCTTGTTGTGTTGTGTGAGGGATACCATACTTTCACTCAAGGTATGTAGATCGAGCATGGCATAACCACTCATAGCCTCGTACTATTTGGTATATACTTGCTATGGGAACCTAAGCCTTTTTACCTAAAGACTAAAGCTCATGTAATTGGCCTAGTTACTTTCCTTAGATTTTTGCCCCAAATGCATGTTGTTTGATTATGGTTAATTTATCTTGGCTTAAATCATGGCTTATTTGGTTTGTTCTTTTTCTAATATGACCCAAGTACATTTGCAAGCTCAAAATAAATTTTTCTTTAAAGTCCAAAAGACCAAAGCTATTTTCAAAATTTTTCAAGATGGTCTTTGGACATAAGATTTTTCTAAAAACAAGTCAAAAATTCTTTGGCCCATGGCCCAAGTACTAAGCCCAAAATCTATTTTTCTAAAATCTTTTACAATGGGCTTAGAAAAAAAAACTATTTTCTTACAAAGAGCTTGCAAAATATTTTAGGTCAATTATGAAATACTAAAAATCAATTGTGGGCCTAGTTTACACTAAGAATAAATTAACCATGGGCTTGTTTTTGGCATGAACCATTAGTTACCTTTCTCAAGTGAGAAATCTATTTATAATAAACCTTTTAATTTCATTTTAATCCAATATAGCATAAAAGCTACTTTAGTTGGTTGAATGGATTAAAACCTAATTAATGAGAATTATCATGGATTGATTTCCATTTTCAAAAATATAACTATTGGTTGAAATGTCCGAGGGAATTATTCGAAAACAAGATACCCCATGTTGGTATTTTGTTAACCATATACCTAGGAAAAGAGACTCACCATACGTGTGTGGATGTTATAAGGTTGGAAGGAACGTCCTATTTGTTGATTGTTCGTACATACATGCATACATTTGCATCTCATAGCATTGATCCTCTCTGGCTCACAGCCCTGGATTATGATAGCTCAAAAGCTTACAACAATTCAACTTACGCCGGAGACGAAGTATCTAGCAATGACTCAATCACTTGCTCACCAAAAACAATGGAGCCCGAACAAATTCAAGGATGGTGGATGAGGCCCTCAACGCCAATATGGAAGAAATAAAAGAGGCCCTAGGCAAGACCATGAAGAACCAATTAACTGCAATCTTAGAGAATCATGCTGAGGCATCTGCTAGCACTAAAAAGCCAAAGGACAAAGGGAAGACCAAAGTTGGTGAAGTGGTTTTTGATGATGAAAAAGTGATCATTGATGACGATGATGATTGGGCTTAATACTACCAAGATGTTCAAGAGAAGAAGAAAGAACCGAAGGTTGTTGAGAAAGCAACTATTGAAAAGACCAAGACATCCAATGTCGAAATGATGATTGCTGATTTAGAAAAGAAATTTGAGAAGAAGCTGAAAACTGAAGAGTTGTCTGAGATCGACAAACTATTTGAACAAGATGAAGAGGTCCCTTATAAATTCAAGATGCCTTCCTTTGCTAAGTACAATGGCACCGAAAATCCTCATCTTCATGTGAAGCAGTACATCACTGCCATGCAGTCTGCCTGAGCTACTAAGGCTCAAACCCTAAGGTACTTTATGCTCTCATTGGACCCTGTTGTCCAAAATTGGTTCAATACCTTAGATGATGGAACACAAAAGAGTTGGGATCTACTTTACAAAGGCTTCATCAAACAATATGGATATAATGTTGAGTTGGAAGTTACCTTAATGGAAGTGGAGTCCATTAGGCAAAGGCTGAATGAGAATTTTGTAGATTATGTCAAGAGATGGAGAAACAAGGCCTCTTTACTCAAGAAGAGGCCCGATGAATCTGATCAAATAAGGATGATTGTGAGAGGGGTGTTGCCTAATCTTTGTGAGAGGTTGCCTAATCTTTGTGAGAGGATGTCTCATACACTCATCAGTGATTTCAAAGATCTTCTCCAAGCTGGTTTGCAAATTGAAGAATGGGAAAGGGAGAAGAGCCATTTTGCCAAAAAAAGGAACGAGAAAGGGAGCTATCAATCTGGTAGCCAAAGCATGCAAAAGGCCGTCGGTGTTAACGCTGCTAACCAAGGAACGAGGAGACAATTTTCAAAATTGGGAAAACCAATGGCTTGGGTTCTCAATAAGCTTCAAAGGAAGGGATTGCTACAACCCTTAAATCCTTGCCCTTTGCCTAACACTCTCCCACCTAATTTTGACACCAAAGCATTTTGTCCATTTCACCAAATGCAAGGGCATGACACGGATAGATGTGTAAGGTTGAGACATGAGATTCAAAATCTAATTGATAATGGGAAGCTACCCGAGCCCAACAAACCAAACACCAAAGACAACCCATTGCCAAAATTTAATAGGGTACCACCACCGGCAACCTTCATGATTGGAGGAGGTTTGCATGAGGATTTTGTTATGTCTTCTTTTTAAGATGTGGATGGAGAAGCAGCTAAAGAAGAAGGGGTATTTGGTGAAATTAAACAAGCTATGATGAGTGGAAAAGTAACAATTTGTGTTGTCACTGGGATTTGGGATTCAAGTGATAGTGATGATGATATTATACCCAAGAAGAAGGAGTGGACTTGGTCCGAGCCCGAAGAAGATGAGGTGATGAACACTAGATCCGGTAAGCCTTATGCAAGGCCACCACCTAAGGAGGTAGAAACGAATAAGGGAAATGAAGTTGAAGTGGAAGAAGATGATGCTGTGCTCAAGCAATTGAAAAGAACCCAAGCAAGTGTTAGCATTTGGGATTTATTAGCTACTTCTAAAAAGCACCGAGAAACTATGGCCAAAGCCTTAGCTAGCATGCCAATTTCTACCTCCACGACACCGGAGGAGTTGATCAACTTCATAAAAATTGGGGAAGTAATGAAATGTGAAGAGGTTAAAGAAAAGAATGAGGTTAATATGGGAGCAGTTTTTTTTTTCTGATGCAGACTTATCGGAGGAGGGGAGAGACCACATCCGCCCTCTCTTTATCAAAATAGAAGTCAAAGGGAAGAGGACTCCATGTGTAATGGTCGATGATGGGTCCACCATAAATGTTTGTCCACTTAAGATATTACCTAAGCTAGCCATGTCAACAAGAGATCTAAACGCAATCGAGGTGACAATTCGTACTTATGACAACACTAAGAGGCATGCCGAAGGGACTTTCAAAGCGGCCGTCAAGGTTGGGCCAATTGAATCTATTGTTGAATTTATTGTTTTAGACATACCAGTCACCTTTGCCTTCCTCTTGGGATGACCATGGTTTCATCCTCTTGGTGGAGTTTCTTCCACCCTTCATCAAAAGATCAAGTTTCCCAACGGAAAATGAGACAGTGGTCATTGAAGCTGAAGATAATGAGATTGTTAACGCTCTAATGATTGAGAGGCCTCTTAATGGTTTTCAAGTAGCTGCAATTTTTGATGATGAAGTAGTAGATTCCAAAGTCTTGAATATGATGAAGAACATGAACTACCTTCCCGGAGCTGGTCTTGGAAAGGGTAAGGTCGGTTTGACAAAATTGCCAGATTTTAAAACTCAAACTTCTAAGAAAGAGTTGGGATATGATGAAGACAATGATGTCCGGCCAAACAAGAATGAGAAGATAAGCTTCCCACCACTTGAAGAGATTTTTGTCAAAGCTCCCGATATGGGACCACTCCAAGGAAAGCCCGAGCCAATCATGTTCATGGGTAAGTTGATTCTAGGTTTTGAAATTTTGCAGATGTTGCCGAGCTAGTGGAGCAAGTGAAGAAAGTGCTCACCCTATCAACCAACAAAGAATCCAATCCAAAAGAGAAGAATGAAGCTGCCCTGAAAGCCGAGAAACCGAAAGAGATTGCTGCCCTAGTTGAAGAGAAGTTTAAAGACATCCTGCTTTATGATTCTGAGAACAATGATTTTGATTTTGATTTTAATTTGTCTACTTTGTATGAGGATGATGATGTTTTCTTTTCCAAAATTAATGCAATAAAGTCTGATTTTGCTTACTTGTGTGATGTTTCTCCTGATGGTTGCATACATTCAAATAGCAGTTACATGAGCATCTTTAATATTAATTCTGTTAGCACACAATCATTAAATTTGGGAACAACTGAGAATCCTAAAAACATTAGCATAGCATCCAACCTTACTCCTGATGAGAGAGAGAGATTTGAAAAAATATTCAAAAAAATATGAAGAAGTGTTTGCTTGGTCTTATGAAGATATGCCGGGGATAGATCGAGACATAGCCGAGCATCATATTCCTACTTACACTCACATTAAACCTGTCAAACAAAAGCTTAGGCGATTAAGACCTGAGTGGGCTGAATTGGTTAAAGAACAGGTCACTAAGCAAATACAAGTGAAGTTCCTTGAAGTAATAGAATATCCAGATTGGTTAGCCAACATAGTACCCGTGCCAAAGAAAGATGGAAGGATAAGGGTCTACGTGGACTATAGAGATTTAAACAAGGCTTCCCCTAAGGATGATTTTCCTTTACCTCATATAGATGTTCTCATTGAAAGAGCAGCCTCTAGCATGCTACATTCATTTATAGATGGATTTTCCGGATACAATCAAGTGTTAATGGCCCAAGAGGATAAAGCCAAAATTGCTTTCATTACTACATAGGGTATATTTTGTTATAGGGTGATGCCTTTCGGCTTAAAGAATGCCAGAGAAACCTACCAAAGGATGGCCACCACACTATTTCATGACATGATGCACAAAGAAGTTGAAGTATATGTTGGTGATATGATGGTTAAATCGGACATAAGAGAGAAACACTTCCAAAACTTAGAATTATTCTTTGATAGAGCTTTGAAATATAAGCTAAGATTGAACCCGAAGAAGTGTGTATTCGATGTTACTTCAGTAAAATTATTGGGACATATGATTGGTCCGAATGGTATTGAGATAGATCCTGACAAAGTCAAAGCAATCAGGGATATACCAGCCCCGAAGACGGAGAGAGAAGTTTGGGGATTCATTGATAAACTGCAGTACATTAGCAGATTTATAGCAAAGCTCACAACAATTTATGAGCATATCTTCAAATTGCTTAGAAAGAATCAGCCGGTCGTATGGAATGAAGAATGTCAAAAGGCCTTTGAGCGAATAAAAGAGTATTTGTTGAATCCACCTGTTTTGAAACCACCTAAACTCGGCAAACCTTTATTACTATACTTAGTAGTAGAAGAAGAGTCAATGGAGCCATGCTAGCCCAAGCAGATGAGTCGGGGATTGAGCATGTCGTTTACTATTTGAGTAGAAAGCTCCTACCTTATGAAATTAAATATAGTATCATCGAAAAGACCTGTATAGCCGTGGTTTGGTCTTCTAAGAAGTTGCGGCATTTCTTTCAATTGTATAGTGTGCAAGTAATTTCCAGGTTGGACCCAATGAAGTACTTAAGGAAGACACCCTATTTGATTGGGAAATATGGTCGATGGTTGATAATATTAGAAGAATTTGAGATTGAATACGTAACCAGGAAAATAATCAAAGGTAGAGCGGTGGCAGAATTCCTGGCCCAACAACCATTATCAGAAAGTGAAGAGGTAATCTTGGAGTTTCCAGATGAACATTTAGAAGCAATTGAAGTACAAGGGTGGAAAATGTATTTTGATGGAGCAGTAAACAGGAAAGGAGCAGGGTTGGGAGCTATACTAGAATCACCCGAAGGGGAACTTATCCCTTTAGCAAAGAAATTGAAATTTAGGGCAACCAATAATATGGTGGAGTACGAAGCTTATATTTTCGGTTTGGAAACCCTAATGATTATGAAGGTGGATAACGTGGAAGTTTATGGCGATTCATTGCTAGTTATATCCCAAGTAAATGGAGAATGGGAGTTGAAAGAAGAAAAATTGAAACCATACCACCATTACTTGACCATGATGAAGAAGAACTTTAAGGAGTGCAGGTTTATACACCTATCAAGGGAAGAAAATCAGATGGCTGATGCTCTGGCCAAATTGGCTTCAGTATGGGAGAACCCTGTTAGTATATTCCTTAAGCCTCTAATCTTGACCAGTTCATCAACTCCTTGCTATGAATATGAGACAATCATGGAAGTTGATACAGACCATGATGCGTGGTATGATACTATAAGATGATTTTTGGAGGAAAGAGAATACCCGCCAGGGGCAACAAAGAAAGAGAGAAGAGCCATAAGGTGGTGGTCATTGCAATACATCACCTTCCATGGTGAGTTATATCGAAGATGGCCTAATGGAATGCATTTGAGATGTTTAAGAAAGCCTGAAGTGGAGCACATCATGTCATAAATACATGTGGGAAGTTGCAGTTCGTACATGAGTGGTTTGGCCCTAGTTAAGAAGGTTATTCGACAAGGTTACTATTGGTTGACCATGGAGAGAGATTGTATTGAGTTTGTCAAGAAGTGCCAACAATGTCAGAGGTATGGTAACTTGAATCACATGCCTCCTGAAGAACTGCATTCAGTGTCTTCACCCTGGCCATTTGCCACCTGGGGTATCGACATTATAGGAGAGATACATCCTACAGCTTCAAACGGTCACTGATTCATAATAGTAGTAGTAGATTATTTTTCAAAATAGGTCAAAGCTGAATCTTTCAACAAGCTGGGTGCAAGCCAAATGGCTAGGTTTATTGAAAAGAACCTAATCTGCAGATACGGGGTCCCACACAATGTGATATCAGACAATGGGGTACAGTTTCAAGGAGTAGTTAAGGATTTATTCTCCAAGTACCAAGTCCATCAGCATCGATCCTCTCCTTATAGACCAAAGGCTAATGGTGTTGTGGAAGTAATAAACAAGACAATTAAGGAAATTCTATCCAAGATGACCAAGACTTACAGGGATTGGTCAGAGATGCTTCCCTTTGCTTTTTGGGGATATAGGATAAGTGTGTGAACACCTACTGGAATGACATCGTTCTCTTTGGTTTATGGGATGGAAGCAGTGTTGCCAATTGAAATTGTGATCAAGTCATTGAGAGTAGTATTGGAAGCTGAACTGCCTGAAATGGAATGGGTAGCAAGCAGATACACACAATTAGCTCTACCAGAAGAGAGAAGGTTAAAGGCACTATATCATCACCAACTGTATCAAAAGAAGATAGCTCAGGCCTACAATAGAAGGGTTAAGGTCAGAAAATTTAGAGTTGGGGATTTGGTGTTGAAGCAATGTAAGCCTAATGTATCTGATCCAAGTGGGAAGTTCAAACCTAGCTGGGAGGGGCCATATGTCAAGAAACAAGTCATGAACAAAGGTGTGGTGAAGTTGTCAATCTGGATGGGAACAAATTTAGTGAGCCAGTAAACATTGACAGGTTGAAGAAGTTTTATGTATGAAAAATAAAAAAGGAAAGAGCTCACTAGGTTGAAAACCCAAAAAAGGGCAGCCTAGGCAAAAGTTAGAGCAGTCCGCTAGTCCCGAAAACCCAAAAGGGTGGGCTAGGCAACAATTAGGGCTAAATGAGAGAAAATCGTCAATTAGAAAACACGAAAGGGCTAATTGGCAACAGGAGTGATCTTGTGTATGTTGGCTTTATATTTGGTTGTTCCCCAATTTAATAAAACATAATTAATGTTAAAATTGTTCTTTGTGCACTGTTATAAGTATTTGACCAAATATGGATGAAATAAATAATCATAATTGCAAAAGGTGATGACAAATTATAAATGGAAAAGAAGCATCTTTTATTACTTTAGTTATTTTTTCATCCTAACAATACACTTTCTGAATTGACAAATGTAAAATCTATGGTAATCGATAAGTGTAATGTGTAGGCCAGCTTTGCCTCAGCTGATCCAAGTAGGCTTCAGTCAAACAAGGCATGTCCAAGTCAGGAGCAAAGTCATAATCACGAGGCTCAGCTCCATACTGACGGCCAAGTCGGCGAGGATCATAGCATGTACCTTGACGAAGAGCAGCAAGGGGAACGTACATTAAGTATGTCCATATGGTGATATGAGTAATCTTCCACTAAGGTATCGACCAACGGATATTGACTTCGGAGCATGAGTGGATCCAGTCAACCGGTCAGCATATGAAGAAGCAGGATGGAGTAGCTTCCTAGTAGAATGATGACATGGCAGGTATCTGGCAAAATCCATGGATGGAGTATCAAGCAAACAAAGACGCTCCTGAAGCCAAATCTGTAAAAAAAAAAAAGAGTCTGCTAAGTTGAAAACCTGCAAGGGCTGCTTAGGCAAAAATTAGGACAGCTCGCTAGTTTCGAAAACCCGCATGGGCGGACTAGGCAAAAGTTAGAGCAATAAAAAAAAGAAAAAAGAAAACCTAAATTGAAAACCTGAAAGGGCAGTTTAGGTAATTACCTGAAGCAGAAATGGACTCCCAGTCAGTCTCTTTGACAATCCTGATTTAAATTGGTCTAGTCCAATTAAGGTCTCGGCTAAGATCACAGTTACCGGCGACAAGCCTCCTTCCATTTGGTCTATAATATCCAATACTCATGGATCAATATCACCATCGGAAGAAATAAGCAAGAATTGGTTGAGTAAGCAAAGACAGAGTATGCGTCCCCATGCCTTAGTAGGGGCCAAATGAGAGAGACAAAAGTCAATCAAAGGAGCAAGTGGAATTTTTTCACCTCTCATCAAACGAAGAACTTCGGGTTTTGGAATTTGAAATAACATCTGCATCTTCTGTTAAGTCTTGGAAATCAATGTGGGTAATGCCATTTGTTGATTATTTGGATATCCAAGGATGGCCTCAAATTCTTCAATCAAGGGACATATTTCAAAGCCATTAATTTTAAATACCCTAGAATCCGTATCCTAAAAGGAAGCCACGGCATGTAAGAAGGAGTGGTCCAATTTGACATTTTGAAAATATTTTAAACCATCAAGTTTTGACCATAAAATTTGCTTCCATTGAATGGCATCCATATTCTTAAATAAAATTTTTATTCTCTTTAAATGATGCTCGGTCATGATGAATGAATGAAGAAAAAGTTAAAATTATTAAAGGGAGTCTTCACGTTGAAAGAGGAAGAATTTTGATTTATGAATTAAAATATGGCATGAAGGGTGATTTATATAGAGAAAACAAACCCTTTCCAAAAGTGAAAAGGAAAAGATGATGGGAAAGGATAAGACCATATGGCATAAGGAAAGGAATTTGTGGCAATTTCCTTTACTACGTTGGATTGGGTTTAGCAAATGATGTGTATTCTAAAATTATGATGCACTGTAATGATAAAAAAATAATAATAATAATAATAAAAGAAAAAAAGGGTTTACAATAAAGAGGAAAATTGTATATTTTTCATTATTGTATGATATTTTACAATTGCTACAATATTTATATATCACTAAGAGGGTGGTGGTAGGTCACCAAGTAAAGACTTGAAAAAATCATCGCCTGTTGGAGGAGGGGGAAAATCACTCGTCCCGAGTCCGCCCGAAGCAGGAGCACCAAAACTCGGCAAATTACTCGTCCCAGGATCACCCAAAGCAGGGGCACCAAAATCCCTATTACCTTGAAGTTTCGATCCGTCAATGAAAGGATTTCGTGGTCGTCGGTCTGGGGGCCTCTTGATGAAGAAGCACCGGGATCCCTCATCCCCTGAAATCGGAAGTCTTAGAAATATTATTTGGATTGATGATATAAACTCTCAAAATGAGAAGCCTGCTAACGACTTGCAGCTAACTCTTCTTGAAGTTTCTTATTTTGTTCTTCGAGCCTCTACTGTGAGCCAAGAAGGAAAAAGGTAAGAGCATACATAATCATGCATACATATAGCATAAACTATTATGAAATAAGAAACGTACCAGGAAGTTCATATCAATGCCTTGCGGATGAGATGGCATATCTGGTGGGCTAGAATGAGCAAATAAAGGGGCAGTAAAGGAAGGTCCGGCCTCATGATCAAATGAGCTAACAGCCTGCAACAATCATTGAAAAAAATCAAAGAAAGAAAATCAGTTGCAAGGGAAGAGTGGTAAAAGTTTTACCTGAGAAGTACTGAACCCAAGATGTGGAATAGACTCTCTTGCAGCTCCGTGATGTTCTTCTTTATCTCTACCCTCATTTTCGTCGGAAATCTCCCGCACACCAACAGGAGATACATCAAAGTTCAAGAGTCTTCTTTGAATAAAATGGGCATAAAATGGACCTGGTAAATGGAGAAATGACTCGGCACCATAACCATACCGGGCCGACCACCATGCATCCTCCGGCATTAACATAATATTTAAAGTATATTCCAGGATTTGCATTGGAAACTTCCGCTACTCTGGACAGAGAAACCATTCATAAACTCTCTCCCTAAGGAACCAGCCACTAGACACTGGGCCAGCAATAATTCGGCGAGAATGTTGGAAAGACAGTGCAGCCCTCATCAAAGGAGACCAGTTTGCTCGCTCTTCTAGGCTCCCACAGGCCAAATTCACCTGCAAAATAACATAAGGTAAGTAAAACTTTCACATAAAATTTAAAGCATACTAATATTATTTTACTTGGTCCCATGTTAAACGGCTCAACACATAGCGGTGAGTATGCATATGATGAGAGCCGGGAATGTCCACACGATCGGACAATCAGTAATTTAATCTCGGATATCCGACTCTCTCTCGGGAAATACAAGGTACCCTTACGAGGTTATGTTCATATGCCCATACCTACAATAACAATAAAGATCACATTCAATGCAAGAAAAGAGTGGAAATGACATTGGTGGAAGAAAGAATACCTCAACAACCGCCATCAAGCCGACAAAAGACTTCTTGTTTCGGCAAAGCTTATCAAGACCATGATAAAGATACACGAGACCAGCTTCACCCCAACTAGAAGATGGTACCATTCTGAGATAAGAAAGGGCACTCAACACTGACAAGTGAATGGAGGATTCAGTGCTGCCTAAGATGGTTGATCTGAGCAGATATGATAAAAATCCTCGAGCATACTGTTCGGCCGTGTCTCTGCCAACCCGTCCTTCATAGTTCATCCAATAACTACGAATCGGCTCGATTTTTATCTTAAAAGGCCCTTTATATGACGGTTCCATACCAATTAATTCCTGATTTTCTTCAAATGTTAAAATTTCATTGGTCAGAGGAACCGAAGTACCATCATATTGAAGGCAGGTTATGGCAGTAAAATCGACCGAACCAATTGTCATCTCCCCAATGGGCAAGTGAAAAGTGTGAGTTATATCCCGCCACCGCTTTGCAAGCGCCTGGACTACGCTCTGGTCTATCTAATATTCCTCAGACGGCAATTGTAAGATGAACTGCTCAAAGCCGCAATCTCGAATAATCTGCCTTACCCAAGAAGGCATTACATCATACCATTGTCGGGCTTTGTAAATACACCCTCCAGCCCGAACAACGCAATGATCATGCTAACACAGACCCAGGTAAGTACATATTATTCTATCTACTTAAATTATTTTATTTTTTACAATAACAAATAAAAAAATTAAGAGAAAGTTATCGCGCTCTTTTCGTTGGAACTGCAGTGAAGCGGCATCCTTGCCAGTATATCTAAATTTCCATCTTCATAGTGCCGAATAAACTCCAATAACTCGGCATTAGAATGAGTCCTTGACCTCGAAGCATGCATTATTTTTGAAAAAATATGTGTTAAAATTGAAAGAAATTTGAGAGAATTAGAATGTGAAACTTTTTGCTATGAAATGAAATGAAATATCAGCTTCTTTTTATAGAGAAACGGTAAGCAAAAAAACAAAATTCAAAATTGTTCATAAATAGTAAACTTTACTATTCATAAATAGTAAAATTTACTATTGATAAATAGTGAATTTTACTATTCATGAATAGTATTACTATTGATAAATAGTAAATTTTACTATTCATTAATAGTATTACTATTGATGAATAGTAAAAGTACTATTTTAAATAGTAAATACTATTTGATACTATTTGCAAATAGTAAATTTACTAATTATAAATAGTAAATAGTACATGAACAGTGACTGCACAGTAAAATAAATAGTAAATTCAATTATTCACTTTAATCATTCAAATAATTGCGGGTATATAAATATTCTTACACCCAGGGGCAATAAGAAGACATATACATAAAAATTAGCCAAACTTTTTTGAAATAAAAAATTATTAGCTCAGGTCCAGAATCCAAATCTTCCTTATGTCCAGAACCTAGAATTATCATTGAGTCCAAAACTCGAACCAGGTCCAGAACCCAAATTTTTCTTAGGTCCAGAACCTAGAATTTATTTCTAAGTCCAGAACTTAGCTCAAGTCCAGAACCCAAATTTTCCTTAGGTCCAGAACCTAGAATTTATTTCTTAGTCCAGAACTTAGCTCGGGTCCAGAACCCAAATTTTTCTTAGGTCCAGAACCTAGAATTATTTCTAAGTCCAGAACTTAGCTTGGGTCCAGAACCTAAATTTTCCTTAGGTCCAGAACCTAGAATTTGTTTCTAAGTCCAGAACTTAGCTTGGGTCCAGAACCCAAATTTTTTTGGGTCCAGAACCTAGAATTTATTTCTAAGTCCAGAACTTAGCTCGGGTCCAGAACCCAAATTTTCCTTAGGTCCAGAACCTAGAATTATTTCTAAGTCCAAAATTTAGCTTGGGTCCAGAACCCAAATTTCCCTTAGGTCCAGAACCTAGAATTATCCTTGAGTTCAGAACTCGAACCGGGTCTAGAACCCAAATTTTCCTTAGGTCTAGAACCTAGAATTATCCCTGAGTCCATAACTCGAACCGGGTCTAGAACCCAAAACCTACACCATCTCAAAAATTAATTCTTGTTGCTTTTCACTCTCTTTCACTAAAGTTTCAGATCATTCAAGCAGGTGGCAAACTGTAGACCCTTAATTTTTGACCTAGTCCGGTCCAATATATTTTGTTTAGCCCAAAATAAATTTTGTGTTGTCTAATATATTTTAATTGGTCCAAAATGATTTTTGTTATCTTAATTAAATAATTTTTTCTTTATTATCTAATTTTTATTAATAAAAATAAAAATAAACAAATAAAAAAAAAAAGTTGAATCTGCGGGCGAAATGGCCGCAGGCCTTCGCCAGCCTGCAGGTCAGCTTGCACTCCCGCAGCCGCCGCAGCTGGTTGCGGTAGCTTTTTCGCCACCGCAATTTTTCCTGCGGCAGATTTTTTTCGCCAGAATAATTTTTCCGCAGTAGTTTTTTTTCGCCAGCAAAATTTTTCCGACGTAAATTTTCTGAAACCTAATACAATTAGGTTTTGTTTCCTTTTCTTATTTAATATTGTATGTTGTGTGTAACTAGGAAAAAACCACAAAAAAAAACTTCTATAAATAAGTATAATTACAACACAAAAAGAGAGGGGAAATTAGGAAGGAAAATCGAGAGAGTTTGTAAACCAAATCTGGGAAGGAAAACTTTAATGAAGCTGATTTTTTGAGGGCAGAAAAACAAGGCCAGAAACGATCAAAAGCAGCAATTGTCTTTGTTTTAATTCATCCAAGAAGAATTATTTTTTGGAGGAACCATCAAAAGGAGGTTTGGATTAAATTCTTGTTTTGTTATATTTTTCACAATAACATAAACTATATAATTGTGGCTTTCAAAATCAAAATCTCAGAACTTTAATTTAGCTTTTCAAAAGTTAAAAACACTAATTCGTTGCTTTATTTTCTAAAGAATTTAAAGTTATTAATTTAGTTTCTTCAAAACCCCAAAATCCTAATTTACTTTCCAAATCATTAAAACCCTTAAATAATATGCTGTCTCTTTCCAAAAGCCTTAAAGACTACCTTTTTTGCTTTATAAACTTTAAATCATTGGTGTATTTTCATAAAACTCGCTAAAAATATTCAATTGCTTTTTCCAAATTCTAAAATTCTAAGATCACCCGAAACCCTAATTCAAAACTTCTAAAATCCTAATTCAATTCCTAAGCTCAAAATAGTAAACCCTAACCCCTTAAAACCTTAAAACCTTAAACCTTAATTTTTTTTCTAAACTTTAATCATTTAAAACTTAAAAAACCATAAAACCACAAATATTTTAAATTTACACAGTAAGCTTGAAATCATCATTTAAAACCATGAATCAAAAGTATTTTAAAGTGTCCAAAACCATAGTTTCATGATTTCACCATTCAAACCTTAATTTGTTTAATCAAAGAGTCTTACCAACCTTTCAAAACATAAAACCTTAATCTATTTTAATTCCATAAAAAAGTCACAGTAGCCTAATTCTATGAATTTCAAAACCTTAACACATGAGATAAAGAGCCCTAAATGGAAACAGTAGCTATAATTGGAATTTTATTTACTTTATTCAATTCTATATTTGATTATGCTTTGATTTATTTCTTATGCTTTAATTTATTTAAATTCAATGGTTGGTTCATTTAATTTATCATAGATGAGTGTTTACTTTCTATTGATATTTAATATCTTTGATGAATGATTTATTTATGATGAATGATTATTTACTTTTATCAATTTATTTTAAGTTTCCAAATGTTGTAAGAGGTATGTTTCCACTTGGTCGGTACCTCATTAGTTAAATATCATGTAATTTAAATTGCTTTTCTATTTTAGAACCAATGTAAAGGGCATGTTTCTCCCTTTTGGTGGGTTTCCTATTTAGGCATGTGGTGTAGGGACATGTTTCTATCCTTGGATGGGTGTCCATTTATTTGTTTTGCTTAGACTTTGCTACATTGCTTTGATTTTAATATAATGATGCTTTCTTTTAATTATTGTTTGATATATGGATAAGGTTGTTATACTTAAGAATTTTATAATATTAAGACCTGTAAAGGAGGTCGGTTCAAATGAACCGAGCGTTGTGGGGGGTGTTGGGCCATTTCTCACCTTCCCCACACGTACCCAACTTTCCGAACCTATTAAGGGGTTGGGGATTCCTTAGGAATTGAGTCATCCACCCCTTTCTTTTTTCCAGGCCCGTCCGGGTGGCGACTCAATTTTCTCCGGACCTAAATCCGTGTTCTCTAAGGCCCCTAGCCTAAACAGTGCCGAAGTCGCAAGAACCATTCCACAAGGAGTGGGGCAAAAATCTTCCCTCACATAAGACCTTCATACCTGGGCTCAATGTCTTTCGTACTAAAATTCATTCATGAAGTGCTTTAGTACGGTCCTTATAAATCCTCAAACTCTCATACGCCTCTTTCCTTAGTTCATCTAACTCTGAAATTTGCAAAAAAGTTCTCTCTTTGCCTTGTCCAAATCTAAATTCAGAGTCTTAATTGCCCAATACGGCTTGTGCTCTAACTCCACTGATAAATGACAAGCCTTACCGAAAACCAATCGATATGGACTCATTCACAAGGGAGTCTTGAAAGCAGTTTGATATGCCCATAATGCGTCATTCAATCTACTTGCCCAATCCTTCCTTGATGAGTTGACTGTTTTTTCCAAAATTACTTTGATTTGCTTGTTGGATGTCTCAACTTGTCCTGAAGTCTGTGGATGGTATGGGGTTGCCACTTTGTGTTTCACACCCGACTTGTGCATTAACTTCTCAAAAAGTTTGTTACAGAAATGACTTCCCCCATCACTGACTATCACTCTTTGTGTACCAAATCTGCTAAGAATGTATTCCTTCACAAATTTAACAACCACATTAGCATCATTAGTTCGGGTGGGGATTGCCTCCACCTATTTTGAAACATAATCAACAACAACCAATATGTATTCATAACCAAAGGATTTGGGAAAAGGACCCATGAAGTCTATTCCCCAAACATCAAACAGTTCAACTACAATATAAGATTGAAGGGGCATTTTATTCCTCCTACCAATATTACCTACTCTTTGACAATGGTCACAATGCTTACAATATTCTTGAGCATCTTTGAATAGGGTAGGCCAATAAAATCCACTTTGAAGCACTTTTTCGGCAGTCTTTCTCCCTCCAAAATGACCACCGCAGTGAAGGTCATGACAAAATTGAAGAACACTCAGTTGTTCTTCCTCAGATACAGGCCTGCGAACTATCTCATCTTTGCATATCCGGAATAGGTAAGGTTCATCCCAGAAATAGAATTTACTCATGTGCAAAAACCTTTTCTTTTCCTGAAATGACATGTCAGAACACAAAATACCTCAACCGAGATAGTTAGCAATATCTGCAAACCATGGTGAATTCATTACCGTAAACAACTGTTCATCAGGAAATGCTTCTAAATTTCTATGAACGATATCAGATGCAAGATTTTCATCAAAGGAAGGTAACCTAGATAAATGATTAGCTACAACATTTTCACTTCCCTTAGTATCCTTGATTTGAAAATCAAATTCTTGCAATAATAGCACCCATCTAATTAAGCGAGGTTTAGCATGTTGTTTGGTCAAAAGATATTTTAAAGTTGCATGATCTGAATGCACAATAATTTTAGACCCAATCACATAAGCTCTAAACTTATCTAAGGCAAAAACAACGGCTAGCATTTCTTTTTTAGTTGTTGTGTAATTAACTTGTGTGCTATTTAGGGTCAAGCTAGCATAATAAATCACTCTCAAAAATTTCTCAACCCTTTGTCCAAGGACAACTCCTACTGCATGGTTGGATGCATCACACATAATTTCAAAAGGTAAGGACCAAACAGGAGCTACAATTACCGGTGCGTTGGTCAATTTTTCCTTAAGGGAATTAAAAGCTTGCATGCATTGTGTAGTAAATATAAATGGAACATCTTTTCCAAGCAAATGACACAATGGTTGGCTTATTTTAGAAAAATCTTTAATAAACCTCCGGTAAAAACCTGCATGCCCTAGAAAGCTTCTTATTTCCTTAACAGAGGTAGGTGGGGGTAACTTAGCAATCAACTCTACCTTAGCTTTATCCACCTCAATCCCTTTACTTGACACAATATGGCCTAACACAATACCGTGAGTGACCATGAAATGACTTTTTTCCCAACTTAAAGTGAGATTACATTCAATGCATCTTTCAAGCACAAGAACAAGTTTAATGAGGCAATCATCAAAAGAGTCACCAAAAACAGAAAAATCATCCATAAATACCTCAATAAAGTCATCCATCATGTCCATGAAAACAGACATCATACATATCTTAAAAGTTGCAGGCGCATTGCACAAGCCAAAGGGCATATGTCGAAATGCAAAAGTCCCAAAAGGGCAAGTAAAAGTGGTCTTGGATTGATCCTCTGGTGCTATTGCCACCTGATAATAACCTAAAAGTCCATCCAAAAAGCAATAGTGTGAGTGTCCAGAAAGTTTATCCAGCATTTGATCAATAAAAGGAAGAGGAAAATGATCTTTCTTTGTGGCATTATTTAACTTCCTATAGTGTATACACATTCTCCACCCAATGGTAGTCCTAGTAGGAATCAATTCATCCTTTTCATTTTTTACCACAGTGATTCCTGATTTCTTAAGCACTACATGCACTGGGCTAACCCACTCACTATTGTCTATCGGGTATATCACCCATTCATCAAGCAATTTTAGCACTTCCTTCTTAACCACTTCACTCATGTTTGGGTTAAGGTGCCTTTGGGTCTCTCTCACAGGTTTAGTTCCCTCTTCTAAGATAATTCTATGCATGCACATTGAAGGGTTAATACCTTTGATATCACTCAACCCCCATCCTATAGCTCTTTTCAATCTTTTTAATTCACTCACCAACCTCATTTCTTCCCTTTCACTGAGTTCGCTAGAAATTATCACAGGTAAGGTGTTGTGATCTCCTAAAAACACATATTTCAGGTTTTTAGGCAACTCTTTTAGCTCTAACTCAAGTGAAGGATTATTCTCTTCTTTTTGGATGGAGGAGAACGCAAATGATGGTTCCTCTTTAAATTCCTCTATTTTAGCACTTTCTAATATATCAATGCAACTGACTACTTCTAAGTAAAAAATATCCAGGTCACGATCTAAGGTCAGTGCCAGCTCCAATTTATCTGAAGAACCTGTTTGCAAGAAAACATCTGAAATAACTGTGTCAATACAATCAATTAAAGAGGAATCCTCATATAATGCAGTTGTAGGAATAAGAGAAGTGTTAAAAATAAAAAATTCAACCGTTTGTCCCAAGACAGTCATTGACAATTTACCATTTTTAACATCAATCAAGGTGTTGGTCATAGCCATAAAAGGCCTACCCAGTAGAATAGTGTGTGCGGATGGTGTAGGGTTATCTCCTTCCATGTCCAGAACTATAAAATCCATGGGCACTATCAACCCACCAACCTTAACTAACACATCTTCTATAACTCCTTTCGGGAATCTAAGAGATATGTCAGCTAATTGCAAGACTATTTTAGTAGGTTTAAGTTCCCCAAGTTCTAATTCAAGATACACAGAGTAAGGCATCAAATTAACACTGGCTCCTAAATCACTCATTCCATCAGTCCCCTTTCCATTACCCATAGTAATTTTAATTATGAAACTGCCAGGATCATTTAGCTTCAGAGTTTATGTTGCAAAACAGCACTAGCTACTATCACCTTTTCATTTGGCTCATACCTCTTTTTCTTGGTGTTCAATTCTTTGAAGAATTTGGCATAAGCCGGCATATTCTTTATTGCTTTAAGTAAAGGTAAGTTAATACTTACCTTAGACAACATGATGAAGATATCTGAAAATTGCTTATCTTGTTTATCATTCTTCAATCTGCTGGGGAACGGTATAGGTGGCCAATAAGGATTACTTGCCTTGTGTAGATTTGCTGAAGGAGATTGCTCCATTGATTTTTCTCCATCACCCTTGTCCTCTGGTTCTCCTTCCTTTTTTTTTCTTGATCTCCTACATTCACAGAATTATTTTCAACACCATTATTTATTACCTTGCCACTTCTAAGAACAGTCACTGCTTGTGCTTGCTCAGGTTGACTCGAAAATTTTCCTTTTTATTGAATCTGCATCTATTGTGCAAGTTGTCCCACTTGGGTCTGCACTTTCTTAAAAGACGTTTCCAATGAATCCAACCTTTTGTTATTCATCTCTTGATTCTTGGTACTAATTTGGATAAAAGCATGTAAACTATCCTCCAAACTGCCTCTCTTAGGCTGCCCTTGATTTGAAGATTGCCCCGGCGGTTGATTTTGTCTTTGGAGCAAATGGAAAGGTTGTTGGGAATTGTTTGCTGCCCACGAAAAGTTTGGATGATTCCGCCAACCAGGATTATAAGTGTTTGAGTAAGGATCATTTCGGGCCCTTAGTTGATATCCCTCCATAGCATTAACTTGCTCAGCCTCATTTCCATAAAACTCGTACGTAGAGGGGCATATATTTGCTCCATGCCCAAAAGTTCCATAAATTCCACACACTTCTTGAGTGGATGAAAAAGCATTGTTCTTCATGTTCAGCATCTGCACTTTCCTTGTTAATTCAGCTATCTGATTGGCCATCTCACTATTGGCTTCCACTTGATTTACCCCTTTACTTCTTCCTCATACACTTTTTTGCTGGGAATTAGCTCCAAACATTTCAAAGATTTCATAAGTCTCTTCTGCTATCTTTTCTCCCATAGCTCCCCCAGCTGCATTATCAACAGTATTCTGAAATTGCTGGGTTAGTCCATCGTAGAAAAACTGATTCAACAGTTGAAATGGGTAGTGATGGTGTGGACACTGGATTAACAACATCTTAAACATGTCCCAAGCCTCATGAAATGGCTCTCCATCAAATTGACCAAATGTGGCTATTTTTCCTCTTAATTCAGCTGTCTTCTGATGTGAGTAAAATTTGCCCATAAACTTGTTATATACTTGCTCCCAAGTTGTCAAAGAATTTTCAGACAACATCATAAGCCAACTTTTTGCCCTATCCTTTAATGTGTACGAAAAACACCTCATCCTCAACTGGTCTTCTGTTAGTCCTCCCAATGGAAATATGTTGAGGGTGGAGTAGAAATCCCAGATAAAATTCAAAGGATCCTCATTCGGAACTCCATAGAATGATGGCAGCATGTTGTAATGGATATTCTTTAACTCGTAATTTCTTGCTGCATTTGTCAATTTTATATATGAGGTGGAAGTCCCAATGACAGGTCTGGCAAAATCCCTCATAGTTTTTTGCCTCTCGTCTCCCATATTGGTAGATTGCCTAGTATCTGACTCAAAATCAAAAATTTCTTCCTCTGTATCAAACCCGGTATACAATTCAAACTATTCTCTGCACCTTTTCACTCTTTGAATTTCTGAAATAAATGGGCAAAGCTCTACTCCAAGTAATCTCCTACCTTGCATAAAACAAATTTCTGAAAGAAGGAATTATTCATAGCAAAAGAAAAATAAAATAAAATATAAACAATGAAAAATAATTTAAAATATATATATGACTAATAAACAATTACGCCAATTAGTTTCCCCGGCAATGGCGCAATAAACTTATTGCGCTCTAATAAACAATACTAAAGCTACACTCGCAAGTATACGAGGCTGCTGTAGTATTTTGGTAAACACCTCATGGTCATCTCACAAGGAAGCTAGATAAGCTAATTATTTATCAAATCATAATAAACAAATTATCAATTAATAGTTTTTGATTTATAAAATTAAATTGCTAAATAACTAACGAAAACAGAAAGGGATTGAATTTATAATAATGACAGAAAACTAAACAGATATATTGATTCACTTAATAGAAAAGTCTAGGGTTTGCACTTCTCTACTAATTTATATGTATAAACGGCTATTCCTCTCAACTGAATTAATTTCAAAGATCAGATATCAAGCAACTTAATTAATCAAATCAAGGAAATAAGCTCCCGCATTCAAACCTTTTTCAATTAATCTTACTGCAATCAAAATGATCTTTTCATTAGGTTTATATTTCTATTTCACCTAAGTCCCTAATTAAATTATTCCAGTATTAGATTTCATTTCTCAATCCTTCATCTAAATACCTAAAACACATAATTGGTGGCCAATCAATTATATATTAACATTAATCCATTCAATTAAGGATAAAAGACATAAACCAATTAAGAGAAATAACCAGTTCATATAATCATAGTAGATCCATACAAACCCTAGACTAGATCAAAATTAGTTCATAGTAATGCTATGAAACAAATTCATCTCATTAAAATTCAATGAAATTATTTAGACATTAGAGAATTCATAAAAAAAATTTCAATGAAACTTAAGAGATAGAGTTAAAGAACAAAACCCAATTACAATCTTCCTTTGGCTTCTGAAGAATTTCTTGCTCAGATATTTGCTAAAAGAATAATGCAATGGCTAAAACTAATTTGATCTAGAGTGTTTGAATGAAAGTGAAATCGATCTTCTATGGTTTTATTGTTTCAGAGAAAAACTCTCAGAGAAAAGTAAAGAACGGCTCAAAGAATGTGTAGTCCCCCTTTTGCCCTAATCTTAACTATTTATACAATTCCTTGGCTAAAAATCCGTGCGTTTTTTCTTTCTTTGGTCTCATGAGGTGACACAGCCAAGCTTGTGGGCGTGTCATGTGACACGGCCAGTGGCTTGGCCGTGTCACCTGGGTGTGTCAGCTTCTGTTTCTCCTTTGGTCTTCTTTGTTCTTTGGAGATAAGAGTGACACGACCAAGCTCCTAGCCGTGTCATGTGACCGTGTCATGTGACACGGCCAATGGCTTGTCCGTGTCTTCTGGGTGTGTCAGCTTCTATTTCTTTTCTTTGGTTCTTCCTTGTTCTTTGGCTTAGGATGGGACAAGGCCAAGCTTGTGGCCGTGTCATGTGACATGGCCAGTGGCTTGGCCGTGTCACCTACCAGTGTCAACTTCTGCCAAATTTTCCTTTCTTTCTTGGTTCCCTTGGTTTTGCCCTTTAGGTGAGACATGACCAGTGGCTTGGCCGTGTCTCTTGACCGTGTCAAGTTCTGCCCAAAATCTCCTTTAGGTGACACAGCCAAGCTTGATTTGGCTTGGCCATGTCTTGCTTGATTAATGCTCTTCTTTCTTTGTTTTGATATTCCAAGGGAGTTTTTTGCACTTTAACCTAAAACAAACACTTAAAACAAACTTTAAACAATAATCAAATGAAACATTAACTAAAAACATATAAACATCATACTAAGAAACAGTACAAAAATGATCTAAACACTGGGATAAATTAAAAACTACCAAATTGCATGAAATCACTAAATAAACATATTAAAACTACAAAAATGCATGAATAAAACAATAATTATCATAATAAATAAATAGCAATTTGAGGACAAAAACTAATAAAATAGTTGGGCTCGGGCAGCTTCCCACTATCAATCAAATTCTAGATCTCATGCCTCAACCTCAAACATTTATCTGTGTCATGCCCTTGCATTTGATGAAATTGAAAAAATGCCTTATTGTCAAAATTAAGTGGGAGAGGGTTAGGCAAAGAATGAGGATTTAAGGGTTGTAACAATCCCTTCTTTTGTAGCTTATTGAGGACCCAAGACAGCAGCTTTTCTAATTCTGAAAACTGCCTTCTTCCTCCTTGGCCAGTGGCATTAACACCATTGCCTTTTGCATGCTTTGGTTACCAGACTGGTAGTTTCCTTTCTCATTCTTTCTTGCCAAAAAGCAGTTCTTCTCTCTTTCCCACTCTTCAATTTATAGACCAGCTTGCAAAAGGTCCTTGAATCCTGGATAAGTGTTTAAGACATTCTTTCACGAAGGCTAGGAAGCACCCCTCTCATAATCATTCTAATTTGATATGATTTATCGGGCCTCCTTTTGAGCAGTGCGGCCTCATTCCTCCACCTCATCACATAGTCCACGAAGTTCTCGTTCGACCTTTATCTAATTAACTCCACCTCCATTAGAGTGACTTCCAATTCAAAATTGTATCCATATTGTTGGATGAATGCCTTGTGTAGCAGATCCCAACTCTTTTGAGTTCTATTGTCTAAGGTATTGAACCAATTTCAGATAACAGGATCCAATGAGAGCATGAAGTACCTTAGTGTTTGAGCCTTAGTAGCTCGGGCAGGCTGCATAGCAGTGATATATTGCTTCACATGGAGATAAGGATTTCTAGTTCCATCAAACTTTGCAAAGGATGGCATCTTGAACTTGTACGGAACCTCTTCATCTAGCTCAAACAACTTATCGACCTTAGACATTTCTTCAGTTTTTAGCTTCTTTTCAAACTTCTTTTTCAGGTCAGCGATCAACTTCTCAACATCTGAAGTTTCAGTCTTTTCCATGGCTGATCTTTCAACAACCTTCGGCTCCTTCTTCTTTTCTTGAGAATCTTAGAAGTAGTGAGCCCAGTCGTCATAATCATCAATGACTACCTTGTCATCATCAAAAGCTACTTAACCAACTTTAGCCTTTCCCTTATCTTTCTTGGTGCCTGCGGATGCTTTAGCAGTGTTCCCAGTTTTAACTAACTTTGACTCTTCATGATCTTAGCTAGGCCCCTTTAATTCTTCCATCTTGACTTCAAGGGCATCATCCAACATCTTTTGAATCTGCTTAGGTTCCATTACTTTTGGTGAGAAGCTAATTGAATTACTGCTGGATTCTTCATCACCGGTGTAGGTGAGGTTGTCATACGCTCTTGAGCTACTGTACTGTAGGTCTATGAGACATAAATGATTAATGATATGTTATGCAATATGTGTATGCATGTATGCACAAACAATAAACAAACAAAGATAATTAGGATGTTCCTTCCAACCTTATAACTTTCACACACGAATGGCGAGTCTCTTTTTCTAGGTTTATGGTCAACAAAATACCAACATGGGATATTTTGTTTTGGAAAAAGTTCCCTCGGACGGTTTAACCAATAGTTGCATTTTCTAACATGGAATTTGGTCCATGATAATTTCCAATAATTAGGCTTTAATCCATTGAATCTTAACTAAAATAACTTTTATACTATATTGGATTAAAGCAACATTAATAGGTTTATCATAAATAGATTTCTTATTTAGAAAAAGTAACTAATGATTCATGCCAAAAATAAGCCTATGATTAATAATTATTGGCATAAACTAGGCTCATAATTGATTTTTGGTAATTTGTAATTGACCTAAATATTTGTAAGCTCTTTTCATGAAAAGGTTGTATAAAATAACTTTGTTTGTTTGGGCCATAAAGTGTAAAAGGATTTTTGACCCATCTTGAAAGGTTTCAATGTCAAAAGACCTTCTTGAAAATTTTGAAAATAGTTTTTGGTCTTTTGGATTTTAAAGGCAAAGAATTATTTTTGAGCTTACAATATAGGTAGGTCATATTAGAAAAAGAACAAACCAAACAAGCCGTGGTTCAAACCAAGATAAATTAGCCATAGTCAAACAACAAGCATTTGGGGTAAAACCTAAGAAAAGTAACTAGGCCAATTACATGAGCTTTAGTATTTGGGTTGAAAGGCTTAGGTTACCATAGCATGTATATACCAAAGGTACAAGGCTATGAGTGGTTATGCCATGCTCAATCTCCATACCTTGAGTGAAAGTATGGTATCCCTTACATGACACAACACGGGTAACACGAGTGTCCTAACTCACACACACAATGCAATTTAAATGATGCAATAGATAATATCATAATAAGAAAGAATAAAATAATATAAAGACCAGCAGAATCAACTTCTCTTATCCCTAGTGGAGTCGCCACTGTGAGCGGGGATTTTCGCCTCCACTCCCATGTAGAATGGTTCTTGTGACTTCAACACTGTTAGGCTTGGGACCTCAGAAAACACGGGCCTAAACTTGGAGAAAATGGAGTCGCCACCCGGATGGGCCTAGAAAAGAAAGGGGTGGATGACTTGATTCCTAAGGGATCCCCAACCCCCTAATGGGTTCGAAAAGTTAGGTACGTGTGGGGAAGGTGAGAATGACTCAGCACCCCCACAATGTCCAGTTCATTGGAACCAGCCTCCTTTTCAGGTTCAATATTATAAAATTCTTAATTAACACAATATTATCCGTACTACATGTGATCAATAGAATAAATAAATACTTTATTAAAAATCATGGCAAGGTCCAAACAAAACAAACAAATAGGCACCCATCCAAGGATGGAAACATGCCTTTACAATTGTCTAATGTCCAAAAGAAAACAAAGAAAATAGGATACCCACCAATTGGTGGAAACATATCCTTTACATAGGTCCAAAGATTAAAGATAAATCGAATTACATGATATTTAGCAATTTGAGGTACCTAATTATGGAAACATACTTCTTAAAATTTCTTGAAACTAAAAATAAATCAAGGCATTCTTGCCTGGTGTGATTTTAATTAAATAAAGGATGAACCCTTTTAATGTTTAAAATAATCAAAACATATAGTGTTTATTTAATTTAAAGCATATTATCATTTGTTGGCTCCACCAAAATTGTTTAAACGAGAATTCTGGATGAGCTTCGGTAAAGACAATGTGTGTACTACCTTTGTAGAGTTGGTGTATTGCCTTATTGTTGCTTTTTTTTTTCCAAAGTCCAGTCCTAAATCAATTGTCTAGAAGAAGTCTGAATAATTCCTCCTCCTTTTTTTTTGTGTGTTTTAATGTAATATTTATAGGCAATTAAAAGAAAAAACCTAGTATGTTAAGGAAATTAAAAACTGTTAAGGAAATAAAACTAAAACCGATTAAAATAAGGTTTGGGCAAAAATTGATAGCGCGAGGGCTAGCAAGGGCATGCTCGGGTGCAATTTTGCCGCAAGCACTCATGCGGCGAATTGGCCCAAGCCAATTCCTCTCGCTTGCAGCTTTCATCTCCGATTCTGCCGTCGCTGATTTTTTTATTTTTTTTATTTATGTATATATATATTTAAAAATAAATATAATTAATAAATAATAAAATAAATAAATAATAAATGAAAAGTAAAATAAATATTATATTATAATAAATATTATAAATAATAAATAAAATAAATAATAAATAATAAATAAAATAACTATTATATTAACACATTTTGGTTGAAAAATTTGTTAAGTTACTTGATACATTGAACATTTATGACCATTGTGCTATGACATTTGATTTGTTATGTATGCATTATACTCATTATGAAAAGCCATTAATAATAGCTAAATTGAATAAAATGTGATTTATATGAATTATGTGAAAATAACCTAAAATATTCAGGTAATGTGCTTTTAATGTGAAATGTGATGCATTGTGATGAATTGATGAAACATGATGAGATATGATGAATTGACAATGATATGAAAAAAAAAATGAAAATGATGCAATGTGATGGAAAATGAGAAAATGAAGCAATGTGAGAAAAATGTGAAAATGAGTTAATGTGCCTAGTTGAATATGAGAAAATGAGAAGAAGTTGAATATGGAAAGCATGTAATATTTGTGTGCCTAGTATGTTATTCAATTTTTAGAGTTTGTGTTTGGTGGCATGCCTTTGAGGTTATCCTCATTATTTGCCTTTGGGTCTAGACACTATGCATCACTGATACTTGATTTTGCCTTCGAAGCTAGACGTTTGACGTCATTGATACTTGATTTTGCCTTCGGACCTAGACGCTTGGCATCACTGATATATGATTTGCCTTCGAGGCTAGACACTTGGTGTCAACATAGACCAAAACAATAACTCTGAGATTTGAATAATGTATTAGTTTGTTTGGGGCTATGCTTGTGTATATGTTTATGTGAATTATAAAAGATAAAAGATTATGCTTTAAAAGTGAACTTGTATACCACATTGTGACATATCATACAAATGCATTATGACTGGCATGGTATTTAAGTATTATTATTATCAAAGTTTGTACAGCCAGGCTTTTAGCTTAGCATGATTGTAATTCATCATGCAGGTGACATGGTTGATCTGGCATAGTCGGAGAGTTCTTCTAGACCTAGCAGGGTCTAGCTTTGAGATTGTAGAGTTGATAGTGGTGCAATAAGATAAAAGCCATTTGCTAACATGTATATATCTTATAATATAGTACATTTTGATATTATGCATATAATGTTATGCTTTTGGAGTATATATAAAGAAGATGGAGTTTTTGAGTTTGAGGCATGATACGATGTGATGCCCTAATTTTTATTGAATCTATTTATACATTAATTGGTGAGAGATTAATGATGGATTAGATAAAAGAGTTAGAAGTATAAAAACCATATACTTCACATATAAAAAGTTAAATATAAATGAAATATATATAATATATAAAGGTTAAATATAAGTAGTAATGAAGTATAAGTTGAAAAGTTAAAATATCAAAATAATAATATTTTATATAAAAATCTAAATTTTATAATTATATATGTATATATGATTGATAAAAGATGATGGAAAGATATATTACTAGAAATTTCTTCTTCTTCCTCTTTTCTTATTCTTTTAGCCATTTCTCATAGACAAGAGAAAGAGAGATGGGTTTGATTTCTTTAATCTTCAAATTTTACTAAGAATTTTTGAGAGTTGATAATAGTTTTGGTGCTAAGTGGAGTATTAAGTAAGTTTTTTTAGCTTTTGATGAATTTTTCTTTTGATCAGAATTTTTAATAAATTAAATAATTATTTAAATGATTAAAATGAAGTTAATTAATATAGAAATGATGAAACTTGAGTGAGAGATGGAATATATTTGGTTAGAGTTTGGAGTATTAAAGATAAAAAAAATAAGGTTTTGCAAGGGATTTGGCTAATTGTGAGTTAGAGGAAGATTAAAGGGCTTAAAAGTATTTAAATGGATTGCTAATATCATCTTTGAATTTATGAATTGATTAGGGGTTGATTAAATTGAGTGAAGAAATTAATAGAGGGAAGTGAAAAATTTAGATAAATTATTGTGCAAAGGAGTTGTTTCTCCAATTTGAGCTTCAAAAAGGTAAGTATATACTTGGATAATGCTCTTGTCTTTGGTTTGCATCATTGTAAGTTGATAGGTATTATAGACCCTTAATTTTTGACCTAGTCCGGTCCAATATGTTTTATTTAGTCCTAAATGATTTTTGTTGTCTAATTGGTCCAAAATAATTTTTGCTTTAATATCTAATTTTTATTAATAAAAAATAAAAATAAACAAATAAAAGTCAAAAAATAAAAATAAAAATCAGAGTCGAAAAAATGGGCCTGTGGGCATTTCGCCCAGAGGAATTTCCTTCTCGCCCGCAGCCCGCCCACTGCCCCAAAATCTGCGGCAGATTTTTTTCGCCAACGCATTTTTTCCTGCGGCAATTTTTTTCGGCAGCGCAATTTTTTCCGACATAAATTTTTCAAAACCTAATTCAATTAGGTTTCAATTTCCTTTTCTTATTAACATTAGTTACCGTGACTAATTAGGAATAAACTATATCAAACCACTATAAATAAGGACCAAAGGCAATGAAATTAGGGCGGCCGAAAATCCAATAGTAGGTTGAAAATTTTGAAACCAAATCAGTGAAGGAAAATGAGCAATTCAATTTCTTTTTTTTCTGGAATAGCAGGGACATGATTTAAGCAATTCAAAGGCAGCAATTGTCTTTGTTCTTGTTCATCCAAGAAGAATTATTTTCGGAGAATCAACAAAAGAAGGTATGTTAAATTCTTTTTGTTTTATTTTTTCACAGTAGCATAATCTATGAAATTTTTTTTTGAATTAAAAACCTTAGAACTTTAATTTAGTTTTTCCAAAGTTAAAAGCACTAATACATTACTTTATTTTCCAAAAAGACTTAAAATTGTTATTTTTACCTCTTCAATGTAACATCCCCAATCCCAAATTAGTAAGAAACAGACATAACCTATAACTTGAGCTCGAATTTCATCCAAGTTAATGACAAAATTAGAGATTTGTGTCTTATCTAGATGTATAACTTGAAATCACTCAATTTAGAGTTGTACATAATAAGATATGATGGATTTGGTAGACAATGTGCAAGCTGCCTCAGGACAGCATAGTAGGCTTGAATTTGAAGGCCCGTCAAAAATCAGATATAACTCGGATCGACCTGAAATTTTGACACAATGTAGCCCCAGATGTCTAGTTTCAGTGGGAATAAGAATTAATTAATTTGAAGTTGTGAGTATAAAGATATTAAGAAAGAAAGACAGCAAGGTCAGGAAGGGATATCAAAAGGACCTAAGTGAAAATTTCTCAAAAGTTAGGGGTAACTATGTAAACTTAAAAATTAAGAGTCGGAAGTTCTTAATAGTGCCCATATCCGACCCCGGAAGAATATTCTAGAGATTAATCGGGTCGCAACGACGTGTAACGGTTTTTCTAGGAAATGTTCGTTAAAGAAAAACGAAGACATTTTGACTAGGGGCATTTTGGTCATTATCAATTAAAGTTATACATGAATTTAAAGTAGGAAATAAAAAAATGAGTACATAGAGGATGATGAGGGGTGATATATGAAACGATCGACAGTAGAAACGGAGCCGGAAGAAAACCCAAGTAAGGAAAGGACCTAAAGGGAATTTTGTAAAAAGTTGAGGGCTTATCGGTAATTTTTCAAAATGACTTGGAAACCTAAAATAGACCTTATAAATAGAAAGTAGAGGTCGAGATGATCAAAACTATATGTAGTATGACTCATGAAACTGTACGGTTTAAAAGATATGATCGATTAATCGCCGAAACGTAATGTGGGCCCGGTTTCGTGTCGGGACCGTATGGGAAACACGGGACAACTTTAGGGTATCCAATGAGAAGAGGGACAAGTGGGAAGAAGTAATGGGAAAGAAAACTATAAAAATCTCTTATTGGCCAATCAAAAGTAACCATTTAGCATGAGTATTAAATGAAGAAAGAGAAAGGTGGACAAGTGGTCTTAAAGGATTTATCCAACACATAAGGTGATCATCATTTCCCTTATATATATATATATATCATGAAATGAAGAACAAATTCTCTCTTTTCCACTTACAAATTTCGGCCACAATGGGAAAATACCAAAGGACCTCTAAGTTTTTCCAAGTTTGATTTTCAAGGTAAGTTTTAAGGTTTTCAAGTATGTAGACTTTAATTATAGTATCAATTTTAGGTATTTAGATATTTATTGGGAGATTGGAGATTAGAGTCTTTATGTGGAATTGGAAAAATTTTAAGTAAGTAATGAGATTAATTGATTAAATGGAAGAATCAAGATGTATAAAGTTTAATAAGGTTGGATTAGGGTTTCGGTTGAAAAGAAATGGAGGATAACTTATTATTTTAAATTTCTATGGTTTATGTTGTATCTTGAATTTATTGAAGGATAAATAAGGAATTAAGGAAGGAGAAGAAGGAAAAGCTAAGAGGAATTAAAGAAATAAGGTTTGGTACTTTACCTTTGAATAATTACTTTTGATTTGGTGCTTTACCATAAAAGAAATTCTATTTGCTTACAAACTTTGGTTTATGGAAGTTTTGAAGTTGATGTTTAAATATATTGATTGAGTTTAAATTAAATATTTGAGTTATATTCTTGTTTTCTTATGGCAATTGGGTTGTTAAATTTAATTGAAACCAAATGTTTTGAGAAAATTTGGCAAGTTGATTTGGTAAGTTGTTTGGACTTTAATTAGTTTGATTTGAGTTAAACATGCAAAAATTGTTAAAAGGAAGTGTTTGAATCTTCACTTTACTATTAAAGAAGCCTTAATATTGATTTGCAAAAGAAAAATAAACTATCCTATGCATTTCAAATGTTTGGGCCGAAATGGTCCCAAAGTGACAGCTTCTGGACTATTTTTGTGGCAATTGTTTGGGGCAGCAAACGAATGAATTTTTCAACGAAATTTTACATGCAATTAGTCAACATATGAAATAAGTTTTATGTAAAATTTCATCCAAAAATAAGATCATTTACTTGGTCAAATGCATAACTGAAGTGGACTGAAATTTTGACGAAAACCCAGATTTTACTATTCATGTGGTCAAGCCATTTTGCGTTGCCGATTTTTCTCGCCGCAACACTATTCATTTGGTCAATTTGTGATCTTTTGAGGAATGCTTTGAAATGTTTGATGTGTTTATTGTGGATGTTAAATATGTGAAAAAGAGTAACGGTTTGACCAAAGAAAGTGGTGCCCGGCATAAATGGCAAAGCACAATGAGAATTTAAATTGATTTCTTGAATCATTCTAAAATGAAGTTGAGACTTAAATTGAATCATTTTAATCTTTTTGCTCTACTGGATAGTGGGAGTGGTAGATAAGGGTATGGTGCACTATACTAACTTATGCAGTACTGCCACTTATTGTGTTTGATACGCCCCGACGGTTACCTTCGGGTATAGGCCGTGGAGCGGAGATGTTGTGAAATTGTGATTGGAATGCCCCGGCGGTTACCTTCCGGTATAGGCCGTGGAGCGGAGATCTTGTGAAATTGTGATTGGAATGCTCCGGTGGTTACCTACGGGTATAGGCTGTAGAGCGGAATTGGTTACAACCAGGATTGTGAGGGCCATTCCTGTGATCTGATATCGGTGGTGAGGGCCACCTATGTTACAGTGGTGAGGGCCACTGCCTTATCGCTATGGTTCCCTATATGCCAATAGAGCCTGATCCAAAGTCTTGTTTCATTTAAACCACGTAATGCAAAATGAGTTTGAATTATGGTTTTTACATTTGTTGGAAGCATATTTACATTGAATGTACAGAAACTTCCATTGGTTTAAGGTTGGTTGATTTATGATTTAATTATTTCATTTTGTTTCAAAGGCTTTCATGTTTTACTTATATTTTCATCGGTAAAGTACCCACTGAGCGACAACGCTCAGCGAGTAAAGTTTTCCTTGACTCGTAGGTTCGAAGCAGTAGATAAATCTTGGGGAAGCAACGACCAGACCACAACAAATCTCAGGGGTAGATCTTTTAGTTCCATTATGAGTTAGTTAGTTGTGGCATGTATATGAATAAATATAAAAGAGAATTTCTATGTTATAATTGTATGTTAGTAGTGTGTAATAATCATAAACCTTTACTTTATGTTGTATTAGAAGTGTGAACTCTTCTTGCAGATTTGTAGTTGAGGGTATAAGGTGAATTCATTGGGAGTGTATTAAATTTGATAGTATTCACATTGGTCTGTGTAAAGTGCTTTCAAAAATCAGAAAAACAAGTTTTGTCGACACTTGGGATCCAAATTTCTAGGCGAAACTATGGCAAAATTTCTGTAAAAATCGGAACTAAAATTTGACGAAGTAAATTGGTAGCAACGTTAGGATAGTGTGGCGCCTCTACTCGGCTTACACATGTAGGTTGGGAAGGGGTGTTACATTCAAAATCTTAAAACCTTAAATAAACATATTTTCAACAAAAACAAAATTTGATTCTGTTTCTTTCAAAATTTTAAACTAGGTTTTATTTCTTTCAAAAAGCCTTAAAAAAACATCTTTTCTATTTATAAAAACTTTAATCTATTTGTTTAAATTCATAAAACTTCATTAAATTATCAAATTGATTTCTAAATTCTAAAAGCTAATTCACCACCCGTGACCCTAATTTTAAATCCTAAAACCCTAATTCAACTTCCAAACCTAAAATATTAAACTCTAACTCCTTTAAAAGTTTAAACCCTATTTTTTTTAAAACCCTAATTCTTTAAAACATTAAAAACCATAAAAACATAAATACTTTAAATTTTACACAGTGGCTTGAAATTATCATTTAAAACCATGAATCAAAAGTATTTTAAATTGTCTAAAACCCTGGTTTCATGATTTCACCATTCAAATATTAATTTAGTTAATCAAAGAGTCTTACCAACCTTTTAAAACAAAAAACCCTAATCTATTTTAATTCCATAAAAAGTCACAGTAGCTATAATTGATTTTTTTTTACTTTATTCAATTCCATATTTGATTATGTTTTGATTTATTTTATATGCTTTAATTTATGTAAGTTCAATGCTTGGTTTATTTTATTTATCATGGATGGATGTCTACTTTTTATTGATATTTAATACCATTGATGAATGATTTATTTATTTTGAATAGTTATTTACTTTTATCAATTTATTTAGATTGCCAAATGTTGTAAGAGGTATGTTTCCACTTGGTGGGTACCTCATTAGTTAAACATCATGTAATTTAATTTGCTTTTCTATTTTAGAACCTATGTAAAGGGCATGTTTCTTCCTTTCAATGGGTGTCCTATTTAGGCATGTGATGTAAGGACATGTTTCCATCTTTGGATGGGTGTCCATTTATTTGTTTTGCTTGGACCTCGCTTTGAATTTAATATATTGATGCTTTCTTTTAATTTTTATGTGTAATATGGATAATATTGTTATATTTAAAAATTTTATAATATTAAGACATGTAAAGGAGGCCGGTTCCAATGAACCGGGCGTTGTGGGGGTGCTGGGCCATTTCTCACCTTCCCCACACGTACCCAACTTTTTGAACCCATTAAGGGGTTGGGGATTCCTTAGGAATCGAGTCATCAACCCCTTTCTTTTTCCCGGCCTGTCCGGGTGGCAACTCTATTTTCTCCGGACTTAGGTCCGTGTTATCTAAGGCCCCGAGCCTAAACAGTGCCGAAGTCGCAAGAACCATTCCACCGGGAGTGGGGGCAAAAATCCTCGCTCACAGTGGGGACTCCACTGGAGATAAGAGAAGTTGATTCCGTTGGTCTCTATATTAATCTATTCTTTCTTATAATGATATTATCTATTGCATCATATTATATTGCATCGTGTGCATGAGTTAGGACACCCGTGTGACCCGTGTTATGTTATGTAAGGGATACCATACTTTCACTCAAGGTATGGGGATCGAGCATGGAATAACCACTCATAGCCTCGTACCGTTTGGTAAATACTTGCTATGGGAACCTAAGCCTTTTAACCCAAAGAATAAAGCTCATGTAATTGACCTAGTTACTTTTCTTAGGTTTTACCCCAAATGCATGTTGTTTGACTATGGTTAGTTTATCTTAGTCTAAATCATGGCTTATTTGGTTTGTTCTTTTTCTAATATGACCTAAGTATATTGTAAGCTAAAAATAAATTTTTCTTTAAAGTCCAAAAGACCAAAGCTATTTTCAAAATTTTTCAAGATGGTCTTTGGACATAAGACTTTTCTAAAAACAAATCCAAAAATTCTTTGGCCTATGGACCAAATACTAATCCCAAAATCCATTTTTCTAAAATCTTTTACAATGGGCTTAGAAACAAAACTATTTTTCAATCAATCTTTTCTTACAAAGAGCTTGCAAAAATATTTAGGTCAATTATGAAATACCAAAAATCAATTGTGGGCCTAGTTTACACTAAGAATAAATTAACCATGGGCTTATTAACCATCAGTTACTCTTTTCAAGTGAGAAATCTATTTATAATAAACCTCTTAATTTCATTTTAATCCAATATAGCGTAAAAGCTACTATAGTTGGTTGAATGTATTAAAACCTAATTAATAGGAATTATTATGAACCGATTTCCATTTTTGAAAATATACCTATTGGTTGAAACGTCCGAGGGAATTATTCGAAAGCAAGATACCCCATGTTGGTGTTTTGTTAACCATATACCTAGGAAATGGGACTCGCCATTCGTGTGTGGATGATATAAGGTTGGAAGGAACATCCTAATTATCTTTCTTCGTTGATTGTTCATGCATACATGCATACATTTGCATCTCATATCATTGACTCTTTTTGGCTCACAGCCCTGGATTATGAAAGTTCAAAAGCTTACGACAATTCGACATATGCCGGAGACGAAGTATCTAGCAACGACTCAATCACTTGCTCACCAAAAGCAATGGAGCCCGAACAAATTCAAAGAATGGTGGATGAAGCCCTCAATGCCAAGATGGAAGAAATAAAAGAGGCCATGGCCGAGACCATAAAGAATCAACTAGCTACAATTTTAGGAAACAATGCCGAAGCATCTGCTAGCACCAAGAAAGTCAAGGGGAAGGCTAAAATTGATGAAGTAGCTTTTGATGATGATAAGGTGATCATTGATGATGATGATTGGGCTCAATACTACCATGAACCTCAAGAAAAAAAAGGAGCCGAAGGTTGTTGCGAAGGCAACTATTGAAAAGTCTGAGACTTCTGATGTTGAAAAGATGATTGCTGATTTAGAAAAGAAATTTGAGAAGAAACTGAAATCTGAAGAATTGTCCGAAGTTGACAAATTATTTGAGTTAGATGAAGAAGTTCCATACAAATTCAAGATGCCATCCTTTGCTAGATACGATGGTACTGGAAATCCTCATCTCCATGTGAAGCAATATATCACTGCTATGCAGTCTGCCCGAGCTACTAAGGCTCAAAATCTAAGGTACTTCATGCTCTCATTGGATCCTATTGTCCAAAATTGGTTCAATACCTTAGAAGAAGGAACACAAAAGAGTTGGGATTTGTTATACAAGGCCTTCATCCAACAATATGGATATAATGTTGAGTTGGAAGTTACCTTAATGGAAGTGGAGTCCATTAGGCAAAGGCCGAATAAGAATTTTGTAGATTATGTCAAGAGATGGAGAAACAAGGCCGCTTTACTCAAGAAGAGGCCCGATGAATCCGATCAAATAAGGATGATTGTGAGAGGGGTGTTGCCTAATCTTCGTGAGAGGATGTCTCATACACTCATTCGTGAATTCAAAGACCTTCTCCAAGCTGGTTTGCAAATTGAAGAATGGGAAAGGGAGAAGAATCGCTTTTCAATAAAAAGGAATGAGAAAGGGAAATACCAGTTGGGCAATCAAAGCACACCAAAAGAAGTTGATGTTAATGTAACCGGTCAAGGGAATAAAAGACAATTCTCAGAATTGGGGAAACCTCTATCTTGGGTTTTTGGCAAGCTGCAAAAGAAAGGGTTATTACAACCGTTAGCTCCTCGACCTTTACATAATCCATTGCCACCAAACTTCAACGCCGAGGCTTTTTGTCAATTTCATCAAATACGAGGACATGAAACAGATAAATGTGCTCATCTAAGGCATGAGATCCAAGACCTAATCGATAGTGGCAAGCTACCTGAGCCAGATAAGCCCAATACCAAGGACAACCCTTTGCCTAAATTTGGAAGAGTGCCACCACCAGCAACCTTTATGGTGGGAAAAGGATTGGAAGATGATTATGTTTTATCCTCTTTTCAAGATGGGAATGTTGAAGATGTGAAAGGAAAAGAAGCCTAACTCAATGAACTTTCCCTAGCTTGAATATTGCTTTTCAATCTTACTTTCTTTAATATTTTAGAACTATTGTGTTTTTCAAATTTAAAGTTGAATAAATTACTTTCATCAAAATTTTTGTTGGTATTTGTTCATTTTGGTGCTCAACCAATGAGGTCTAGTTTGATGATTCATGAATTAATATATTTATGCATCATGACTTGAATAACTTTACTAGGTGAGGGAATTTCTCTATAGCATTGAGTTGTGTATGCTTACTTAGAGAGGGCTCCTGCATAATTATCTTTGTCTAGGTCCTAGTCAGTCTTAGAACATACTTTGACAAACTTTCGAGGCGAAATTGAACTCTGCTTATTTAAGAGAGAAATGATCTAGGTATTGTTTGGTTAGCCAACAACTAGTATCTACCCAATTAAATATCAATCCCTAGTTGTCCCTTTGAACCTTCATAAAATTTTAGCTTTCTTTTCATTGGCATATAACCTCAACAACCTACCCTGAGCTGTTCTGATACTTTTTAAAAAATCTTATGATCACCAATATGAAGAGGCAAGAAGATCAAAGAAAGCAATGATTAGTCAAGATTATGAGGATAGTTGAAGTTCTCAAGACTATAAAGATAGTTGAAGTTCTCAAGACCATAAGGGTAGTTGACATTTTTAAGACCATAAGGGTAGTTGAAGTTTTTCTAATATTTCCAATATATCAAGACAACATCAGAGTAACAAATGATTTATCCCTGCTAAAGAAGATTTATGTTACTCCATTCATCCATTATTGGAAGCCCAAGCTAGTACAAACGAGACAACTCTTTTAGAGCTAGAACCAAACAAAAAATATAAAAACAAACAAAGAAAAAAGAGAGAAGAGAAAAAAGAAGAAAAAGAAAAGAAAAAGGACAAAAGAAAAATAAAAGAAAGAAAAAAAAGAAAAAAAGAAAAAAAACAATAAGAAAAGAAAACCTAAAAAGGTGGTTCATCAAGCCAACTGAGTTCTCTTTTACCTAAGTAGCAAAAGGCTTCTATTTGGACAGTTTGACTTGAATTTGTCCAACACAACCAAAGATTCAATCAAAATTGGAGAAAAAGAGGAAGACCATTTAGTTCTTGAAAGTTCTGTACTTGATAGTCCTACAAGGAAGAAGGACAAAATTATAAAATGCTCAAAGAAAGGGAGGAGTATGAAAAATAAAAAGAAAGAAAAGGGAGAAGAAGAAAAGAAACGAATTTGGGTCTTAACCTTTTTGCAAGGGCAAAGACTGTCCTAATCAAGTTCCAGATTAATGCCAAAAAGACAGAGTGAATTTGGAGTCTAGAAAGATTGCTCCCAACTGTCTAAAGTTCCAACAAGAAATTTGTAGTATGAGGGTTTGTCCATTGTGTCACACCAGCTCCAATCTCAAAATGGCCTCCACTTTAACCCATATCCCTTATAGACCCCAGAGGAAGACCATTCAGTTCTTCAAAGACCTGTTGATCTCTCTTGGTAGGTAGAGTCTATTAGTGGAGATAGTTTGGATAAGCATGCATATGAGATAGACAATATTTAAACTCAAATGAGACCTTTGACCAAGCAATGTGTATGTGCCTATCTAAAGTGCAACAGTTCTTGATTAAATAGAAATGATTCCCGAGTTTAGTATGGTAACTAGGGCTGTAATGTTATAGATATATTAATTTGGAAAATCAAGTCCTGAGGTACATTGACATTGATTTGGCAAAGCCAACATTTGATTTCAAAATCAAAATTCAAAAAATTCAAAAAAATTCAAAAAATGTTTTGTCATACAAAGCCTTCAAGTTAAGGGAAGTTTGTTGAACCTCTAAAGGACACATTGGGAAAAGGGAATAATTATTGGCAAGGTCATGAAGAAGCTATCAACCGACATGCTGAAACATAGTTGGAAATGGATGCATCCCTGACTCTGCTGCTTAGGGTCTCCACCACTCATGTTTTCATCATCTTGAAGATAAAAGCCAAATGCAAAGCTTTCGATCATTCCAATAAGAGACTTGAATGAGCGTCAAAAAGGAACCAATAAGAACACTTCTGCTAATCACCTCGGTCTGTGAGTTGATGGAACAACTGTAAGTATTATTCATGCATATCATGCATACATAAGCATATTACATCGCACTTTCTTATCTTAATTAACAGCAAACACCCTGTGAATTAAAGAATCAAAAGAAGATATTGAATCAAGGGGGGCATGGAAAGCCTATTCGGTTGTGGAAGCCCCAGTCACTTTGCAAAGAGAAGAAATATGTGCTTATGCAAAGAACTAGATAAGAAAAACATCAATCAAAGCTTGCATGGATAAAATCTTTGGTTTGAGCCTACACAGGGGGCAAAGTTTCTCCTTTTCAATTTTTTGAGTTTATATACCAAATATTTTTAAACTTACTTACAAATATTTTGCCACACAGGGGGGCAAGGAGAGGATATAAGGTCTAATTAAATCTTTGCAAAAAGGAAGAACAAAAGAATAGAACATTAGAACTCTCAAAAGAATGAAGATACAAAAGACAAAAGACCAATCCAGCTAAAAGAGCTGAAGCCAGGGTAAAGACCCGACCTCCAATGGATAAAGACCCATGTTGCAAGGGTGATGACCCGATCTCAAAGGATGAAGATCCATTTTTCAAAGGTGAAGACCCGATCTCAAAGGATGAAGATCCATTCGCAAGGGTGAAGACCCGATCTCAAAGGATGAAGATCCATTTTTTTAAGGGTAAAGACCCGATGTCAAAAGATGAAGATCCATTTTCAAGGGTGAAGACCTGATCTCAAAGAAGGAAGATCCATTTTCAAAGGTAAAGATCTGTTTTGAGGCTAAAGAACCACAATGCATAGAACGACCGGAGTAGTTAGACTTCTCACCTAAAAGGTTAGTCAAACTCATTCTCGGGTCCAAGTACCCAATCTCAGGTCCAAATACTCAAATCAAATTCAAATCTCAGGTCCAAGTACCCAATCTCGGGTCTAATTACCCAAATTTGATTCAGGATCGAGTATCCAAATTCAGTTAGAATCGAGTATCCAAATCAAGTTTAGGATCGTGTATCCAAACCCAATTTAGGATCGAGTATCTCAATCCAATTTAGGATCGAGTATCTCAATCCAACTTAGGATCAAGTATCCAAGTCTAGTTAGGATCGAGTATCTTAATCCAACTTAGGATCGAGTATCCAAGTCCAGTTAGGATCGAGTATCCCAATCCAATTTAGGATCGAGTATCCAAATCCAGTTTAGATCGAGTATCCCAATCTAATTTAGGATTGATTATCCAAATCCAGTTAAGATCGAGTATCCAAATACAGTTAGGATCGAGTATCCCAATCTAGTTTAGGATCGAGTACCAAAACCTTTCGTGTCCAAAACCCAAATCTTCCTTAGGTCCAGAACCTAGAATCTTCCTTGAGTCCAAAACTCGAACCGGGTCCCGAACCCAATTTTTTTTCTTAGGTCGAGAACCTAGAATTATCCCTTGAGTCCAGAACTCGAACTGGGTCTAGAAACCAAATTATCCTTAGGTCAAGAAGCTAGAATTATCCTCGAGTCCAGAACTCGAACCGGGTCCCGAACCCAAATTTTTTTCTTAGGTCGAGAACCTAGAATTATCCCTTGAGTCCAGAACTCGAACCGGGTCCAGAACCCAAACTTTCCTTAGGTCTAGAACCAAGAATTTATCCGTGAGTCCAGAACTCAAACCGGGTCCAGAACCCAAAACCTTAACCATCTCAAAAATTAAGTCTTATTGCTTTTCACTCTCTTTCATTAAAGTTTCAGATCATTCAAGCAGGGGGCTAACTGTAGACCCTTAAGTTTTGATCCAGTCCGGTCCAATATGTTTTATTTAGTCCTAAATGATTTTTGTTGTCTAATTGGTCCAAAATAATTTTTGTTAAATAATTTTTGCTTTAGTATCTAATTTTATTAATAAAAAATAAAAATAAACAAATAAAATTCAAAAAATAAAAATAAAAATCGGCGACAAAAAATTCGTCACGTGGGCCCGTGGGCATTTCACTCGCAGAAAAAATCTGCGAGCGAAATGGCTTTTCCATTTCGCTCGCAGGATTTTCCTGCTAGCAAAATGGTCACCCAGAATTTCCTTCGGGCGACGCCCGCAGCCCGCCCACTGTCGCAAAATCTGCAGCAGATTTTTTTTGCCAGTGCATTTTTTCCTGCGGCAATTTTTTTCTGCAGCGCAATTTTTTCCGATGCAAATTTTTTGAAACCTAATTCAATTAGTTTTCAATTTCCTTTTCTTATTAACATTAGTTTCCATGACTAATTAGGAATAAACTATATCAAACCACTATAAATAAGGACCAAAGGCAATGAAATTAGGGGGGGGGGGGGGGCAAAAATCCAACAGTAGGTTGAAAAATTTTAAACCAAATCAGTGAAGGAAAAGGAGCAATTCAAAAAGGCTTAAAAAAACATCTTTTCTATTTATAAAAACTTTAATCTGTTTGATTAAATTCATAAAACTTCATAAAATTATCAAATTGATTTCCAAATTCTAAAAGCTAATTCACCACCCGTGACCCTAATTTTAAATCCTAAAACCCTAATTCAACTTTCAAACCTAAAATATTAAACTCTAACTCCTTTAAAACTTTAAACCCTATTTTTCTAAAACCCTAATCCTTTAAAACATTCAAAACCATAAAAACATAAATACTTTAAATTTTACACAGTACCTTGAAATCATCATTTAGAACCATGAATCAAAAGTATTTTAAAGTGTCTAAAACCCTGGTTTCATGATTTCACCATTCAAATATTAATTTAGTTAATCAAAGAGTCTTACCAACCTTTTAAAACATAAAACCCTAATCTATTTTAATTCCATAAAAAGTCACAGTAGCTACAATTGAACTTTTATTTGCTTTATTCAATTCCATATTTGATTATGTTTTGATTTATTTTATATGCTTTAATTTATGTAAGTTCAATGCTTGGTCTATTTTATTTATCATGGATGGATGTCTACTTTTTATTGATATTTAATATCATTGATGAATGATTTATTTATTTTGAATAGTTATTTACTTTTATCAATTTATTTAGATTGCCAAATGTTGTAAGAGGTATGTTTCCACTTGGTGGGTACCTCATTAGTTAAACATCATGTAATTTAATTTGCTTTTCCATTTTAGAACCTATGTAAAGGGCATGTTTCTACCTTTCAGTGGGTGTCCTATTTAGGCATGTGATGTAAGGACATGTTTCCATCTTTGGATGGGTGTCCATTTTTGTTTTGCTTGGACCTTGCTTTGATTTTAATTTATTGATGCTTTCTTTTAATTTTTATGTGTAATATGGATAATATTGTTATATTTAAGAATTTTATAATATTAAGACCTGTAAAGGAGGCCGGTTCCAATGAACCGGGAGTTGTGGGGTTGCTGGGCCATTTCTCACCTTCCCCACACGTACCCAACTTTTTGAACCCATTAAGGGGTTGGGGATTCCTTAGGAATCAAGTCATCCACCTCTTTCTTTTTCCCAGCCTATCCGGGTGGCGACTCCATTTTCTCCGGACTTAGGTCTGTGTTCTCTAAGGCCCTGAGCCTAAACAGTGCCGAACTCGCAAGAACCATTCCACCGGGAGTGGGGGAAAAATTCCCCTCTCATAGGTATGTATTTTATTGATGAAAAATGGTGTAAAAGAGTGATTTTGTGATGCCATGGGTGTGGCCATGCAGTGCCACAGTCGTGGGATTGGACGAGGGGTTGTTTCATGTGAAAATGGTGAAGAAACAAAAGCGAAATGAATGCCACAGGCATGGCCTTTGGATGCTATGATTCTAGGGGTCTTAAATGATGTTTCACAGCTTCATTTCACATCCCACGGGCATGGCTATTGGATTCCATGGCCTTGGGTTGGTATGTTGATGTTTATTGTCATATTCCGCACTATACGGGTGTAGTAAATGGCTTGCATTGATATGTTTTTATGTATGTTGTATTAAGAATGTATATATGATTATAGAGTGAAGAACAATAATAAAATATGATGATTATGAAAAATGTTAATATGTTGATGAGCCATATGATGAATGGCATATATAAACATAATGTGAAATGTTGTTTGTTGCATTATATTATAAATGGTTTCTGAAACATTGTGTTTGGTAGTTGGCATGCCATATATGTATAGGGTGAGATACTTGGTGTGACAGATACTGCTACACCCTTGAGTTAGATGCATTAGTATCACTACTATTGATATATGTTGTGGATGAGACATTGGATGTCACAGATATTGCTACTTCCACTAGCGAGACACATTGGTGTAATTGTGATGAGATAGCTCAAAATAATGGTTCTAGAACTAGTTTATTGTATAAGGTTTGTGGGCCCATTGCATGATGTATCTAATTATATATATATACATTTGTTTTTATATTAAAGTTTGATGTTTCTCTATATTATGTTATCATATTAATACTACATTATCAAGTATATACCACTGAGCTTGTAGCTCAGCGCATGTTGTTTATCGCATAGGTGACAAAATAGGAGTTTGGAGTCCTTCTAAACCAGGTCAGATAAGTTGTTGTTCATGATGAGGAGTTTCTTGGTGACCTGATTGAGATGCCTTTTTAAGGAGTATGATATGATTCTGGGCATGGATTAGTTATCCAGGCATGAGGATATGGTAGACTATCAGTAAAAATGTGTTACCCTGAGAACACATGATGGTAGAAATGCGGTGGTATCTAGTGAGCAAAGACACCTTTCATTCATGTTTATTTTAGCTGTGTTAGCTAGGAGGATGATTTGGAATGGATGTGAGGCATATCTTGCTCATGTTGTAGATACCAGAGCAATAGGATCCCAGCTTAACAGTATACCTACAGTTGTCGAGTTTTCAGATTTTTTCCCTGATGAGTTGCAAGGGGTACCTGCTGAGAGAGAGGTGGAGTTTAGTATTGATTTGGTGTTTGGTACCACTTCTAATTCCATTACCCCTTATTGATTTGAGGTGGAGTTTCCAGACATTTTTTCTGATGAGTTGCAGGAGTTGCTTGATAAATGGTTCATCCGCCCTAGTGTGTCCCCGTGGAGAGCATATGTCTTGTTTGTGAAGAAGAAGGATGGAACCTTGAGATTATGTATTAATTACAGATAATTGAATAAGTTGACCATCAAGAGCAAGTATCCTTTACCTCAGATAAATGATCTCTTTGATCAATTGTAGTGAGCAACAGTATTCTCTAAGATTGATCTAAGATCAGGGTATCATCAATTGATAGTTAGAGATGTGGATGTATCCAAGACAACATTCATCATGAGATATGGGCATTATTAGTTTTTAGTGATGCTAGTTGGATTGACGAATGCACCAGTAGAATTTATGGATTTGATGAACAGGGTGTTTAGACCATACATAGATCAGTTTGTAGTGGTGTTCATTAATGATATCCTGGTGTACTCGCATAATGAGGAAGATCATGATAGGCATCTGAGAATTGTATTGCAGACTTTGAGAGAGAAGTAGTTGTATGCTAAGCTGTCTAAGTGTGAGTTCTGGCTCTATCAGGTGACTTTTCTCAGTCATGTGGTTTCAGCAGAGGGTATTAAAGTTGATTCAAGTAAAGTCAAGGCTATCTTGAATTGGAGTCCACCAAAGATTGTGATAGAGGTTAGAAGTTTTCAGGGATTGGCAGGCTATTATCATTGATTTGTGAAGGGTTTTTCTATGATAGCTACACCACTCACTAGATTTCTTCAGAAAGGGGTTAGATTTGTGTTGATAGATCGATGTTAGGCCAGTTTTGAGCAGTTGAGGGAGATGTTGACTCAGGCTCATGTCCTTACTCTGCCTATGGAAGGTAAATCCTATGTGATATATAGTGATGCTTCACATAATGGTTTTGGTTATGTTTTGATGCAGGAGGGTAGAGTCATTGCTTATGCCTCTTGACAGTTGAAGCCTCATGAGCTAAATTACCCTACTCATGATTTGGAGTTAGCAGCCATAGTTTTTATAGTTTTTGCATTGAAGATTTAGTGGCATTACTTGTATGGGGGAGAAATGTTTTATTTATACTGATCACAAGAGTTTAAAGTACCTGGGTGTTCAAAGAGAGCTAAATTTGAGATAGAGATAGTGGTTAGAGTTGATTAAAGACTATGATTATTTAATTGATTATCATCCTGGCAAGGTAAATGTTGTTGTGGATGCCTTAAGTTAGAAGTTTATAGCTTGTTTGACTGCTTATTCACTCTCATTGCTTATTTAGTTGAGAGCATTGCATGCTAGATTTGAGTCTTGTGATGATGGTGCATTGATGGCTAATTTGCAAGTGAAGCTAGTTTTATTGGATCAGATTAGGGAGGCTTAGTTGGCAGATAAGAAAATCCAGAAGATTGTGATGGATTTCCAAAAGAGGGAAAGTCAAGACTTTCATGTAAGATATGATGGTAGTTTGTGGTACGGAGATAGATTGTTTATTCCTAATGATGCAGGATTGAAGGGGAAGATTTTGGATGAAGCACATCAGTCACTCTATGTTATGCACCCTAGTAGTACTAAGATGTATCAAGATTTGAAGCAACATTATTGGTGGTTAGGTATGAAGAGGGTCATAACAGAATTTATATCCAGATGTCCCACTTGTCAGAGAGTGAAGGCTAAACATCAAGTTCCTTCAGGGTTGCTTTAGACATTATCAATGCCTAAGTGGAAATGGGAGCAAGTAATGAGGGATTTTGTGTCTAGACTACCTTTGATCCAGAAGAAGCATGATGCAATCTGGGTGATTATGGATCGGATGACAAAGACATCTCATTTTCTTCTAGTTTGGATGGACTACTCACTTGGGAGGTTGGCTGAGCAGTATATCACTAAGATAGTGATGTTGCATGGAGTCCCAGTTTCTTTGTTGTCAGACTGAGATCCCTAGTTTACATCAAAATTTTGGAGGAGTTTGTAGGATACATTAGGTTCTCGATTTCATTTTAGTACTGCTTTCCATCCTTAGACAAATGGGCAGTCATAGAGAGTAATACAAATTCTAAAGGATATGTTGTGCAGTTACATCATTATTTCACTGGGAGCTGGGACAAATCCATTGATTGAGTTTGCTTATAACAACAGCCATCAGTCCACTGTTAGGATGACACCTTATGAGGCCTTATATGACAGGAAGTGCAGTACACCTTTGTGTTGGGATGAGGTTGGAGAAGGTAAACTGGTTGGTCCCGATTTGCTTAAGAAAACAGAAGAGAAAGTGAAGGTGATTTGGGATCGTTTGAAAGCAGCTTCAAACTAACAGAAATCCTATACTGATTTGAAGAGAAAATACATAAAGTTTAGTGTGGGAGATAGAGTGTTCTTAAAGCTATCACCATGGAAGAAAATTTTTAGATTCTGTTGTAAATGGAAGTTGAGTCCTCATTTCATAGGATCATACGAGGTACTGGAAAGAGTTGGTCCAGTGGCTTCTAGATTTTCTCCACAACCTGAGTTAGAGAGGATACACAATGTTTTCCATGCCTCTATGCTTCAAAAATATAGGTCAGACCCATCTCATATTTTGTCAGTGGAATCCATTGAGGTGAGTCCGGATCTAACTTATTAAGAAGAACCGGTGGCGATCTTGGCGCGAGAGGTGAGAGCATTAAGGAACAAGAAGGTGTCACTTGTGAAAGTACTTTATAGGAATCATGCTACCTAGGAGGTGACATGGGAGAGTGAGCAGAGGATGCAGAGCCAATATCCTCTGTTGTTTCAGAGTTGATAACAGGTAATTTTGCGGACGAAATTTTCTTTAGGGGGACAGAATTGTAACATCTCTAATTTTTGAAAATTCAATAAAATAAATTAAAATTAAATTGGATAAATTAAATAAATGATTTAAATTGAAAATTGAATGATTTTAAGTGAAACAAATGAAGATGAAATATACTTAAAATATATAAAAGTCAACAAAAGTAAACTCTTTTAAAAGAAAAGTCAAAAGTCAAGTGGCAATTTTATAAATATACTTTGGAAATTAAAATTATTTAAATAATTGAAAAATCATTTATTTTGGTTGGAAGAGGGAATTTAAGGTTTTTATAAAATAATTAATTAATTAATTAATTTAAAATATAATAAAATAATATATATATATATATATGGTTTATATGAAAGTGGATGGAAAGAGGAAAAAAAAGAGTTATCTTCTTCTTCTTCTTCTTCTTCTCTCTAGGTCGAAACTCCATTGTTGCACAAGAGAGAATTTTTCTTCTTCCAAACTGCATTAATTGAAAGGTTTTCAAGGTTTCAAGTGAAGTTTTAGAGTTTTCCTTTTGAATTAGTAAGTTCTCTAACTTGTTTCCTTGGATTTTCATGAAATTGAGAGTATGTTTGATTTGGGATTTTTATGTAGTATGTTATAATTATTGAAATTGGTGTGTAAGAAGTTTTTTTGAGTAGCTAATAATGATTCTTAACTTGGATTGAAGAAATTGTTGAGTTTAAGTTTGGTTGGTTGAAGAGAGAGAATTTTGGGTTATAAAACATTTGAATTTTTGAATTCACAAGTTTTAATTATGTAATTTGATTCTAAATATGTTGTTTTGATCCATAAATAAGGATTTTAAAGTCAAATAATGGATTTGGTTAAGTTTGGAAATGATAGTGTTGATTTAGGGTTTTTGTTTAAAGATGTGTGTTTATTGAATGTAATTGATTAAAACATGTTATAATATGCTTGTAATGATATAAATAATCTTAAAACAAAAATTTAAATGGTTTAATATGGTTTTTCAAAGTTAAAGTAAGGTTAGGCTTAACTATGAGATTTGAATTGAGTGATGTTTAATTAAGGTTTAAGGTTGAAATTGCGTTAAAATGTGACATTAAATGATTGTATGTATAGGCATTGAGAGGAAGTAGATTGCCCAACCCTAGTATTGCAGGGCAACTTGGAAGTGAAGGTTTGTGAGAGTTTGTTGCTTACTTTTGAGTGCTTTCTAAGGTAAGTACAATCTTTAGGTAAATTAGATATGTTGGCATTTAATTAGGCTTAACACATTTTTGTTGAAAAATGTGTTAAGCTACTTGATACATTGAACATTTATGACCATTGTGCTGTGACATGTGATTTGTTATGTACGTGTTAAATACATTGTGAAAAGCCATTAATAATGGCTAAATTGAATAAAATGTGATTTATATGAATTATGTGAAAATAACCCAAAATATGTGGGCAATGTGTTTTTAATTTGAAATGTGATGCATTTGTGATTAATTGATGAAACATGATGAGAATTGATGAATTGAGCATGCCTATGAGGTTATCCTCATTATTTGCCTTCGAGGCTAAATGTTATGCATCACTGATACTTGATTTTACCTTCGAGGCTAGACGCTTGACTTCACTGATACTTGATTTTGCCTTCGGGGCTAGACGCTTGACATCACTGATATATGATTTGCCTTCGAGGCTAGACACTTGGTGTGAAGATAGACCAAAAGAGTAATTTTGGGATTTGAATAATGTATTAGTTTGTTTGGGCCCATGTTTGTGTAAGTGTTTATGTGAATTATAAAAGATGAAAGATTATGCTTTAAAAGTGAGCTTTTATGCCACTTGTGACATAGCATACAAATGCATTATGCATTGGCATTGTATTGAAGTGTTATTATTATTATCAAAGTTTGTACTATTAGACTTTTAGCTTAGCGCGATTGTAATTCATTGCGCAGGTGGCAGTGGTGATCCGGTAGAGCCAGAGAGTTTTTCTAGACCTGGTAGGGTCTAGCTTTGAGATTATAGAGTTGATAGTGGTGCAACAAGATCAGAGTCATTTGCCAGCATGTATATATTTTATAATATAGTACATTTTGATATTATGTATATAATGTTATATTTTTGGAGCATATATTGTAAAGTATAGAGAAAATTTTTGTTAAATTATGTAACATGGGGTTTTATATGTGTTTTGATAAATATAAGTATATGTATAAATGTTTTGGGAAATATGGAGGATTTGTGAAGTTGGGATTAAATATTGTTTATTGTTTTTTATTGGGAGTGCATTTTGTGCAGGTTGTGTAGTTATTGAAAATTTAGGATGTCAAAATTACAGACAAAACTCTAGCTAATTTTTTCTAGAGATTTTCATATAAAATACTATTTTAGAACCTTTAGTTAATAATAAATATTTTATTTATTACTTAAATATTCATTTTAAAGTATTTTGAGATTTTAAATTGGAAATGTGAAAATTTTTGTTAAATTAGGTTGTGACATTGTTTTACCGTATATGCATATTTTACAGATACTGGGTGTATGTATTATACATATATAGGGTATAAGGGTGTTACACTTTTCGCACGAGGTATGGGTACTATGAGTTTTCTAGTGATGCCATTTGGATTGACTAATGCACCAGCTATATTCATGGATTTGATGAATTAGGTATTCAGGCCATACTTAGATTAATTTGTGGTGGTATTTATTGAAGATATTTTGGTGTACTCTGGTAGTAAAGAAAAGCATGGCATGCATTTGCGAATTGTATTGCAGACATTAAGGGAGAAACAATTGTATACTAAGTTATCCAAATATGAGTTTTGGTTGGATCAAGTGACTTTTCTTGGACTTGTTGCTTAAGTGGAGGGTATTAGAGTTGATCCGAGTAAAGTCGAGGTAATTTTGAATTAGAGTCCACTGAAAAATGTGACTGAGATTAGAATTTTTTTGTGATTGGCTAGTTATTATCGTCAATTTATGAAGGGATTTTCCATGATAGCTTCACCACTCACCATATTACTTCAAAAAAAATGTGAATTTTGTGTAGATTGATTGATGTCAGGTAAGCTTTGAGCAATTGAGAGACATGTTGACTCAGGCTCCAGTTCTTACGCTACCTGTGGAAGGAAAACCATATATTATACATAGTGATGTGTCACATAATGGTTTGGGTTATATGTTGATGCAAGTGAAGAGTTATTGCTTATGCTTTCAGATAGTTGAAGCCTCATGAGTTAAATTATCCGACTCATGATTTGGAGTTGGCAGCAATTATTTCTACATTGAAGATTTGGAGACACCACTTGTATAGAGAGAAGTGTTTTATTTATACTGATCGTAAGAGTTTGAAGCATTTGGGTGTCCAGAAGGAGTTGAATCTTTGACAGAGGTGATGGTTGGAGCTGATTGAGGATTGATTGATTATTATCCTAGCAAGGAAAATGTAGTTGCATACACCTTAAGTTAGAAGGTAATGGCAGGTTTGACCACCTATGCTCTCATATTTCTTATTGAGTTGAGAGCATTGCATGCTAGGTTTGAGGTTTGTGATGATGGTGCTCTTTTGCCTCAATTATAGGTGAAGCCATTATTGCTTGATCAAATTAAAGAGGCACAAAAATCAAATTTGAAATTGTAGAAGATTATGGAGGATTGCAAAAAAGGGTAGAGCAGTGTTTTTATTGTGAGGGATGATGGTAGTATGTGTTATAAACATAGATTATGTATTCCTGATGATGTGGAATTGAGAAAGGGGATATTGGAGAAGGCACATCAATCTTTTTTTACTATGCATCCTAAAAGTGGCAAAATGTACCATGATTTGAAGAAGCAATACTGGTGGTCAGGTATGAAGAAGGATATAGATGAGTTTGTGTCCAAATGTCTCACTTGTTAGAGAGTGAAGTCTGAACACCAGGTTCCTTCAGGGTTGTTGCAGCCATTAGCAGTTCCTAAGTGGAAATGGGAATGAGTGACTATAGATTTTGTGTCAGGGATTCCTTTGACCCAGAAGAAACATAATGCAATATGGGTAGTTATGGATAGATTAACGAAGTCAACTTATTTTCCTCTAGTTAGGATGGATTACTCTTTTGATAGATTAGCTGAGCTGTGTATCAGTGAGATTGTGAGATTGCATGGAGTCCCAATATCATTAGCATCTAACCGAGATCCTATATTCATATCTAGATTTTAGAGGAGTTTACAGGATGCACTGAGTAGTTGGTTGCAATTTACAAATGCTTTCCATCTGCAAACAGATGGACAATGAGAGAGAGTAATTCAGGTTTTAGAGGATATGTTGGGACATGTGTTATTGAGTTTACTGCAAGCTGGGATAGACATTTACATTTGGTAGATTTTACATACAACAATAGTTTCAAGTCCAACATTGGGATGTCTCCTTCTGAGGCCTTGTATGGCAAAAAATGCAGAACACCTTTGTGTTGGGATAGAGTTGGTAAAGGAAGTTAGTAGGTCTCGATTTGATCAAGGAAACAGAGGAAAAAGGTTAAAGTGATTTGGAATTGTTTGAAAGAAGCTTCAGACCGACATAAATCCTACTCAAATTTGAACAGAAAAGATATAGAGTTCAATGTGGGGATAAGGTTTTCTTTTAAATATCCTCATGGGAGAGGATTATGAGATTTTATCGTAATGGAAAGTTGAGCCATAAATTCATTGGACCATATGAGGTACTAGAGAGAGTAGGACCAGTGGCCTATAGGTTGGCTCTACTGCCGGAGTTAGATTGAATTCATAATGTCTTCCATGTCTCTATGCTTTGGAGGTATAGATCGAATCCATCTCACATTTTATTAGTGGACTCTATCAAAGTGAATCTAGATCTAACCTACGAAGAGGAACTAGTGGCAATTTTGGCATGAGAGGTAAAGAAATTGAGAAACAAGAAGGTGCCATTGGTGAAAGTTCTTTGGCAAAGTCATTCCACTAAGGAGGCAATGTGGGAGAGTGAGCAAACGATGCAGAGTCAGTATCCTCAATTATTTTCAACGCTGATGCAGGTAATTTCAAAGATGAAATTAATTAAGGGGGAGAGAGTTGTAATATTCATGCATTTGTTAAAATAAAATAAAGTAGAACTTAATTAAATTAAAATCAATAATTTAAGAGGTAAATGGAGGGTTGGAAGAGAGAAATGTAATATGTATATGTGGTGTATATGTTAAATATATAAAACATATAAAAGTTAAAGTAAATAGTAAAGTCAAAGGGCAAAATGGTAAACATGCTTTATAAAAATTAAAATTAATTAAAGAAATTAAAAAGAAAATAGTTTTTGGATGGAAGTGTAAAATTTGGAATTAAAAATTAATTAATTAATTAATTAAAATATCAAAATAATATATATATGGTTGATATTTAAAAAAGAATGAAAATAAAAAATAACTATTTATCTTCTTCTTCTTCTTGTTCCTTTCTCTCTCCACCACAAAATTCCACCATAGCCAAGGATGATTTTTGCTCCAAACACTAAATTTTGAAGGATTTTAAAAGATTTAAGTGGTTTTGGGTGGTTTTCCAAATAGTAAGTAAGCTTTCTTACTCATTCTTTTGAGTTTTATGAAGTTTTAAGCTTATGTATAATTTGGGTTTTCTATGGGCTGTTTGTAAATGGTTCTAATGCTTTTGAAACAAGTTATTTTAGTGAGTAGGCAATGATTCTATGGTTGAATGGTTGATAGGTTTATGTTTTGGTTGAATTTGAGAGAGGTAGTAAGGTTTAGGGTTATGGAAAAGGGGTATTGTTCAAGATTTTTGTTCAATTGGTTTCATCACTTAAATCATGTTTTCTTAATGATTTAAATGATGGAAATGAACTTAAATTAACAATTGGAATTGGTTTGAGTGATAAACCAAAATGAAAGAGGCTTAGGGTTTGAATTTTGGAATTTTGATGGAAGAGTGGTACATTATGTTTTAATGCTTAAAATGCATTAAAATATAATGTTAAGGATGTTTTTAAGCTTTAAGCTCCATTTGGAATTAGTGAGATTGGTTTGGTAGAGTCAAAGTGCCTTATGGCTTAAGAAAGGGAAAATTGAAGGATTAGGTTTTTATTGGTGTTCAGTAGTTGAAACACCTTAAAATGTGATGCTAATGTGTGTTTGTTATTCACATTTTGGGTAGGTGTTGAGTAAGTTGTTGTTCCAACAACTTAGCAATTGACGGGTATTGAAGAAGTTGAGTTTATGAGCTTGGAAGTGCCTTTTTGAGAGGTATATACATATTTTGATTATTATGCATTAAATTGCACTTGCTTGACATGTCTTGTGATTAAAGGATTTGGTGACTATACCACTTTGATGTGTGAATTCATATAAAAAGTGCATAGATATTTGTTTAAAGTTTGAAATGCATAATGTGCATGTTTATGAGCCACTTTGAGTTGGCTAAAAGCATTATGTTGAATGTGTAATTCGGCCAAATTATGTTTGTGGCAGGAAAGTGTATGAAAATTTGTGAAATTAACGAGAAATAAAGGAAAAAGTGGAAAAAAAAATGGAAATTGGCATAATTGCCAAAGATTAAAAAAATGAAATGGTTTAAGTAATTTGTGTAACATTGTGTAATATCAAATTCCAGAGTATTGGGTTTGGTGTGATACGGTATACCAAACATTTACCTTAGGGAAAGACGCTGGACATTATTATTATTGCCTTTGGACTAGATGCTAGGCATCATTATTATTACCCTCGGGCCAAATGATGGGCGTTAATATATTTGCCTTTGGGCCAGACACTTGGTGCCAAATGTGAGTCCAAAACAATATCTCTAGAACTTAGATATTATATAAGGTCACTTTGGCCCAATGCATGGGTATGAGAAATATGATTGTTTAAACATTATTCATGTGATTTTTTTTATGTTAAAGTATGTACTACTAGACAATTTTGTTTAGCATGATTTGTGTATCGCACAAGTGACAGGGTTATTACAGAGAGCCCTACTAGACCATACTATGATGCAGAACCCCAAGACCCGAATTCGATTCTTAGAACTCTTTGTTAATCGAATTAGATTTTCAATTACATCCAAGCAATCAGATTGTGATTTGTTCTTATGCCCAATAGCTCTTTCTTATTAGAACTCAAGATACACAGAAGTTTCCCTTGAACCCCAATGAAATAAGCACTCAAGAACACAAGAAATAGGAATTAAAACTGAAATACAAATGAACAATTCAATTGCAATTTAATCAACACCTTATGGATAAAAGCTCAAAGAAAGCAAACTCTCTTTTCATTCATAACATGATAATTAATAATTTTCTTCAATCCTCAAACGCAAAGCAAACAACCTCTTTTATAGGAGTTTACATCAGAAATAAAACACAACCTAATGCTAGATTAATTGCCCTCCATAAATTTATTTGTAACCCCCATGGTGAATGGTCAAGTCTTCAAATTCAAAACTGAAATTCCTCTCTTTAAATGGATGTATCTAGACAGAATATAGGTAAATGGTAGTGGAACATTATTTTAATGGCTGATTATAATGGTTGGTGGTTATGCTAAAAGGAATTTAAAAGGTCTTTGAAGAAGAGGTTCAAAAACAAACGGATTTAAACCTTAAAAATAAGCAAAATTCGGACAACTTGACCCACACCTCAAAAGAACCCAAAAAATGAGACAAATGCACTTAAGCTTGATTCAAGTCTTCTGGCCCAATTTTGTTGACATATTTGGGCTCTCCACTATTTCCACATATGGACTTTTTATGTTTCGATAGCCCATATTCAAAATGTTTTTGTACATAAATTTGAAGTTGATCTTTTAGGCTTTTTGTACGTGACCTTGTGATCGGGCCAAAAAGACTGTCCATGTCGGGAAATGTTTCCTTATTTGCAATCAACTTCAAATCATCTATTTTTCTCTCTTGACCATCTTGGGTGGCATTTTTATCATTTGTATCATAGTAGGTATTGAGCATCCCTCCTTTTTGGAGTGTTGAGTTGGCCGCCACAGACTAGGACCGTGCAAACATGTAATATGTTCATTTTGATAACTTAACTTTTAAACATGTATGTTATGTTGTAAATATATAAATGATGCAATTTAAAAAAAAACATGGGATTGAATTTTTGTAAATAATGGTTATGTATATGCATATATGTATGTTTAAGTGTTTTGGAAAAATTGATAGAGTTTTGGAAGCATGAAATATTGAAATTGTTTTGGTAGTGTGTTTTCTGCAGGTTGGGAAATGTTGAAATTTTTGGGATATTTGAATTACAGAAAAGACTCTGGCAAATTTTTTCCATATATTTTTATATTAAATATTTATTTTCAGTACTATAAACTAAAGAGGAATATTTTTATTTACTTTTAAAAAATATATTTTAATGTTTTGGTAAAATTGTGCAGTGTCATTTTTATACCGTATATGCATATTTTACATATACCGAGTGTATATATTTGTTAGCCAAATAATCTCAATTTTGATTTTTGACACTCAAATTGAATGATGCATTTAACATGTTTGTAAGACACTTGTTACAGGAATGGGTTGCTCAGCATATTGCCATAACAGGGCAAAAGGTGCGGTCACTACAAGCGCCTCTGATGATTTGAAGAACAAGTTGTGTCACAGTAAGGTACGCGGTCAGAATTTTGACCTCAGTTGCTATCACGAGAAAATGTCATGATCGTCCATCCATTTTAAGATAAAATCACAAGGATTCATAGTAGTCTTCGCAAGCTCATGTGCATCCAGAAGTTCTATGCGAGACACCTAATTCGACTGCTATTTTGGCCTTAGATCAACCGCTACTTTCATATTTTGGTGTAATCTTACTTTGTCCAATGAAGGGGTGCCATGTGGAATGACTATTGTAAACCAACTTTCAGATTAAAAAAGGGTGATTGCCCTTGGAACTTGGGCGACCATCCCGACAGCAACAACATGGGCAAGATTCCACCAGTAGGTTGCTCACATTTGACTGTTAGAAAATTTTCAAAAGGAGAGACTGTCCGAAGCTGAAGGACGATCACCCATTCTGTCTCAATGAGTATCCTTTGTGCTAAGATGACCACTACTTGTTGATATTTTCTATCAACACAAGGACTAGCCTACTAAAGCACATCACATGACTTATAACGGCTGGTTGGACCAAATTGGCTATAAATACCCCAAGACCATCTTGCTAAAGGGTAATTTTTGATAGTAATAGCCAAGCAACATACTTTCATTTTCATTTACTATAATTATCAATTAAATTTTTAAAGTGTTAGGCGTGAGCATTAAACACCAAAGTTGTAAGTTTGAGTGTGAGCTTGAAAACACTTAGGTTGTGAGAGCGAGCCTAGAAAAACTCTTTTAGGGGTTGTAAGGATTGATCTCAAACCATTGTAAAGTTTGGTGTGAGCTTGTGAAAACATCAAGCTAGAGTTGAGCTTATAAAAACTCAAGACTAGTGCAACCTTAACAAGTTGTTAAGAAAGTAAATGTAGGATTGAGGTAACCTGAACCACTGTAAATCTCTTATGTTCATTCTTCTCCACTCTACTCTTGTACTACTCTTGCTTTGGTTTGATTTTGATTTTTTAATTTGCCTTAAATTCTTCAAATCAACCAATTCACCCCCTACTCTTTGTTTCTATCTTGGGACAACAATTAGTATAAGAACTTGTAAATTTCTTAAAACTTAATTGTGAAATTTGATCCAAAATGGCAACCTCTTCTTCATCTGCATCAACCTCTCATGGAAATCTCAACTCTCATCTTAGACCCTAATTTGATGGAACCAATTATTCCTATTAGAAACACAAGATGTTCTTGTTTCTAGATAATGAAGGATTTGAGCTTTGGGATTATGTTGAAAATGAGTGTAAACCTCCTACTCATGAAGTTGATGAGGTCAAAGTTCCTTTTCCTAAACCACAGTGGTCAAATGCCAATGTGAGAGATCAATTAAAAAACCATAGGGAAGCCTCTATCTTGATGAATTCAATATCAGGAGAAGAAGGTGGGAGAGTCCAACATCTCACTTGTGCTCATTGCATTTGGAAAACCCTTGAGAAACTATCATGAGGGCACTACCTAAGTGAGATTCACTAAGAAACAAATGCATGTACATGAGTATGAGCTATTCAAGATGAAGCCCAATGAAAATGTCACCGACATGATAAATCGATTGCATGCCATTGTAAACAAATTGAAGAAATATGGTAAAGTATATGACCAAGGTGATGTAAGTAGCAAAATATTGAGAGATCTAAGAGCAAGAAAGAGCAATGAATCTAAAGTTTCCACTATTGAAGAATCTCATGATCTTAGCACCTAGAGAATCAATGAGCTTGTGGGAAAACTACTCACTTTTGAACTACATAATGAAAAGGAAGAAGAACAAGGTGAGAAAGAGAAGAGGAAACCAATAGCTCTCAAAGAAATTAAAGAAAGTGAGAACTCATGTGGCAAATCCAATCACATTAAATCAAATTACTTTAAGTTGAAAAATAAGAAGTGGGATAAAGAAAAGAAGAAATCTCTCAAAGCTACATGGGATGACTCTTCCTCAAGTGAAGAAGATGAAGAAAAAGAGGAGGAATGAATTGCCAAACTATGTCTCATGGCTATTGAGGATGACTCCGTTGAGGTAGGTACTCAATCCCTGAATCTAATTGCATATGATGATAATAATGATAATTAAGATGATAGTGATATGATTGAACATATGAATCTTTGAGTAGAAAAGTATTACTCTAAAATTAAATTTTATAAGGATAAATGTTCTAAGTTAGAAAACGATTTTGTATGCTTAAAAAATTCCACCTTAGAATTGAAGACCTCAAATGAACAATTGTTAAAATCTATTGAGACAATAAATAAAAATTCACATAACTTGGAAAATGTAATCAAGGAAAATGAAAATTTGAAGCTTGAACTAAAATAACCCAAAAAATAAATTTCAAAATTTCACAAAGGAATAGGAAGCATTAGATACATTAATTGAAAATCAAAGGTCACCTTTCTTAAAGCATGGTTTAGGATTCAATGGCTTATCCAATAATACATTTAGCACACCAACATTTGTAAAGGCATATACTACTCAAATCTCTAGTGTTGAAGCTGTAAAGAACAACAATGCACAAACCAAGCTTAAAAAAAGGGATACATTTGGTTCACAAGCTCTAAAACTAAAGTTCCAAGAGTGAATCATGCATTTATGTATACTAGGCATGTACATAAGCACAAAAATGCACAAAAATAATCTCAAACTTGCAATTGCATGCATAACACATTGAATGTCAATAGGAAAGTGCATAAATATAGAACCTTGTACCAATGCACATATTGTTTGAAATTTGGACATAAGAGTATATTTTGCTATATTATGAAGGCTCATCTTAGGTTAGAAGATCCTTTTACTACTAACCCCTAAGGACCTAACTTCATTTGGGTACTTAAGAAAAGATGAACATTATTATTTTATAGATATGCCTAAAATCTACTATCAATGAAAGAACTTGGCTTGTGGATAGTGGATGCTCAAGGCATATGATGGGAAATGCAAAGCTTTTTACAACCCTCACTTACAAGCTTGGAGGTAATGCTACTTTTGGAAACAATGCTAAAGGTAAAATCATTTGTATTGGTTACATTGGCATGTTATGTAAAAATTTGATTGAAAATGTATGGCTTATTGGTGGATTGAAGCATAATTTTCTTAGTGTAATTCAATTATGTGATAGAGGATATGATGTAAATTTTGATTCCAAAGGATGCAAGGTTACCAATTCAAATGTTGAAATTACATTCAAAGGAGCTAGAATTAGTGACACATATAAAATTGACATACATTCTAATAATGCATTCTAATGTTTGATTTCTATAAATAATAATGCTTGATTATGGCATAGAAGACTAGGACATACTAGTATGGATCATTTAAAATGTATTATTAAAGAAGAACTAGTTGATGGTCTCCCTAAAGTTAAATTTGACAAAGATAGAACATTTGAACCTTGTCAACATGGTAAGCAAAATAAAAGCACATTCAAATCTAAAAATATTGCAAGCACTTCTAGGCCACTAGAACTCATTCACTTGGATTTGTTTGGACCTAATAGAGTTGCTAGCCTAGGTGGCAAGTTATATGCATTTGTTCTTATTGATGATTACTCAAGATTTACATGGGTTAATTTCTTGGCACAAAAGAATGAAGCTTTCAATTACTTTAAACATTTGTAAAAAGAATTCAAAATTAAAAAGGCTATGTAATCACATTTATTGGAAGTGATCATGGCAAAGAATTTGAAATTTAAAATTTTAAAAACTTTTGTAATGAATTTGGTATTTCACATAAATTTTTAGCTTCTAGAACACCACAACAAAATGGTATAGTTGAAAGGAAAAATAGAACTTTGGTTAAAATGGCTAGGACAATGCTCAATGAGTATGATTACCATCTTACTTTTGGGCGGAAGCCATTAATACCGCATGTTACATTTCAAATTGTGTTTACAAAAGGCCATTGATAAACAAAACTTCTTATGAGCTATGGAATGGAAAAATATGCAAAATTTTATATCTTAGAGTATTTGGATGCAAATGTTTTATATTGAATACCAAGGATAATCATAGGAAATTCTCATCCAAATCGAATGAAGGCATATTTTTAGGATATTCATCATCTAGTAAAGCATATAGGGTAGTTTATAAGAAAGCTCTAGTAGTTGAAGAATCATTGCATGTTGTTTTTTATGAATCTTCTAAACTTGATCAAAGGAAAGGCAATGCTATTGATGATTTTGTAGGTACATATGATCAACAAGAAATGATTGTTGCTGCAAAGAATAATCATGATGAACAAGAAAGTGATTCTTAGGTGGAGAAGATTTATTTTTCCTGAAGAGGTAGTTTACCCTAGCCTAAGTATGGAGTTTCTCATGTTGCTTCAAATTGAGAAGAGTGCAAATTTAGCCCTAGGGTGGTATGGGATTAGGTTTAAGTTGTTCGATCAATATCATGCCTTAACCCTAGAAGATTTTGGTATGATTTGGGACTTTCCTTTAGGTGGAGCCACTTTCTAAAATGACATTGCCTTCTATAACCAAACCCTCTCTGACTTTTGGCAAGAAATTTTAGTGCATAGATCATTTGAAAAAGAATCCAAGGTTGGACACATTAAATCCCTCACACATTAGATACTATATACAATCATTACCTACACAATCCATCAAAAGGTTGATGGAAATTAGAAAGTCAACAAAAGAGACTTGATCTTTCTACATGCCTTCGCCCATAACATTCCCATGAACACATCAAATTTTTTTTATTGACATCCTCTATCATCATGCTATTACAAGGTCAGGAACTTTCTTTCTTTCCTCCCACATTACCTAAATAGTTACACATTTAAACTTCCTAAATGAGCTTAACCTACCTACCTTGAGGAATTTGGCCTTTCCTCTTGTGCTATCACTATAGAATACTTAGAGCATGCTGGATGTGTTAGGAAGATTAAAGGTTCTTATGTCTACTTTTTTGGCAAGAAGGGTGTAGTGGATAGGCATAAGAAGAGGCAAAGGTTTATAATAGAAGGAAAAGAAGAATCTATGGAAGTTGCTATGGTGTTGCCACATAAAGCTTCAACCTCTAAGCTTAGCAAAGTTAGCTCTCCAGCAAAACTCATTCTTAGGGTTATCAAATCTCTCTCCAAGAAGCTTTGTCACTTCAAAAGGGATGCATCAAAAAGGTTTTAGCACTTAAACATTTGAATTGACCTTATATCGCATATGCACCATGATCTTTATGACATACAAGGCATGTTGGAGTTGCCTCAATGTGATCTAATAGAATGGGATGTAAATGATCATGAAAAGAGCCCCATTAAAGAAGAATCCTTTGGAGATGGCATTAGCACTAGCTCAAGCAGTAGTGTGCATGCTCCTCTTTACAAGGGCAAGACCCCTATGGAAGAAGAAGAGCATGAAGAAAAAGAAGAGTCTGATTAGTTTGTCCATTGTTGATTTATGCTTTCTGTTATGTTTTATGTTTCTATTTTTCTTTTGCTTTGTCTTGTTTCTTTCAATGTTTGTGTACTTCATTTCTTATTATTGAACATTTCAATTTTTTCTTTACTAGTATCTTTACTTTTATTTCTCTTTTTGCCTTTGTCAAAGGGGGAGAAGACATGGACATGATGTTGATATGCATGATACATTGACATAGACATTTCCATGAGATGCATGGAAAGTTGTTTGAATTTAAAATATGCAAATAATAAGATGCAATTCAAAGATTATCAATTGGCTGAAAGGAAGAGCAATTAAAATGATTAATTGAAATAAATCATTTTAGATAATGCATACATTTAGGGGGAGATCAAGAAAATCTAAAAGGCACAACTTGTTAACCTAAAAACAAATATTGTTATTATTTTACTTATCCTTTATCATCATTCCATTTGATTGCCAAAGTCAAAAAGGGGGAGATTGTGTGAACGGGGATTTTTGCCCCCACTCCCATGTTGAATGGTTCTTACGACTTTGACACTGTTAGGCTCAGGGCCTTAGAGAACACGGGCCTAAACCTAGAGAAATTGGAGTCGCCACCCGGATGGGCTAGAAAAAGAAAGGGGTGGATGACTCGATTCCTAAGGAATTCCTAACCCCCTAATGGATTTAAAATATTGGGCATGCATGGGGAAGGTGAGAAATGGCCCAACACCCCCATAACACTCAGTTTATTAGAACCGACCTCCTTTTCAGGTCTAAATATTATTAAATTCTTAAGTATTATAATATTATCCATACTACATACAAATTAAAATAAATATTCATTGCATTGAAATCAAATAAAGAAATAAATGGACACCTATAGATAAATGGAAACATGCCCTTATAAATGTTCAAATGTCCACAAAAAGAAAACAAAGTAAATAAAATGGGACACCCACCATAGGTGGAAACATGCCGCTTACATCGATCCAAAGTCTTTGAAATAAACTAAATTACATAAACTAAATATACAGGGCACCCATGCTGGATGAAAATATGCCTTTTACAATTCCATTTAAAAATATATAAATCTAAGAAAAAGAGTAAAGCAAGAAAAAAAATACAAAAAATATATAAATCTAAGAAAAAGAGTAAAGTAAGAAAAAAATACAACACATATAAAATTAATTGAATAATTAAAAAGAAAATAAATAAAAACATCTTAATATTATCCCATTAAGGAAATATAGTGTGCTATGATGAGGGTCACGCCTACAAAAAATGATTTTCAAAATAAATAAGTTTTGTTGGGAAATTAGGATTTCTATCTAAACTATGATTTTTAAATCAAAATAGGTTGGCTTAGGGTTTCTAAATCAAGTTTATTGGGGTTTTAGGGTTTCAAGATTTGAAAACTAGTTTTATTGGTTTTAGGGTTTGAAAATAGGTTTCATTAGTTTATAAATGTAAATTAGGTTTTTGGTTACTAAAATAATGCTACTGTTGAGAAAACAAAGCTACTATGACTACATTTAAATTTTAGATCACTAGAATATGTTAATTCAAATTAACAATGCATGATATCAATTGCTATGGGTATTGTGATATTGAAAATAGGTTAAACAAACTACCATGGATAAAGTAGTTTACTGGACAATCAAAATAAGTTTTGTGGGCATGAGTCTTAAAATAATTTACTGGATATTTTATGAAACAAACAGAAGAATGAAATAAAATAATTCAATGAAATAATGATGGATGAATTACTGTGAATGTTAAAATAAATTTAGATAAGGAATTTCAAACCTTCGTTGTTGGTTCCACCAATACTTTACATTGATCCAAGCTTTATATTTGCACCAGTGGTAAAATCTCGGTTGAACAAGATGAAGATAGTCGTTTACTACCATCTTGTTTGATTATTTGATTTTTGTGTCTCTGCTCACTCAATGCTCAATATCGCTTTAATGCTAGCTGCTAGGGTTTTCTCCATTTAATTGTTGCCTACTGATTGATAGTTGCTGCTCGTTGATTGATCCTTCCTCCTCGTGCTTTTAACTCCCATATTTATATAAAAATACATTAGGTTAAATCTTTGAGAACACCCAAAGCTAATCAGATTGCAATTAGAGTTGGGAGTTGATTCAAAACTCAATATGGATGCAAACAGGCCTAAATTTAGAAATAATGTTGAAACTCAAGACTCGTGGCATGAGTTGTGGCGAGTTGGCTGCCAATTTACCAATGGTATGGACTGCAGTGAATTAGGTGTGCCAATTCACCATGTTAGGCCTGAACAGTGAATTGGCAGTCCCAATTCGCCACTGGCCCATGCTGCGGTTAATTGGGCACCCCAATTTACTGCAGGTCAGGCCTGCGACAAATTAGGAGCCCCAACTCATCACTGGCCCATCATGCGGTGAATTGGGCACCCTAATTTTCTACTGGCCTAGCCTATGCCCCAATTCACTGCAGCCGAGGCTCGTGGCAAATTTGAACATGTCAAAAATAAACTGGGCTTAAATTAAACTTATTGGGGTTAGATTGATTTGTCTTGGATTTTAATATTGTACTGGACCATTTTAGGCTTTTAAAATTCAACCAGCTTATTTTAGACCTTTTAAAATTGGACCGACCTAAATTAAAGCTATAAACTAGGTTTAAGTTTTTAAAATCAGACTGAATTGAGCTTAGCCTTCTTTAATTTGGATCGAACTAGCTTAAGGCCAAAATTAGAGGTCTATAGATTGTTAGCCAAATAATATAAATTTTGATTTTTGACATTCAAATTGAATGATGCATTTAACATGTTTTTAAGACACTTATTGCAGGAATAGGTTGCTCAACATATTGGCAGAATAGGACAAAAGGTACGTTCATTACAGGCCCAAGGATGACCGCCTCTGATGATTTTAAGAACAAGTTATGTCATAGTAAGGTACACGGCCAGAATCTCGACCTCAGTCTCTATCGCGAGACAATGTCGCGACTATCAATCCATTTTATGAGAAAATTGCAAGGATTGGCAGTAGTGTTCCCAAGCTTAGGTGGTACACCCAGAAATTCAATGCGAAACACCCAATTCAACTGCTATTTTGGCCTTAAAGCGACCGCTACTTCATATTTTGGCTAAATTTTATTATGTCCAATAAAGGAGTGTGTCCAATAAAGGAGTGCCACATGGAATGACCGTTGTAAACCCATTTTCATATTCAAAAATGCGACCCCCTTGGACCTTGGGTGACCATCCCGAAAGCCACAACATGGGTAAGATTCCACTAGCAGAGCACTCACATTTGATCATTAGAAAATTTTAAAAATGAGCGACTGTCCGAAGTTGACGGACGACTACCCATTTTGTCTGGACAACCATCCTCTGTGCCATGACAATCGCTGCCTGTTGATATTTTCTATCAACATAAGGACTAGCCTACTAAAGCACATCACATGACTTATAACAGCTAGTTGGACCAAATTGGCTATAAATACCCCAAGAACCATCTTGCTAAAGGGTAATTTTTGATTGTAATAGCCAAACAACATACTTTCATTTTTATTTACTATAATTAATAATTAAATTGTTAGAGTGTTGGGTGTGAGCATAAAACACCAAATTGTAAGTTTGAGTGTGAACTTGAAAACACTTAGGTTGTGAGAGTGAGCCTGGAAAAACTCTTGTAAGAGTTATGAGGATTGATCTCAAACCATTGTAAAGTTTTGTGTGAGCTTGTGAAAATACCAAGTTAGAGTTGAGCTTGTAAAAACTCAAGACTAGTAGATCTTTAAAAAGTTATTGAGGAAGCGGATGTAGGATTGAGGAATTTGAACCACTATAAATATCTTGTGTTCATTCTTCTCCACTCTACTCTTGTACTACTCTTTCTTTGGTTTGGTTTTGATTTTTTAATTTTCCCTCAATTCATCAAATCAACCAATTCACCCCACCCCCTCTTGGTTGCTATCTTAAGACAATATTATTATATGTATATATGGTATAAATGTGTTACAATAGAAGTACAAGAATGGAAAATGTATTTTCAAGGCGCAATTAATAGAAGAGGAGCTGGGTTAGGAGTTGTATTAGAGTCGCTTGAATGAGAACTCATCCCTTTATCCAAAAATCTCAAATTCAAGGTAACCAATAACGTGGGAGAATATGAAGCATGCATTTTTTACTTGGAGACCTTAATGATTATGAGGGTTCATAGAGTGCAGATTCTTTCCAAGATGACCAAGACATACAGGGACTAATCAGATATTTGCCTTTTACTTTATGGGGATATAGAAAAGTGTGAACGCCGACCAAAATGATGCCATTTTCTTTGGTCTATAGAATGGAAGCGGTATTGCCTATTGAAATTGAGATCAAGTCGCTAAGAGTAGTGTTGGAAGTGGAATTGCCTAAAACAGAATGGGTATCAAGCAGATACATAGAGTTGGCTTTGTTGGAAGAAAGAAGGTTGAAGGCACTGTATCATATCAACTTTACCAAAAAAAGATAGCCTAGGCTTATAATAAAAGAGTCCATGTCAGAAGGCTTAAGGTTAGTAATTTATTACAAAAACCATGCAAACCAAATGTCCCATATCCAACAGGGAAGTTTAGACCAAGTTGGGAAGGGCCTTATATTGTGAAAGAAGTAATGAAAAAGTGCACAGTCAAGATAGCTAATATGGATGGAAACGAATTCAGCGAACCAGTAAATATTGACTGGCTAAAGAGGTTATATGTCTAATTAAAAAAAGGTAAGCTCGCTAGGTTAAAAACCCAAAAGGATGACCTGGGCAAAAATTATAGCAGCCCGCTAGTTTTGAAAATCTGAAAGGGTGGGCTAAACAACAATTAGGGCTAAATGAGTAAAAATTGTCAATTAGAAAACCTAAAAGGGCTAGTTGGCAACATGAGTGATCTTGTGTATGCTAGCTTCATGTTTTTAGTTGTTCCCAATTTAATGAGACAGAGTTAATAATAAAATTGTTCTATGTGCATGATTTTGAATTTTTGACCAACATGGTGAAATATATTATATAATAGCAAAAAGTGATGACAAATGATAATAAAATGAAAATGTCTTTCATCCTAACATCATTTGATCTAAAGACTGATAATTGCAGATTCATGAAAGTTGGTAAGTGTAATGTGCATGCTAACTTTATCTCAGATGATCCAAGAAAGCTTCTGTCAGCAAGGGCATGTCCTGGCCAGTAGTGAAATTAGAATCCCTAGGTTGAGCTCCATACTGGAGACTATGGTAGTGAGGATCATAACATGTACCTTGGTGAAGAGCAGTGAGTGGAGCATACATCAAATATGTTCAAGTGGTAACGTGACTAATTATCCACCAAGGCACTAACCAACATATATGGGTGGTAGTTCTAGAACTAATCCACTCATCCTATTCGGCATGTGAAGAAGCAAGCCGCAAAGTTTTCTCGGTAAATGTTGTCGAGGTAGGTATCTTGCATGATCCATAGTTGGAAAGTCAAGCAAACAAAAGCATTCCTGCAGCCAGATATAAAATAGAGAAAACATAAAAAGAGCCCGCTAGGTTAAAAACTAGCGAGGGCAACCTATGCAAATGTTAGGGTTGTTCGTTAGATTAGAAAACCTACAAGGGGGGACTAGGCAAAAATTAGGGCCAAAATGAAAAATGAAGCTTGATAATTTCAAAAATCCACAAGAGCAGACTAGGAAAAAGTTAGAGCAATAAATAAATGATGACTTAAATTGAAAACCCAAAAGGACAGTTTAGGTAATTACCTGGAGTAATAGAGGACTTCTAGTCAATCTTCTTAAAGAACAAGTGTAACACCCTTATACCTTATATACGTATAATATATACATCTACTATATTTAAAATACACGTATATGGTATAAAAATGACACAACCTATTTTAATAAAAATTTTCACATTGCAAATTTAAAATTCCATAATACTTTTAAATCTATATTTAATTAATAGATAAAATAAATATTATTAACTATAGGTTCGAAAATAAAGTTTTATATAAAAATCTCTGAGAAAAATTTGCTAAATGTTTTGCCTGTAATTTGGACATCCCTAAATTTCAATAATTTCCAACCAGCATAAAATATACTTCCAATAAAACAAATCATACATTTCCCCCCCCCCCCCCCCAACTACTTAACTTCTCCAAATTTTCTCAAAACACACACACATATATATATATCAAAATACATATAATCAATTCACATTATACAATTTGTCCAAAGAGTCTTTATAATTTATAATATATATATATACTTTAAAAACATAAATATACTATACACAATATCAAAATGTATTATAATATCAAATATGTACATGCTGGCAAATGGCTATGATCTTGATGTATCAAAAAATACTTCAAGCTCAATAAACACAAGCCTAGACTTGACCCGGTCTATTAGAATTCTCCGGCTCTATTGGATCACCCCTATCACCTACGAGATGAAGTATAATCATGCTAAGCTAAAAGCTTAGTGGTACAAAATTTGATAAAAATAAAACTGTAAAAAAATGCCAATACAAATAGTTTCACATGATGTTTCAAATTGTGATACTCAATTTCACCATAAAAAAAATCCTTTAATCATGTTACAGTAGGGCACAAAGGATCTAATATGCCATTCAAATCCCAGAGTTATTATTTTGGTCTAAATTGACACCAAATATGTAGTCCCTAAGGCAAATCATAATAATGCTCAAAAGCTAGCCCCGAAGGCAAATCATATCATAGTGATACCAAGCGTGTAGCCTCGAAGGCAAATTAAAGTATTGCTCAAAAGCTAGCCTCAAAGGAAAATAATGAGGATAACCTCATAGGCCTGCTGCCGAACACAAAACTCTGGAAATTGAATAACATACTAGGCACACAATTATTTCATATTTCCCATCATCAATTTCTTTCTCACTTTTCATAATCAACTAGGCACATTGCCTTATTTCACATTTTTCTCATTCATATCAATATCAATTCATTTCATTTTATCATATCTCAATATACTATCACAATGTATCACATACCACATCAAAATCACATTACCCAAACACTTTGGGCTTGTAGACCCTTAATTTTTGACCCAGTCTGCTCCAATATATTTTAATTAGTCCAAAATAATTTTTGTGTTGTCTAATATATTTGTTTAGTAAAAAAAACAATTTTTTTAATTTTAAGTAAGTAATATTTGCTTCAAAAATAATAAACAAATAATAATAATAATAATAAATAAACAAATAAACAAATGAAAAAATGAAAATAAAAAAAAAGAGTCGGATTGGCCGAAGGCCATTTCGCCAGCAGGATTTTCCTGCGGGCGAAATGGCCCTAAGGCGCTTTTCACCCGCAGTTGCGGCAGCTCTTTTTGCCAGTACAATTTTTCCGCAGCCAATTTTTTTTGCCAGCGCAATTTTTCTGCAGCAGCTTTTTTTGCCAGCGCAATTTTTCTGCAGCAGCTTTTTTTGCCAGCGCAATTTTTCCACAGCAGTTTTTTTTCGTCAGCGAAATTTTCCGACGCAAATTTTTTGAAACCTAATACAATTAGGTTTTGGTTTTCTTTTCTTATTAAATATGGTATGCCGTGAGTAACTAGGAAAAACCATGAAAAAGTTTCTATAAATAAGGAAGCAAAGAGAGGGAAAAGGGGATCAGAAATTAGGAGGAAAATTGAAAGAGTTTGAAACCGAATCTGTGAAGGAAAGCAGTGGAACCAAGCTAATTTTTTGGAGAGAGCCGAAAAACCATTCAAGCAATTCATCAAAGGCATCAACTGCCTTTGTTTTTGTTCATCCAAGAAGCAATTTTTTGGGTGTATCTCACGAACCAAGGTTTGAGCTCTTAAATTATTTTTTGTTCTATCACAGTGGATTAATTCATGAAATTGTGTCTTTCAAAATTTAAAACCCAAGCACTTTAATTTAGCTTTTCTAAGGTTAAAAACACTAATTCGTTGCTTTATTTTCCAAAAGACATAAAATTATTATTTTTACTTCTTCAAAACTCCAATACCCTAATTTACTTTCCAAATTATCAAAACCCTTAAATTATATTCAGTTTCTTTCCAAAAGCCTTAAAAACTACATTTTTACTTTTAAAAATTTTAAATCGTTTGTTTATTTTCATAAAGCTTCATAAAACCATCAAATTTATTTTCAAACCCTAAAAGCTTCATGCATCCACCGAAACCCTAATTTTAAAATACTAAACCCTAACTCAACTCCAAACCTAAAATAGTAAAACCCTACCCCTTTAAAGCCTTAAACCCTAATTTTTTTTATAAACCTTAATCCTTTAAAACCTTAAAAATCATATAAACACAAATATTTTAATTTTACACAGTAAACTTGAAATCACAAATTAAAAGTATTTTAAAGTGTCCAAAACTCTAGTTTCATGATTTCACTATTTAAACCTTAATTTGGTTAATCAAAGAGTCTTACAAACCTTTTAAAACATAAAACCTTAATCTATTTTAATTCCTAAAAAAAGTCACAGTAGCCTAATTTTATGAATTCCAAAACCCTAACACATGAAATAAATAACCCTAAATGGAAACAGTAGTTATAATTTGAATTTTTATTTGCCTTATTCAATTCCATATTTGATTATACTTTGATTTATTTTACATGCTTTAATTTATTTAAGTTCAATGTTTGGCTTATTAAATTTATCATGAATGGATGTTTTAATATCTTTGATGAATAAGTTATTTATGATGATTAATTATTTATTTAGGTTTCTAAATGTTGTAAGAGGTATGTTTCCACTTGGTGGGTACCTCATTAGTTAAATATCATGTAATTTAATTTGCTTTTTTATTTTAGAACCTATGTAAAGGGCATGTTTCTACCTTTCGGTGAGTGTCCTATTTAGGCATGTGATGTAAGGAGATGTTTCCATCTTCGGATGGGTGTCCATTTATTTATTTTGCTTGGACCTTGCTTTAATTTTAATATATTGATGCTTTCTTTTATTTATTGTGTGTAATATGGATAATGTTGTTATATTTAAGAATCTTATAATATTAAGACCTGTAAAGGAGGTCGATTCTAATGAACCGGACATTGTGGGGGTGCTGGGCCATTTCTCACCTTCCCCACACGTACCTAACTTTCCGAACCCATTAGGGGGTTGGGGATTCCTTAGGAATCGAGTCATCCACCCCTTTCTTTTTTTCCGGCCCGTCTGGGTGGCGACTCCATTTTCTCCGGACTTAGGTCCGTGTTCTCTAAGGCCCCGAGCCTAAACAGTGCAGAAAGTCGCAAGAACCATTCCACCGGGAGTGGGGGCAAAAATCCCCGCTTACAGTGGCGACTCCACTGGGGATAAGTGAAGTTGATTCTGTTGGTCTTTTTATTATTCTATTCTTTCTTATAATGATATTATCCATTGCATCATATTAGATTGCATTGTGTGCATGAGTTAGGATGCCCGTGTTACCCGTGTTATGTTATGTAAGGGATACCATACTTTCACTCAAGGTATGGAGATCGAGCATGGAATAACCACTCATAGCCTCGTACCATTTGGTATATACTTGCTATAGGAACCTAAGCCTTTTAACCCAAAGACTAAAGCTCATGTAATTAGCCTAGTTACTTTCCTTAGGTTTTACCCCAAATGCATGTTGTTTGACTATGGTTAGTTTATCTTAGTCTAAATCATGGTTTATTTGGTTTGTTCTTTTTCTAATATGACCCAAGCATATTGTAAGCTCATAATAAACTATTCTTTAAAGTCAAAAAGACCAAAGCTATTTTCAATATTTTTCAAGATGGTCTTTGGACATAAGACTTTTCTAAAAAGAAATCAAAAATTCTTTAGCCCATGGCCCAAATACTAAGCTCAAAATCCATTTTTCTAAAATCTTTTATAATGGGCTTAGAAACAAAATTGTTTTCACCCAACCTTTTCTTATAAAGAGCTTGCAAAAATATTTAGGTCAATTATGAAATACAAAAAATCAATTGTAAGCCTAGTTTATATTAAGAATAAATTAACCATGGGCTTGTTTTTGGCATGAATCATTAGTTACCTTTTTCAAGTGAGAAATCTATTCATAATAAACCTCTTAATTTAGTTTTAATCCAATATAGCATAAAAGCTACTTTAGTTGGTTGAATGGGTTAAAACCTAATTAATGAGAATTATCATGGATGGATTTCCATTTTTTAAAATATAACTATTGGTTGAAACGTCCGAGGGAATTATTCGAAAATAATATACCCCATGTTGGTATTTTGTTAACCATATACCTAGGAAAAGAGACTCACCATTCGTTTGTGGATGTTATAAGGTTGGAAGGAACGTCGTAATTATCCTTGTTTGTTGATTGTTTGTGCATACATGCATACATTTGCGTCTCATATCATTGATCCTCTCTGGCTCACAGCCCTAGATTATGATAGTTCAAAAGCTTACAACAATCTGACCTACGTTGGAGACGAAGGGTCTAGCAACAACTTAATCACTTGCTCACCAAAAACAATGGAGCCCGAACAAATTCAAAGGATGGTGGATGAGGCCCTCAACACCAAAATGGAAGAAATAAAAGAGGCCCTAGCTGAGACCATGAAGAACCAGTTGACTGCAATCTTAGATAATCATACTGAAGCATCTGCTAGCACTAAGAAGCCAAAGGACAAAGGGAAGACCAAAGTTGGTGAAGTGGTTTTTGATGATGAAAAGGTGATCATTGATGATTGGGCTCAATACTACGAGGATGCTTAAGAGAAGAAAAAGGAACCAAAAGTTGTTGAAATATCAACTATGGAGAAGACCGAGACATCCGATGTTGAAAAGAAGATTGCTGATTTAGAAAAGAAATTTGAGAAGAAGTTAAAAACTGAAGAGATGTCCGAGATTGATAAACTATTTGAACAAGATGAAGAAGTCCCATACAAGTTCAAGATGCCATCCTTTGCAAAGTACAATGGCACCGAAAATCCTCATCTCCATGTAAAGCAGTATATCACTGCCATGCATTCTGCCCGAGCTACTAAGGCTCAAACCCTAAGGTACTTTATGCTCTCATTGGACCCTGTTGTCCAAAATTGGGTCAATACCTTAGATGATGGAACACAAAAGAGTTGGGATCTACTTTACAAAGCCTTCATATAACAATATGGATATAATGTTGAGTTGGAAGTTACCCTAATGGAAGTGGAGTACATTAGGCAAAGGCCGAATGAGAATTTTGTAGATTATGTCAAGAGATGGAGAAACAAGGCCGCTTTACTCAAGAAGAGGCCTGATGAATCTGATCAAATAAGGATGATTGTGAGAGGGGTGTTGCCTAGTCTCCGTGAAAGGATATCTCATACACTCATCCGTGATTTCAAAGACCTTCTGTAGACCCTTAATTTTTGACCCAATCCGGTCCAATATTTTTTTATTTAGTCCAAAATAATTTTTGTTGTCTAATTGGTCCAAAATAATTTTTGTTAAATAATTTTTTGCTTTAGTATCTAATTTTTATTAATAAAAAATAAAAATAAACAAATAAAAGTCAAAAAATAAAAATAAAAATAAAAATCGGCGACGAAAAAATTGGTGGCCGAAAGTCAGCATGGGCCCGTGGGCATTTCGCCCGCAGGACTTTCGGCCACCGATTTTTCCGTCGCCGATTTTTTTTGTTATTTTTTATTTTTTATTATTTTGAATTTTTATTCATTTTACTATTTTTTACTAAAATAAATATTAAAATTAGTTAAGATACCATAAAAATTATTTTGGACTAACTAAAATATATTGGACAACACAAAAATTATTTTGGACTAATTAAAATATATTGTACCGGACCGGGTCAAAAATTAAGGGTCTACACCTATGCTATTGCAATACCACAAGTGCACGGGTTGCTCAAGTAATAAAGTAGTGAGTGAGTTATCGTTCCATTGAGGACAAGGCTAAGTACTAGTGCAAATTTTAACCGTTGTTTAGCGACTCAATAATTTTGTGAAGTTTTGTAATTAAAGATAATTAACTTAATAAATGAAAATAGAGAGAAATTGAGAGTTGAATAAATTGATTGATGATGATGATACTATCCAGATATTGAATCCCCCTAGCCATAATTATATTTATGAAAATCAATTCAATTAAACCAAATGATAGAGTTGAATTGGTATTCCTCTAAATTAGACTAAAACCTTTCTCAAGCGAATTAATCCCTAATCACTAAGTAGAATGCCAGAATCTCTTCTCAAACATAATTAAATAGATCTTGCATTAAGAATAAGGAATTATAAACCAAAGGATCTTGTAAGTCTATCTCTATTACCCCAATCAATCCTCAATTCTTATGAATATTCAATTCATATCAAGCTTTCTCAAGTCAATAATATGAAAATTGCAACCAATCAATATTAATTAGAAATAAATCATTAAGCATCATAAGATTAAAACAACTCAATCAAATGATTCAATTTAATAAAATTATTCAATCCATACGATAAAGCTAGGGTTCATCAATATCTAGATAGAGAATAAATTAGTTCATGTTCAAAATTAGAAAACCAGAACAAGAGAAATAAGAAAAAGAATCCAAACAATCCATTGCGAATAATTCATGTATCTTCTCTTGAATCCTTGAATCTTGATTTAGATCTTGTTTAAAATATGTCTTCACCCTCAATCTCAGCTCCAAAACTCTCCTTTTTGCTTTAGAAGTCGGCTCTAGTTTATAAAATATGAAATTTGAATCCTTAATTTGTGCTTCAGCATAGCTTTTATAGAGCAGATAAGTTTGCCTGACACGCCCATTGACATGCCCATGTCACTGGGCGTGTCATTACCACTGAGATTTTGAACATAAGGCACGTCCAGTGACACGCCCATGTCACTAGGCGTGTCATAGCTACTGTGAAACATTGCAAAAGGCACACTTAGTGACACGCCCATGTCACTGGGCATGTCAATGCTTCTGTATGCAGCATCAAGGGCACGTCCATTGACACGCCCATGTCCATGGGCGTGTGACTTGAAGAATTTTGCTCTTTTCTTCTATTTTCATCCGTAATTCCTCCTAAATGATCATACAACTTAAAATACAAAGAATTCTTGAAATTAACCCTAAAAAGCATTTGAACAAACAAATTAAACTCAATTGATAATAATCATATTAAGAAATAGGGGCAAAATATCATCAATTGTGCACTTATCGCTTTCCTCTAAGGTGTTAAACCAATTTTGGACAATAGGGTCCATTGAGAGCATGAAATATCTTAGAGTTTGAGCCTTAGCGGCTTGGGCAGACTGCATAGCAGTGATGTACTACTTCACATGGAGATGAGGATTTTTGGTTCCATCAAACTTTGCAAAGGATGACATCTTGAACTTATAAGGGACCTCCTCATCTTGTTCAAACAATTTATCAATCTCGAACATCTCTTCGGTTTTCAGTTTCTTTTTAAATTTACTTTCTAAATCAGCAATCATCTTTTCAACATCAGAATTTTCAGTCTTTTAAAAAGTTGTCTTGTCAACAACCTTTGGCTCCTACTTTTTATCTTGAGGATCTTGGAAGTACTGAGCCCAATCATCATCATCAATGATAACCTTATCATCATCAAAAGCCACTTCACCATCTTTAGCCTTTCCCTTGTATTTCTTGGTGCTAGTGGATGCTTCGGCATTGTTTCTTAAAATTGCAGCCAATTGGTTTTTCATGGTCTTGGCTAGGGCCTCTTTATTTCTTCCATCTTGGCATTGAGGGCATCATCCACCATTCTTTGAATTTGTTCGGGCTCCATTGCTTTTGGTGAGAAAATGATTGAGTCGTTGCTAGATTCTTCATCTCCGGCGTAGGTCGGATTGTCATAAGCTTTTGAACTGTCGTAATCCAGGGCTGTGAGCCAGAGAGGATCAATGATATGAGATGCAAATGTATGTATGCATGTATGCACAAACAATAAACAAAGATAAGTAGAACGTCCCTTCCAACCTTATAACATCCAGACACGAATGGCGAGTGTCTTTTCCTAGGTAATATGATTAACAAAATACCAACATGGGGCATCTTATTTTTCGAATAATTCCCTCGGACGTTTCAATCAATAGCTATATTTTCAAAAATGGAAATCAGTTCATGATAATTCCCATTAATTAGGTTCTAATCCATTCAACAAAGTAAAGTAGCTTTTATCCTATATTGGATTAAAACTAAATTAAGAGGTTTATTATAAATAGATTTCTCACTAGAAAAAGTAACTAATGATTAATGCCAAAACAAGCCCATGATTGATAACTATTAGTATAAACTAGGCTCACAATTGGTTTTTGGTATATCATAATTGACCTAAATAATTTGCAAGCTCTTTGTTAAAAAAATGTTGGATGAAAATACTTTTGTTTCTAAGCCCTTTGTAAAAGATTTTTTAAAAAAATGGATTTTGGGCTTTGTATTTGAGTCTTAAGAAAAGAATTTTTTTTTTATTTTTAGAAAAAGTTTTATATCTAAAGACTACCTTGAAAAATTTTAAAAAATAGCTTTGGTCTTTTGGATTTAGAGAAAAATTTATTTGAGCTCACAACACAATTACATCATATTAGAAAAAGAACAAACCAAATAAGCCATGATTTAAGCCAAGACAAATTAACCATAGTCAAACAACAAGCATTTGGGGTAAATCGTAAGGAAAGTAACTAGGCCAATTACATGAGCTTTAGTCTTTGGGTAAAAAGGCTTAGGTTCCCATATCAAGTATATACCAAATGGTATGAGGCTATGAGTGGTTATGCCATGCTCAATCTCCATACCTTAAGTGAAAGTATGGTATCCCTTACATAACACAACACGGGTAACATGGGCGTCCTAACTTCCGCACACAATGCTATCTAATATGATGCAATGGATAATATCATAATAAGAAAGAACAGAATAATATAAAGACCAATGGAATCAACTTCTCTTATCCCTAGTTGAGTTGCCACTGTGAGCGGGGATTTTTACCCCCACTCCCAGTGGAATAGTTCTTGCGACTTCGACACTATTTAGACTCGGGGCCTTAGAGAACACGGGCCTAAGCCTGGAGAAAATGGAGTCGCCACCCGGATGGGCCGGGAAAAAGAAAGGGGTGGATGACTCGATTCCTAAGGAATCCCTAACCCCCTAATGGGTTTGAAAAGTTGGGTACATGTGGGGAAGGTGAGAAATGGCCCAGCACCCCCACAATGCCCGGTTCATTAGAACCGGTCTCCTTTGCAAATCTTAATATTATAAAATACTTAAATATAATAATATTATCCATATTACATGCAACAATTAAAATAAAGAATCATTATATTAAAATCAAAGCAATGTCCAAACAAAGCAAATAAATGGACACCCATCCAAGGATGGAAACATGTCCTTACATCGTCCATGTCTAAACTAAATAGGACACCAACCAAAAGGTGAAAACATGTCCTTTATATTGGTCCAAAATATAAAAGCAATTTAAATTATATGAAAATTAATTAATGAGGTACCCACAAAGTGGAAACATACCTCTTACAATTTTAATACCAAAACAAACAAATAATAATCAAAATAATAAAGAAAATATCCATCCATGATAAATTAAATAAATAAAGCATTGAAATTAAATAAATCAACCATCAAAAAATATAATAAACTACATAATCAAATCTAAAAATAAATATAGCAAATAAAAATACCAATTTAGGTTTATGTCTCAATTTAGAGTTCTTTAATTAACATTTAGAGTTTTGGGATTTTGGAATTGTTATTATTATTATTTAGGCTACTGTGAAGGCTTTTGGAAAAAATGGAATTGATTTAGGGTTCTATAATTTTTAGAAGGTAGTAAGGTTTTTTAGTTAATCAAATTAGGATTTAGGGCTAGCATCATAAAATTAGGGTTTTGGAACCTTAAGATATTTAGGGTTTAGGACTCACGGTTACTGGATTGTGGTTACTAAGTTAAGAATTATGATTTAGATTTACTAGATTGGCTTTTATGTTCACTGGATTAGGGCTTTAGGTGTTGATGAACTTGTCATAAAGTTTTGATGTTTTAAGAATTAGGGTTTACTGGATTGGGTTTTGAGAATTAATAAGATAGTTTAGGGTTTTTGATATTTTGGAAAACATATTCGGTCTTAGGATTTAAGAAAATAGTTTACAGTTTTATAGAAACAATTATGATTAAAGTTTTTAGAAACTATAAAGAAGATTAGGGTTTGGAGAATTAAGAAGACATTTTGAAGTTTCGGACAAAAAAGTTAGGGTTTAGATGATTAAGAAAATAGTTTGGGAAAAATAATTTAGGGTTTTAAAGTTTTGGGAAACAGAAGGATAGTTTAGGGTTTTAAAGTTTTGGAAATAGAAGAACAATTTAGGATTTTTAAAGCTTTGAAAATAGAAGAATAATTTAGTGTTTTTGAAGTTTTGGAAACAGAAGAATAATTTAGGGTTTTTAATAATTTAATCAATGACTTAGGCTACTGGATGGTTTTTAGTTTATAGTTTTTATAAAACATGCAAGTGGAGTTTTGAAAACCAACTGATTAATGTATTAACTAAAAGAAACAATTAAGGATACTAAAGCAAAGATCAAGTTTATTAATCAAAGAAAACAAAGCTACTGTGAACATATAAATTATGATTAAAGATCAAACCTGCATAGTTGGTTCCACCAAAAAATTGATTTTTGGATGAATAATAACAAAGGCAATGTTGCTGCCTTTGATGGATTGATGAATGCTTCTTGTTGCTAATTTTTTTTTTGCCTTCTCTTGCTCGTAGGGTTTTCTATCTCCTTTTTCCTTCTCAAGTCAGAAGTCCAAAGTCTCGATCCATATCCCTTTCTGAAGTGTTTTAATGTGGTATTTATAAGAAAAAATCCAAACCTAATTCCAATCGTCTAAGGAATTTCAAATCATTTAGGAAAAGAAATCAAAACCAAATAGAATTCGGTTTCGAAAAAACTGCGCTGGCAAAAAAAAATGGTGTGGGCCAAAAATTGCGAGCGAGGGCGGGCCAGCCAATTCACTTTCGGCGACGAAATTTTTCATCATCTATTTTAGCATCTCTGATTTTTATTTATTTATTATTTTCTATTTTTTACTGTTATCCTTTTTTTATTTTTATTAAAAATAAATATTATAAGTAATGAATATTAAAATAAATATTATTTAATTAAAATACTACAAAAATTATTCAGACTATTTTAAAAATATCAGACTGGACTAGGTAAAAAATTAAGGGTCTGCAGGTAGATTTTGCAGAATATGAAGTCATTCTCCCTAGGTTTAGAGGACATTTGCACCTAATAAAGACAAGTATCAACCTAAGTTGTCTAAAGTGTCCAATTTTGAATCCTTTACTTGTCGAGTGGTGCATAATCTGTTAGTTCATACTATTATGGCTCGATATAGTAGTACGGGGGTGGTTAGGTTGCAGGATTTATTCTTCTTGAACTGCATGTTTTAGAAGATTCCATGCAATATGGCTCATGCCATCACACATTTCTTCTATGAGCAGTCCAAAAAAGGAGTACCAGGTAATTTACATGGGGGTATGTATGTCACGAGGCTATCTCGTAGTTTGGGTGTGTTGGATGGATGCCTCCCAATGAGAGTGGTTCCCCAAGCTTTTGGGTATAGACATCTTAAAGAGATTAGATCGGGAGAAGGTAGTGAGGCTATAGACACCACTTACAGATTATGAGTTGGTTCCTCCTGTTCTCACTTTTGATATGCCGCCACCTCTGTTGACAGATTTCCCGAGACCATCCACCATTGTTGGACCTTATTCTTCAGCTGGACCGTCCTATACCCTAGCCCCTACTTTTCAAGACTGGCGCCATTCGGTTAATGTTGAGTGGGATGATGCCGGAAGCCCATTGATTTTGAGTGACAAATATGTAGGATAGAGGGAAAATTGGGGAACATCGAGTTGAATCAGAATAAGTTATTATCTTAGCAGGGCCATATCTAGAATTACATGGAGCAATGTACTTCTTCCTTTTAAGCACAGTTGGATCATAAGATTTTGTGAAGGCAATGGCTGGAGCAATCCATGCTTGAGTTTTAAAGGTCTCAATGGTTTACTCCTTTGCAACCAATGCCTCCACCATATCAGCCACCGTTGCCTCATGTCAATGTTCGGATAGTGATGCCAGTGCCAACGGTGAGGATACCAGCGGTGATGATACCAGTGCTGCACCTATGTCTGACTAGCCCACCTTTCCTCTATCATCTAGTGGATTGTTTATTTTCTTTTATTTTCTTATTTAATTAATTTATTATATGATTGTACTTTTAACCCATTTATATTTTTGTTTCTTTTCTTTTTTATTTTAATTCTATATTTCTTTCTTTCTTTCAATCTTTTTATATATACATTAATCTTCACAATTTTGCATGTCAGTTTTTGTCCTATAGCTAATCTCTCTCTCTTTTGTTCTTTTTCATATTTTACACACACTGGGGTCAATATGCATCTTATGTGTGGAGGAGAGGTATATTTTCTAGATTGAGCTTTTGTTATTTCATTCTTTCCATTTGATTCATTTGTCTCATTTAGTTTCTTCAATTTTTTTTGGGTTCAACTATACTAGATTGCCATAATAGTATGAATTGAAATGGTTCCTCTTTATATTAAATTAATGCTAGATCTAATGAATGACAATATCTTGTTGAGGTTGACTCGACTTTCTTAATCAATTGCTAAGGAATGAATGTGATAGTTCAAATTAGGTAGTTGATTGTTGAGAATTGCACATCTGAAGTTTGAAACCTTAGTTACATTTTTTAGCATGTTCAAATTCCTTAGATAATTGAGTCAAACTTAGTAGGACATATTTAATATTTTAAGTTCTTGACCACTTGAATATTATTGATAAAAGTAAAAAATGTAAAAAAAAATACAATAAGGAGCTTTGAAAATTAATCCATATTCCACTGATTTTAAATCTTGAATTAAAATGAATGAGTTGGAATCATAAATAGTGCTAGTAGCCATTTGAACAACGATTCTAGCTGAGTAACTGGGGGTCGACATCACAAATGTTTACCTTCACATCAAAAAGTTAGTATAAGTTCAACCAAGTCGGGCTTCTTTAAAAAATATATAAAACAAAATAAATTAAAATAAATTAAAAAAGTGTCAAAGAACATAAGAGAAAATCTACACTTTCTTACTTTCTTCATGAATTTTGAGTTTCTAGAATTTTATGCTCAATCTTTTAACTCTGGATTTTTAAGTTTTAGGTCTGTGAAATTTTTATTTTGAAACTTCTTGATCCAGTTGTCATGTTTGTGAATTAGTTTTTGGTTGAGAATGTCAGATTTTTTTATTTGAGTATTGTAAAACTTTTCTTTTCTTTTTGGATATAAAGGGGTCCTTCATTTATGCTTATTATAGTGATTTAGTTTTCTTGAGGACAAGCAAAAACTCAAGAGTGGGGGAATTTGATAAGTGTATAATTAATGACATTCTTGCCCCTATTTCTTATTTTATTTATTGTCAAATTGAGTTTAATTTGTATGTTCAAGTCTTTATTATGGTTGATTTCAAGAACCTTTTACACGTTAGGTCCTTATGGTTATTTAGGCCGGAATCACGGATGAAAACCAAGGAAAAGAGCTATTTTTGGCAAATTCTTCAAGTGCCATGCCTAATGACATAGGCATGTCAATGGCCATGTCATTCAACTACTTTACAGAAGCTTTGACACGCACAGGGACATGGGCGTGTCACTGGCCATGCCATTGATCCTGCCTTACAGAAGATTCGACATGCCCAGGAATATGGGTGTGTCACTAACTGTTTCCTTAACCTAGCATTAAAGTAGCCATGACAAGCCTAAGGACATGGGCGTGTCATTGCCTATGTCAACAATAGTGAAAACATCATTGACATGCCCAGAGACATGGTCGTGTCACTGGGCATGTCAGGCTAAATCTCTAGTCTATAAAAGCTGAACTGATGTACGAATTAGGGATCTAATTTTTATCACTTAGAGCCAACTTCCTTAGAAAAAAAAAGAGTTTAGAGCTGAGATTGATGGTGAAGATTTAAGTTAAATAAGATTTAAATCAAGAATCAAGGATTGAAGTGAAGAAACACAAATCATACATTATAGATTGTTTGAATTCTTTTATTTATATCTTTTATACTGATTTTCTATTTATGAATATGAACTAAATCATCTCTATCTAGATATTGATGAACCTTAGCTTTATTGTATGGATTGAATAGTTTTTATTAAATTAAATCATTTATTTGAGTTGTTTTATCCTTTTTATTCTTAATTTCTTATTTCCAATTGATAATAGTATGCTTATTGATTAGTTGTAATTTTCATATTATTGACTTGAGAAAGCTTGATATGAACAGAATTCTCATTAGGATTGAGGGTTGATTGGAGTGCTAGAGATAGACTTACAAGATCATTTGGTTTATAATTCCTTATTCTTATTCCAAGATCTATTTAATTATGTTTGAGAAGAGATTCCATCATTCTACTTAGTGATTAGGGATTAATTCACTTGAGAGAGGTTTTAGTCTAATTTAGAGGAATGCCAATTCAGCTACATTATTTGATTTAATTGAATTGATATTCATAAATATTTTTATAACTAGGGGGATTCAATATCTTGATATTATTTTCATCATCAACTCTTTTTGGACAATATTAAATTTTTCTTTACTTTAATTTATTAAGTAACTCATCTTTTATTTTAATCATTACAAAAACAATTGATTTGCTAAACAATAGTTGAGATTTTCACTAGTAATTAACCTTGTCCCCAGTGGAATGATATCTTACTTTCTACTTTATTACCTTCGCGACCCATGCACTTTTGATAATATTGCAATAGCACAAATTCACCTCCAACTACTCTAGGGCTGATTTTCAAAGCGATAGAGATAATGGTGCTTCTTCATAAAGTAGATCTTGGGCAAATGATGTGCCTCTTCCTTCATCAGGGGAAGATTTTCTTAGAGCTTTATTTGATTACGGCTTACCTCCCCCTTCTCAGTGATCATGTAATGTAATGTAATTAGCTTGTATTATAAAATAAATAGACTGTAATAAAATAACCTTTTGACTTTTGCACTTTTTTTTTTGATATTTATGTAAGTATCCCTTTTGAATTTTGCAAAAACAAATGGAATAACTATCCACACATGTCCAGTGTCCATGTCGAACCCAAATTCATAGATTTGACATGGATTAGGTTTGACTTTGAAGATAAAGTTGGTGAGAGTTTTGAGCTTGCATTTGAAAGCTTTTAGAGGTAAGTACAAACTTGGATAAATTGGATATGTTTGCATTACATTGGGCTTACCACATTTTGATTGGAAAATGTGTCAAGCTACTTAATACATTTACCATTCATGAACAATGTGCTATGACATGTGTAATGTTATGTATGTATTAAATGCATCATGGAATGCCATTGTTAATGGCTAAATTGAATAAAATGTGAAATATGTGCATTATGTGAAAATGACCCAAAGTGTTTGGGTAATGTGATTTATTATGTATGCATTAAATGCATTGTAAAAAGCCATTGTTAATGGCTAAATTACATAAAATGTGAATTATATAATAATAGCCTTGTGAGCGGGGATTTTTGCCCCCACTCCCGGTGGAATGGTTCTTGCGACTTCGGCACTGTTTAGGCTCGGGGCCTTAGAGAACACGGACCTAAGTTAGGAGAAAATGGAGTCGCCATCTGGACGGGCCAGGAAAAAAGAAAGGGGTGGACGACTCGACTCCTAAGGAATCCCCAACCCCCTAATGGGTTCGAAAAGTTGGGTACGTGTGGGGAAGGTGAGAAATGGCCCAGCACCCCCACAACGCCCGGTTCATTGGAACCGGCCTCCTTTATAGGTCTTAATATTATAAAATTCTTAAATATAACAACATTATCCATATTACACACAATAATTAAAAGATAGCATCAATATATTAAAATCAAAGCAAGGTCCAAGCAAAACAAATAAATGGACACCCATCTGAAGATGGAAATATATCCTTACATCACATGCCAAAATAGGACACCAGAGAGGATGAATGATATGAGACGCAAATGTATGCATGTATACACAAACAATCAACAAACAAGGATAATTAGGACGTTCCTTCCAACCTTATAAAATCCACAAACGAATGGTGAGTTTCTTTTCCTAGGTGTATGGCCAACAAAATACCAACATGGGGTATATTGTTTTCGAATAATTCCCTCGGACGTTTCAACTAATAGTTATATTTTTAAAAATGGAAATCCATCCATGATAATTCCCATTAATTAGGTTTTAACCCATTCAACCAAGTAAAGTAGCTTTTATGCTATATTGTATTAAAACTAAATTAAGAGGTTTATTATGAATAGATTTCTCACTTGAAAAAGGTAACTAATGATTCATGCCAAAAACAAGCCCATTGTTAATTTATTCTTAATATAAACTAGGCTTACAATTGATTTTTGGTATTTCATAATTGACCTAAATATTTTTGCAAGCTCTTTATAAGAAAAGGTTGGGTGAAAACAATTTTGTTTCTAAGCCCATTATAAGAGATTTTAGAAAAATGGATTTTGAGCTTAGTATTTGGGCCATGGGCCAAAGAATTTTTGATTTCTTTTTAGAAAAGTCTTATGTCCAAAGACCATCTTGAAAAATATTGAAAATAGCTTAGGTCTTTTGGACTTTAAAGAACAGTTTATTTTGAGCTTACAATATGCTTAGGTCATATTAGAAAAAGAACAAACCAAATAAGCCATGATTTAGACTAAGATAAACTAACCATAGTCAAACAACATGCATTTGGGGTAAAACCTAAGGAAAGTAACTAGGCCAATTACATGAGCTTTAGTCTTTGGGTTAAAAGGCTTAGGTTCCTATAGCAAGTATATACAAATGGTACGAGGCTATGAGTGGTTATGCCATGCTCGATCTCCATACCTTGAGTGAAAGAATGGTATCCCTTACATAACATAACACGGGTAACACGGGCGTCCTAACTCACGCACACAATGCAATCTAATATGATGCAATAAATAATATCATTATAAGAAAAAATAGAATAATAAAAAGACCAACGGAATCAACTTCTCTTATCCCCAGTGGAGTCGCCACTGTGAGCGGGGATTTTTGCCCCCACTCCCGGTGGCATGGTTCTTACGACTTCGGCACTGTTTAGGCTTGGGGCCTTAGAGAACACGGACCTAAGTCTAGAGAAAATGGAGTCGCCACCCGGACGGGCCGGGAAAAAAGAAAGGGGTGGATGACTCGATTCCTAAGGAATCCCCAACCCCCTAATGGGTTCGGAAAATTAGGTACGTGTGGGGAAGGTGAGAAATGGCCCAGCACCCCCACAATGCCCGGTTCATTGGAACCGACCTCCTTTACTGGTCTTAATATTATAAGATTCTTACATATAACAACATTATTCATATTACACACAATAAATAAAAGAAAGCATCAATATATTAAAATTAAAGCAAGGTCCAAGCAAAGCAAATAAATGGACACCCATCCGAAGATGGAAACATGTCCTTACATCACATGCCTAAATAGGACACCCACCGAAAGGTAGAAACATGCCCTTTACATAGGTTCTAAAATAAAAAAGCAAATTAAATTACATGATATTTAACTAATGAGGTACCCACCAAGTGGAAACATGCCTCTTACAACATTTAGAAACCTAAATAAATAATCATTCATCATAAATAAATTATTCATCAAAGATATTAAAACATCCATCCATGATAAATTTAATAAGCCAAACATTGAACTTAAATAAATTAAAGCATGTAAAATAAATCAAAGCATAATCAAATATGGAATTGAATAAGGCAAATAAAAATTCAAATTATAGCTACTGTTTCCATTTAGGATTATTTATTTCATGTGTTAGGGTTTTAGAATTCATAAAATTAGGCTACTGTGACTTTTTTTAGGAATTAAAATAGATTAAGGTTTTATGTTTTAAAAGGTTTGTAAGACTCTTTGATTAACCAAATTAAGGTTTAAATAGTGAAATCATGAAACTAGAGTTTTGGACACTTTAAAATACTTTTAATTTGTGATTTCAAGTTTACTGTGTAAAATTAAAATATTTGTGTTTATATGATTTTTAAGGTTTTAAAGGATTAAGGTTTATAAAAAAATTAGGGTTTAAGGCTTTAAAGGGGTTAGGGTTTTACTATTTTAGGTTTGGAGTTGAGTTAGGGTTTAGTATTTTAAAATTAGGGTTTTAGTGGATGCATGAAGCTTTTAGGGTTTGAAAATCAATTTGATGGTTTTATGAAGCTTTATGAAAATAAATAAACGATTAAAAGTTTTTAAAAGCAAAAAGGTAGTTTTTAAGGCTTTTGGAAAGAAACTGAATATAATTTAAGGGTTTTGATAATTTGGAAAGTAAATTAGGGTTTCGGAGTTTTGAAGAAGTAAAAATAATAATTTTATGTCTTTTGGAAAATAAAGCAATGTTTTAGTGTTTTTAACCTTAGAAAAGCTAAATTAAAGTGCTTGGGTTTTTAATTTTGAAAGACACAATTTCATGAATTAAGCTACTGTGATATAACAAAAAATAATTTAAGAGCTCAAACCTTGGTTCGTGAGTTACACCCAAAAAATTGCTTCTTGGATCAACAAAAACAAAGGCAGTTGATGCCTTTGATGAATTGCTTGAATTATTTTTTGGCTCTCTCCAAAAAATCAGCTTGGTTCCACTGCTTTCCTTCACAGATTCAGTTTCAAACTCTTTCAATTTTCCTCCTAATTTCTGATCCTCTTTTCCCTCTCTTTGCTTCCTTATTTATAGAAATTTTTTCATGGTTTTTCTTAGTTACTCACGGCATACCATATTTAATAAGAAAAGGAAACTGAAACCTAATTGTATTTGCGTCGAAAAATTTCGCTGGCAAAAAAAAACTGCTGCGGAAAAATTGCGCTGGCGAAATAAATTGGTTGCGAAAAAATTGCGCTGGTGAAAAGAGCTACCGTAGCTGCGGGCGAAATGCGCCTGCAGGCCATTTCGCCCACAGGTTTTTCCTGCGAGCGAAATGGCCAAGCCATTTCGCCCGCAGATATTAGCTGCGGGCGAAATGGCCTTCAGCCAATCTGACTCTCTTTTTTTATTTTCATTTTTATTATTTGTTTATTTGTTTATTTATTATTATTATTATTATTATTATTTTGTTTATTATTTTTGAAGCAAATATTACTTACTTAAAATAACAAAAATTGTTTTTTTTTGGACTAAAAAAATATATTAGACAACACAAAAAATATTTTAGACCAAATAAAATATATTGGACCAGAATGGGTCAAAAATTAAGGGTCTACTGTTTGCCCCCTGCTTGAATGATCTGAAACTTTAGTGAAAGAGAGTGAAAAGCAACAAGACTTAATTTTTGAGATGGTGGAGGTTTTGGGTTCTGGACTCGGTTCGAGTTCTGGACTCAAGGATAATTCTAAGTTCTGGACCTAATGGAAAATTTGGGTTCTGGACCCGAGCTAAGTTCTTGGACTTAGAGATAAATTCTAGGTTCTAGACCTAATGGAAAATTTTGGGTTATGGACCCTAGCTACGTTCTGGACTTAGAAATAAATTCTAGATTCTGGACCTAAGGAAAATTTGGGTTCTGGACCCGGTTCGAGTTCTAGACTCATGGAAGATTCTAGGTTCTGGACCTAAGGAAAATTTGGGTTCTGGAACCGAGCTAAGTTCTGGACTTAGAAACAAATTCTAGGTTCTGGACCTAAGGAGAATTTGGGTTCTGGACCCGGTTCGAGTTCTGAACTCAAGGATAATTCTAGGTTCTGGACCTAAGGAAAATTTGGGTTCTAGACCCGAGCTAAGTTCTAGACTTAGAAATAAATTCTAGGTTCTAGACCTAAGGAAAATTTGGGTTCTGGACCCGGTTCGAGTTCTAGACTCAAGGAAGATTCTAGGTTCTAGACTTAAAAAAAAATTTGGGTTCTGGACCCGAGCTAAGTTCTGGACTTAGAAACAAATTCTAGGTTCTGGACCTAAGGAAAATTTGGGTTATGGACCCGAGCTAATAATTCTTATTTCAAAAAGTTTAGCTAATTTTTATGAATATGTCTTCTTATTGCCCCCTGAGTGTAAAAATATTTATAGACCTGCAATTATCTGAATGATTAAAGTGAATAAATGAATTTACTATTTATTTACTGTGTAATCACTGTTCATGCACTATTTACTATTCATAAATAGTAAATTTACTATTCGCAAATAGTATCAAATAGTATTTACTATTGGAAATAGTACCTTTACTATTTATCAATAGTAATACTATTCATCAATAGTAAAATTTACTATTTATCAATAGTAATACTATTCAAGAATAGTCAATAGTAAAGTTTACTATATATGAATAGTAAAATGTACTATTCATGAACAGTTTGAATTTTATTTTTTTGCTTGCCGTTTCTTTATAAAAAGCCACCATTCCTTCATTTCATTTCCCAGCACAATTTCAATTTCATAATTCTCTCAAATTTGTTTCAATTTTAGCATATATTTTCAAAAACAATGCATGCTTCGAGGTTAGAGACTCATTCTAATGCCGAGTTATTGGAGTTTATTCGGCATCATGAAGATGGAAATTTAGATATATTAGCCGGGATGTCGCTCCATCACAGTTCCAATCTAAAGAGCGAGGTAATTATATTATGTTTTGTTTTTTTTTATTATTTTTTTATTATATTTTTTTATTATATATATCTTTTGTATTGTGAAAAATAAATTAATCTAAGTAGATAGAATAATTTGTACTTACCTGGTATTAACTTACCTGGGTCTGTGTTAGCATGATCGTTGCGTTGTTCGGGCTGGAGAGTGTATTTATAAAGCCCGATAATGGTACGATGTAGTGCCTTCTCGGGTAAGGCGAATTGTCCGAGATTGCGGCTTTGAGCAGTTCATCTTACAATTGCCATCCGAGGAATATCAGATAGACCGGAGCGTAGTCCAGGTGCTTGCAAAGTGATGGTTGGATACAACCCACACTTTTCACTTGCCCATTGGAGAGATGACAATTGGTCTGGTCGATTTTACTGCCATAACTGGCCTTCGATATGATGGTGCTCCGATTCCTCTGACCAACGATATTTTAACATTTGAAGAAATTCAGTAATTAATTGGTATGGAACCATCATATAAAGGGCCTTTTAAGATAAAAATTGAGCCAATTCGTAGTTACTGGATGAACTATGTAGGACGGGTTGGTAGAGACACGTCCGAACAGTATGCTCGAGGATTTTTGTTATATCTGCTTGGGTAGGCCATCTTAGGCAGTACTGAATCCTCCATTCACTTGTCAGTATTGAGTTCCCTTTCTTATCTCATAATGGTACCATCTTCTGGTTGGGGTGAAGCTGGTCTCGCGTGTCTTTACCATGGTCTTGATAAGCTTTGCCGAAGCAAGAAGTCTTTTGTCGGCTTGATGGCGGTTGTCGAGGTATTTTTTTCCTTCACCAATGTTATTTCCACTCTTTTCTTACATGAATTTGATCTTTACTATTATTGTTGTAGGTATGGGCATATGAACATAACCTCATGAGGGTACCCGATATTTCCCAAGAGAGAGTCAGGTATCCGAGATTAAATTTCTGGTTGTCTGATCGTGTGGACATCCCCGGCTCTCATCATGTGCATACTCACTGCTACGTGTTGAGCCGCTTAACCTGAGACTAGGTAAAATAACATTAGTATGCTTTAAATTTTATGTGAAAGTTCTACTTACCTTATGTTATTTTGCAGGTAAATTTGGCCTAGTGGAGCCCAGAAGAGCGAGCAAACTAGTCTCCTTTGATGAGGGTTGCACTGTCTTTCCAACATTCTCGCCGAATTATTGTTGGCCTAGTGTCTAGTGGCTGGTTTCTCGGGAAGAGAGTTTATGAATGGTTTCTCAGTCAAGAGCAGCGGAGGTTTTCAATGCAAATCCCGAAATATACTTTAAATATTATGTCAATGCCGGAGGATGCATGGTGGTCGGCCCGGTATGGTTATGGTGCCGAGTCATTTCTCCATTTACCGGGATTCTACGCCTATTTCATTCAAAGAAGACTCTTGAACTTTGATGTATCTCCTATTGGTGTGCGGGAGATTTATGACGAAAATGAGGGTAGAGATGAAGAAGAACATCACGGCGCTGCAGGAGAGTCTGTTCCACATCTCAGGGCTAGTACTTCTCAGGTAAAACTTTTACCACTTTTCCCTTGCAACTACTACTTTCTTTTTTTGACTCTTTAATGATTGCTACAGGCTGTTGGCTCATTTGATCATGAGGCTGGACCTTCTTTTACCGCCCCTTCGTTTGCTCATTCTAGCCAGCCAGATATGCCATCTCATCCGCAGGGCATTGATATGAACTACCAGGAACATTCCTTATCTCATGGTAATTTATGCTATATGTATGCATGATTATGTATGCTCTTACCTTTTTCCTTCTTGGCTCACAGCGGATGCTCAAAGAACAAAATAAGAAACTTCAAGAAGAGTTAACTGCAAGTCATCAGTAGGCTTCTCATTTTGAGAGCTTATACCATCAATCAGAACAACATTTATGAGACTTCCGATTTCAAGGAATGAGGGATCCCGGTGCTTCTTCATCAAGAGGCCTCCAGACTGACGACCATGAGATCCTTTCGTCTGCTTCTGATGAGGACCATGATGGATCAAAATCTCAAGGTAATAGGGATTTTGGTGCTCCCGCTTCGGGTGATCCCGGGATGAGTAATTTGCCGGGTTTTGGTGCTCCCGCTTTGGGCATACTCGAGACGAGTTATTTGCCCCCTCCTTCAACAGGCGATGACTTTTCAAGGCTTTATTTGATGACCTACCACCACCCTCTTAGTGATATGTAAATATTGTAGCAATTGTAAAATATTGTACAATAATGAAAAACATACAATTTGCCTCTTTACTGTAACTTCTTTTTTTTTCTTTTTTTTCTTTCTTTTTTCATTACTGCACCACTTTTTTTTTTATCACAGTACATCATAATCTACATCCACGTCTCTTGCTAAACCAAATCCAACGTGGTAAAGGAAATTGCCACTAATTCCTTATGTCATATGGTCTTACCATTTCCATCACCTTTTTCCTTTTCACTTTTGGAAAATGTTTGTTTCTTCTATATAAATCACCCTTCATACTATATTTTAATACATAAAACAAAATTCTTTCTCTTTCAACGTGAAGACTATCTTTAAAAATTTTAATTTTTTCATTTATTCATTCACCATGACCGAGCATCATTTAAAGAGAATAAAAATTTTATTTAAGAATATGGATGCCATTCTTTTGAAGCAAATTTCATGGTCAAAACTTGATGTTTTAAAATGTTTTCAAAATGTCAAATTGGACCACACCTTTTTACATGCCATGGCTTCCTTTTGGAATACGGATTCCAGGGTATTTAAAATTAATGGCTTTGAAATATGTCCCTTGATTGAAGAATTTGAGGCCATCCTTGGATATCCAAATAATCAACAAATGGCGTTACCCACATTGATTTCCAAGACTCAACAGAAGATGCAGATGTTATTTCAAATTCCAAAACCCGAAGTTCTTCGGTTGATGAGAGGTGAAAAAATTTTACTTGCCCCTTTGATTGACTTTTGTTTCTCTCATTTGGCCCCTACTAAGGCATGGGGACGCATGCTTTGTCTTTGTCTACTTGGCCAATTCTTGCTTGTTTCTTTTGACAATGATATTGATTCGCGAATATTGGATATTATAGACCAAATGGAAGGAGGCTTGTCGCCGGTACATGTGATCTTAGCCGAGACCTTAGTTGGATTAGACTGATTTATATCAGGATTGTCAAAGAGACTGATTGGGAGTCCATTGCTGCTTCAGGTAATTACCTAAACTGCCCTTCCGAGTTTTCAATTTAGGTTTTTTTTTATTGCTCTAACTTTTGCCTAGTCCGCCCATGCGGGTTTTCAGAACTAGCGAGCTATCCTAATTTTTGCCTAAGCTTCCCTTGCGGGTTTTCAACTTAGAGGACTTTTTTTTAATTTAATTTAATTATTTCTTCACAGATTTGGCTTCAGGAGTGTCTTTGCTTGCTTGATACTCCATCCATGTATTTTGCCAGATACCTGCCACGTCATCATTCTGCTAGGAAGCTACTATATTCTGCCTCTTCATATGCTGACTGGGTTGACTGGATCCACTCATGCTCCGAAGTCAATATCCGTTGGTTGGTACCTTGGTTGAAGATTTCTCGTATCACCATGCGAACATACTTGATGTATGTTCCCCTTACCGCTCTTCATCAAGGTACATGATATGATCCTCGCCGACTTGGCCGTCAGTATGGAGCTGAGCCTCGTGATTCTGACTTTGCTCCCGACTTAGACATGCCTTGCTTGACTGAAGCCTACTTGGATCGGTTGAGGCAAAGCTAGCCTGCACGTTACACTTATCGACTTCCATAGATTTTACATTTGTCAATTTAGAAAGTGTATTGTTAGGATGAAAAAATAATTAAAGTAATAAAAGATGCTTCTTTTCCATTTAAAATTTGTCATCACCTTTTGCAATTGTGTTTATTTATTTCATCCATATCTGGTCAAATACTTATAACAGTGCACATAGAACAATTTTAACATTAATTCTGTTTTATTAAATTGGGGAACAACCAAACATAAAGCCAGCATACATAAGATTACTCCTGTTACAAATTATCCCTTTCGGGTTTTCTAATTGACGATTTTCTCTCTTTTAGCCCTAATTGTTGCCTAGCCCGCCCTTCTTGGGTTTTCGGGACTAACGGACTGCTCTAACTTTTGTCTAGGCCGCCCTTTTTTGGGTTTTCAACCTAGCGAGCTCTTTTCTTTTTATTTTTCACACATAAAACTTCTTCAACCTGTCAATATTTACTGGCTCACTAAATTCATTCCCGTCCATGTCTGACAACTTCACCGCACCTTTATTCATGACTTGTTTCCCGACATATGGCCCTTCCCAGCTAGGTCTGAACTTCCCTCTTGGATCAGATACATTAGGCTTACACTGCTTCAACACCAAATCCCCAGCTCTGAATTTTATGATCTTGACCCTTCTATTATAGGCCCGAGCTATCTTCTTTTGATACAGTTGGTGATGGTATAGTGCTTTTAACCTTCTCTCTTCTAGCAGAGCTAACTGTGTGTATCTGCTTGCTACCCATTCCATTTCAGGCAGTTCAGCTTCCAAGACTACTCTTAACAACTTGATTTCTATTTTAATTGGCAACACTATTTCCATCCCATAAACCAAAGAGAACGGTGTCATTCCAGTAGGTGTTCGCACACTTGTCCTATATCCCCACAATGCAAAGGGAAGCATCTCTGACCAATCCCTGTAAGTCTTGGTCATCTTGGACAGAATTTGCTTAATTGTCTTGTTTGTTGCTTCTACGGCACCGTTAGCCTTTGGTCTATAAGGAGAGGATCTATGATGATGGATTTGGTACTTCAAAAATAAATCCTTAATTGCTCCTTGAAACTGTACCTCGTTGTCTGATATCACATTGTGTGGGACCCTGTATCTGCAGATGAGGTTCTTTCAATAAACCTAGCCATTTGGCTGGCGCCCAGTTTATTGAAGGATTCAGCTTTGACCCATTTTAAAAAATAATCTACTGCTACCACAATGAATCGGTGGCCGTTTGAAGCAGTCGGACAAGGTGAAGACATATAATGCAATTCTTTAGGAGGCATATGATTCAAATTACCATACATCTAACATTACTGGTACTTTTTTACAAACTCAATACAATCTCTCTCCATGGTCAACCAGTAGTAACCTTGTCGAACAATCTTATTAACTAGGGCCAAACCATTCATGTGCGGACCGCAACTTCTCGCATGTATTTCTGACATGATGCGCTCCACTTCAGGCTTTCTTAAACATCTCAAATGGACCCCATCAGGCCATCTTCGATACAACTCCCCATGGAATGTGATGTATTGCAATGACCACCACCTTATGGCTCTTCTCTCTTTCTTTGTTGCCTCCGGTGTGTATTCTCTTTCTTCCAAAAATCGTCTTATAATATCATACCATGCATCATGGTCCGTATCAATTCCCATGATTGTTTCATACTCATAGCAATGAGTTGATGAACTGGTCAAGATTAGAGGCTTAAGGAATAGGCTAACAGGGTTTTCCCATATCGAAGCCAATGTGGCTAGGGCATCAGCCATCTGATTTTCTTCTCTTGATAGGTGTATAAACCTACACTTCTTAAAGTTCTTCTTTATCATGGTCAAGTAATGGTGGTATGGTTTTAATTTTTCTTCTTTCAACTCCCATTCTCCATTTACTTGAGATACTACTAGCAATGAATCGCCATAAACTTCCACCTTATCCACCTTCATAATCATTAAGGTTTCCAAACCGAAAATACAAGCTTCGTACTCCACCATATTATTGGTTGCCCTAAATTTCAATTTTTTTGCTAAAGGGATGAGTTCTCCTTTGGACGATTCTAGTATAACTCCCAAACCTACTCCTTTCCTGTTTATTGCTCCATCAAAATACATTTTCCACCTTTGTACTTCAATTGCTTCTAAATGTTCATCCAAAAATTCCAAGATTACCTCTTCGCTTTCTGGTAATGGTTGTTGGGCCAAGAATTTTGCCACCGCTCTACCTTTGATTGTTTTCTAGGTTACATACTCGATCTCAAATTCTTCTTATCAACCATCGACCATATTTCCCAATTAAAGAGGGAGTCTCCCTTAAGCACTTTATTGGATCCAGCCTGGAAATTGCTTGCACACTATATGATTGAAAGTAATGGCACAACTTTTTAGAAGACCAAACCACGACTATACATGTCTTTTCAACGATACTATACTTAACTTCATAAGTAGGAGCTTTCTACTCAAACAGTAAACTGCATGCTCAATCCCTGCTCATCTGCTTGGGCTAGCATGGCTCCTATTGACTCTTCTTCTACCGCTAAATATAGTAATGAAGGTTTGCCAGGTTTAGGTGGTTTTAAAACAGGTGGATTCAACAAATACTCTTTTATTCGCTCAAAGGCCTTTTGACATTCTTCATTCCATATGACCAGCTGATTCTTTCTAAGCAATTTGAAGATAGGCTCACAGATTATTGTGAGCTTTGCTATAAATCTGCTAATGTACTGTAGTTTACCAATGAATCCCCAAGCTTCTCTCTCTGTCTTTGGGGCTGGCATATCCCTGATTGCTTTGACTTTGTCAGGATCAATCTAATTGCCATTCAGACCAATTACATGTCCCAACAATTTACCTGAGGTAACACTGAATACACACTTCTTCGGGTTTAATCATAGCTTATATTTCAAAGCTCTATCGAAGAATAATTATAAGTTTTGGAAGTGTTGCTCCCTTGTGTCTGATTTTATCCATCATATCATACACATACACTTCAACTTCTTTGTGCTTCATGTCAAGAAATAGTGTGGTGGCCATCTTTTGGTTGGTTGCTCCAGCATTCTTTAAACCGAACGGCATCACCCTATAACAAAATATACCCCATGTAGTAATGAAAGCAATTTTGGTTTTATCCTCTTGGGCCATTAACACTTGGTTGTATCCGCAAAATCCATCTACAAATGAGTGTAGCACGCTAGAGGCTGCACTATCAATGAGAACATCTATATGAGGTAAAGGAAAATAATCCTTAGGGGAAGCCTTTTTCAAATCTCCATAGTGCACACAGACCCTTATCCTTCCATCCTTCTTTGGCACGGGTACTATGTTGGCTAACCAATTTGGATATTCTATCACATCAAGGAACTTCACTTGTATTTGCTTAGTGACCTCTTCTTTAACCAATTCAGCCCACTCAGGTCTTAATCGCCTAAGCTTTTGTTTGACAGGTTTCATGTGAGTGATGCTCGGCTATGTCTCGATCTATTCCAGGCATATCCTCATAAGACCAAGCAAACACTTCTTCATTTTTTTTAAATATTTTTTCAAATCTCTCTCTCTCATCAGGAGTAAGGTCGGATGCTATGCTTATGTTTTTAGGATTTTTAGTTGTTCCCAAATTTAATGATTGTGTGTTAACAGAATTAATATTAAAGATGCTGATGTAACTGCCATTTGAATGTATGCAACCATCAGGAGAAACATCACACAAGTAAGCAAAATCAGACTTTATTGAATTCATTTTGGAAAAGAAAACATCATCATCCTCATACAAAGCAGACAAATTAAAATTAAAATCAAAGTCATTGTTATCAGAATCATAAAGCAGGATGTCTTCAAACTTTTCTTCGACCAGGGCAGCAATCTCTTCCGGAGTCTTCTTGGCTTTCAGGACAGCTTCATTCCTCTCTTTTGGAATGGATTCTATACTGGTTGGCAGGGTGAGTTCTTTCTTCACTTGCTCCACCAGCTCGGCAACGTCTGTAAAAATTTCAAAACCTGGGATTAACTTACCCATGAACATGATCGGCTCGGGCTTTCCTTGGAGTGGTCCCATATCTAGAGCCCTAACAAAGATCTCTTCAAGTGGTGGGAAGCTCATCTTCTCACTCTTGTTTGGCTGGACATCGTTGGCTTTATCATATCCCAACCCTTTCTTGGAAGTTTGAGTTCTAAAATCTGGCAACTTTGTCAAACTGGCCTTAACCTTTCCAAGACCATCTTGGGGAAGGTAGTCCATGTTCTTCATCATATTCAAGACTTTGGAGTCTACTACTTCATCATCAGAAATTGCGGCTACTTGAAAAACATTGAGAGGCCTCTCAACCATTAGAGTGTTAACAATCTCATTATCTTCAGCTTCAATGACCACTGTCTCGTCTCCGTTGGGGAACTTGATCTTTTGATGAAGGGTGGAAGGAACTCCACCAAGAGGATGAAACCATGGTCTACCCAAGAGTAAGGCAAAGGTAACTGGTATGTCTAAAACAACAAATTCAATAATAGATTCAATTGGACCCACCTTGACAGCGGCTTTGAAAGTTCCTTCTGCATGCCTCTTAGTGTTGTCATAAGCACGAATTGTTACCTCGGTTGGGTTTAGATCTCTTGTTGACATGGCTAGCTTTGGCAATATCTTAAGTGGACCCATCATCAATCATTACACATGGAGTCCTCTTCCTCTTGACTTCTATTTTGATAAAGAGTAGGTGGATGTGGTCTCTACCCTCCTCCGGTAAATCCACATCTGAAAAAGAAACGGCTCCCATATTAACTTCGCTCTTCTCTTGAACCTCTTCACATTTCATTACCCCTCCAATTTTTATGAAATTGGTCAGCTCCTCCGGTGTCGTGGAGGTAGAGATTGGCATGCTAGCCAAGGCTTTGGCCATAGTTTCTCAGTGCTTTTTAGAAGTAGCTAATAAGTCCCAATGATACCAGGATCTTTTAACTTCTTAGGTAATTTCTTTTGCAAAATTGCTAAACTCTTTTCTGAAAAATGCACCAATGATACTTCCTTAAGTTTCCTTTTTTTTAGAAAGGAGATCTTTCAAAATTTTGGCATATTTGGGCATTGGCGATAAAGCTTCGACGAATGGAATATTAATGTGCAATTGTTTAAAGATTTTAAGAAACTTACCGAATTGAGCATCCATCTTATCCTTTTTCATTCTCACTGGGTATGGCACTCAAGGTCAGTATTCCTTGACTATTAGACTGGGCTCTTGTGGTTGGTTCCCTTTCTCATTTTCTACTGCAGACTTCATTCCCGAAGTGATAGTATGGTCATCTTCTTTTTATTTTCTTGTGTTTCAGCCTCTTCCTCAATTACTTCTTCTCTTCTCTCATCCACACCACCCTTAAGTTTCCTTCCACTCCTTAGAGTGATTACCTTTAGCTGGTCTTTTGGGTTTGCTCAGTATTTCTAGGTAAACTCCCTTGCGGTCTTTCACTGAGTAACTTAGCAATATTCCCCACTTGATTTTCCAAATTCTGAATAGAAGCTTGCTGATTTCTAAGGGTTCTTTCAATTGATTGAAATCTAGTTTCGGATGCTGCTATGAACTTCCATCATGTCTTCCAAATTACTCTTTCTTGGAGGGGCAGCTTGTTGGTGTTGATGCTGTTGAAATCCATGGGGAGGTCTTGAATTTTTCTGATTACTCCAAGAGAAATTTGGATGATTTCTCCACCCCGAATTATATGTGTTGTTGTAAGGGTTGTTCTGCTGTTGCCTTGGCATATTCCTAACATAATCCGACTGCTCCTATCTAGCAAACATATTGCCACTTTGGCAATCCTGACCTTGATGTCCACCCCCCACACCATTCACAAGACGTCACCTACATTGATTTCCCAAAAGATGGGGCTAAAGAATCAATCTTTTTATTCATGGCTTCTAATTGTTTTGTCAAAGCCTCCAAAGGATCCAATTGATGTGAACCAGTGACTCTCAGTTTTCCTTGCTCCCTTAGCATTTTCCACTGATAATTGGTAAGGGTCATATCTTCAATCAAATCCCTTGCTTGTTCAGGTGTCTAGTTCTTTATGGTATCCTCTGTTGCTGTAATAATGGATTGCTTACTTGCATAATTCAATCCATTATAAAAAGTTTGAATCTAAAGCCATAGAGGAAGCTCATGATGAGGACACCTTCTTAGAACATCTTTAAACCTCTCCCAAGCATCATAAAGGGTCTCACCATCCTGCTGAAGAAAAGATGAGATATCATTACTCAACTTGGAGGTCTTGGATGGGGGAAAGTATTTTCCTAAGAACTTCTCTGCCAACTAACCCCATGCGGTGAAAGTGCATAGGGGAAAAGATTTTAGCCATTTCTTCAGTCTCCCGCTGAGTGAAAATGGGAACAACCCCAGCCTAATTGCATCATCTGAAACATTAGTTTATCTTGAACGTGTAACATATCTCCAAAAAATTCTCAAGATGTGCATTAGGATCTTCATCTAGGAACCCATCAAACTGGCAAGTCTAATGCACCATTTGAATTACATTTGTCTTCATTTCAAAGTTGTTCACAGCAACTATCGGCCTCCGTATGCTAGAATCAGCCCAATCGAGAGTGGGCTTAGCATATTCTTGCATCATTCTTGGCTCACCTCCTTCCATCACTTCAAGATATTCTTTTGAGCTTGAATCTTCCAAGTTTGTTTCTTCCAAGTTTTGTTTCCATTTTTGTTAGAACTGCTTCCCTTTCTTCCTTCCATTTTCTCCTCAATGTTCTCTCTAGTTCTTGATCTAATTAAAGTAATTGGGAGGAGCTAGCCTGGGTCATAAATAGGAAGAAGTACCTAAAATGATAGACAATAAGCAAGAACCAATGTTAAAACAAATAAAAATAAAAAACTAAATCAACAGTCTTGATTGTTTTACTAATATTGAAAACCATTATTCCCCGGCAGCGGCACCAAAACCTTGATGGCAAATTTGTGTTATTGCAGTATTACCGCAAGTGCACGGGTGGCGTAAGTAATAAAGTAGTAAGTAAGATATCATTCCACTGGGGGACAAGGTCAATAACTAGTGCAAATCTAAACTGTTGTTTTGCAAATCAATAGTTTTTATTATGACTAAAATAAAAGATGAGTTACTTAATAAATTAAAGTAAAGAAAATTGAATATTGTGCAAAAAGCATTGATGATGAAAATACTATCCAGATATTGAATCCCCCTAGCCATAAAAGTATTTATGAAAATCAATTCAATTAGATCAAATAATAAAGCTAAATTGGCATTCCTCTAAATAACACTAAAACCTATCTCAAGTGAAATAATCCCTAATCACTGAGTAGAATGCTGGAATCTCTCCTAAAACATAATTAAATAGATCTTGTAATATGAACAAGGAATTATAAACCAAAGGATCTTGTAAGTCTATCTCTAGCACTCCAATCAACTATCAATCCTAATGAAAATTCTGTTCATATCAAGTTTTCTCATGTCAATAATATGAAAATTGCAACCAATCAATAAGCATGCTATTATTAATTGGAAATAATAAATTAAAAATCAAAAGGATAAAACAACTCAATTAAATTATTTAATTTAATAAGAAATATTTAATCCATACAGTAAAGCTAGGGTTCATCAATATCTAGATAGAGATTATTTAGTTCATATTCATAACCAAAAAACCAAAACAAAAGAAATAAGTAAAAGAATTCAAACAATCCATAATGAATTATTTGTGTTTCTTCACTTCAATCCTTGATTCTTGATTTAAATATTGTTTAACTTGAATCTTCACCTTCAATCATAGCTGTTAAACTCTTTTTTTCTAAGGAAGCCGGCTCTAAGTGATAAAAATTGGATCCCTAATTCACACTTTAGTTCATCTTTTATAGCCCAGAGATTTAGCCTGACATGCCCAGAGCCCAGTGACACGTCTCTGGGCATGTCAATGATGCTGTTTTTCACCATTAATGACATGGATAGTGACATGCCCATGTCCCTAGGAGTGTCGAAGCTTCTATAAGGCAGGATCAATGGCACGACCAATGACATGCCTAGGGACATGGGCGTGTCGAAGCTTCTATAAAGTAGTCATCGCATGGCAAAGGAGGAGGTAAATCATGGTCATGATCATCAGCCTAGGGTCCCCTAAAAGAAGACAGACCAGGATCTCACATGCCCTGAAAATGGAAGTCTCAAAAGTTTTATTCTATCTGATGATATAAATCTTGGAAATGTGCAGTATCTTGATGACTGGCATTCAACTCCCTGGCTGCTAGATCCTCTTTCGTGATTAAACGAACTGATAACCTACAACAATCATAAAAAGGAGTCAGAACAAATTAAGAAAAGCAGTTATCATGGTAAAATGTTAAGCATTCACCTGAGAAATGCTGGCCCTGGAGTCGCCACAAGAATGGGAAGAAGGCTCCCTCCCCTCTCCTTCTTCTTCTTCTTCATCTTTTTCTTTTCCTTCTTCCTTCTCCTCTTCTTCCCCTTCTTTAAGTCTTCTTCTTTTTCTTCTTCCTCAAGAAGCCCCCGAACACCGACAGGGAAACTTTAAAATTTATAAAATGATCCTGAATAAACTGAACATACGACACATCCGATGAGAACATAAAGGTCTAGGTATCAAAGCCATTGTGAGCATATCTCCAAAACATTTTGGAATGGACATGGTGTTGATCACAAATGATGGGATGTCTGCAGGTACCCTCTACTGGTCAGGACTGAGAAACCAATAATATACTCATTCATCAAGGAACTAGCCACTAGAAACTGGACCAGTAATGATCCGATGAGAATCATGTAAGGACAATGCATCATTCATAGATGTAGTCTAGATGTTTCTCTCATCAGCTCTCCACCAAGCCATGTCCACCTGTAGAAAATCAAACATGTTATTTATTTTACTAATAAGTTTTGATATTAATATTAACATTTCTCTTACTTGGTTCCAGGTTAAATTACTTATGTGGTAGCAGTGAGTGTGTACATGATGGCTACCAGGAACCTCTTTACAGCCTAATAGCCAGAAGCATAACCTTGGATAACCTGCTTGCAGCTTAGTAATGTTGGAAACCCTTACTAGGTTGTGCTCATATGCCCAAACTGTGAGCGGAGATTTTTGCCCCTACTCCTGGTGGAATGGTTCTTGCTACTTCGGCACTGTTTAGGCTCGAGGCCTTAGAGAACATGGACCTAAGTCCAGAGAAAATGGAGTCGCCACCCAGATGGGCCTGGAAAAAGAAACGGGTGGATGAATCGATTCCTAAGAAATCCCCAACCCCCTAAAGTTGGGCATGTGTGGGGAAGGTGAGAAATGGCCCAGCACCCCCACAACGCCCGGTTTATTGGAACCGGCCTCCTTTACAGGTCTTAATATTATTAAATTCTTAAATATAACAATATTATCCATATTACACACAACAATTGAAATAAAGCATCGTTATATTAAAATCAAAGCAATGTCCAAGCAAAATAAATAAATGGACACCCATCCGAGGATGTAAACATGTCCTTACATCATCCATGCCTAAATAGGACACCCACCGAAAGGTAGAAACATGTCCTTTACATTGGTTCTAAAATAGAAAAGCAATTTAAATTACATGATATTTAACTAATGAGGTACCCACCAAGTGGAAACATACCTCTTACAACATTTGGAAATCTAAATAAATCGATAAAAATAAATAACCATTCATAATAAATAAATCATTCATCAAATATATCAAATATCAATAGAAAGTAAACATCCATGCATGATAAATTAAATAAATCAAGCATTGAACTTAAATAAATCAACATAGCATTGAAAATAAATTAAAGCATATAATAGACTACATAATCAAATATAAAATTAAATAAAGCAATTAAAGACACAAATTAGGGCTACTGTTTCTATTTAAGATTCTTCAATTAATATATAGGGTTTTGGAATTTATTGGTTTAGGCTACTGTAAGTTTTAATAGAATTGAAATGGAGCAAAGTTTTAGAATTTAAGAGGTTGATGAGGTTCTTTGATTAACAAAGTTAGGGTTTGAGGGGTAAAATCATGAAATTAGGAAAATTTAAGTTTTAGATTAATTGGTTTTGGGTTTACTGTTTGTATTTTGAATAATCATAATAATGGAAGTAAAATATGAAGATTTATAATGCATAAATAAATAATGACCCAAACCCATGTGGCGGTCCCGCTAGTTGGTTAGCGGGCGGGGACAGTGCCCCTTGCGGGGGTCCGGTTCTGCACCCGGAAGATTTTGAAAATTGGCTTCTAGGATTATAGGTTTCGGTGTTGAAAATTAAGATTTTAGGGTTTAAGATTTCAAAAAAATAGGGTTTTGAAATTGGAAGAACAGATTATGGTTTTGGGGAAATAATAAAACGATTTAAGGTTTTGGGAAGTTGGAAAGTAGATTAGGGTTTTGATATTTTGAAGAAACAGAAAAAGTAATTTAGGGTTTTTGAAAATAGAAAAAATGATTTAAGGTTTATAAAAACAAAAGAGACAATTTAGAGTTTTTGGGGACAGAAGGAAAAAATTAGGTTTTTGAGTTTTTAGGGAAACAGAAGGATGATCTCTAGGGTTTTAGAACGATTTAAGATTTTTGGGAAAACAAAGAAACAGATTAAAGTTTTTAAAGGTATCTAGAAATAGAGGAAATCACTTAAGGTTTCTGGAAACAAAGATCAAGTTATTATATCTTCAAAGATTGAAGTTTTGAGTATGTAATCTTATGAATTAAACAAAGAATGAAGCTACTGTAAGAAACAAAAAGAAATTAAGAATTCAAACCTTCGTTCGTAGGTTACACCAAAAATTTCTTCCTGGATGAACAAGGTCAAAGGCAAGATGGCTGCCTTTGATGGATTGATTGTTTGGTTGCCTCTTCTTCTCTCAAAAAGTTCGATTGATTTCACTGCCAAAGGTTTCTCCTAGTTCAATTGTTACAAAGCTTTTCCACTCCAATTTCGGTCTCAATTCCACCCCCAAATTTCTTTCCCCTTTTTGCGTTGTTTTTGGTCTTATTTATAGAAGATTTTTTTTTATTAATTCTAGTTATTCACGGAATATAACATTAATTGAGAAAAGGAAACCGAAACTTAATTGTATTTGGTTTCAAAAAAATTTACGTCGGAAAATTTCGCTGGGGAAAAAAACTGCTGCGGAAAAATTGCTCTGGCAAAAAAGCTGTCACAGTTGGCTACGGCAACTGCGGGCGAAATTGGCCTGCGGGCTATAAATCCTACTACCGAAATGGCCAAGCCATTTCGCCGCACGTTGATTTTCGGCAATGATTTTTTTGTCGCTGATTTTTCCGTCGTCGATTTTTATTTTTATTTTTTATTATTTATTTGTTTATTATTATTATTATTATTTATTTTTTATTAATAAAAATTAAATACTAATGCAAATATTATTTAATAAAGATAACAAAATTTATTTTGGACTAATTAAAATATATTGGACAACACAAAATTTATTTTGGACTTATTAGACCGGACTAGGGTCAAAAATTAAGGATCTACACAAACCTATACATAAAAAGGGATGATCAAAATCCATACACAAGCATTATTTGAATCAACAGTTATACAAAAAGTGATACCTCGACAACAACCTTAAAACAAGTGAAATATCTTTTATTACTATTAATGGCATCAAAACCGTGATAAAGGCAGGCAAACCCAGCCTCTCCCCAAGCATAAAAGGGCATACGATTTAAATTGGTAAGGGTACATAGCACCAACAAGTGGATGGCAGACTTAGTGCTATGTTTAGATCAATTTTGTATACATTTTCTATGATGTTTTCGTTGGTTTTAAGTTAATTTTCATGTTTAATTGTACTTAAATATGTTTGAAGTTGTTGATTTAGGTTGAAGTACACTTGATGGAGCTAAGGAATCAAAAATGGGTGAACTTGTTGAAGAAAACAAGTGACACGGCCAAGCTTGCCAAGGCTTGGCCGTGTCCCTCATCAGAAGAAGAAGAATCAAGGACAAACATGAGACACGGCCAGGACTAACATGGCTTGGCCGTGTCCCTCAAGGAAACAAGTCCAGTAGCGAACACGGCCAGGAGACACGGCCAGGCCATTGGCCGTGTCTCTCCAAGGGAACAAAAGAGCAAAGAAGAAAAGAAAGACACAGAAACAGACACCATCACTGAACACGGCCAGGACACTGGCCGTGTCACATGACACGGCCGTGTCTTTGGCCGTGTCTCACAAGGACAAGCACACAGAATGGGACACGGCCAGGAGCTTGGCCGTGTCCCCAAGTAAGAAAGTCACTAGACACGGCCAAGTTCCATTTGGCTTGGCCGTGTCACCCTGGGCCCTTAGCTGATTTGCACGAGAAATGAGCTGGTGTGTTTTTAGTGGGAGACAAAAGAACAAAAAAAGAGTGAAAAGTGGGAGGATTTTATGAAGAAAGGTATAAAGAAATTAGTAAGTGGGAGACAAGGCATTATGGGTGTCTTAAACAATTGAAAGTGGAAGAGCATGGGGATGAGAGAGAGGGATTTTGAATATTTTTAGTGGACATTCTCTACACTTCCCAGGGGGGTTCTTCATCTTCATCATCTTCTTTCTTGGTTCTTGGCTTGAGAGAGGAAGACCATTCACCATTTCCATTTACCATTCCTTCACACACACCAAGAGCAAAATCAATTGTTGGTTTTGAAGCGAGTTATTAGTTCTTAAGAATTAGGGTTTTAAGAGGCTTGATTGGAGGGTTGAGAATTTGAGAAAGCTATCATCCACTCCTTCAAGAAGAGAACCAATTGTTCAAGAGAGCTGGAAGTTCATCATTACACACCAAGAAGGAGCCACGAAAGAGACGAGAGTCCGATTGTTAGCATCTTCAAAAGGGGTTTTCCTAACTCTTCCTTGTATTCCATTTCTTATTCGTTATTGTGTATTAAGAACATTAATATTGCAATGTACAATTTTGATTTGGTTTATATTGAATTGAGTATTTATTTAAAACATATGATGAGCTAAATTATTCATGCTTGGGGTTGTAGTATATTTGATTAAATGATTTGATTTGATGATTCCATTGATATACCTTGTTATTTGTTGATTGCATTGAATTAAAGGTAAATTGATAGAATGGCCACCTATTGATTACTTAATATTGAATGACGAACCGAGAGGAGAAGTTTAATATCGGAACTATGCAATTGACTACCCTAAGAATGAATTAGAAATATAAGTTCAAGGGTTTATTAATTTGATGATGTTAAACAATTGGTTGTTGTTAATTCATAAATGTGAGAACTAGTGAATTGATAATTGGCTAATTAATCTTAAGAAACAAATTAAGATTCAAGGTTATATTAATGGATAATCGGATAATTGAACATTTGATTAAATAGACTTACAACCCTTGGCATCATTTCCATAATTGAAATTCTCTTGCATAAAATCACTCGTTTTAATTTCTAAGGATAATTACGGTCCACCAATTCAATCACAAAATTGAATTTATTATTCCATGCTAATCGAACTATTACTTGCAAGTCCTTCCTTGGGAAACGACCTTGGGGCGATCACCGTCACTACAATAGCCTCGTATACTTGCGAGTGCCGCTTTGTGATAGTGTTGATTTAAGCGCAACATGCTACCTAATATGGTCCCCCTAGCAGATATAATAAGAATCCTTGGGTATATTGTTTTGCCCACTCATCTTGCACTGGTCGAGTATACTTTATGCAGTACTCTTGGAGGGGCTCATATTTGATTTTCTAAGGTCCTCTAAAATGGGGCTTAACACAAATCAACTGTTAAAATTTACCATTAGTTAAAATATTGCTGGTTAAAGGGTCAGGGATCCCATGAAATTAGAGGCTCGTTATGGTAGCAAAATCAATCGGACCAATGGTCATTTTTCTAACGGGCAAGTGAAAGGTATGGGTAGTGTCCATCCATTACTCTGCAAGTGCATGGATCACACTCTTGTCAATTTGAAATCCTCAGGATGGTAATTACAAAACAAAATCTTCAAAGCCGCTTTCTCAAACCAACCTTTTTATAAGAGGTGGGGCCCAATCATACCTTTGGCGGGCTTTGTGAATGTTTCCTCTGCCATGAATTTCACAACAATCATACTATCAAAAAATAGGTAAGTCAAGCAAGGTAAGTAAATAAATTCCTTGTTTGTAATTTAATAATAGTCATAATCTGTATTAATACATATATCTTTTTTCTACGTTAATTTACCAATTTTTCTTATGGTTTTTTTTGTTAAATCAGCTCTATGAAATAATTTTTATGTGAAACTGTTTAATATTAAATTATACTAATAAATCTTGTGCTAATAAGTAATTAAATTGCAGAAAAATAATGCTTACTTAGATTTTTTCTTTGCTGCTACGGTGAAGATGCATCCCAGCTAAGAGAGGAATTTGTTCGACCCCATTGTCGTAGAGGTAAGTAAGCAACTGATTATTTGGACGTGGTCTGACCTTGGAAGAATGTCGATTACTTGCAATTTATAAAATGATTGCTCATGATTTTAGAAGTTTAGAATTAATTTTAAAAATGAAAGAAACTTTCAAGCTCTTGATCGAAGTGATAATATGATTTCATTATGTCAGTTTATATAGAAAACCGAATGGCCATGTATAACAAGGAAGAGAAGAAAAAGTGAAGTGAAAGAAAATAAAAAAATAAAAGTATGTCTGAAGTAAAGAAGAGAATCAGTTCAATGATTACTTCATCCATTATACAAGAACAAATAATTGAGCGCATGTTAACAATATATTGATATTTATTATGGGTCTAAATTTATGCATCCTTAAAAATATTATTTACTAGTAAAAATATTTTTTCCATGTAGGAACAAGGATATATAGGGATATGGTTAAAATTAGCCAACTTTTTTTTTGCTAAAATAACCAATTTTTTTGCAAACCAAATTTTTGGTTCCAGAACCCAAACTAAATTTTTGGGTCTAGAACCCAAACCAAATTTTTGGATCTATAAAACAAATTAAATTTTTGGGTCCAACACCCCAACTGAATTTGTAACATCCGTGATTTTGGAGATATAAAATTTTATATTCTCAATATATATATATCTAGAGTATATATAACATATACATATGATATATTAATTATATATGTTGGATTAATACATTACATACTTAATATTTAATACGCATATAAGGTATATTTGATGTGTATATTGATGCACATTACTTGTGCATATGTGTAATATTCCAAATTTTTGAAAAGTTCTAATTTTGAAAATTTTGATAAAATAAATCATAATTTAAATGGATAAATTAAATTAATGGTTTTAAATGAAAAATGAAGGGGTTTTAAATGAAAAAGTGGAACACATATGTGATATATATGAAAAATATACATAACATATAAAAGTCAACACTTTTTAAAAGAAAAGTCAAAGTAAAAGGGTATTTTGGTATTTAAATCTTAGAAATTTAGAATTAATAAAATAATTAAAAATAAATTATTTTTAAACGGAAGAGGGAATTTATGACTTTTAATTTATTAAACAAATAATTAAATAATTAATTATTAAATTATTTTAATATATATATATGGTTAAAAATAAAAGATGAAAAGAAAAAGAAAATTTAAAAGTTTTTCATCTTCTTCTTCTTCTCCATCAAGGGCCGGCCACCATGGCTATTTATCTCAAGAATTTTGATCTTCCATACTACAGAAATTGAAGGATTTAACAAGTTTAAAGTGGATTTTTGGTGATTTCCACCAAAATTAGTAAGTTCCCAACTTCATTCTTTGGATTTTAAGGGAATTGTGATTATGTTTGTTTTGGGTTTTTAAAGTTCTATGATTTAATTGTCTATTTGGGTATATATGAAGTTATTTTAAGTGATTAACAATGATTTTAAGGTTCGATTAAAGAAATTGTTGAGTTTGGGTAAGATTGGTGAAGAGAGAGAATTTAGGGTTATGTAATTTTTGGGGTTTAGAAATCATAGTTTTTAATTGTGTAAATTGATTCCAAATGAGTTGTTTTAATACATAAACAAGTATTTTAAAGTCAAATATTAGATTTGGTTGTGTTTGGTTAAAGCTTGAGAATGGAAGTGGAGATTTAGGGTTTTGAAAAAGTGATTTTTCAAAGTGGTTGAATTGTTTGATTTTATTTGTTTAAGCCTGTTGTTTAGTGTTTAAAGTGATGAATATAAGCTTGAAATTATCAATGGATTGTGTTGGAATAGAAAACCTTCAATGGGGGAAGGTTATGCCATTTTATGGTTTTGTATATAAGAGTGTATTTTTATAATGTAAATGGTTCAAATGTATTAAAATATGCTTCTAATGATATAAATAAACTTAATATATTATAATGAATGGCCTAGTGTGAGAATCCAAAGTTAAAGTGAGGTTAGTCTTAAATTTTAGATTTTTGCTTGGATGGGGTTTAATTATGGTTTAATATTGGAAATGCCATTAAATGTGATACTAAATGATTATTTGCTATCACATTTGGTTTAGACATTGAGGGATGTTGATTTGCTTCATCCAAGTGGTGAAGGGCTAGTTGGAAAGATAGGATTGGAGGTTGTTTTAAGCTTACTTTGGGTTGCTAGTGGAGGTATGTATAAACTTTAAAATATATCGTTTATATTTGCATGACATTTGGGCATAATACATTTTGGTTGAAAAATGTGTTAAGTTACTTGATTCATTGATTGAGTATGAATAATGTGCTATGACATTTGTAATGTCATATATGTGTTAAATGCATTGTGAAAAGCCATTGATAATGGCTAAATTGTGTAGAATGTGAAATATGTATATTATGTGAAAATACCAAAAGTAATTGGGTAATGTGTTGTGAATGCAAAAATAAGATATGTGGAATAATGAAATAAATTGATATTGATAAAAATGAGAAAAATGGGAAAAGTAAGAAAAATGAGAAAGATGTGAAAAATGAGAAAAAAAAATTGTGAAAATAAGGCAATGTGCCTAGATTGAATATGTGACAATGAGAAAGAGATTAATAATGAGAAAAACGAATAAATGAGAAAAAATGAGAAAAAGATGAGATAATAAGCAATGTGCCTAGTTTGATCATGAGAAAATGAGAAAAGTTTTGATAAAGGAATTGTGAAAGTATTTGATAATGAGATAAATGAATTAATTGTGTGCCTAGTATGTTATTTAATTTTCAGAGTTTTAGGTTTGGCGACATGCCTATGAATTGCTGGGCAGGTGAAAAGACCGGGTCGTAAGCCGAGCCCAGCTGATAAATGATAAATATGATGTTTTTGGGGTGAAAAGACTGGGTTGTAAGCCTCAAAAACCGTAGCAGTCTAGCCGGGTTGAGGACCAAGATACTAGGGCCTAAGGGTCTAGCCGGGTTGAGGTCCAAGAGACTGAGGTTGTTACATTATCCATGGATATATATATTGCCTATGGGCTAGACACATGGTGTCATTATGGACCAAAGCAGTAACTCTGAAATTTGAATAGCATATTAGATCCTTTTTGGGCCCATGCTTGTCTTTGCTTTAATGTGAATTAAGAATTGTAATACAATTGAGTAATATAATGCTATGAGTTATGATTATGAAATATTTGAAAAATATTAAGAAAGTAGAATGATGTGACATCTATATGCATTGTGCATTGGCATTGCATTGAGTTTTATTATTATTATTAAAGTTTGTATCACTAGGCTTCAGCTTAGCGAGATTGTAATTCATCGCGCAGGTGATGGATGATTTGGTAGAGCCGGAGAGTTCTACTAGACCTGATCGGGTCTAGGTTTTATTTATTGAGCTTGAAGAGTTATTTTTGGGTAGATCAAGATCAGAGCCAATTGCCAACATGAACATTTTTTATATTATAGTATATTTTGATATTATGTATGATATGATATGTTTTTAAAGTATATATTGTAAAATGTAAAGAATGGTTTTAATAATTTTGTTTAAGATGGGATTTTATATGTAATGTTGATATATATACCTATATATAAGTATTTTGAGAAAATATGAAGAAATTGAGAAGTATTGGTGAATTGGTGAATTAATTTTATTTGGAGTGTTTGTTTTATATAGGTTGTGTTTTATTGAATTTTGGAAAAGTCCAAATTACAGACAAAACTCTGGCGAATTTTTCCGAGAGATTTTCTTATAAAATGTTATTTCGGGTTACTATAGCAAGTAAAGAATATTTATATACTAACTAATTTAAAATATTTAGTATTTGAAATTTTAAAATAGAAATGTGTAAATTTTTTTATTAAATCGATTTGTGACATTTTTATACTGTATATGCGTAATTTATAAATGCTGAAAATATGTATTGTGCATATATAGGGTATAAAGGTGTTGCAGAATTTCTGGGTCTAGAACCCAAACTAAATTCTCAAGTCCAGATCCCAAAATGAATTTTCGGATCTAGAACCCAAACTAAATTTCTGGGTCCAGAACCCAAACCAAATTTCCTAGTCCAGGACCCAATGTGCCAAGGCAATCCGGTTTCCTTTTCGAATCAAATCAGAATGTTTGAGATTAACTCAAAGCTTGCAAAAATAAATTTCTTTTCGCTTTGAATAAATTCAAGATCGCTCAAGCAGTGGGCAAAACTATAGATCCTTAATTTTTGTTCAGGAAGCTTAAACCTGGTCTATTATAATTTGAAAGAGCCTAAACCTAATTCGAAAGCATAAATTAAATTAGTCCAATTTATAAAGGCCAAATTGAATTTGTAAAACAGGTTCAGTCCAAAAATTAAAAAGTGTGGATTCGGTTTGGGTTGGAGTAGGTCCAAATCAATATGAGCACTAGCTTATGTCAATTCAGAGTGTCCAAATCAACATGAGCTAGCTCATGTCAATTTAGCTATTCCAAATTGACATGAGCTTAATCCATGTCGATTTTGACACTCCAAATAGACATGAACCTTAATTCTAAAGGAATTTAGTCTATTTAGAATTCCTAATTGTGTTTAACTAATAAAATTTTGGAACCATTAAGCTAATTGACATATTATAAATAGAAGGCAAGAAAGAAAAGCAAGGGAGAAATTTTTAGAACTAAAAATCAAACTTATAAACACCAAAAAATACAAAAAGGGGAAGCAGTAACCAAATACAGTAGCATTGAGCTCTAATCTTCAAGGTACCAACCAATACTTTCATTTTATAACTTAAAATCAAACTTATAAACACCAAAAAAATACAAAGAATGGAAATAGTAACCAAAGATAGTAGCATTGAGCTCGAATCTTCAAGGTACCAACCAATACTTTCATTGATCCAGACTTTCAAAGACACGAGCTTATTTCATCATATCACATCGGGTGGAACTAATGAATGTATGTTTGAATTCTTAAATTCAATCTATTTTAATATTATATGATGTCTTCATTCCATAACATAATCTAGCAAAAGTTAGTTAAAATTGATTATTTGTAGTTTAAGTACATCTACTAGGTATTAAGTTTTAGTTTAACATGGTTCAAATCTTCACCACATAATTTACTTTGTTCAAAACCTAATTTTATACATCTTAAGCCCTAGTCTATTGGTTAACATTAGGTTGCATGTTTAATGTGTGTAATTAATCTAGAAACCTAATCCCAAACCTTAAACCTAATCTTAAATCTATAAAACCAAAAAACTAATCACAAACCTTAACCCTAGCCCTAATTTGTAAAACCTTAATCCTAATGTTTTCTTTTGATTGGCCAACCTTTGATTTTTATAACTTCCTTTTTCCTTTACTTCTTTCCACTTGTCTCTCTTCCCATTGGATCTCATAAAGTTGTCCCGGGTTACTCATCCGGTCCCGACACGAAACCGAGCCACATTACGTTCCGGCGATTAATCGATCATATCTTTTAAACCGTATAGTTCCATGAGTCAAACTATATATGGTTTTGATCCTCTCGACCTCTACTTTCTATTTATAAGATCTATTTTAGGTTTCTAAGTCATTTTGAAAAATTACCGGTAAGCCCTCAACTTTTTACAAAATTCCCTTTTGGTCCTATTTTTGCTCGAGTTTTCTCCGGCTTCGTTTCTACTGATGATCGTTTCATATTTAACCTCTCGCCATTCTCTACGTACTCACGTCTTTATTTCCTACCCTAAATTCATGTATAACTTTAATTGGTAATGACCAAAATGCCCTTAGTCAACATTTCTTCATTTTTCTTTAACGGGACATTTCCTGGAAAAACCGTTACACGTCGTTGCGATCCGATTTTTCTCTACATTCCATTTTTGGAATATGTTATATGCACTATTAAGAACATCCGGTGCAACTTTCTTTGAAATTACATCTACGTCCCCAACTTTATTAAAAATTACAATTATGTCCCTTTTGTCATACAACCTTATCTAGGGCTGTTATCAAGAATTATCTTCTCCTTTTCCCTACTCTCGCTATGCACGTGTCTACACTGCATAAATGCAGTAGGCGGATGTGACAGTTCCTTCCTCGTTAATTTAAGCTTCGTCCCGAAGCTCATCAAGTGAAAACAAATATGGGTATTGCTTCTTCATAGTTTCTTCGCGTTCCCATGTAGCTTCTTCTACTTTGTGATTCCTCCAAAGCACTTTGACCAATGGAATCTTCTTATTTCGCAACTCTTTGATTTCACGTGCTAGGATCTCTACCGGCTCTTCCTCATATGTCATTTCAGGCTGAATCTCAATATCTTGAACTTGTATGACGTGGGTTGGATCTGAACGATACCTCCTTAGCATCGAAACATGGAAAACATCATGTATTTTATTTAATTCAGGTGGTAACGCCAACTGGTAAGCTACCGGACCTACCCGTTTAATAATTTCATATGGTCCGATGAATCTAGGGCTTAGCTTGCCTTTTTGTTTAAATCGTAACACTTTCTTCCAAGGAGAGACTTTGAGGAACACTCTGTCACCTACCTCAAACTGTATGTCTTTCCTTTTTAGATCCGCGTATGATTTTTGCCGGTCCGCTGCTGCTTTTAATCGGTCTCGAATGATTTCTACCTTCTCTTCAGTTTCCTTAACTATGTCTGGCCCCAACATCTTTTCCTCACTCAATTCTGTCCAGCAAACTGGAGTTCTGCATTTTCGACCATACAGTGCTTCGTAAGGTGCCATTTGTATGCTGGATTGATAACTGTTGTTGTACGCGAATTCCATTAAGCTTAGGTGTTTGTCCCAACTACCTTTAAATTCTAAAATGCACGCCCTCAACATATCTTCTAAAATTTGAATCACTCTTTCCGACTGTCCGTCTGTCTGGGGATGAAATGCTATGCTGTGGTAAGTTCGAGTTCCAAGGGCTGTTTGTAACTTCTGCCAAAAATTTGACGTAAAACGTGGGTCTCGATCGGATATGATCGAAGTTGGAACTCCGTGGAGACGTATAATCTCTTTGATATACAAGTCTGCCAACTTGTCTAGCGAGTAATCCACACGTACTGGTATGAAATGAGCGGACTTAGTAAGCCGGTCTACGATTACCCAAATCGCGTCATGTTTGTCCCTTGTCATAGGCAATCCTGTGACAAAATCCATAGTAATACGATCCCATTTCCAGGTTGGAATCGTAATAGGTTGTAGTAGCCCTGAGGGTAGTTGATGTTCCGCCTTCACTTGCTGACAGGTTAGACACTTCGTTACATGATCAACGATATCCCTTTTCATTCCTGGCCACCAATAATACTCCTTCAAGTCCCGATACATTTTCGTTACTCCTGGATGCATTGTATAAGAACTGTTATGAGCTTCTTACAAAATCTGTTTCTTCAGCTCCTTGGACTTAGGTACCACCATTCTCTTCTTGTAGTAGAGAATACCATCAGGACGAATTTGATAGTCTCCTGAACAGTTCTCCTGCGCCTGTTGACTCCACTTCTTCACTTGTTCATCTTCCTTCTGAGCCTCACGTATTTGTTGATGTAAATTAGGTCGCACGTGCATTTCTGCAAAGATAGCTCCATCTTCTGTAGGTTTTAACGTTACCCTCATAGCACTTAGCGCTTGCATTGACTTCCTACTAAGTGCATCTGCTACGACATTCGCTTTGCCCGGGTGATAATTAATCGTATAGTCGTAGTTGGCTAACCATTGCATCCATTTTCGCTGTCGCAGGTTTAAATCTTTCTGCGTGGGCAAATATTTCAGGCTTTGATGATCCGTAAAGATGTAACATTTTTCCCCGTATAAGTAATGCCTCCACGTCTTGAAAGCCAAAACAATCGCTGCTAGCTCTAAGTCATGCGTAGGATAATTCTTTTCATGTGGCTTGAGCTGTCGAGAGACATACTCAATGACTTTGCCTTCCTGCATCAATACACAACCTAACCCGATATGGGATGCATCGCTATAAATCACAAAATCTTTTCCTGATTCTGGTTGTGTAAGAATAGGTGCTTCAGTAAGTTTTTGTTTCAGCTTTTCAAAGCTCCTTTGACAAGCGTCGGTCCACTGGAATTTGGCATTCTTCTGAAGTAGCTTGGTCATAGGTACGGCGATCATGGAAAACCCTTTAACGAATCTCCGATAATATCCTGCTAATCCCAAGAAACTACGGACTTCCGTTACTGTCTTAGGTGACTTCCATTCCAATACTACTTCTATTTTCTTGGGATCGACCCTTATTCCTTCTGCCGATACAATATGTCCCAAGAAAGCTACTTCTTCCAACCAAAATTCGCATTTGCGGAATTTAGCGTATAACTGCTTCTCACGCAGGGTTTGCAAAACAATTCTAAGGTGACGATCATGATCCTCTCGATTCTTTGAATACACCAATATGTCGTCAATAAATACCGCCACGAACTGATCCAAATAAGGGTGGAAGATTCTATTCATCAGATCCATGAATACTGCAGGTGCGTTCGTTAATCCGAAAGGCATAACAATGAATTCATAATGTCCATAGCGAGTTCTGAATGCGGTTTTTGATATGTCTTCATCTTTAATTCTCAATTGATGATAACCCGATCGTAGATCAATTTTTGAAAAGACTCCAGCACCTTTGAGTTGATCAAACAGATCATCTATGCGAGGTAACGGATACTTGTTTTTGATGGTCAGCTTATTAAGTTGACGGTAATCTACACACAACCTTAAGGATCCGTCTTTCTTTTTCACGAACAATACTGGTGCTCCCCATGGTGACACACTTGGCCTTATGAACCCCTTGTCTAAAAGTTCTTGTAGCTGTACCTTTAATTCTTTTAGCTCCGCTGGCGCCATTCGGTAAGGTGCGATGGATACTGGTGCAGCTCCCGGGTACATGTCTATGATGAATTCCACCTCTCATTTAGGTGGTAATCCGGGTAAATCATCAGGAAATACGTCGGGAGAATCGCATACAGTAGGTATATCTTGTAACTTTGGTGCCTCTTCTTTCGCTACTAATGCACATACCAGGTATGCCTTGCAACCTTTTTGCACTAACCTCTTAGCCGTCATGGCAGAAATAATGTTAGTTAGATAATCCTTCATTTTTCCTACTAGGGTCACTTCGTCACCTTCTGCAGTATGCAAGGTAACTCTCTTCCGTTTACAGTCAACTAGTGCATCGTGCTTGGCCAACCAATCCATCCCAAGAATAGCATCGAATTCTTGAAATGGTAGTTCAAATAAATCTCCCCAAAAGATATGTCCGTGTACCTCTACGGGGCAATCTTTCACTACCTTCCTAGTAATCACCTCATTTCCTAATGGGTTAGTAACTAATATTCCCTCTTGTACTCAGCAACGGTCAGTCGACCTTGCTTTAAGTGTAGAAACTCCTTTTTCTTGGCATCTAGGTATGCCTCCGATATAAACTTCCTCTTGAACTCATTCACAAAGAAATCCCATGTTCTCTGTTCCGGTGAAACTCGTTGGTGAACTGTGTCCCACCATATATATGCTTCTTCCACTAATAAGGAAGTAGCACATATCACTCGCTCTTCTGGCGTACACTGTAACTGATCTAAGGCTCGTATTGTTCCTTCCAGCCAATACTCGGCTGTTGAAGAATCATCGTCCCTTCGAGCCTTAAACTCCTTCGCACCATACTTTCTTATCTTTTCTATCGGGGGTTTCCTTTCCCCTCCTACAGCAGGTACTGGTATGGGTGCTGGCGCTGGGGGTGGGGCTGGGGCAACGCCGGCTATCTGCCGAAATACGGCAGCCATTTGTTGCAACATATCATTGGGAATAGGAGCATCAGCGGGTGGTTGCTCCGACGCTGATGTCTCAGATACACGCATTTCTACAACTCGGGAGGCCTGAGACTCGACCGCCTCCTCTATATCACGCTGCGCTGCTTGCGACATCTAAAGAGTAAACATATACCATCCCATCATTATTAACGACCCAGACCAACAGCATTATCTTACCCTAGGTGGCATGTATATAAATATAAAATTCTTAATTAACACATATACAACACAACTTTTATTTATTTCCAAACACAAAGTTTTACAATATTAGGAAGCCCTTATATACATTGCAAAATTTAGGACTCCATGAAATCGTACAATCTCTTATTTACTACAGGATATCTCGTTTTACGTCGGTAATGGCCACTCCCGACATAAAACGTACATCCTCCTATGTTGGATTACCCAGAAGCGGCTAAACCTTAGCTCTGATACCACTAATTGTAACACCCCTTCCCAACCTACATGTGTAAGCTGAGTAGAGGTGCCACACTATCCTAATTGTTGCTACCAATTTACTTAGTCAAATTTTAGTTCTGATTTTTACAGAAATTTTGCCATAGTTCCGCCTAGAAATTTGGATCCCAAGTGTCGTCAAAACTTGTTTTTCTGATTTTTGAAAACATTTTACACATACCAATGTGAATAAGAATACCATCAAATTTAATGCACTCCCAATGAATCCACCTTATACCCTCAACTACAAACCTGCACAAAGAGTTCACACTTCTAATATAACATAAAGTAAAGATTTATGATTATTACATACTACTAACATACAATTATAACATAGAAAATCTCTTTTATATTTATTCATATACATGCCACAACTATCGACTCATAATGGAACTAAAAGATCTACCCCTGAGATTTGCTGTGGTCTGGTCGTTGCTTCCCCAAGATTTATCTACTGCTCCGAACCTACGAGTCAAGGAAAACTTAACTCGCTGAGCGTTGTCGCTCAGTGGGTACTTTACCAATAAAAATAAAAGTAGTACATGAAAGTATTCGAAGTAAAAAGGAAATAATAAAATCAACAATCAACCAACATTATACCAATAGAAATCGTGATACATTCAGTATGATATGTTTTCAATAATGTAAAATCATAATTCAAATTCATTTGCATTATATAGTTCAACGAAAAATAATATGTCTTTGATCCAGGCTCTACTGGTATATAGGGAACCATAGTGATAAGGCAGTGGCCCTCACCACTGTAACATAGGTGGCCCTCACCACCGATATCAGATCACAGGAATGGCCCTCACCATCCTGGTTATAACCAATGGGCCTCCCCATTGGCTTCAGTGGCCTCACCACTGAATAACATATCATATCACAATAATGAGCAGTACTGCATGCGTTAGTATAGTGCACCATACCCTTATCTACCACTCCCACTATCCAGTAGAGCAAAAAGATTTAAAATGATTCAATTTAAGTCTCAAACCTCATTTTAGAATGACTCGCGAAATCATTTTAAATTCCCATCGCACTTTGCCATTTATGCCGCGCAACACATTCTTCAGTCAAACCATTCCCCTTTTTCGCATATTTAATATCCACAATAACATATTAAACTTTTCAAAGCATTCCTCAAAATATCCCAAATTGACCAAATGAATAGTGTTGCGGCGAGAAAAATCGGCAACGCAAAATGGCATGACCACATGAATAGTAAAATCTGGGTTTTCGTCAAAATTTCAGTCCACTTCAGTCATGCATTTGACCAAGTAAATGATCTTATTTTTGGCTGAAATTTTACAGAAAACTTATTTCATATGTTGACTAATTGCATGTAAAATTTCGTTGAAAAATTCCATCGTTTGCTGCCTCAAACAATTTCCACAAAAAGGTCCAGAAAGCTGCCTTTTTGGAACCATTTCGGCCCAAACACATGAAATGCATAGGATAGTTTATTTTTCTTTTGCAAATCAATATTAAGGCTTCTTTAATGGTAAAGTGAAGATTCAAACACTTCCCTTTGACAACTTTTACATGTTTAACTCAAATCAATATATTTAAGCATCAACAACAAAACTTTCATAAACCAAAGTTTGTAAAGCATCAAACCAAAATTAATTATTCAAAGGTAAAGTACCAAACTAATTATTCAAAGGTAGAGTACCAAACCTTATTTCTTTAACTCCTCTTGGCTTTTCCTTCTTCTCCTTCTTTAATTCTTTATTTCTCCTTCAATCAATTCAAGATACAACATAAACCTTAGAATTTCAAAATAATAAATTATCCTCTATTTCTTTTCCAACCGAAACCCCTAATCCAACCTTATTAATCTTTCTACATCTTGATTCTTCCATTTAATCAATTAATCTCATCACTTACTTAATATTATTATTATGTTTTTCAATTCCATATAAGACTCTAATTCCCAATCTTCCAATAAATATATAACTACCTAAAACTAATACTAAAATTAAAGTCTACACACTTAAAAACCTTAGAACTTACCTTAAAAATCAAAGTTTGAAGAAACTTGGAAGTCCCTTGGTATTTTCTTTTGTTGGCCGAATTTGGTGAGTGGAAAAAGAGAGAATTTGCTCTTCATATCACATATATTTATAGACAAAGGAAATGATGATCACCTTGCCCACTTGTCCACTTTTTCTCTTTCTTCATTTATTACACATTTATTACACATGCTAAATGTTTTCTTTTGATTGGCCAACCTTTGATTTTTATAACTTCCTTTTTCCTTTACTTCTTTCCACTTGTCTCTCTTCCCATTGGATCTCATAAAGTTGTCCCGGGTTACTCATCCGGTCCCGACACGAAACCGAGCCACATTACGTTCCGGCGATTAATCGATCATATCTTTTAAACCGTATAGTTCCATGAGTCAAACTATATATGGTTTTGATCCTCTCGACCTCTACTTTCTATTTATAAGATCTATTTTAGGTTTCTAAGTCATTTTGAAAAATTACCGGTAAGCCCTCAAATTTTTACAAAATTCCCTTTTGGTCCTATTTTTGCTCGAGTTTTCTCCGGCTTCGTTTCTACTGACGATCGTTTCATATTTAACCTCTCACCATTCTCTACGTACTCACGTCTTTATTTCCTACCCTAAATTCATGTATAACTTTAATTGGTAATGACCAAAATGCCCTTAGTCAACATTTCTTCATTTTTCTTTAACGGGACATTTCCTGGAAAAACCGTTACACGTCGTTGCGATCCGATTTTTCTCTACATTCCATTTTTGGAATATGTTATATGCACTATTAAGAACATCCGGTGCAACTTTCTTTGAAATTACATCTACGTCCCCAACTTTATTAAAAATTACAATTATGTCCCTTTTGTCATACAACCTTATCTAGGGCTGTTATCAAGAATTATCTTCTCCTTTTCCCTACTCTCGCTATGCACGTGTTTACACTGCATAAATGCAGTAGGCGGATGTGACAGCCCGTCCATGTGGCAACTCTATTTTATCCAAGATTAGGCCCGTGTTCTCTAAGGCCCAAAGTCTAAAAATGTAGTAGTCACTAGAACCATTCCAGTAGGAGTTTGGGGAAAAAAATTCCCGCTCATAGAGAGTTCGACCATACCATTTCAATTTCATCAAGAAATAATAGGTGCATTTGAACAACCAATGAGAAAATGAAATGTGGTTGAATCAAATAGTGCAAATTATGAAATTTAAACTTGCCTAGCTAAACCGAGGAGAAGTTCTATCAGACCATGTGTTGATTGGTAGGTGAGACCCAAATGTTATCCATTTGACCAAATGGAAAATTCCACATGTAATAGCCATTGGAATTATTTGAACAAAATTCAAATAGGTCTACTGGACTAGAGACAGTCCAACTGCAATAGGCATATACTGGACTAAAAGATGGACCATGAAATTTCTCTAGAGAATAATTAAAGCATGACACATGATCTAATAAAGTTTGTACACATCAACCACCTTTCAAACAACTCTTTGAAGGCCTGAAGGCTATAAATATCTCATGAAACTTCATTTCCAAAAGGACCATATAGCTAAGATAAACATTTCAATCACTTTGAATTGAAACTTTCATTTGTTATTCTTGAGCATATGGCATGAGCAATAAACACTATTGTAGAAGTTTGGTGTGAGCTTTGAAATAATAGGTTTTAGAGTGAGCCTAGGTAAAACTCTTATTGGATTGTGAGGAATCTTAAACCTTTGTAGAGTTTGATGTGGTCTTACTAAAACACGAAGTTAGAGTTAAGCTTGTAAAAACTCAAAGCTAGTGGAACCTTAATAAATTATTGAGAAAGTAGACATAGGATTAAGGAATACAAATGACTATAAATTGATTGTGTTTAATCTATTCTTCTTTACTGTTAACCAAACTATTGGTTTAATGATCTCTATTTTGATCTTAGGTAATCAAATTGAATGACACTAATGTTTATACCAAGTTACACTTTGCAAGAACTTAATTTTTAGAGAAAATTCAAAAAGCAAGATCAAACCATTGATTAGTCCAACCAAACTAAAGGCTGTTTGAAACAACAAATTAGCCCAAAATAGATCACAATCAAAAGTACTCTCAATTTCTTGAAATACCTCAAGTTTCTCACTCGGACTAATAAAAGTATGACTAGAATTTTGATGAAAATTTTCCAAGAATCTTCCAATAAAATTCATGACCAAAAGTACTCCAAATTATCAACATACCATAGAAGTACAACTAGACCAACTCAAAGTATGACTGGACATTAGCAGAAGAAAAAAAGTTTAAATCATTCAGTTAGGTTCAAGCCCTGCGGTACTGTCAAATTTTCAGCATACTACAAGAAGTCTGATGAGAACATCCTTATACTGACTGGACTATTGAAATAAGATTCAAAAATTATAGTCATTACTATTCCACTCAATTAGTGGATGCCACGTGTACTAGCCATTGGAATTTTTCCTAGAGATTTAAAAAGTGCGACCGAACCAATATAAGTATGACCTTACTTTTGAAAGTATGATTGGGAAATTGGTGGTCTAAACATGAAGATGCTTTGGACAATAATTAAAGTGGGAGACAAGATGGCACACACCTCAATTGACTATATGAAGACTTGAAGGCTATAATACCAAAAGAAACTTCATTTTTCATGAGAATTGGGATTTATACAGCAAAGATAAATAACTTTCATCTCTTTACAATAAAATTTCTATTTGTAATCTTTGAGTGATGGGTGTGAGCATTAAACACCATTGTATATAGTTGAGTGTATGATTTGAATCACTTAGGTTTAGAGTGAGCTTTGGAAAACTATTTTTGGGTTATGAGAAAATTACTCAAACCTTATGAAAGTTTGATGTGAAATTGTGAAAATACCAAGTTAGAGTTGAGCTTGTAAAGACTCATTGATAGTAGAAACTTAACAAGTTGTTGAGGAAGTGGATGTAGGATTAAGGAATCTAAACCACTATAAATCTCTTGTGTTCATTCTTTTGACTTTACTCATTTCTTCATATCTTACTTTTAATTTTTAATTTTCCATCACTTTTTTAAAACAACCAATTCACCCCCTCTTGGTTTCCATCTTAGGATAACAATTGGTATCGGAGCCTCAAAATTTCAAGAAGCTAAATTGTGAAATTTGATCCACAATGGCAACTATTGCACCACCTAGATCTACCACATCAAGTTCTCCATAAACCTCCATGGCTCAACTCATGGAAATCTCAATTCTTACTTAGAACTTACTTTGATGAAATTGATTACTCTTGTTGGAAATAGAAGATGTACTTATTCCTAGATAATAAGGGAATTAAGCTTTGAAAATGTGTGTAATATCCCTATGCATGCCCTAGAAGTTTTGTTGTTGTTGTTGTTGGTTTGAATTGAGAAATGGGAAGAGAATGTTTTTGTATGGTGGTTGGGAAAGAAAAGAGGGTTTAGAGATAATTATATATGTTGCTTATATGGTGATATATATAACATATAAAGTGGTCAAAATGGAAAGTCAAGGAAAGAGGATATTTTTGTGTTGGTTGTGAAATTACTTAAATGGGTATAGATATGACAAAAGCTTAGTTAAATGGATGAGGGTATTATAGTAATTTTCTTTTGGATGGGTATTTAATGCCTATTGACTTTGTGTTTCTTCATCATTTCTTCTTCTTCTTCTTGTTGTGTGGCCGGCTCATCAAAGAGAGAAGAGAGCAAGAGAACAAGTGATGGTTTTGATGATTTCAAGTTCAAAGTGAAGGAAGTTTTCAAAGTTACAAGTTGGAATTTCATTATTTGGTAAGTTTGCTCTTGTTTACTCTTGTTATTTTTGAAGTTATGCTTGAGTTGAGTTGTGATTGGATGATGGTATGATTAAGTTGCTTATGGTGTGATCTTAAGTATTGATTTTTCTTGATAGATGAGAAGTTGGGTTGGTGTTGGTGATGGAAGAGTAAGACTTGTGTTTAGTGATATTGTTTCTGTTTTACAATTAGTAAAGGCTGTGAATTGTATGATTTTTAATTAATTATAGAAAAATGTTCTTGAAGTGAATTTTTGATATGTTGTGCCTCTATGAGTCTAGAATGACTGAAAAATATGTTGATTCGATTTTGGATAGGTTATGAGTTTAGAAAGATTATTTTTATTAGACCTGTTCCAGTAGGTACCTTAACTGAGACAGCTCTATTTCGGGATTTTTAATAAAATGTAGAAAAATCATATCCAATTGAATTTTGGATATGTTGTTTCTTAGTGAGTCTAGTATTTGAGAAAAATAATTTGGAACCACGTTGATTGAATTTGATTTATGGAATTCACAAAGTTCAGAACTGCTGCCAGGATGCAGGGCAATTGGGGCAGTCTGGTTAGATGAACTATTTGACCAAGATTTTGTGTTCAGTTTGATCTGAAATTTTAAAGGAATGATTTTAAGATACAAAACTAAATTCTGTAAAAATTTTATAATTTTTAGTCAAGTAGATTATTTTATACAATTTTTCAAAATAAGGATAAAATGGAGTCTAAAACCTGAATGTACTATTCATATGGTCATTTTGCTAATATTCCTTTTGGATTAGGTTGTGAAGAGGTTGAATTGCCCTAATTGCATTGTTGAGATTGAATAATGTTATGTTATGCATTGTGAATGGTAATGTGTTTCATGAGTAATGCACACTGAAATGTTATACCAAAGATGTTATAATGATTCAAATGAAATATGATTGAAGCATGCATTGATGATAGGATTGAATAATAATGTGAGTGTTTAGATAATGTAATGAATATTGTATATAATGATGAAATGAAGTGAGAATGATATGATGTTATGAGAAAATGGTTTTGTTGTAATGTGAGATGTTGAGGCATGATTGCTTAACTTGCTTGTGAAAAAGAAATGAATTGAAAAAGTATTGATAAGTTTAATGAACGGACCTATCCGTCTCCTGCGGAACCATGCGGACCCAGTGGGTTGGGCAACCGATCTTGGACTACCGATCTGGTAGGAGGAAGGTTCGATATAGTCAGTATTATACGTACCTATTTGCCTCCTGCGGAACCATGCGGACCCATTGGAATGGGCAACCGAACTTGGACAACCGACCTGGATGGGGAAAGGTATGTTACTGATAATGTTATACGTGCCTATTTGCCTCCTGCGGACCCTTGGGATTGGAGGGCAACCGACCTGGTTGGGAAAGAGTACGTATATAAAGTCATAGTTGTTGGCTATAATGATAAATTTAAATGAGTATAATGAATGGTGCTATTATATGAATATTGATGTGACATTGAACAAAGCAACATATTGAATAGATAATATGCTTTTGATTGATATATGTAATTAATTTGTGACATTGCATTTTAGCATGAATTATCTTACTAAGCCCTTGGCTTAGCGAGATATTGTTTAATCGCGCAGGTAATAGAGCTGATAGAGTCGAACCCGAGAGTTCATCAAGACCAAGTGAGGGTAGACCTTGAAGAGTTGATTTTGGGAACTTAAAGATCAGAAGAGAATTGCCAATCATGTATACTTCTTTATATTTTGTAAAGTAATGTTTATAATGTAAAAATATGGATATTTTTAAATATGTACTCAAGTGTTTGTAAATATGTACATATTTTATAACTTCCGTTGTGTAATATTTAAATGTATATATATATAACTAATATGTTTTGTTTTATAAGTAAATGATCTACTTTTCTATAATGTATAATGATAAGGGTATTGTATCAAGTTTAAAGTGTTTTGAACTAGAAGTGTAAATTTTTTTTTTCAGGTTGTAGTTGAGGTTATAAGGGGGATTTATTGGAAGTGTACTGAGAATGATTTTGTTTGCATTGGTTTGTGTAAAAAAAAATGTTTTCAAAAATCCAGTTTTGTCGACACTTGGGATTGAATTTTTAGGCGAAGCTATGGTAAAATTTCTGTAAAAATCGAAACTAAAATTTGACTAAGTAAAAATGGTAGCAACATTAGGATAGTGTGGCGCCTCTACTCAACTTACACACGTAGGTCGGGAAGGGGTGTTACAATGTGTGTAAAATGAGTGGAAACCTCCTACTCATGAAGTTGATGGTGATCAAGTGCCTCTTCCTAGAGTATAATGGACAGAAGTGCAAGAAAGGGCTATCTATAAGAATAATAGAGCAACCTCCATTTTGGTGAATTCTATGACTAAAGAAGAAGTTAGAAGAGTCCAACATCTTACTAGTCCATATAACATTAGGAAAACTCTAGAGAGTTATCATAAGGGTACTACCCAAATGAGATTCACCAAGACTCAAAAGCTTATGCATGAGAATGAACTCTTCAAAATGAAGCCAAATGAGAATGTCACCAAAATGACAAATTGGCTGCTTACTATCATCAACGACTTGAAGAAATATGGAAAAGTATATGATCTAGGTGATGTCAATTGCAAAATATTGAGAGCGAAGAAGCTTATGACCTTAGCATAATATGAAATAATAAGCTATTTGGAAAACTCCTTACCTTTGAACTGCATGATGAAAAAGAAGATGATTAAGGTGAAAAAGATAAGAGGAAAGCTATATCTCTGAAAGCCACTAAAGAAATTAAGAGTTCAAGATAAGAAGATAGTGATAATGAAGAAGAAATGGCCATGTTATCTAGATGAGTAAGTGAATGGAATAGAAAGAGGAGAATGCAAGCTAATAATGGTAACCTTTCCAAATCATCATTTAAAGAAAAAGAGAAGAACGAAATAAAATGCTATGAATGTGGCAAGATGGGTCACATCAAAACAGATTATTTTAAATTGAAGAATAAGAAGAAGTGGGACAAGGAAAAGAAAAAGTATTTCAAAGCTATATAGGATGATGACTCTTCAAGTGAAGAAGAGGAGGAAGACCAAGGAATTGCAAATCTTTGTCTCATGGCTATAGGAGATAATGATGATCACACCAATAAGGTAGGTATTCAATCCTTAAGCTTTAGTGCAAATAGTGTCAATGTTGATCATGCTTTAGATGATAGTGATTTAGTTAAGTATATGAACTTAAGAGTCTAAAAAATTTCTCTAAAATGAAGTTCTATAAAGAAAAATGCTCTAAGCTAGAGAAAGACTTTGTTTCTTTAAAAAATTCTACTATAGAATTGAAGATCTCAACTGAACAATTATGAAGTCTCTTGATAAAATGACTAAAAATTCACATAGCTTAGAAAACATAAATATCAAAGGAAAAAAAATCTTAAAAGAATAAATAAATGAACTTAAAAACTCTATTTCAAAATTTTACAAAGGCAAGGATGTATTATATACATTGATTAGCGTTCAAAGGTCACCTTCCTCCATATATGGTTTAGGATTCAATCGCTCTACTACTACATCAAATGCACCAATATTGTTTAAGGCTTTTATAACTCAAACCCCTAGTATTGAAGTTGTAACATCCACAATTTTGGAAATAATTAAATATTTATATGGAAGGTTAATTAAAGTGTTGGAAGAAGGATTAATATGAAATGCATATGTTTGGTATATGAGAAATATACTGGAAGTATAAAAAAAATTTACTAAAAGACAAAAGTTAAATAGTAATAAGGGTAAAATGGTAAAATTAAAGTGAAAGTAAAAAGTTAATATATATATAATAATAAAAATAATTCAAAGTTAAAATTGATTTTTTTGGTAATGGAAGATGATGGAAAAAATTGGATATTTATTAATTATTAATGAATGAATTAAATAAATATATACATATGTGATCAGAATAAAAAGGAAAATATGAACTCTTTCTTCCAGTACTCAATTTATTCAAGGATTTTCAAAGAATTGAAGGAGATTTTGGACAAAGCACACCTAATTGGTAAGCTTTCTTTGAATTTTTGAAGTTTCTTTACAATTTCCAATTATGTGAAATATGAAATTTTGAAAGAGGTTAGGATAATTATTTAAATGGGGGTATGTATGATGTTAATTTGCTTTAGAGAAAATGATTTTGTGGTTAAATAGTTGAAGTAATTAGTTATGGTATAAGAATGACAGAGTTAGTGATGAATTTAGTGTTTTGGTGGAACTTTGGAAAAGAATGATTGTTAATTTAGTTTAATTGTTTAAATCATGTTATAATATGATTCTAATGGTGGAAATGAACTTAAAACTCAATTTGGAATTGATAGGCATTGTTTTCAAAATTAAAGAAGGTTAGGGCAAAATTTGAATGTAATATACGCACATTTGCTGAAATAAAATAAAATAAAACTAAGAACTTAGGAAAACCAAGGGAAGATGCTACTGGAATTTGTACATGATAGTATGGAAATAATGTATAACATTAAATAATTTTTTTAAACAAGAACATTGAATAATATGAGAATAATGTATCCCAACTAAATAATTACAACATATTTTTTTCGTAATAATAGGAAAATCTACATAAATGGATAATGGAAGATTGTGGATGTAAAAGAGACTGGATGAACATGGTCTTATTAGTATATAATATATTGCTACTATGCAAGCCTTTATTTAGCTTGCCAGTAGTTAACCTGCACATGTGGATAGGGATAAAATTAGGTGCCTTTGTAGAAAGTGTTATAATAGAAAATTCCTCTCCATAAATGATGTGAATTTGCACTTGTTAAAGTTTTGATTTGTAATAGGCATGGGGAACCACATATCATTAGAGATAATGTTGTAGAAGAATCAGTTTTTTAGTCATCATCTCTTAGGGTTGATACTTGTAATGTATATCGTGAAATGGTAATGGATGTTGCTGTTCCTCGAGCTTTTAGTGATAGTGAACCGAATGAAAGTCCAAATCCCAAGGCTCAAATTTTTTTTCGCATGTTAGCTACTACAGATATTGACTTGTGGCTGGGTTGTGAATGACATACTTTACTTTCAGCAGTTGCTCACATGTTGCATATGAAAATAGCGCACCATTTTTGTAAATGGTGTTGTAATGACTTTCTACAATATTTAAAAGAGGTCATTCCCTAAGATTACAATATGGTAAAGGATTTTTATAGTACAAAAAAACTTGTAGTAGCCTTATGTCTTCCTGTAGAGAATATCAATTATTGTAATTAGGGATGCATGTTTTATTAGGGTGATAATGCTGAATGGATTGAATACAAGATTTGTGACTCGCCAAGATATAAGGAGCAAAGAGTTTAAGGATAAAAGAATAAAAAAATTCCTTTTAAAAAGATTTATTATTTTCCTTTAACATTGAGGTTGCAAAGGATATATGCTTCAAAGTCAACAACCTCACATAAGGTTGGGGTTGTGTACCAATAGATTTCAACCTTTTGGTCAAACAGGAAAATAGTATTCATGGCCTGTCATAATAACTCCTTTTAATTTGCTTCATGGCCTTTGCATGAAACCACAATGTATGTTCCTTACCATGATTATACCAAGACCACAAAATCCAAAATAGAGCTTAAATGTATATCTACAACAATTGATTAAAGAATTATAGTTTTTGTGGGATGTTGGTGTACAAACTGATGATGTGTCTAGGAAATAAAATTTTTAAATGAGAGTTATATTACATTAGACTATTAATGATTTTCCTACTTATTCAATGTTGTTTGATTGGAATACAGTAGGAAAATTAGTATGTCCATATTGTATAGAACAATCAACCACTTTTCATCTTCTATGTGGTGGAAAAACTTCTTTGTTTGAAAATCATAGAAAATTCTTACCACCCGATCATCAGTGGCTACATAATAAAATTTGGTTCAAAAAGAATGCAATCGAATTGTGTCCCCCTCCATTGATTAGATTCGATCAAGAGATTTTGCAGGAGATTAATGATTTTGGATTATTAAAAGTAATTGATCCTGATGCTGAAGAAGTAGATGGTCAAATTTTAAGAAAGTGTGGTTGTATAAAATGAAGTATTTTTTAGGATTTACCATATTGGAGTTCTCTGCTTATTAGACACAATTTAAACATAAATGCATGTTGGGGAAAATGTGTTTGAAAATGTTTTTAATACTGTTATGAATATAGAAGGAAAGACATAGGATAATTCAGAATCAATAGAGAAATTGAAACTTTTTTAAAAACGAAGAGAATTGGAGAAAAATGCCACAACAAGGAAATATCCTAAAGTTTGTTACACATTAGATAATCCTGGGAAAAAGATTATTTATGAATGATTAAAAAATCTCAAATTCCCATATGGGTATGTTTCAAATTTGGGTCGATGTGTTGATATGAGAAAATATAAGTTATTTGGAATGAAGAGTCGCGATTATCATGTTTTTATGCAATGATTATTGCCCATTGCATTTCATGAGATGCTTCCAAATAATGTATGGAAAGCATTCATTGAATTGAGCCTGTTCCATAAAGAATTTACTGGCACAATGGTGATAGTTCAAAATATGGAGAGGTTGGAAGTAGAATTTCCAATTATTCTTTGCAAATTGGAGCGAATCTTTCCTCCAAACATTTTTTTTTCGATGGAACAACTTCCTATTCACTTACCATATGAACCATGTTTAGCAGGTCTTGTTCAATATAGGTGGATGCATCCATTTGAAAGGTACATTATAGTGTGCTAACTATTCAAATTATTTGTTTCATCATAGTTAATAAAAATATTTTTCTTGTAAATATTTTAACAGGTTTTTGTAATGTTCAAAACTTAGATTCAAAAAGAAAGCAGTTAAAGAAGCATCAACATTTTATTCCCATTACTTTGAGCCCCATGTTTATACACGTGAGAGAAAAGTACCTCTAAGGATGATGGTTGTATTGAGGATGATATTGAAGGAATTTGTCAATATTTTCCTATCTGGGTTGATTTTTTGGTATATTAAAGACTAGGTGTTTGTCTAAACAGGAACATAAACCAATTCATACATATATTTTACTTAAGTGTGTAGAGGTTCAGCCTTATGTCAAATAAGTTTGTTGAAGATTTACAACATGCAAACCCCAATATCATGGAATCTGAAGTTGATCAAAATCTCAAAATAGATCCATCTAGTTGGTTTGTGAATTATGTAAGTCATCTATATAAAAAGTTATCTTTAAAGTGTTTATCTATAAATAATAAATCATAAAATAATGTCTTTTGATTGTGAATGTAGGCATGATATAATAATTTTTCTAATCCTATTATTAAGGATGTTGCATAAGGACCATTACAAACTGTAAGATCATGTCCTATGTATTTTGTAAATGGATTTAAGTTCCACAAATAATCATATGGCTTAAGAAGATCAACCGTTAATTGTGGAGTATGTGTAAAGGGGTCCAATTATACAACAAATGCCAATGATTACTATGGTAGATTAACTGAAATTCTAATAATCGAGTATCCTACACTTCTGATTAAAAGGACTATCATATTTAAGTGTGATTGGTTCGATCCAATTCCATATATTTGTAATAGAGTTCACAAGCAGTATAATTTTGTAAAAGTTAACCAAAGGCACATATTCAATAAAATATGAACCATTTATACTTGCCATGGAAGCAACTCAAGTGACATATCTACCTTATCCTAGTTTAAGAGGTGATAAAGTAGATTAGCTTGCAATATTTAAGGTTAAAGCAAGATCTGTTGTGGAAACTGCAGAAATGGTTGAAAATGCAAATTTATGTGACACAACCTTCCAAGAAGACGGTTTGAATTTACATAAAATTCAAACATATTATTAAGTTGAGGGACCAGGATAATTAAATGATCTAAATGATGTGTTAATTGATTTGGAATGCATAGATGTTGATAATACCGATTAAGAAGAGGTAGAAATAGATACCCAGATGGAGGAAGAAAGTGATGAGGAAATTGAGTATAGCGATAGTGAATAATGGTCAATTTGTAACTTGCTTTAAAATTTTTTATTATTCAGTTTTCTTTATATTGATTTTCCTTGTTGGATGTTGCATGTCTAGATTTTGACATGGTGATTTAACTTCATCTTTTTTTAATTCAAGTTTACTTGTTGGATGTTGATGTATGTTTGGATTTTGACATGGTGATTTAATTTTTTTAAATTGTTTTTCTTTGTTGGATGTTGTTGTATGCATAGATTTTGACATGGCCATTTAACATATTTTTTTAAATTAATTTTAATTATTGGATGACATTATATGTTGCGCATATGCATAGATGGTTCATGGAATAGATTTTCCAGGGATTGAATCTAATCAATCCACCTCAGAGAATGTGGCAGGGACTTCATCACCTTTGTTGGGTTCAAATACACATACTTTTACATTTAGCAACCCTTCAGCTCTTTTGGGAATATCTATGCCACCTAGCACTATTAATTCCAATACAAAGGTGGATGCTAGTGGTTGAACTATGCTTCGTGTTGATGGTGACATGTAAAAATTTCATGCCATTCCTTTTAATTATGTTACATATAAATATATGTATATGTTTATTTAAATGAGACTAGATTATTTTTATTATTTTAGGTTGCAGCCTTCTGATCGTTGTGCATGAAAGATCACCAAAATTTTTGCTGAGAGTATTGACCCACTATGGCGACTAAATGGGCTAGAGTCACTATTGAGTCTAAGAGATTTTATTGGCAAAAGTTTAAGGTATCCAATCATATAACTCTTTGTTAATATATGATAATGCATGTATTTTCTTTATTGTTATAAAGTATATTGCATGCTTTTGCAGAAGAAATTTGCTTCGAATGAGGGGATCGAGTCCAACATTTATAAGGCTTGGTAGAGGAAAGAAGCCAAGCGATATGCAGATATGCTTAGCTCTCTCAATAAGAATCCACAACGACCCATTTCGATTATTATATATATTTGGGAGCAATGGATTGAGTTTTGGGATAAGCTAGAAATAGTAGTAGTGGCCCAACAACTGGCGAGGAACATAAGAGGGAAACCTAGTGGTCCAAGGCTCTCTACATGTAACATCCCTAATATTTTTAAAATTAAATTAAAAAAATAATTTAAATGGAGAATTAAAGGATTTTAAGTGAAAAAGTGGAAAGAATATGTGAGAAATAAATGAAATATACATAATATATATTAAAGTCAACTCAAAGTCAACACTTTAAGAAGAAAAGTCAAAAGTCAAGTGACAATATTATAAATATATTTTGGAAAATTAAAATTATTTAAATAAATTAAAAATAATTTATTTTTGGTTAGAAGAGGAATTTTAGGGTTTTTATTAAATAAATAAATAATTAATTAATTAATTAAAATATAATAAAATATATTATATATATAGTGAAATTTAAAGTGGAAAAGAAAGAGAAATTTTAAAAAGTCTTCATCTTCTTCTTCCTCAAGGTGTCCGAAACTCCATGGGTGACCAAGCCAAGGTTGTTCTTATTCCAAGCTTCCATAATTGAAAGGATTTCAAGGATTCAATTGGTATTTTAGTGATTTCCTCTTGAAATAATAAGTTTCCAACTTATTTCTTTGGATTTCCATAATGATTTGAATATGCTGAGTTTGGATTTTTGTGATAGTATGATTTAATGGCTTGAATGAGTTTGCATGAAGTTATTTTGATTAGTTATTAATGATTATTAAACTGGATTGAAGAAATGATTAAGGTTGAGTTGAGTTGGTTGAATAGATATAATTTAGGGTTATTGAACATATAGACTTTTGAATTCATGTGTTTTAATTGTATAATTTGATTCAAAATGTGTTGTGTTGATGCATAAACAAGGATTTTATAGTCAAATGATGGATTTAACTAAGTTTGGTTAGAGATTGGATAAGGTAGTGCTGAATTTAGGGTTTTGGAAAGGGAATTTTCAAAGTATTGGTATTTGTTTGATTTTAATGCTTAAATCATGTTATTTAATGATATAAGTGAAGGAAATAAGCTTGGATTAATAATTGGAATGAATTGGAATGAAGAACCTTCATTTGTGAAGGTTATGGCATTTTAGGGTTTTGTTTAAAGTATATGTGTTCATTAAATGTAATTGGTTAAAACTTGTTATAATGTGTTTTTAATGATATATATAAACTTAAAACACAAATTCAAATGGGTTAATATGGATTCCCAATGTTAAAGTAAGGTTAGGCTTAATTTTGGGAATTTGTTGATGTGATGTTTAATTAAGGTTCAATGTTGGAAATGCCTTAAAATGTGATATTAAATGATTGTATTTCATCATATTGTGTATATGCATTAAGGAGAGGTGAATTTCACAACCTTTCTGTTAAAGGGCAAGTTGGAAGTGAAGGTCGGTGGGAGATTTTAAGCTTGCATTTGAGTGCTTATTGAGATATGAATAAACTCCTGATAAATGAGGTATAATTGCATTACATTTGGCCAACACAATTTGGATGGAAAATGTGTTAAGCTACTTGGTGGCTTGAACATTCATAAACATTGTGCTATGACATGTGAATTGTTATATATGCATTATGGAAAACCATTATTAATGTCTAAATTGAATAAAATGTGATTTATATGAATTATGTGAAAATAACCCAAAATATTTGTGTAATGTGATTTTGATGTGAAATGTCATGCATTGTGATGAAATGATGAATTGACATTGATATGAATGAGAAAATTGAGAAAATGAGGCAATGTGCCTAGTTGATTATGGAAAAGAATGAGAAAAAGGGGTTGATAATGGAAAACATGCATATTTGTGTGCCTAGTATATTATTCAATTTCTAGAGTTATATGTTTGCCCGCATGCCTATGAGGTTATCTACATTATTTGCCTTCGGGTCTAGACGCTATGCATCGCTGATACATGATTTTGCCTTCGGAGCTAGATGCTATGCATCACTTATACATTATTTTGCCTTTGGGGCTAGACGCTAGGCATTACTGATATATGATTTGCCTTCGAGGCCAGACACTTGGCGTCAATTTAGACCAAAATGATAACTCTGGGATTTGAATGATATATTAGTTTGTTTGGACCCATGTTTGTGTATGTGTTAATGCGAATTATAAAATGATTAAAGATTAGGTTCTACATGGAATTGTATGCCACATTGTAACATTACATGCAAAGACATTATGCATTGGCATTGTATTAAAGTTTTGTTATTATCCAAGTTTATACCCCTACTGTTTTATTAGTTTTTGTCATAGAATTGTATCTTATTTATTATGATGATTATTGTTTTCTTTAGGTATTTTGGTAGTTTTAAAATGTTTATTTAGTGTTTTCATCAATTTTGGTATTTTTTAATTTATTTCAGTGTTTATGTCATTTTTGTTCTAGTTTTTAGTGTGGTGTTTATGTGTTGTTGGTTAATGTTTATTTGATTCTTGTTTAAAGTTTGTTTAAGTGTTTGTTTTAGGTTAATATGCAAATTATTTCCTTGGAAGAAAGAATAGCACGAAGCATGTCTCACTTAAGGGAAAAACAAAGGAACTAAGAGAGGAAGGAAAAACTTTGGCAGTAAGTGACACACTTAGGTGACACGGCAAAGCCACTGGCCGTGTCACATGACACGGCCAGGAGCTCGGCTGTGTCCCATACTAAGCCAAGGAAGAAGACCAAAGGAAAGAGAGCAAAGAACGAAGAGATCAGTAGGTGACACACCCGCTTGACACGGCCAAGCCACTGGCCATATCACATGACACGGCCAGGAGCTTGGCCGTGTCACACTCCATTCCAAAGAAGCAAATATGAAGTAGAAGCGGACACATTCAGTGACACGGCCAAGCCACTGGCCGTGTCACTCCATGGACTAAAGGAAGAAAGAAAACACGAATTTTTGGAGCGGGGTTTCATATAAATAAGAGGATTAGGGTTTTTGAAGAAGGGATTTTTTATCAGCCATCAAACATTAACTTTAGGTTTCCATTTTATTTTCTTAGAGAATTTTGATTACACTTTAATGCAAACAGTCTTGATTAAATTTGTTTTTTCCATTGCAACATTCTTCTACCAAAGATCTGAACAAGAGATTCTTCAGAAGCTAAAGGGAGTTTGTAATTTGGTTTTGTTCTCAAACTTTATCTCTTAAGTTTCATTGGAATTTGTATTCATGAATTCTATTATGTCTAAATTGATTTCTTTGAATTTTAATGAGATGAATATGTTTGATAGATTCATGATGAACTAATTTGATCTAGTTTAGGGTTTGTATGGATCTACTATGTTTGTATGAAATGGTTATTGCTCTTAACTGAATTATTTCTTTATCCTTAATTGAATGGATTAATGTTAATATATGATTGATTAGCCACCAATTATGTGTTTGAGGTATTAGATGAAGGATTGGGAAATGAAGTGTAATGCTGGAACAATTCAATTAGGGACTTAGGTGAATTAGAAATATAAACCTAAGAAAAAGATCATTTCAATTGTAACAAGATTATTTGAAAGAGGTTTGAATGTGAGAGCTTATTTCCTTGATTCGATTAATTAAGTTGCTTAAGATCTAATCTTTGAAATTAAATTGGTTGAGAGGAATAATCATTCATACATATAAGTTAGTAGAGAAGTGCAAACCCTAGACCTTTCTATTAAGTGAATCAATATATCAGCTCAGTTTACTTTTATTGTTTTAAACTTCACTCGATCTGTTTTCATTAGTTGTTAGCAATTTAAATTTATTATAATTTGTTATTTGCAACCTGATAATCATTTAGCTTATCTAGCTTCCTTGTGAGATGACCTTGAGGTGTTCACCAAGATACTACAGCAACCTCGTATACTTGCGAGTGTAGTTCTAGTAGTGTTAATTAGAGCGCAACAAGTTTTTGGCCCCGCTGCCGGGGAAGCTAATTGGCGAAATTATTTATTAGGCATAAATATTTTAGATTATTTTTCATTGTTTACTTTTGATTTTATTTGTCTTTTGCTTTTAATAATTCCTTTTTTTTCCAGAAATTTTATTTATGCAAGGCAGGAGATCACTCGGAGGAGAGCTATATCCAGTTATTCCAGAAATTCAGAGAGTGGAAAGGAGCAGAGAAGAGTTTGAACTATACACCGGATTTGATACAAAGGAGGACACTTCTGATTTTGAGTTGAATACTGCACAATCTACCAATATGGGAGAAGAAAGGCAAAGAACTATGAGGGACTTTGCTAGACCTGTCATTGGAACTTCCACATCTTGTATAAGATTGACGGATGTAGTAAGAAATTATGAGTTGAAGAACATCCATTACAACATGCTGCCATCATTCTATTGAGTTCCAAATGAAGATCTTTTGAACTTTATTCGGGATTTCTATTCCACCCTGAACACTTTTCCATTGGGAGGACTAATAGAGGATCAGTTGAGGATGTGGTGTTTTCCGTACACATTGAAGGATAGGGCAAAAAGCTGGCTTATGATGTTGCCTGAAAATTCTTTGACAACTTGGGAGCAAGTTTATAACAAGTTTATGGGCAAGTTTTACTCACATCAGAAGACAGCTGTGAACACTCGAATTTTGAGGCTCGGGAAGCCAATCTTCTCAGACTGCAGACAACCGAGCCGGACCGAAGGTCCGTGGTAAAGTTCACCGGAAATATATCGATATGGTACTTGAAATGTCCGGAGCAACGCAACGATCACGGATATGGCCTCGGAATAATTTTTGGAGGTCCACAGCTCCCAGAAAATCAGTTTGAACGAAAATCGGGAGATTTTTTGAGGGTTGAACCGCCAAGCTCAGCGGTCCGACCGCCAGAACCGGGGGTCCGACCGCCAACCGCGGCGGTCCGACCGCCGGCGTTGATTTTTTTCCCAGTTTTCCGGTGGACAGCGCGGTCCGACCGCTGACCACGGCGGTCCGACCGCCATTCAGTCTGAATTTTTGCCTATAAAAAGGCTTTCGATTCTCAGAAAAGAGGGGGTTGGACTTTTTCGGGTCGGCCTCATGCTGTCGAATTCTTTTCACGCTTAAAAACTCATATTGGACTTTTATTTGCAAGAATCTAATCTTGTGTGGCAGCGATTAAGAATCATATTTCAAGATCTAAGAAAACAAGATCTGGAACTTCGAAGTGGAAGGACCCTAAACAAGGTAGTATGATAATTCATCATTTGTCAATTCAAGCATATCATAAAGCATCCTATCTTCTTCTTAATTTCTTTTCGGTCAAAGACCTAATCCTTTTAGGTCTAAGGCCTAATTAACTAATCAATCAACACTTCGGCATGAAGCCGCGAATCAATCAACTTTTTGGCACGGAGCCTAAATTGTATCTTTTTGGTACAAAGTACCTAAATTTCACAATTAAAATCAATCTTTTGGCCAAAGGCCTAAATTGCACTATTTTGGTACAAAGTACCTAAATTTCACAAATTTGCACTAAGTGCTAAAATTAACAACTTTGGCAAAAAGCCCGACAAATGCACGAAGCATACACACACATGCATGAAGCATAATTTTCATCGCCTTTAAATAGGCTTTTCCGAACTACATGGGCTTTGATCTCTCATAAAAAAATGAGAGTATGTAGGCATATTTGAGATTCACCTCAAATAACAAGTCCGTAATTTACTAACAATCTATTCTTCTTCCTTTCTGTGTTCCTTTTGGATTCATTTCTAAATTGGCAAATTAATCAAATACATGACATAGTCCCTGAATCCTCCTTGGGTTCATAGATTAGAAACCTTTACATTGGATGCATTAATTTGAGTCAAACAAGGGTTTTCTTAGTTTTCCCTTTGAACAAAATAAACTGAGTGGCGACTCCCGACAACGAGTGAACTTTCATCCGAATCCTTTTCGGGTGGAAAATCGAGGTTCACAATTTGGCGACTCCACTGGGGAGCCATAAAAATGATTTATGGGATTCTAGTGGACTACTATTGCTTATTTGATTAATTTGTCACTAGGGACCATGAAAATGATTTATGGGATCCTAGTAGACTACTATTGTTTATTTGACTAACTTGCCCTTCTTTAGGGTACTTTTATTCATTTTGCAGGGTACCCTAGCAATATATATCCCCTCCTTGGGGATATTGGATTGAAAATTGACAAAGGGAATCTTTTTCCTTTAATGGACCCCTTGTTTGACTAATTGTGCATTTATTTTGACATTCAGAGAATCTTTTTCTCTTGCATTATATGGGGGAATCCTTTTCCTTCATTTCATAAAAATTTATTTTCAAATGAATTTCTTCTCTTTCTGTTCAAAATTCTGAGTCTGGATAGCAAGTAGCGCTGACCGGCAGGTCTCCTTGATTATGCCGGCGGACAGCCAAAGCGTCCTCCCTGTTGTCGCAAACCATTCCAATCCTTTTGGAGTGGCCCATGAGTAATCGTACTATTGGACCCACGCGAAACTCCTTGTTTCACATGTGGTTAGGTATATCTTACTCAAGACTCAAGGGTCCCTATTATAAGCTTATTCTCTATTTTTCATGAACAATAGAACCTTCCCTTAGGTTGTATGTACCCAATGATAGTGCCACATACCATTAAAATGAATTATGATGTGATGAGGTGCATTCATGCAACATGACAACATTATTTTGGGAAAAATCTTTTGGGGAAAACTTTTGATGTGTATAAGTGGACCAAGAGTTTATCCCATCCTACCCACTGCCCGGATCCCTTGCCTTTAACCTTTGCAGGTATCCACTATCCGTGTGCCTTCACCCACACAAGCTACACCAACTCCAACTGTCCAATCACCCACAAGTTCTACTACCCCACCTTCGCCAATTACTCAAATTACTGAAATGGCTACTATTGAACAGATTAAGGCCTTGCTAGATGGACAGGTTAAGGAAATTGAAGCTAGAATGCAAGAGAGAATTGATGAAGCTTTAGCTGCCCAAAGGGTGGCCATCCTGGCTGAATTGGGAGGGGCACCAAAGACGGCCTCTACTCCTGGAGATTTGGGAAAGGAACCCATTGTGGGGCAAACTAGTACCCCCATGACTGCTCAGAACAATACCCCTGTCATCAATTTGGAGGAACCACTCTCTAAGAATGAAACTGATGAACTGAAAAAGAAACTTGAATTGCTTGAAAGGTCAATCACTGCCATGAAAACTCATAAAGAGGTGGTAGACATGGATTCCTTATCCTTGTTTCCCCAAGCTAGGTTGCCTCCAAAATTCAAGATGCCTGGGATGGACAGATTTGATTGGACCACTTGCCCTAAAACTCACTTGAAGATGTATGTGGGAGCCTTGAGCCCTTGGGGTTTAAATGATGAGCTCTTTGCTCAACTCTTTCAACAATCCTTGACTGAGGCTGCCCTAAAATGGTTTGTAAGCCTGGACCGAGCCAAGATTAAGACCTGGGAAGACATCTGCAATGCATTTAACACTCAATACCACTACAATATTGAGGTGGATGTCACTAGAAGAGAACTTGAGACTACCAAACAAAACAACAATGAGCCCTTCTCCTCGTTCCTTACGAGGTGGAGGGCAAAAGCCGCCCAAATGATCAATCGCCCTTCAGAACAGGAGCAGATTGATATTATAATCAGGAATTTAAGACCTACATATCAAGCTCAACTGCAAACCCAATACCTACCTACTTTCAAATCGCTCATTACGACTGCAACTAAGGTAGAAGACTTGATACAATTGGGTAAAATAGTGGATGAGGGAGCTACTTCAAAGTATAAAAAACAGGGCCAAACTGCTTCCTCAAGCAAAATCAATGAAGTGGCCAATATTGCCCCTGCGAATCCTTTACGTGTGGGCAATCTTGGGCAGAGAAATCAGCCAAGAAGGCAATATACTGACCTTGGGGTGCCCCTTCATCTAGTGTTTAAAAAGGCCGTGGAAGGGAAATATTTGAAGCCTTTGGACCCAAGGCCACCTCCAAACCCATTACCCTCCAGTTATAAGGCCAATGAGTATTGTGAATACCACCAGGGAAAAGGGCATAGAACAGATGCTTGCTGGACTCTGAAAAACCGCATCCAAGATTTGGTGGATAGGGGTGACATCATTCCTCTCAGGAGTCAACCAAACATTAATACTAACCCTTTGCCTAATCATTCCATCCACGCCATCACTGTGGAAGAAGAGCTGTTTGATCCTTTCAAACTCCTCTTAGAAATGAATGAAGTGTGTGTGTTGGATTTGAATGGCCTCGCTGAAGAGGTCGATGCTTTGACGAGAAGCGGAAGGCAATATCAGCCACTCGACTTGGGAAAAGCCCCTGTAACCTCAAATCACCCCCATAAGAAGACACCTGAACCAAAGGAAGACCCTGTCCTCACTCAGCTTAAACAAACTCAAGCTAAGGTGTCAATTTGGGAGCTCCTTGCTTCCTCATTCCCACACCGTCAGGCTCTTAGCGAAGCTTTGAGTCAGCTTGATACATCAGTAGACACAAGCCCAGAAGCTTTGGTAGCCACTTTGACCCAATCAACCAAGACATTGAGTATCCAATTTTCTGATATGAACCTACCAGAAGATGGCAGTAAACACAATGATGCTCTATACATCACCATACAAACCGGGGGAAAGACTGTTCCCATGGTTCTCATTGATAATGGGTCAGCCTTAAATGTATGTCCCTTAAAAGTAGCAAGTTGTCTGGGGTTGGAGGCTACAGATCTTACACCTTCTGATCAGATTGTTAGAGCATATGATAACACTCGAAGAGAAATTTTGGGTGTTGCCACTCTGGAAATTGTCATTGGGCCGTTGAAAATGAGAGTGCCCTTCCAAGTCATTGATGTACCCGCGAGCTTTAATCTCATCCTTGGAAGGCCATGGATTCATCAGAATAATGCTATCCCTTCTTCATTACACCAAAAACTTAAGTTCCCTTTTGAAGGAAAAATCATCACTATCAAAGGTGACACCTGTGAAATCAACAAGAGAACCATGGATCAGTCTCTCTTTGAGGTTGTTCCTGGCGAAACCGCCATGACCTTGACTGGTTTCCATTATGATACAGTCCAATGCATTGAAGGAGAAAAACCCAAAGGGCCATTTATCTTATATGATTTTGGGGAGGTCCAAATCAATTGCCTTGTATTATCCCAAAGTGAGCCTAGAAGTTTGATACAATTGTTGTTTTGATTTGAATTAAATGTATATATGTTTTTGCAAAGGAAATAAGTGTGTTAAGAGAATGTATATGTTGTGTATATTGTAATATATATAACATATAAAGTGGTCAAATGGAGAGTCAAGGTAAGAAGATATTATTGTTTGTGATTTGTGCAATTACCAAAATGGGCATATATAAGACAAGAGTTAAGTTAAATGGATGAGGGCATTTAGGTAATTGTTGTGTAAGAAATGCATGGTGGAGATTTAAAGAGATAATCCTTTGTCTTTTCTTCATTTCTTCTTCTTTTCTTCTCCATGGTTGGCCGGCTATCTAAAACAAAGAGAGAGCAAGAGTGAGTTATTATTTTAAACATCAAATTGAAGGGTGAATCAAAGGTTTGAGTTGGAGATTTGTGAAATCTCTTCAATTCAAGTAAGTACTTTCTTGTTTTCCTTTGTTATTTTTGAAGTTGTGTATGAAATGAGTTTTGATTTGTTGAGATTATGATTTGGTGTGTTTAAGATGTGTTTATGATTGTTGAAATTGATTGTAAGTTAAAAGGTTGAATTGGTGTTGGTGATGGAAGAGTAAGAGTGTGTTAAGTGAATTCTTTTTCTGTTTTACAATTAGTAAAGGCTGTAACTTGTATGATTTTTAATTAATTATAGAAAAATGTTCTTGAAGTGAATTTTTGATATGTTGTGCCTCTATGAGTCTAGAATGACTGAAAAATATGTTGATTCGATTTTGGAATGGTTATGAGTTTAGAAAGATTATTTTTATTAGACCTGTTCCAGCAGGTACCTTAATTGAGACAGCTCTATTTCGGGATTTTTAATAAAATGTAGAAAAATCATATTCAATTGAATTTTGGATATGTTGTTGCTTAATGAGTCTAGTATTTGAGAAAAATAATTTGGAACCACGTTGATTGAATTTGATTTATGAAATTCACAAAGTTCAGAACTGCTGCCAGGATGCAGGGCAATTGGGGCAGTCTGGTTAGGTGAACTATTTGACCAAGATTTTGTGTTCAGTTTGATCTGAAATTTTAAAGGAATGATTTTAAGATACAAAACTAAATTCTGTAAAAATTTTAGAATTTTTAGTCAAGTATATTATTTTATACAATTTTTCAAAATAAGGATAAAATGGAGTCTAAAACCAGAATGTACTATTCATATGGTCATTTTGCTAATATTCCTTTTTGGATTAGATTGTGAAGAGGTTGAATTGCCCTAACCATGTCCCTCATGTGTGCTGCCCGTGTCCCTCAAATGTGTTGGTTGATGTTTTTAGTTCTTGTTCTTCTTGCATTGTTTTGATTCTCCTAAGGCATTGTTATGCCTAAACCTAAACTTAAACACTTTAAGCACATGTTAAACAAAGAATGATCTAAACAAAGGTATGAGGAAGATCCTAAAACTATGAATAATGTAAATGGATATATATATATATACATTTGATAATACATAAGATACTATATGGACAATGCTATGTTGTATGCATTGTAAATCTTGTGAATGGTAATGTGTTATATGAATAATGTATTTTGTAATGTTGCATCAATGATGTTATAGGTAAAGTGTGAAGGATATGATGAGGTAATGGAGTATGTATAGCTTGATGGGAGTAGTTCTTGATGTAAGTACAAATCTACCTAGATGCATTCTTTTATATGATGTTGAAACCTAAAACAATATTAAGTAGATTGTTATATTGTTAATACCAAGTGACTAATGTTGTTATTTGTATAGTGTGAAAACTATAGTGGTTATCCAAAAAGGTATGTGCAATGCTATTTGTTATGATAAATGTTTTAATAATGAATGATATAAATGTGTCTTGAAATATGATGAAATGTGATGTTATCATGGTTGATAATAATGATCAAAATGAAATAAATGGACATTTGGTTTATATGACAATGAATTTAAGATACATGTGCAATGTGATTGATTATGTATGTTTGGATGATAAAGTGTATAATGTGAATTGATTCAAATGTGATGTGAAGCCATTGTGTTTGGCTATGATGATTCAAATGTGATGTGAAGCCATTGTGTTTGGCTATGATGGTTCAATTGAGTTAAATGAGGTATGTATGCCTAGATGATGATGAGAATTGAGAATGAAAGTGCTAATGAAATAATAAATGAATTGTGTAGCTAATGTGTTATTCCATTTTCAGAGTTTGTTGTTGGTGGCATGCCTAATAATAGTAACAATCTCTTGAAGTTAGGTTGGATATGATCCTTGAAGCCTAATTGAGATGTTACAACCCTTGAAGCTAGGTTGGATTGGTTCTTGAAGCCAAGTTGGGTTGAAGTTTAACATGTTTTACTCCCCTTGAAGCTTGGTTGAACCTAAATCCTTGAAGCCTAGTTGGGTCAATGATAATGATAATGTGATAATTAAACCAAAGCATTAACTCTGAAAGTCGAATGGCATATTAGTGTTTTTGGGCCCGAGTCTGTCTTTGTTGTTAATATGATATATAAATGTTGAAGTAAATGAGTAATGAGATTTATGATTGACTTTGTTGGCAATGTGATTTATGATTTGTGAATTGTGAACAAAGAAATGTTATGAAGTATGATGTGTAATGTGTATATTGATATATTGAGTGTGAGAATTAATGATGAATTGTGGTTGGTGATAATGATATGTATATAATATATTAAATTAGTTAAGATATATGAAAGATGAAATTCAAAAGATGAAACATGTTAAGAATCTAGTAGTACATGGAAGTGATATTTCATTATATGTTAGAAATTATATAATGTATGGTTATATGTTATATTTGTACTACTAAGCTTTCGAGCTTAGCGCAGATTTGTATTTGCGCAGGTGACTAGGTGGAAGATATGAAGTCCTTCATTATGCCACGAGAAGAGTAAAAGTTTGTCGAGACCAACTAGAGGGTTATGCATACATGTATAATTTTTTTTTATTATGATGTATTTCTGACAAGAGTATATTTATATGTATAAATGAAATTTTGATAAAGATAATATCATTAAAGGTATGATGATTTTGTAAATGTTCCTTAAATTTATGTATTATGGTTTGAACCCTATTAAAGGATTTTGAAAATGTAACGAAAAGTGACATCCTTATACTTTATATACTTACTGTACGTATACCAGGTGTATGTATAGTACTTATATGGAATATCGGAGTGTTACAATTATTTTGGTATCAGAGCTTAGGTTCGAGATTCTCGGCCTAAGTGAAATTAAGAAGAAAAAAAAAATTGAAATGCTTAAAATGAATTAAAAAGAAGAGTTTTGAAATGCAATTGGTAATACATGCATATGCATTAACACCTAGGTTGGTCTCGGATGTGGCATTGTATGATTTGTAGTATATTTGTGTTATATGAGATGGATGTTAGTGTGTGAATGATGTTTTGCATGGAAGTAAAGCTAGAAAAAGAAATGATATGGATGTATATAAATTTAATTGATAAATTAAAAATGAAAATTTATACAAGTAAGGTGAAGTGTTAAATGTGTTGAAGTATAAAAATGAAAGAGATAAAAAGGAAAATAAAGTGGAAAATGAGTGAGAAACAAAATTTAGATTTGAGTATGTACTCTTCCTTTTACACTTTGAATCTCTTCATATTAAAGTTTATGTTGGGTTTGTTAGATAGAGGAAATAATGTTGGATTGCAAATATTGAAAGATATGTTATTGAAATGAGAAAAGTATGGTTGGATATTGAATGAGTTGAGTAGTATAGATAAAATGTGACTATTTAAAGTTTGGGGTATATATATATATATACAAGGTTCTATTTAAATGAAAAAGAGATGATATTGATTATGTAAGAATATAAATTGGTATTATTATTTTAATGTAAACATTGTGAATTCAATGTTAGAAATGTGAGATGCTTAGATGTTGTGAAAGTTCATGGTAATGGTGATAATATGTGATATTTGAGATTTTTCAATATGAGCTTGATAGTTGTGAAAATTATATGTTTTGATATTGCTTTATGATATATATATATACATAAGATGTTTTTTTTAAAGTTGGTATTAAGAAAAGATGAGTTTGGAAAATTAAAGCTTAAGCGAAATAGTAAGTTGTTAAAAGTAAGTGTTTGAATCTTCACTTTACTATTAAAGAAGCCTTAATATTGATTTGCAAAAGAAAAATAAACTATCCTAAGCATTTCAAATGTTTGGGCCGAAATGGTCCCAAAGTGACAGCTTCTGGACTATTTTTGTGGCAATTGTTTGGGGCAGCAAACGAATGAATTTTTCAACGAAATTTTACATGCAATTAGTCAACATATAAAATAAGTTTTCTGTAAAATTTCAGCCAAAAATAAGATCATTTACTTGGTCAAATGTATATCTGAAGTGGTCTGAAATTTTGACGAAAATCCAGATTTACTATTCATTTGGTCAATTTGTGATCCTTTGAGGAATGCTTTGAAATATTTGATAAAGATTAGTTAAATATCGATAGTTTAATGTAGGTTAAATCTATGAGCTTGGTGGAATGAGTATTATTGAATATGAGATTACTATGAATATGATAATGTGATTGATAATATGAGAATGATTATGATTGCATTGACAAACTTGTGCAAAGCTAGGTCATGTGATAAAATTGATAGTGAGAATTGGATTGAGCAATGTTGGTTCAAGAAATTGAGATTTGTGATAACTAGACTTGGAAAATGTATAGATGTTAATGGGCTCAATATGTATATGATTGGATGTAATGTACATATGTATAAATATGTGAGTGATATATATATAAGTTGAAGGGTAAACAAATGGGTATAAAGGTGGTATACTAAATGCATTTAAAAATAAATGTGAGAGAGATGTCACCTTAGTAATGTGACTAAGATTTTGTGAGGTATTATTATAGTAAGAATGCATATATATGTTGAGTTGATAAATAATTTAAGTCATGTCAAAAGGAATAAGAATGATATTGTTCAATGAATAGTAACCAATGCTAAATTGTGTTGATGGTATGTAAAAGAGGAATTAAATATAATTGTATGATTGTGGGTATGCATGTATAAGAAATGTGGGAAGTAAGTTACATTGTGAATGTGACCTATGAATGTGAATGTGATATAACTACTTGACTAATGGTATGGAAAAATGATATGACATGTATTAGTGGACCTATGGGAGATTAGGTCTTGACCTATGTAAAGTTAGATAATGGGATGAAATGAAGAGTGATAAAGGATTCAAGTAATACTGGACGATGAAATTGTTATGATAATAACTGAGCTAGACTATCATAAAATGCTTTCTGGTTCAAAGATTATGCACGTGAAAATATTCTATGTATATGTGTACAATATCAAGAAGAGTATAATGTATGAAAAGTTCTACAAGAGATAGATTAGAAATGGAGTAATGAATGAAATTTGTATATGAGTAAATGTTGTGCATAAAAGTGTTATAAAGAATATTGTTGACGTGAGTTAGGTTAATGATGATCTCGTAATTAAGAGCAAATTGTTTTGAAACAAAGTTGAGATATGTTGACTTTTGGAGATAGAAAAAGTATAGAAAAGGAATATGTAAATTTAGTATTGTAATTGGAAATGTTTGAAGAAGAATAATAGAGGAGCAATATTGAATTATAACTACAAACGTGACCATTAAATATACTCTGGTCGTATGATTTGTTAGTGTAATCGGCTGGTTAATTTTGTATCAGCAGATTTGGGCCTGAGATGATATGATTGTAATATTATTGAGGGTGAGGTTGATAATTGTGTTTCAAGAAACATGGTTAGGAGTTATGAATGGTAGAATTGTATCTTATCAGTTTTATGTTATAAATTTGTTTATAATTATGAAAGTATAGAAAGAGAAGAAAACTGTGTAAATGTATTGAATTTAGAAGAATGGTTAGAAAAGTGATTATGTAAAGATAACAATGATATGAAATATGAGGAAATATTAAAAAGGAAGAAATATAAAATGTAATTGAGAGTTATACTGACTATGTTTATGGTATATAATAAATAAATGATTGGACTGGAGGTTTAAATGAATGAATTATAAATAGTAAATATGGTATAAAATGTTTATGAGAATTTGTGGGAATTATATTAAGATAATTTGAAGTGATTTGTTATCATAATGATTCGATTGAATATGGATCTAGAGAGATTAAAACTTGAAAATAAGTTGATTGTTGGTTTGGATCAAGTAAGATGGAGATATTTGTATATTGTGGCAGATAGATCAATTGATCGGGATTTTGTTAAAGTTATGAATTATGATTGAGATTTAATGTGTATAACGGTACAAGGAATATAAGATATACATGATAATATATATGATATAAAATTTTAAAGTGTAATTGGGCATGAATGAATGGAGTTATAGTAGTGTATTAATATATGAGTTAATTGAAAAGCATGCTAGAGAAGTAAATCAGTTGTGAAAAATAAGGGTTTTGTTACCCATTGAGGTTTGATAAATGTCTTTTCTGAAAGTGATGGTAAGGAGGGGATAATTAATATAAAGATTTATGGTTTTTGACAGGATGAGATGTCTGTAACTGAGTTCTTTTTATAAAAATATATATATATATATATATATTTCTTTGGGATGAATATATTAATTTTGAGACCGATTGTTAGTTGTGTTTGTAATCCTGATTGTTCTTGTAATGCTGTTAACAAGATTAAGGATTGTCAATCTTCTGAGCATGTTCCGCATTTGTTTTTAAGAGGATTGAATAAAAGTTATAAACAGTTAGGTCTCAGATTCTTTTAACGGAGCCAATGCCTTAGTTGATTAACATGAACATCAATTTGTGCATTCTGAGAATCTTTTTCCTGGTGATCTAAATTCTGTTGCTCAATCTTTGCTTACAGTGAATGCTACTAATGCTAGGAATTCTCAGTCTGGTGAATATAGGCAGAATATCAATGCTTCTAAACAGCCTGTTTGTAAACATTGTAATCTTCTTGGGCATAATGTTCAACAATGTTATAAGATTATGGGTTATCCATCTGGATTGAAGTTGAGGGATAAGCAAAGGTCTTATGTCTCGAAGGTTAATCAAGTTTTTTTTTTATTTTTTATGAAGATCAAGATGATGTTTTGTTAAGAATGAATCGTTATTGTACTGAATAATTTCGAGGACGAAATTTCTTTTTAGAGGGGGAGAATTGTAATATCCCAAAGTGAGCCTAGAAGTTTGATACAATTGTTGTTTTGATTTGAATTAAATGTATATATGTTTTTGCAAAGGAAATAAGTGTGTTAAGAGAATGTATATGTTGTGTATATTGTAATATATATAACATATAAAGTGGTCAAATGGAGAGTCAAGGTAAGAAGATATTATTGTTTGTGATTTGTGCAATTACCAAAATGGGCATATATAAGACAAGAGTTAAGTTAAATGGATGAGGGCATTTAGGTAATTGTTGTGTAAGAAATGCATGGTGGAGATTTAAAGAGATAATCCTTTGTCTTTTCTTCATTTCTTCTTCTTTTCTTCTCCATGGTTGGCCGGCTATCTAAAACAAAGAGAGAGCAAGAGTGAGTTATTATTTTAAACATCAAATTGAAGGGTGAATCAAAGGTTTGAGTTGGAGATTTGTGAAATCTCTTCAATTCAAGTAAGTACTTTCTTGTTTTCCTTTGTTATTTTTGAAGTTGTGTATGAAATGAGTTTTGATTTGTTGAGATTATGATTTGGTGTGTTTAAGATGTGTTTATGATTGTTGAAATTGATTGTAAGTTAAAAGGTTGAATTGGTGTTGGTGATGGAAGAGTAAGAGTGTGTTAAGTGAATTCTTTTTCTGTTTTACAATTAGTAAAGGCTGTAACTTGTATGATTTTTAATTAATTATAGAAAAATGTTCTTGAAGTGAATTTTTGATATGTTGTGCCTCTATGAGTCTAGAATGACTGAAAAATATGTTGATTCGATTTTGGAATGGTTATGAGTTTAGAAAGATTATTTTTATTAGACCTGTTCCAGCAGGTACCTTAATTGAGACAGCTCTATTTCGGGATTTTTAATAAAATGTAGAAAAATCATATTCAATTGAATTTTGGATATGTTGTTGCTTAATGAGTCTAGTATTTGAGAAAAATAATTTGGAACCACGTTGATTGAATTTGATTTATGAAATTCACAAAGTTCAGAACTGCTGCCAGGATGCAGGGCAATTGGGGCAGTCTGGTTAGGTGAACTATTTGACCAAGATTTTGTGTTCAGTTTGATCTGAAATTTTAAAGGAATGATTTTAAGATACAAAACTAAATTCTGTAAAAATTTTAGAATTTTTAGTCAAGTATATTATTTTATACAATTTTTCAAAATAAGGATAAAATGGAGTCTAAAACCAGAATGTACTATTCATATGGTCATTTTGCTAATATTCCTTTTTGGATTAGATTGTGAAGAGGTTGAATTGCCCTAACCATGTCCCTCATGTGTGCTGCCCGTGTCCCTCAAATGTGTTGGTTGATGTTTTTAGTTCTTGTTCTTCTTGCATTGTTTTGATTCTCCTAAGGCATTGTTATGCCTAAACCTAAACTTAAACACTTTAATCACATGTTAAACAAAGAATGATCTAAACAAAGGTATGAGGAAGATCCTAAAACTATGAATAATGTAAATGGATATATATATATATATACATTTGATAATACATAAGATACTATATGGACAATGCTATGTTGTATGCATTGTAAATCTTGTGAATGGTAATGTGTTATATGAATAATGTATTTTGTAATGTTGCATCAATGATGTTATAGGTAAAGTGTGAAGGATATGATGAGGTAATGGAGTATGTATAGCTTGATGGGAGTAGTTCTTGATGTAAGTACAAATCTACCTAGATGCATTCTTTTATATGATGTTGAAACCTAAAACAATATTAAGTAGATTGTTATATTGTTAATACCAAGTGACTAATGTTGTTATTTGTATAGTGTGAAAACTATAGTGGTTATCCAAAAAGGTATGTGCAATGCTATTAGTTATGATAAATGTTTTAATAATGAATGATATAAATGTGTCTTGAAATATGATGAAATGTGATGTTATCATGGTTGATAATAATGATCAAAATGAAATAAATGGACATTTGGTTTATATGACAATGAATTTAAGATACATGTGCAATGTGATTGATTATGTATGTTTGGATGATAAAGTGTATAATGTGAATTGATTCAAATGTGATGTGAAGCCATTGTGTTTGGCTATGATGATTCAAATGTGATGTGAAGCCATTGTGTTTGGCTATGATGGTTCAATTGAGTTAAATGAGGTATGTATGCCTAGATGATGATGAGAATTGAGAATGAAAGTGCTAATGAAATAATAAATGAATTGTGTAGCTAATGTGTTATTCCATTTTCAGAGTTTGTTGTTGGTGGCATGCCTAATAATAGTAACAATCTCTTGAAGTTAGGTTGGATATGATCCTTGAAGCCTAATTGAGATGTTACAACCCTTGAAGCTAGGTTGGATTGGTTCTTGAAGCCAAGTTGGGTTGAAGTTTAACATGTTTTACTCCCCTTGAAGCTTGGTTGAACCTAAATCCTTGAAGCCTAGTTGGGTCAATGATAATGATAATGTGATAATTAAACCAAAGCATTAACTCTGAAAGTCGAATGGCATATTAGTGTTTTTGGGCCCGAGTCTGTCTTTGTTGTTAATATGATATATAAATGTTGAAGTAAATGAGTAATGAGATTTATGATTGACTTTGTTGGTAATGTGATTTATGATTTGTGAATTGTGAACAAAGAAATGTTATGAAGTATGATGTGTAATGTGTATATTGATATATTGAGTGTGAGAATTAATGATGAATTGTGGTTGGTGATAATGATATGTATATAATATATTAAATTAGTTAAGATATATGAAAGATGAAATTCAAAAGATGAAACATGTTAAGAATCTAGTAGTACATGGAAGTGATATTTCATTATATGTTAGAAATTATATAATGTATGGTTATATGTTATATTTGTACTACTAAGCTTTCGAGCTTAGCGCAGATTTGTATTTGCGCAGGTGACTAGGTGGAAGATATGAAGTCCTTCATTATGCCACGAGAAGAGTAAAAGTTTGTCGAGACCAACTAGAGGGTTATGCATACATGTATAATTTTTTTTTATTATGATGTATTTCTGACAAGAGTATATTTATATGTATAAATGAAATTTTGATAAAGATAATATCATTAAAGGTATGATGATTTTGTAAATGTTCCTTAAATTTATGTATTATGGTTTGAACCCTATTAAAGGATTTTGAAAATGTAACGAAAAGTGACATCCTTATACTTTATATACTTACTGTACGTATACCAGGTGTATGTATAGTACTTATATGGAATATCGAGGTGTTACATGCCTGGTCGGAATGATGCTAAGGGTAGGTCTGCTGCCTGGAATGGAAATGATAAAGTCTGGGAGGAAAACACCCGTAGTGCGGCCATGGGAAGAGCCTGAGAATAAGGGAACTTTTGGCCTGGGGTATAAACCCACAGATGAGGGGATAGAAGAGTTTGAGCATGGAAGGAAGAAAAAGAAGAATTGGGGGGCAAGAAGCCTCAAAATGCGCCCTTACTTTAGAACTCTGAATGGTCACTTCTGCAAACCTGGAAAAGCAGTTCCTTACTATGGTTTCCAGGAGCCATTCTATTCTCCTGTGACCGGAAAGAAGCTACCGGGTTTTGAGATGTTCGATGATGTTTTAGCCATAAAAGAAGAAGAGCCAGAACCTATAGCTGACCCACAAATGGAAGATTTTATGCGGCCTAATCTCTTTGATGAGGTTGCTATGATAACCAATTTTGAAGACAAAAGGGACTTCACAAAGCTGATCAAGACAACCGATGGACCACTGATGAACTGGTATGCCGAGGAGGGACGAGCTGCTATGGTCAAACCTAGTCCTCCTGAACCCGAGTCTTGTACAAAGTCAAATTCTGAGTCAAACACCAAGTCAGAGTCTAATTCTGAGTCTTCTGTAGTTTTAGATTTAGAGAACCCCAATGTCAAATCTAATGTAATCTTGGAGAATGACTCCACCATTATCAATGAAACTCTTCAAATTCTTGGTTACCCTGTGTCTTTTGCTTTCCAAGTATTATCTAGCAAAAATGAAATAAATGAAATAAAAGAAATAAATGAAAAAAATAATGATTGGCAAAGAAAATGAACATACATACATTGCATATGATTGTGTGAATAAGGAACACATTGTTGAGTGCATCAGAAGATATGTCGACTGCTTCATATGGAAGGCAAGTGATGTCATGGGAATAGACCCAGCCATAGCAGTTCATAAGATTCCACTATACCCAGATGTGAAGCTGGTTAAGCAGAAATTGAGAAGAATGAAGCCTGAATGGTCTTTGAAAATTAAAGAGGAGGTTGCCAAGCAACTGGATAATAGGTTCATAGAACCAATTGCCTACCCTTCCTGGTTAGCAAACATTGTGCCGGTCCCGAAGAAAGACGGAAAGGTCAGGATGTGTGTTGACTACAGAGATTTGAATAAGGCCTGTCCCAAGGACTATTTTCCACTACCACACATCGATTTGCTGATAGACAGGATGGCTGGGCATGTGATGGTTTCCATGACTGACCTCGTGGTTGGGTACAATCAGATCCTAGTTCACCCACCAGACAAAGAGAAGACAGCTTTCATTACAGAATGGGGCACTTTCTGCTACAGGGTTATGCCTTTTGGGTTGATAAATGCAGGGGCTACCTACCAAAGGATGGCGACAACAGTCTTTCATGACATGATTCACAAAGAAGTAGAAGTGTATGTTGATGATATGATTGTTAAGTCAAAATCTCCAGAAGAACACGTTGAAGCACTTTAGAAGTTCTTCCTTAGACTTCGCAAGTACAATTTGAAGCTTAATCCTGCAAAGTGCCTCTTTGGTGCAACATCAGGCTTATTTTTGGGATATTTGGTCAGCAAGAAGGTAATAGAAGTTGATCCAGCAAAGTCGAAGGCTATTCTGAAAATGCCTCCGCCAAGAACAGAAAAAGAGATTCGAGGCTTGCTAGGTAGATTACAGTATATCAGTCGATTCATATCGCAGTTGGCAGAGACTTGTGGTCCAATCTTTAAGCTACTAAGGAAAGGTGCTTCACAAGAATGGAATGAAGACTGCCAAAAGGCCTTCGACAAGATCAAAGAATACTTGTTAAGTCCACCAATTCTACAACCTCCCAGAATGGGAAAGCCTCTGCTCTTGTATTTGTCTGTAACAGATGAAGCCATGGGTGCAATGCTAGCTCAAGAAGCCGAAAGTACGAAGGTGGAAAATGCAATTTACTACCTCAGCAAAAGGATGCTGGATTATGAGTTAAAGTATAACAAGATTGAGAAGTTGTGTTTAGCCTTGTATTGGACTTGTACGAAGTTACAACACTACTTGTCTTCTTACACTACTTATGTCATCGCAGAATAGAGTCCCTTGAAATTCCTTATGGAGAGGCCTGTTTTGGACAACAAAATGGCTAAGTGGGTGTCAACATTGGCAGCCTTTGACCTAAAATTCATTCAAAGGAAAGCTGTGAAAGGTGGCGCAATAGCTGACCAATTAGCAGAATTACCCGTGAATGATGAGATGCGAGAAGTGGGTTTCCCTGACGAAGACCTCTTGAATGTGGAAAGGAGTATTTGGGAGATGTATTTTGATGGGGCATCCAATTATCATGGAAATGGAATTGGGATTGTGTTCAAAACTCCTTGTGGAGAATACATTCCATTTGCAGTTAAACTTGACTTTAGCTGCACAAACAATGAAGCAGAATATGAAGCTTGCATCAATGGGTTTGAAGCCGCCCTGGAATTAGGAATTAAGAACCTAAAGGTCTACGGTGATTCTATTTTAATAGTATCACAAGCCTTAAGGAAATGGAAGATAAGAGAAGAGCGTTTGGTTCCTTACCTACAACGCCTTGATCATCTGTCACAACAATTCGATGATTTGTCCTTTGAATATCTCCCAAGAGCAAAGAATCAGTTTGCTGATGCCCTGGCTACTTTAGCTTCCATGATCAATATCAAGGAGGGGAAAGTCATTCGTCCATTGAAAGTTCAACTTCAGAAGCAACCTACCCACATAATGCATTTGGCCGATGGTAAACCATGGTTTTGGGATATCAAAGGTTATCTCAAGGATGGAAGTTATCCGGAGGGATCATCAAAGGTTGATCAGAGGGCCATAAGGCAGCTAGCCACAGGTTTCATTCTTAATGGAGATATCCTCTACAAGAGGAGTTGGAATGGAATGCACCTAAGGTGTGTAAATGAAGCAGAGGCTAAGCAGATAATGGAAATGGTACATGGTGGCGAATCAGGACCACACATGTATGGGATTGCCTTGGCTCGAAAAATTGCCAATCTAAGATATTATTGGTCCACCATGAATGCAGACTGCGTGGCATTTGTGCAAGAATGCCATCAGTGTCAGATATTTGCCAAGATGCAGAAGCAACCTCCCGTTGCCCTGAATCCGATCACTTCTCCATGGCCCTTCGCTACTTGGGGAATAGATATAATTGGCAAAATACATCCAAAAGCCTCAAATGGACATCAGTTTATTTTGGTAGCAGTGGATTACTTCACAAAGTGGGTTGAAGCAGCTTCCTATGCAGAATTAAACGCCAAAAAGGCAGCACAGTTTGTCCGAACCAACATCCTTTGTCGGTACGGAATGCCATTTGAAATTATCACTGATAATGGAACTCATTTCCAAGCAGAATTTGCTAAGCTCTTGAAGGATAAGAATGTCCAGCATCATAAGTCCTCTCCTTATAGACCTCAAACAAATGGAGCTGTAGAAGCAGCGAACAAGTCTATAAAGGTGATCATACAAAAAATGATCAAGGAACATAGGTGTTGGCATGAGAAGTTACCGCTGGCTTTGTGGGGATATAGAAAATCAATTAGAACTCCTACTGGGGCAACCCCGTATTCCCTGGTGTATGGAATGGAAGCGGTACTCCCCATTGAACTGGAAGTTCAATCGGCAAGGATAATTCAAGAAAGTCAGATAAATGAAGCTGAATGGATCAGCAATTATCATCATCAGTTGTTGGGTTTGGATGAAAAAAGAATTCAAACTCTACATCAGATTCAAGGGTATCAGAGGCGAATGGCCAGACATTTCAACAAAAAGGTCAAAGATCAAAAGTTGGAAGAAGGTTGTTTGGTTCTGAAAGAGATTAGAACACCTGTTACAGATCCTCGTGGGAAGTTTCGTCCTCATTGGGCGGGACCCTACATTTTAAAGAAAATACTTTCCAGTGGAGCCATCATCTTATCTGATTTGGATGGTCTGGAGTTCACAAACCCATGCAATCTGGATCAATTAAAGAAATATTATGTATAATCATGCATTGTATGGAACTACATTAGACCTGATTCTCGCAAACTAATTCGAGATATGTAGGCAGCTCTCCTTGAGCACGGTCTAAATATTAATAAAAATCATTCATTCATCTTTCTTTTGCTAATATTATAAAAAACACAAAAAAAAAACAAAAAACAAAAAATCCCGCTAAGTCGAAAACCCACAAAGGGCGGCTTAGGCAATAGTGGGGCCCGCTAAGTCGAAAATCCGCAAAGGGCGGCTTAGGCAAGAATGGGTAAGAGCTCGCTAAGTTAAAAATCCGAAAGGATGGCTTAGGCAAAAATTAGAGCAAGTAAATTAAATAGATAATGCTTGGAAAGCAAATGAAAGAGTCATTCCAAAAGGAGTCATTAATTCTGAAAAGAGTCATTCATTCATTCATTCAAAAAAAAAAAAAGAGAGAGAGTCAACCCTAGGGCCTAAATCCTACGCCTCCTACGTGAGGTAGAGTCTTCAGTATCTTCCTTAGCTCCGGAACTCTCTGCAGCATCTGTCTTCTCCTCGTTAAGAGGAATCACCTCCTCTCCCTCTAGCTCCTACAACAATGCATGCCTCTTTGGCTTTTCAATTGGCCAAACTTCAGCTCTGTACTCTGGAGTAGGCTGGACAAGGGAAGGCTCAGCAAAAGGTCTGATCACCTGATGATTCCTAACCCAGTTTGAAGAATAGCTCGAGTAACTCCGGTAATAATTTGGGGGTAACTTCAGAAAAATTCGAGTTCTTTCCCCGGCTGTGTGTGACTTCCTAAAGGATTATTTCTAAGTTCTTTACTAGAAATAATTACTGATAGCAGTGCTTAGTGAAGCCTAGTATTACTTCTGGTTCATTACTAGAGCTAGTTCAAGTACATGTAAAGGAAAGATTCCTAGAATTTATTTTTAAGTTCTTTACTAGAAATAAATAAAAATCACAATCCATCAATATCCCCCTATTAGTGGTGACAGAAAACAACCCATATCTACCCATATTGATCCTTTCCACCTTTTGAAGACTCTTGGTCTAGTTGTGCATGCAATGGTTATAAAGAAGCAAATGAATACCTTTGTGAAAATAAAAGAGGACATCATGCATACATATGTACTGTTTATACTTAACAAAAGTGCAGAGAAAAATCACGAGGTGTTGCAAGCAATCCAGAAATGCCAAAAGGCGGATCTTTTACCCCTCGCTCAAAATTCGCTCTTCAGAAGGCCACTAGGCCCCATAAATCATTTTTATGGACCCCAGTGGGGGGCAATTGTGAACACTCAAATTTTGAGGCTCGGGAAGCCAATTTTCTCAGACTGCAGACAACCGAGCTGAACCGAAGGTCCGCGGTAAAGTTCACCAGAAATATATCGATATGGTACTTGAAATGTCCGGAGAAACGCAACGATCACGGATATGGCCTCGGAATAATTTTTGGAGGTCCACAGCTCCCAGAAAATCAGTTTGAACGAAAATCGGGAGATTTTTTGAGGGTTGAACCGCCAAGCTCAGCGGTCCGACCGCTGGAATCGGCGGTCCGACCACCGGCGTTGATTTTTTTTCCCAGTTTTCCGTTCAGTCCGAATTTTTGCCTATAAAAAGGCTTTCGATTCTCAGAAAAGAGGGGGTTGGACTTTTTCGGGTGGGCCTCATGCTGTCGAATTCTTTTCACGCTTAAAAACTCTTATTGGACTTTTATTTGCAAGAATCTAATCTTGTGTGGCAGGGATTAAGAATCGTATTTCAAGATCTAAGAAAACAAGACCTGGAACTTCGAAGTGGAAGGACCCTAAACAAGGTAGTATGATAATTCATCATTTGTCTATTCAAGCATATCATAAAGCATCCTATCTTCTTCTTAATTTATTTTCGGTCAAAGACCTAATCCTTTTAGGTCTAAGGCCTAATTAACTAATCAATCAAAACTTCGGCATGAAGCCGCGAATCAATCAACTTTTTGGCACGGAGCCTAAATTGTATCTTTTTGGTACAAAGTACCTAAATTTCACAATTAAAATCAATCTTTTGGCCAAAGGCCTAAATTGCACTATTTTGGTACAAAATACCTAAATTTCACAAATTTGCACTAAGTGCTAAAATTAACAACTTTGGCAAAAAGCCCGACAAATGCACGAAGCATACACACACACATGCATGAAGCATAATTTTCATCGCCTTTAAATAGGCTTTTCCGAACTACATGGGCTTTGATCTCTCATAAAAAAACGAGAGTATATAGGCATATTTGAGATTCACCTCAAATAACAAGTCCGCAATTTACTAACAATCTATTCTTCTTCCTTTCTGTGTTCCTTTTGGATTCATTTCTATGTTGGCAAATTAATCAAATACATGACATAGTCCCCGAATCCTCCTTGGGTTCGTAGATTAGAAACCTTTACATTGGATGCATTAATTGGAGTCAAACAAGGGTTTTCTTAGTTTTTCCCTTTGAACAAAATAAACTGAGTGGCGACTCCCGACAACGAGTGAACTTTCATCCGAATCCTTTTCGGGTGGAAAATCGAGGTTCACAACAGCTAAATTGAGAGGGAAAATAGCTACATTCTCTCAAGTTGAAGGAGAGTCATTTCATGAGGCTTGGGACAGGTTTAAGATGTTATTGATCCAGTGTCCACACCATTACTACCCACTTCAGCTTCTGAATCAGTTTTTCTACGATGGTCTAACCCAGCAATTTCAAAATACAGTGGATAACGCAGCTGGGGGAGCTATGTGAGAAAAGACAGTAGATGAAACTTATGAAATCTTTGAAATGTTGGGAGCTAATTCTCAACAGAAAAGTGTAAGAGGAAGAAGTAAAGGGGTGAATCAATTGGAAGCCAATAGTGAGATGGTCAATCAGATAGCTGAATTGACAAGGCAAGTGCAGATGCTGAACATGAAGAACAATACTTCTTCATCCACTCAAGAAGTGTGTGGAATTTATGGAACCTTCGGGCATGGAGCAAATATATGCCCCTCTGCATATGAGTCTTATGGAAATGAAGCTGAGCAAGTCAATACTATGGGGGGATATCAACCAAGAGCTCGGAACGATCCTTACTCAAATACTTACAATCCTGGTTTGCAGAATCATCCAAATTTTTCTTGGGCAACAAATAATTCTCAACAGCCTTTCCATTTGCTCCAGAGATAAAACCAACAGCAGGGTCAATCTTCAAATCAAGGGCAGCCTAAGAGAGAGAGTTTGGAGGATAGTTTACAGGCCTTTATCCAAGTCAGTGCTAAGAATCAAGAGATGACTAACAAAAGGCTAGATTCATTAGAAGCATCTTTTAAGAAAGTGGAGACCCAAGTGGGACAACTTGCACAACAGATGCAGATTCAACAAAAAGGGAAATTTTCGAGTTAACCTGAGCAGGCACAATCAGTGATTGTGCTTAGAAGTGGCAAGGTATTAAACAATAATGTTGAAAATAATTTTGTGAATGCAAGTGATTAAGAGAACAAAAAGGAAGGAGAACCAGAGAACAAAGGTGCTGGAGAAAGATCAATGGAGAAATCCCCTTCAGCAGATTTACACAAGGCAAGTAATCCTCACCGGCCACCTATACCATTCCCTAGCAGGTTGAAGAATGATAAACAAGATAAGCAATTTTCGAACATCTTCAACATGCTGTCTAAGGTAAGTATTAACTTACCTTTACTTGAAGCAATAAAGAACATGCCAGCTTATGCCAAATTCTTCAAGGAACTGAGCACTAAGAAAAAGAGGTATGAGCCAAATGAGAAGGTGATAGTGTCAGAGGTAGCTAGTGCTATTTTGCAGCATAAACTACCTCTGAAACTAAAGGATCCTGGTAGTTTCATAATTCAAATTACTATGGGTAATGGAAAGGGAATTGATGGCATGTGTGATTTACGAGCCAGTGTAAATTTGATGCCTTATTCTGTGTATCTTGAATTAGAACTTGGGGAACTTAAACCTACCAAAATGGTGTTGCAATTAGCTGACAGATCTCTTAGATTCCCGAAAGGGATTATAGAAGATGTGTTAGTTAAGGTTGGTGGGTTGATAGCGCCTGTGGATTTCATAGTTCTTGACATGGAAGGAAGTAACCCTACACCATCCGCACACACTATTCTATTGGGTAGGCCTTTTATGGCGACTACCAACACCTTGATAGATGTTAAAAATGGTAAATTGTCAATGACTGTCTTGGGAAAAACGGTTGAATTTTCTATTTTTAACACTTCTCCCATTCCTACAACTGCATTATATGAGGATTGCTCTTTAATTGATTGTATTGACGCAGTTGTTTCAGATGTTTTCTTGCTGACAGGTTCCTCAGATAAATTGGAGCTGGCACTGACCTTAGAGCATGGTTTGGATATTTTTGATTCAGAAATAACCAGTTGCCTTGAGACATTAGAGAGTGCTGAAATAGAGGAATTTAAGGAGGACCCAGTATTTGAACTTCCCTCCATCCAAAAAGAAGAGAAGAATCTTTCACTTGAGTTAGAGCTGAAAGAGTTACCTAAAAATCTAAAATATGTGTTTTTAGGAGATCACAACACCTTACCTGTGATAATATCTAGTGAACTTAGTGAAGGGGAGGAGCTGAGGTTGGTTAGTGAGTTAAAAAGACTGAAAAGAGCAATAGGATGGGGATTGAGTGACATCAAAGGTATTAGCCCTTCAATGTACATGCATAGAATCACCTTAGAAGAGGGAGCTAAACCTGTGAGGGAGACCCAAAGGTGCCTTAATCCAAACATGAGTGCAGTGGTTAAGAAGGAAGTGCTCAAATTACTTGATGAAGGAGTGATATATCCAATAGCTAATAGTGAGTGGGTGAGCCCAGTACATGTAATGCTTAAGAAATCTGGAATCACTGTGGTGAAAAATGAAAATAATGAATTGGTTCCTACTAGGACTACTACTTGGTGCAGAATGTGTATCGATTATAGGAAGTTGAACAATGCCACAAAGAAAAATCATTTCCCTCTTCCTTTTATTGATCAGATGTTAGATAAACTTTATGGACACTCACATTATTGCTTTTTGGATGGACTTTCAGGTTATTATCAGGTGCCGATATCACCAGAGGATCAATCCAAGACTACTTTTACTTGCCCTTTTGGGACTTATGCATTTCGGCGTATGCCCTTTGGCTTGTGCAATGCACCTGCAACTTTTCAGAGATGCATGATGTCTATCTTCACAGACATGATAGATGATTTTATTGAGGTATTTATGGATGACATTTCTGTTTTTGGTAGTTCTTTTGATAATTGCCTCAATAAACTTGTTCTTGTGCTTGAGAGATGCATTGAATGTAACCTCACTTTGAGTTGGGAAAAGAGTCATTTCATGGTTACTCAGGGCATTGTCTTAGGTCATGTTGTGTCAAGTAAAGGGATTGAGGTGGATAAGGCTAAAGTAGAGTTGATTGCTAAGTTACCCCCACCTACCTCTGTTAAGGGAATAAGAAGTTTTCTAGGGCATGCAGGTTTTTACCGGAGGTTTATTAAGGATTTTTCTAAAATAAGCCAACCATTGTGTCATTTGCTAGGGAAAGATGTTCCATTTGAGTTTACTGCACAATGCATGCAAGCCTTTAATTCCCTTAAGGAAAAACTGACTAGTGCACCAGTAATTGTAGCTCCTGTTTGGTCTTTGCATTTTGAAATTATGTGTGATGCCTCTAATCATGCAGTAGGACCTGTTCTTGGGCAAAGGGTTGATAAATTTTTTAGAGTAATATATTCTAAAATATATGAGCAGCTGTTTGTGGTAATTAATGCACCTTGGTTTGCAGATATTGCTAACTATCTTGCTTGTGGTATTTTGCGTTCTAACATGTCATTTCAGGAAAAGAAAAGGTTTTTGCACGTGAGTAAATTTTATTTTTGGGATGAACCTTACCTATTCTGGATATACAAAGATGAGATAGTTCGTAGGTGTGTATCTGAGGAAGAACAACTGAGTGTTCTTCAATTTTGTCATGACCTTCACTGTGGTGGTCATTTTGGAGGAAGAAAGACTGCAGAAAAGGTGCTTCAAAGTGGTTTTTACTGGCCTACTCTATTCAAAGATGCTCAAGAGTATTGTAAACATTGTGACCACTGTCAAAGAGTGGGTAACATTGGGAGGAGGAATGAAATGCCCCTTTAATCTTATATTGTTTTTGAACTATTTGATGTGTGGGGAATAGACTTTATGGGTCCTTTTCCCAAGTCTTTTGGTTATGAATATATATTAGTTGCTGTTGATTATGTTTCAAAATGGGTGGAGGCAATCCCCACCCGTACTAATGATGCTAATGTGGTTATTAAATTTGTGAAGGAATATATTCTTAGCAGATTTGGCACGCCAAGAGTGATAGTCAGTGATGGGGGAAGTCATTTCTGCAACAAACTTTTTGAGAAATTAATGCACAAATCTGGTGTGAAACACAAGGTGGCGACCCCATACCATCCACAGACTTCTGGACAAGTTGAAACATCCAACAAGCAAATAAAAGGAATTCTGGAGAAAATAGTCAACTTATCAAGGACTAGGCGAGTAGATTGCATGATGCATTGTGGGCATATAGGACTGCTTACAAGACTCCTTTAGGTATGAGTCCATACCGACTAGTTTTTGGTAAGGCTTGTCATTTACCAGTGGAGTTGGAGCACAAAGCGTATTGGGCAATCAAGACTCTGAATTTAGACTTGGACAAGGCAAAGAGAGAACATTTTCTGCAAATTTCAGAGTTAGATGAACTGAGGAATGAGGCATATGAGAGTATGAGGATTTATAAGGATCGCACTAAAGCACTTCACGACAGAATTATAGTGCGAAAGACATTGAGCCCAGGTATGAAAGTTTTGCTATTTAATTCTCATCTCCGTCTGTTTCCAGGAAAACTCAAGTCTCGATGGAGTGGTCCTTTCGAGATAACTCAGGTATATCCTTTCGGTGCCATAGAATTGCTTAGCTCTCGAACAAATGAAACTTTTAAAGTAAATGGACAGAGAGTTAAACCATATAATGAAGGGTTCCAAGAAGTAAGGATCATCGATAGCACTTTGATCTACGATCCTTAAGTCTTGCAGTAATGTCCAGCTATATGACATTAAAGAAGCGCTATATGGGAGGCAACCCATCGGTTTGCATTTCTTTTCATAGTTGTAATTTTATATTCAGCAATTTTGAATTTATGTTTGGTTTAAATAAATGGAATGGGTGCTTTGATCGGTTTTTATTTTTCTAATGTGTTTCAGGGTTAATCAAAGAAGAGGATTGCATTTCTTTGAGATTTGGTGATATAAAATAAATATATATATATATAAAAGAGTCAAATGGCAGTGAGTGACATGGCCACTTGACACGGCCAAGCCACTGGCCGTGTCAAGCCAACCCTGAAGACACCATTTTACACAGCCCCTGACACGGCCAACAAGCTTGACCGTGTCCTTGGCCGTGTCACATGGGACACGGCCAAGCTTCACCCAATCTCTTTTCTTTGTTTTGCAATCCCTTTGTTCATAGTGTCTAACACACCCATGGGACATGGCCAAGTCACTGGCCGTGTCCCTCCAAACACATCAGACACGGCAAAGCTCACCCAAGCTTGGCCGTGTCCCTTCAATTTTAAACTTTAAAAACACGGTTTTAGTACCTTTCGTTCATTCCAAACCCTAATTTTGTTTTTGCTTCCTTTTGCTCTCTCGACTTCTCTCTCACAAAACCTCCATTGTTGTTCTTTCAAAGCTTCCAAACTCCCATTAATTCTCAATTTCCTTCACCAAAACTAAAATTAATCCGTTCAATCTTCTTCTTCTCTCATAAAAAATCAATTTAATCTGTTTAAGTTTCTAATTTTTTCAGATCTATCAATATGCCAAGAACGAAGATGGTGTTCCACCACAAGAGGAAGCGACCTCCAACTGCAGTTGCATCTTCATCTTCATCTTCTTCATCTTTAAAGAGAGCGACTCTTTTGGCTAGGGGTTTCTTTTCGACAAGGTATGTCAGCGATGAATCCCTTAATGCTCTTCATATTAGGGATAATTTTATAGTTATGTTCAAAATCTTGGGTGGGAGAACCTAGTCTCCTTTCGGCCTTTGCAATTTCAAGAGCTCACTTTGGAATTTTTAACATCTCTTAAGGTTGAAAGAGATGATCAAAAAATTTGCTCTAGGTTGAATTTTAAATTGCTTGGGAAATCATTTGTGGTTAGTATTGAGCAATTGAATGCTATATTTGGTTTCCATTAACACGGTGAAAGGTTTGTACCTAAGGATTTTAAAAAACAATTTGCTTGGGGAGCATTGGGATCTGAAACTTATGTGGCCAAATTGGCCAAAGCAACTAAATTGAGTAATCCCGCTTTGAGGTATTTGCATCGCTTTATGTCCTGTGAGTTCTTTGCTCGGAAGGAAAGCCCAGGTGTAGTGGAACTTAGTGAGCTCTTTTTCTTAGATTGTGCATGTAATGCAATACCCATTAGTACCGGCTATTGGTTGGTCGATGTTTTTGATAGTGTGGCAAACAAAAAGAAGGGGGCTAATTGTATTAGAGGATTGGTTACTACATTGGCAACAGCCCTTCTTGATGATTTTGACCTGAGTACCTATCGTATGACTAAAATTACGGGTAATGATTCATTGGATTTGGCCATGCTTGAGAAGATGCATATGGTGGTGAATAGGGGAGGAGCCTATGTGATGGATTCAGCTGAGCCAGAAGTACCGGGGGGCAGACAAAAGAGAACACGAGTCCAAGAGGAGTCCGACTCGGATTCTCTTGATTTGAATGAAGATGCTTCGGTCCCGGATAATCAGGAGATACTTAATAGGATAAAGGCACTGGAGAGCAAGGTCGATCGTAACCATGCTGCGGTCTTGCAACAGTTGGACCAAATCAATAACAAACTTGCTAAGATTCTGAGTCTCCATCCCTCGGCTGCTTCATCATCACATCCTCCTTCACCTTAGATCACATTGGCTCTAATCTTTTGAGAGAGTTCCTTCATTTCTTGTGTTTAGTTATAGCATTTTTTTTGTTATTTTTCATTTTTGTTTTTAATGTTAACATTTTATATTTTGGATATTTTATTTTTATATATTGTATTTTGTTTTTGAACATTTACTGTTTGTGATGGAAAGGTAGGGTTTGCCTCACAGAGGAACGATGGAAAACAGGTTGTACCTTCACTCTTCTTCTTTATTATCCTTGTTTCCATTGAGGACAATGTAATTTTTAAGTGTGGGGTAATCTTTAAGCTTTCCTTTAATTCTTGTTTTGTTTGTCATTGTGTGTTATATTGTGCGTTGTGCATGGCATAATTGTTGAAAACTTATTGACTTTTCTGTGATTCTAGCATTATATTTGAGACTTTAGTATCAGCATAGAGATTAGCATTTGAATTCATTCAGATCAATTTTCACATTCTGCAATTCATGACATATAAATCTTTGAGAACCCACCCTTTATGAGTTTTGAGCCTCATAGATTGAATATTATTGTCAATTGATTTTCTTTTCTTAAGTGTGCACCTTCATGATTTTGCATCTTTAGAGCTTGCTTTTGCATACTAATTGAACTCACATTATGATTTCATCTCAAGTTTTAAAATGATGAAGGCAAATTAGGTTATCCCTTTAGCTTAAAAAGACCTCCCTTAATTATGAATTCCTTAGTGAGCCAAGTTGAGCCTTTGACTTTTTCTTGATTTATCAACACAATTCACAACTCAACATTTTCTTATTATCATCATACCTACATTAAGGAATGGAGTTTCTTATGATAAGACAATAGGGTGGTTTAATTCATAAGTGTGGGGTAAGCAATTAAAAAAAACAAAAATAGTATTGCTTTAGTAAGAGTTGGGGCTGAAATGCATACTTTGCACATTGTATTTGCTAAGAGTCGGTTATTCTTTTCCTCTACATTTTAAGCTAGATGTTCCATGCAATTTTATATTTTGTATATATATAAAAATAATAATAATAAAATAATAATATAAAAGAAAATAAAAGAGAAGATATATATATATATATACAAAATTCATATATTTTCTAGCATTAGTCATCAAAGAGGAATGTCGACTCATGTACTTTTCTTTAAGTATGTAAGTATGTGAGATTATCAAGGGTTGGTGAATATGTCATTTGAGGGAGTTACGAGTTTCTTAGCAAGAGTATTGTCTAATTTACATACTCCATTTCTTGATGTTCCAACTTAAATGTCTTTTCTCACACCTTCACCTTAGCCCCATTACATCCAAATAAAAGACCTTCGGATTATTTCTTGAGAAAATCAGTGAGAGAGATTGGACAATTAAGCAAGTTTATGGCAGTATGTAGTCGTGAGTGGTTTAAGTGAATTAACCTTTGAAATCGAGTGAAACACTTAGATGAGAGATGAGATTTGTTATGTTTGGATTAATGAATGAGTTAAGAAAATCTTGATTGAAGTAAATTGCAATTGTTTATGGCTAAGTCATAAAGGATTTCATCTTATATACTGGAATTATAGTTAAGGTTGTTTGAGTTTTTAATTTATGCCATGTGAATTTGCTTGAGGACAAGCAAAATTTTAAGTGTGGGGTAGTTGTTTATTAGTTTTTGTCATAGAATTGTATCTTATTTATTATGATGATTATTGTTTTCTTTAGGTATTTTGGTAGTTTTAATCTGTTTATTTAGTGTTTTCATCAATTTTGGTAGTTTTAATTTATTTCAGTGTTTATGTCATTTTTGTTCAAGTTTTTAGTGTGGTGTTTATGTGTTGTTGGTTAATGTTTATTTGATTCTTGTTTAAAGTTTGTTTAAGTGTTTGTTTTAGGTTAATATGCAAATTATTTCCTTGGAAGAAAGAATAGCATGAAGCATGTCTCACTTAAGGGCAAAACCAAGGAACCAAGAGAGGAAGGAAAAACTTCGGTAGTAAGTGACACACTCAGGTGACACGGCCAAGCCACTGGCCGTGTCACATGACACGGCCAGGAGCTTGGCCGTGTCCCATACTAAGCCAAGGAAGAAGACCAAAGGAAAGAGAGCAAAGAACAAAGAGATCAGTAGGTGACACACCCACTTGACATGGCCAAGCCACTGGCCGTGTCACATGACACGGCCAGGAGCTTGGCCATGTCACACTCCATTCCAAAGAAGCAAATATGAAGCAGAAGCGGACACATTGGCCGTGTCATGTTTGAAGAAGTGATTTTTTTATCAGCCGTCAAACATTAACTTTAGGTTTCCATTTTATTTTCTTAGAGAATTTTGATTACACTTTGATGCAAACAGTCTAGATTAAATTTGTTTTTGCCATTGCAGCATTCTTCTACCAAAGATCTGAACAAGAGATTCTTCAGAAGCTAAAGTGAGTTTGTAATTTGGTTTTGTTCTCAAACTTTATCTCTTAAGTTTCATTGGAATTTGTATTCATGAATTCTATCGTCTAAATTGATTTTTTTTTAATTTTAATGAGATGAATATATTTGATAGCATCATGATGAACTAATTTGATCTAGTTTAGGGTTTGTATGGATCTACTATGATTGTATGAAATGGTTATTGCTCTTAACTGAATTATTTCTTTAGCCTTAATTGAATGGATTAATGTTAATATATAACTGATTGGCCACCAATTATGTGTTTGAGGTATTAGATGAAGGATTGAGAAATGAAGTCTAATGCTGGAACAATTCAATTAGAGACTTAGGTGAATTAGAAATATAAACCTAAGAAAAAGATCATTTCAATTGTAACAAGATTATTTGAAAGAGGTTTGAATGTGAGAGCTTAATTCCTTGATTCGATTAATTAAGTTACTTGAGATCTAATCTTTGAAATTAAATTGGTTGAGAGGAATAATCGTTCATACATATAAGTTAGTAGAGAAGTGCAAACCCTAGACCTTTCTATTAACTGAATCAATATATCAGCTCAGTTTACTTTTATTGTTTTAAACTTCACTCTATATATTTTCATTAGTTGTTAGCAATTTAAATTTATTATAATTTGTTATTTGCAACCTGATAATCAATTAGCTTATCTAGCTTCCTTGTGAGATGACCTTGAGGTGTTCACCAAGATACTACAGCAACCTCATATACTTGCGAGTGTAGTTCTAGTAGTTTTAATTAGAGCGCAACACCTATGCTTTTAGCTTAGTGCGATTTCATTGCGCAGGTTAATGGGTGATCTAGTTAATCCAGAGAGTTCTACTAGACCTGGTCGAGTCTAGACTTGAGGTTGATCTGAGTTGTTTTTGCTGCTTCTTCGTGATCAAAGCCATTTGCCATCATGTATATATTTTATATTATAGTACCTTTTGCTATTATGCATATTATGGTTATGTTTTGAGTACTTTGTAAATTATAAAGAGTATTTTGGATAAATTTTATAATGTGGGAGTTTATATGTTTGTTTTGATATTTATGTAAATGTTTTAGGAAATTGGGGGGGGGGGGGGGGGATTGAAAAGTATTGGTGAAATGGTGATTTATTGTTTATTGGGAGTGTATTTTATGCAGGTTGTGTAATTGTTAATTTTTTTATGTCCAAATTATAGACAACTCTGGCAAATTTTTTCTAGTGATTTTTATATATAATGCCTATTTTTGAATCTATAACTAATAAATAATATTTATTTTACTATTTAAGTAAACATTTTAAAGTGTTTGGGTTTTTCAATAAAAAATGTGAAATTTTTTATTAAACTGGGTTGTGGCATTCTTATACTATATGTGTGTATTTTACATATAGCAAGTGTATGTATTGTGCGTATATAGGGTATAAGGGTGTTATACTACACACACTGGAGGATCTATCTCCCATAGAGAGCATTGACGATGCCTAGTAAGTATAATTATTTAGTCAATTTTAACATATACTTAAAACTATTATATGTATATATGTTGCTTTTTAAGAAATTCATTTGATATTATTTATTGTTTGAAGGCACTTCAGAAGGGAGATAAGCCTACACCACACAAGTTGTTCTTGCATACCAATACATATAATGATGATGGTGAGACCTTTATAGACCAATGTTCCAATGAAATTAATGTAAGTTTTTTAATTAAATCAAATATATATACAAATATTATTTTAGGTTGTAGCCTTCTGATCGTTGTGCATGAAAGATCACTAAAAATTTCACTGAGAGGATTGACCCACCCTAAAGAGACTAATGAGCTAGAGCCATTGCTGAGACTAAGAGATTTTATTGGAAAAAGTTTAAGGTATCAAATCATATAATTCTTTGTTGATATATGATAATGCATGTTTTTTTTATTGTTATAAAGTACATTGCATGCTTTTGCAGAAGAAATTTGCTTGGAATGAGGGGATTGAGTCTAACATTTACAATACTTGTTAGGGGAAAGCAGCCAAATGATATATAGATATGCTTAGCTCTCTCAAGAAGAAGTGAGAGCGACCCATTTCTATTACTAAAGATATTTGGGAGCAATGGATTGAGTATTGGGACAAGTCAGAAATAGTAGTAATGGCCCAACAGCTGGCAAGGAACAGAAGAGGGAAACCTAATGGTCCAAGGCTCTCTACACACATTGGAGGATCTATCTCCCATAGAGAGCATCGACGATGCCTAGTAAGTATAATTATTTAGTTGATTTAACATACACTTAAAACTATTATATGTATATATGTTGCTTTTTAAGAAATTCATTTGATATTATTTATTGTTTGAAGTCACTTTAGAAGGGACATGAGCCTGCACCACAAGAGTTGTTCTTGCAAACCCATACGTGTAATCATGATGGTGAGACCTTTATAGACCAGCGTTCCAAAGAAATTAATGTAAGTTTTTTAATTAAATCAAATATATATACAAATATTATTATAAGATACATAAATTTTTGAAGGGACATTATTTATATTTTTTAAATGTTATTTTAGGATCATATTATTAGTCTTCAACTGAGTCAAAATTCTAAGGGTATTGATGAGTCACAGCTTTATTATGATGTTGTTGGCGATCTGTAAAAGGATGAGTGTATGGACTTGGTTCGCAAGCTTCTACCTATTATGCGTCTCCTTCATCCTCTCATTCTTCAACAACTTGACGTTTTGCATTTGAGTTTGTACACCAGCATGAGATGGAGGCAATGAAACAAGAGCTTCAATCTCAATTTAATCATTGACTAGAGTAGATGAAGGAGTAGATGATGGAGTAAATACAGCTATTACAGTTGCAACTAAGATTGATCCAACAAGTTCAGTTTCCTCCCGATGACTCTTCCTCATTACCCTAAACATGTCTTGATGTTTTTGATGATTAATGAATATTTTTGGATGTTAGTTTTCTAATCTATATTATCATGGATTTTGGGCAGTTTTTGCATTATTAGGTATATGAATGTTTAATTACAGATGTTTATGGAAACTTAGTTATGATGGATTTTAAGTGCTTTTTGTATTATTAGGCACATGGATGATTACTTATGGATATGTATGGAAGTTTAATTATGTTTAATCATAGAAGTTTAATTATGTTTTCATATTTTTAGTTGGTATATGGATATTTAATTATGGATGTTTTATGGAAGTTTAGTTATGTTGGATTTTAAGTACTTTTTGTATTATTAGGTATGTGGATGATTACCTATGGATGTTTATGGAATTTTATTTATGAATGTTTTATTATGTTTAATTATGGATGTTTAGTTATGCTTTATATTTTAGTTGGTACTAATTATGGATGTTCAATTATATATTACTACATTTTGAATAGTTAATTACTTTAATAAAAAAAAAACTCAAATTTTGCGACGGAAAAAATTTGTCGCTAAATTAATTTAATCAAATTGGAATAATTTGCAATGCTATTTGGCAAAGGGAATTATGTTACATTACCAAATACAACAACAAAATTAGCTACAAAATTGTTATTGTTAAATTTAGCGATGGCTTAGCTGTCGAAAATAAAAGTTCTCATCTTTCTTTATTTACAGACAAGTCATCGCTAAATACTTACAAAATTAGGTACTATTGCATCTAACACTATTAAACTTTGTCACTCAAAGTTTTGCCAAAACCCATTTTCGCCTTCTTTTCATGACTGCGTCCTACAATTAGTGATGGATTATCTCATCACTAATTCTACAATGGTGAAAAAAATCGTTTGCCAAATGTCAGCGATTGAAGAATTTACTTTATCTTCCTTGTTGTCTCTAATTTCGTTGCTAAAGAGATTTAGTGATGAATTTTCAGTGTCCGTTGCTAAACAACTAGTTTCTTGTAGTGATACTTTGATATAAAAGAAAACTTTACAGAAAAAGACAATGCACCATGTTTCTTTTAGAAACTCATAATATACCATGCAAATGTATTTTGAAACTTATGTTTTATTCTTATAATTCCATCAAATAACACAATCATATGCATTTGGCCCAAATGACCCTATATAATATTCAAAATCCATTGATAATGTTTTTGACTATTAACACCCACTATCTAGCCCGAAGGCAATACAAGTTACACCCAGCATCTAGCACAAAGGCAAATTATATAATAGTGATGCCTAGCTTCTAGCCCAAAGGCAAATCATAGGCATGCCATATCCATATCGCCAAATATAAAACTCTGGAAAAGAATACTATATAAGGAAACAAGCAACATTTCATACTTTTTCAAAACATTCTCAATTATGCCACCTTCTATCTTTTTAGAATTATTCCATCATTTTACCATATTTTCATAATTTTTCATCACAAACATTAAATTCTTTGCCACTGATACATTATGGCGAAATCATGCCCTTAAATTGGCATAAATACTTTCTTTTCACAAGCATATTTAAAAATGTCATTAGCCATCTTATAATGGCTTAATTATTCATACATAAGGCAATTCATGCCTTTAAACACATAACTATGCACTTTACATGTGCATTCACACATCAATGTAGCATAGCATTATATTTTAGAGTTCAATAGTTTTTGGCAAATTATGTTTGAAAATGATATTGACAATTGATATTTTTTAACCTTTTTTAAATTATTATAAATAGTTTACTGAAAAATTTAAAAAAAAACATAAATAGAGAGTCAAAATATAATTTTAATAAACATGTTTAAATTCAAAAAAATAAATCTTATGCACACATATAATTGATATCATTTCTTTTATCAATGATATATATGTTATATTTTTTAAATTAATAAAATTATTTTTTACTCTAAAATAAAACTTTGATTAGTATTTGGCTTATGAATGATGAATGGATTAGAAATAAAATAAAATAAAATATTTTATTTAACTTGAATAAGATTTTACAAAACCCTTACCAACATGAAAAAAATTTACTTATTAATTAGAATAACTTTATGTTAGAGAGGATATGTAATTAATTACTAAGGCTTCTTATTATTATAGTTGAAAGCTTATAGTAAATATTTTTTTTATGATTGAAAATATTTTAATAGCTTTTGTAAATAATTACTTATATATTTTTTATCATAATTAGTTATGTATTGACTATTAAAAAAAAGAAAATACAAAGTGGAAGTTTCTCTAAAAAATTATTTTTTTTAATTTGAAAAATTTAAGACATATGTTTAAAAGATTAAAATATTAATTGTATGTATTAGCTTTTCTGCAGGGGGGTGGAGGAGCTTTGGATTCTTATTAAAGGAAAAACTAATTTAATATAGTAGTGTGGCATGTGGAGGGTCCCTCTTGATTACAACAAAACCATTTATTTTTTCTAAGTCAAACAAAAGCAAAATTGGGGAAGAAAATGTTAAAAATATGTTTGGCCACATTATAATGTCCATATGTAATTAATTATTTCTGCTTAATCTATTAGTTTTCCACCTTTCATCTTTATTGGTCCAATGCTATAGGACTTTATATTAAAATTCTTATTTCTCATTGACTAGACTTTTGCCTCCACAAAATGCTTATTATGAGAAAAATTTAAAAGGTACAGATAATAACCCGCCTATTTATGCTAATTGTATTGTATATTAAAAGATTAAAGTTATATAGGGGTAAAAAATATTTAAAAACCATAAAATTATAAATTGATATAAATTCCCTAATTATATACTACATACACCAACGTATAGTATATATATAGCAACTATACATCATATACAATAAATATATAGCAAAAATACATCATAAACACTAAATATACAACTTATATGCATCCTATACCAAATATAAAGCATATATATTATATAAACAAAATATGTAATACATATTGTAACATCCCCTGACAATTCTCTCATAAAACTATCTGAGAATGTTACTCAATATACTGTTAGTGCTCTAATCAATTCATTTACAAAGTTCTCTTCTAACTAACAAAAATTTTCAAATAATAATAAAATTTATATAATACAACACTTATAAATCCAACATTTAAACCAATCTCCAATATCTCCAATAAACCAAATACTAATTATAAATCAGATAACCATCATAAGTTTTTCAATCCAAAATAAATATATAAAACATTACTTAATTTGATAATCATTCACACTAATCTAAAACTTCATTCTTTAAATACATATATTTCTTTCACGTTTACAAATTTTTACAATCTCTCAAATAGACAAGATAAATTGCATATTTATGTATATACTTCATAACATACAAGTACAATAAACTAAAGATCTCTATATGTACTGTAGATAATTTTTGAGATCTTTAATTCCTCTTCTTAGCTTGCTCTGATGACATGATACCTGTGTGTCAGAAAACAAGTCTAACACTCTAAGCAAAGCTTAGTGGTTCTTGTTTAAACATATTTTGTCACTTAATATTAAAGAAAAATACTTATGGAAATATAGTAATAACACTCAGTTTTAAGAAATATTTCAATATATTTACTATTTTCAATAACAAACCGACATAATATTTTGATTACACAAAATAATAACTTTAACTTTATAAAAGTCATCATACTATACTATACATTCGGCATTGCAACTTTTCTCTTTATGTATCATTTTATTTAAGACTTACTTTCTCATTTGTTAACATTACTCATAATGCACTTATTTTATTTTTTAGTAAGTCTTACTTTTCAGTTTCACATATAGGATAATTTCATTCAATGTATAATTTTTCGCACTTAAATTTAGTACTATACTTTGGAGAACTTTGTAACTTATATCATTATATACACTTTCAATCATCATAACACATAGAAAGTTATTGATCAATTCAATAACTTGAGTATAATATTTGTATTCCGTGCATTAGAACTTTCACTTGTAAACATTAATATATACATTACCAATCAGTTTCAAATTGTAACACAATAAATCGATTTTAAATAGTTGACTTATATTATTATTTTGTATTTCTTCCATTATTCATAACATCGCATTCACATGTATTTTCAATTTAGATAACTTTATTAAATATGCCCATATATACTGAACTCAGATCATAGGTTTGGATAACGGATTAGGGTAGCAATTTTAATGCCAAATCCCAAGAATATATATAATGGCAATTATGCCCACTGCACTGATGGCACAATGTGTTCTTTAATGGCACGAGGTGGCCACTATCACTATGGCTATTCTCCCTCTGGATAGCCATTTAATCCAAAGCTAGATCTAAAATCAGTATGTTTTGGGCAATTAATTAATTTTTAACTAACATTAAATTATGTATAGCACTTTAATGGAACAATTCATTGATCAACACTTAGTATCACACATATTTATTATATATTCAAAATAAATTTATTACACTACTTGTTAGGGTTCATTTCAATAATCCTTTATACTTTAAGACCTTATAATCATTTAGGTCAAAATCAGGAATGAAAAATAAGGAAAAGAACCATTTTAGACAAATTCTTCAAGTGACATGCCCAACGACATGGGTGTGTCAATGACCGCGTCACTTGCTCATTTTATAGAAGCTTTGACAATGTCACTTAACTTGCATTATAGTAGCTACAACATGCCCAATGACACGGGTGTGTCACTGACCGTGTTATTTAATTTTCATCACAGTAGCTATGACATGTCCAATGGCACAAGCGTGTTCCTGGTTGTGTTATCAATACTGAAACACAGCAACGTTGACACACCCAGTTACATGGCCGTGTCACTGGTTATGTCAAGCAAAGTTTTGTATTTTGAACACTTATCAACTTAAACTCCATGTATCCCAATATATGATAATAATGGATCAAAATTAGTTTCTTTAACATAGATAGAGTCTATACTAAATACTTTAATTACACATCAATTATCAAGTCTTCAATCATCACTTATGGCTAAAAACAACATCAAACCACTTAACTCTTTTAATGATTGAATTAAGAATCATACTCATCACTACAAGTTCCTTTAATTCATTTTTCACTCATCAATCCATTTAACCAATACTTTTTAGTTTTAATTCATTATAGATGACTCAATCAACTAATTCAAACATTAAAATTCATAGAAATTCAAATATTTGCAAATTAAAATATACAAGCACATACCACTTTCAAAGTCTCTCTTCTTCTCTCTTTTCCCTCTTTTTCTTTCATCACTTGTTGATAATCGCACCTTTTCTAGCTTATTCTTCTAAAAATTCATAACTAGATGTGATTTCCTCGTAAATTTTAACTGAAGTTTTGAAAAGAAGATGAAAGGAGGAGTTTTGGTGATGAAGATGATGATAGGCATGGATGATGAAGCAAGAAGAAAGGAAGAGAAGTTTCCACACAAACACACACCTGTCCACATATATATATATGATGTAATCTAGTGTGGCCACTCTTATTTTAACTATTGTGCACCTTCACTCTTAACCTTTGATTCTAATATGTTTTTTATTCCCATAAAACTGAAAAAATAATCTCTTCAGTAAATTTTTGAGACATATTATTCACTATTCTCTACTTATAACATTTATCCACATTACTTTTATCACTATACATTACCAATTATTAATATTAGTTAAAAAGTTCCATGTTTAAATCTTGACCATTACAATTCTCCCCCAATAAAGAAATTTCATCCTCGAAATTTACCTGTTATGGCATTAAGTCATTTAATTCATAACTAATCTTAAATTTCACATAAAATTAATTATTTTATTAATTGACATAACTTTTATTTATTATTATTTTTTTATGTATGTCTGATATCACTTAATGTAACACTTTCAGAATAATCTTATTATAGAACTGGAGAAGATTTAGCTCTACACACTTACACTGTTCAAGTTCAATTCAATAATTGCCTTTAATTCTCTTTAGAATTTTGATATATAATTTGTATCATTACATTCCACTATTATATATATATTTCTTTCTTTCCCTCATATACTGAACTTTAAATCCTAGTTTTGAATAGTAGGTCACCGATGGCAAGTAAATGCCTACTGTAATGATATGGCCAAAGGCCCATTATGGCATGAATGCCCACTGTAATGATAATGGGATCAAAGATCCTCTATGATGCAAAGCATCCACTGTTGGCATAAAAGCCAATATCACTAGGACATAAAATGTGTCCTCTATGGCACAGAGTACCCATTGTCACTATGGCATAAAATGTCCACTGTCGTTTTGGATATTCACCCTTTAGCTAATTCAAAAACTAGATTTAAAATTACCTATAAATCTCTCTACATTCTTTTCTTTTCACATTATCAATTCCTTTCTTTCTATTGTAATCAATTAGGATCAGTTAACTCTTTAACACTTCTATATATAATCTATAACTTGTTTTCAATCACCAAATAATGTTACTATCAAGTATTCCATAATTACACAATATGTAAATCTCACATTCTTACTTTCATTACACAATCAATTCGTATATACACTTATTTGTTTTCTTTATCTTGCTCTTCAAACTATTTAAAATCATCAATGATTCATCAATATATCATTCTTCTCACCTTGCTTCGTAAATTATCTTATTTCTTCATGAATAATGTGAAATCCACTAATCACTTGTAATCATCTTTTATCTTTTCTCTAAACTTACACTTATTTCAAATATCCAATTACATTTATCCGTACTTTCCTCAATTTTTCTTCACATCTAAGTTTCATCATTTAATGGATTGATTTCATTTCAATCTTATAAGCAATCTTTCATCAATTATAATTGTTTCCAAGATGTATTCAATAATTCACTACTAATTCCACTCATAAACTCTACTTTGTGAATGTATAAGAAGGTAGAAATATGCATGTCCATAAGAATGATCATGCACCTCACTGTTGGGATTTCTTCTCAAACTTTGAAGAATAGAAATATGCACAAGCATACATATGACTATGCAAATGATCATGTGTATCTCTGCTATAATTTCTTTTCATGATTTAATGATGAAATTATCAATAATTCTACTCAAACAAATTAAGAAAATAGGATTCTACCCTTCAAAGCACATTTAAATTCAAATAGAAACTTCCATAATCCTAAAATCTTTCAAAACCTTATTTTCTTCCACAACCTTATATCAACTCATATATGATTCAATGATGAATTTAATCATTATTTTAGTTAATAATCAATAAATACACATTTACATATTGTAAGAATAACTTTACTATCATAGACGTAAAGTTTTATACTCGTATTTTTTACAATTATTTAATACACCATATCTTTCACAAGTGATGGTGTTTTATCAATTCACAAATCTCTTTACATAATAAAAATCAAGATCAATTCAATAAATAGCAAAATAAGTATTATACAAGCATTAACCTCTTTTAAAAAAATACTCTTCCATCACTTTTCCTTTCAATCTTTTATTTTGATGATGTTTTATAAGACAATAGAAGGCACTAGAAATCTTTAAATAGGCTTTAGGACTTTTATCCAATACACTCACTTATACAATAGTTTCGATGCATTCACTTTCTTTAATTAACTATCACTTGAATTTTTTAACGTTGAAACATTATAAAAATAATTACATTTGACACTTTAAAACCCCATTATCCATATTTCACATCTAAATTACAGCTTGAGTTAATTTCAGGGCTATACAGGTATTTTCGTAATTTTTTATCTCTTCGAAATCTTTTCCAAAAATACGGATATTATCCACACTCGGATTTAATGTTACTCTTATTAAGGCTTATTTAACCTTATCACTATCAGTTCCAAATGCTCAAGGTACACATAATATCATAATCAATCCAATTTACACTCATATATTCACTTAATCCAGAAAATTAATACTTAAAATTTTAGAGCATGACAATTCTCATTCTCAAAATTTATCTATTTGCAATAATTCATTCCTCGTATTCCAATAAATTATTACACTTCCACTGTGTTACTTTGATATATCTCTTTAACTACTCATATCTTGTTTTCTTTTCACATCCTTCTTTTTCACAAATAGGTCCAGTGCACTCCAAACAATACACTAAAAATTCTTAATCAATTCTTAGAAAACATTCTTTTACCATAACATATCCACTTATTCAATTCACATAACTTAGACAATTGCATTTCACTTCTGCCATAACTCCACATGCCAGAAATGCCTAGACCTAGCTTTGATACCACTACATGTAACATCCCCTGACAATTCTCACATAAAACTATCAGAGAATGTTACTTGATATACTGTCAGTGCTCTAATCAATTCATTTACAAAGTTCTCTTCCAACTAACAAAAATTTTCAAATAATAATACAATCTGTATAATACAACACTTATAAATCCAACATTTAAACTAATCTCCAATATCTCCTATAAACCAAATACTAATTATAAATCAGATAACCATCATAAGTTTGTTAATCCAAAATAAATATATAAAATATTACTTGATTTGATAATCATTCACACTAATCTAAAACGTCATTCTTTAAATGCATATATTTCTTTCAATTTTACAAATTTGTATAATCTCTTAAATAGACAAGATAACATGCATATATATATATATATACTTCATAACTTACAAGTACAATATACCAAAGATCTCTATATGTACTGTAGCTAATTTCTGAGATCTTTAATTTTTCTTCATAACTTGCTCCGATGATATGATACCTGTGTGTCAGAAAATAATTCTAACACGCTAAGCAAAGCTTAGTGGTTCTTGTATAAAGATATATAGTAATAACAATCAGTTTTAAGAAATATTTCAATATATTAACTATGTTCAATAACAAACCAACATAATATTTTGATTACACAAAATAATAACTTTAACTTTATAAAAGTCATCATCCTATACTATACTTTCGGTATTGCAACTTTTCTCTTTATTAATCATTTTATTTAAGACTTACTTTCTCATTTGTTAACATTGCTCATAATATGCTTATTTTTTTTTTCAGCAAGTCTTACTTTTCAGTTTTACATATAGGATAATTTCATTCAATCTATAATTTTTGGCACTTAAATTTAGTATTATACTTTGGAGAACTTTGTATCTTATATCATTATATACACTTTCAATCATTATAACACTTAGAAAGTTATTGATCAATCCAATAACTTGAGTATAACATTTGTATTCCGTGCATTAGAACTTTCACTTGTAAACATTAATATATACATTACCAATCACTTTCACATTATAACATAGTAAGTCGATTTTAAGTAATTGACTTATATTATTATTGTTCATTTCTTCCTTATTCATAACATCACATTCTCATGTATTTTCAATTTAGATAACTTCATTAAATATGTCCATACATACTGAACTCAGATCATAGGTTTGAATAAAGTGTGAGTGTAGCAATTTTAATGCCAAATCTGAGGAATATATATAATGATAATTATGCCCACTATCACTGATGACACAATGTGTCCATTAATGGCATGAGGTTCCCACTATCACTATGACTATCCTCCCTCTAGCTAGTCATTTAATCCAAAGCTAGGTCTAAAATTAGTATGTTTTGGGTAATTCATTACTTTTTAACTAACATTAAATTATGTATAGCACTTCAATGGAACAATTTTTTGATCAACACTTAGTATCACACATATTTATTATATATTCAAAATAAATTTGTTACACTACCTGTTAGGGTTATTTTCAATAATCCTTTACACTTTAAGACCATATAATCATTTAGGCCGAAATCACGGATGAAAAATAAGGAAAAGAACCACTTTAGACAAATTCTTCAAGTAACACGCCGAACGACATAAGCGTGTCAATGACCGTGTCTCTTGCTCATTTTACAAGGACCTCTGCTAGACTTGACAAGATCTAGGGTTTTTGGGATTTTCCTAGAAGTTTTGGATAGGTTTCTATAGGACCAAAGCCAGTTATAGACATGTAAATATTTATTTTATGGAACATGATATAATTATGTACATTATGTATATATATAAGAAAATGTTGTAAATTGTAATAGTTTTGGGCTAAAGGGTTTAAATTTGGAATATTTTATATATTGAAATATGATTAAATATTTTGAGGAGAAATGGAGAAGTGGTTGTATGAATTTATTTGGGGAGGGTTGTAACATCCCCATTTTAGTATACATTGGAGTAATTGATATGGATGATTAGGTAGTTATGATTGCTATTGAGAAATATAAAATATACATATATTAGATATGAGATATATGCATGTTATATATTTAAAATAGTTATGAGATATATCAAACATATACATATACATAAAATATACATCACATATATGTCAAGGATAAGTTGGTGGTGGAAAAGGTGATGAAGATGATGATGATGATGATGCTGGTGATGGTGATGATGGTGATGATGGTGATGATGATGATAATAATAATAATAATAAGAGAGAAAAATCAAAGAAGGAAATAATTTAATTGGTTGGAATTATTTAAATTAATTGATTAATTATTATATATTTATGGATAGAAGATGGGAATTAAATAAATAAATAAATAATTCAAAATCAAAATAATTTTTGGATAGTGGAAAATGATTGGAAATTTTGAAAATTATTTGAATAATTCGAAATTAAATTAATTTTGAGATGAAGAAGAAAATTAGAATTTGTAATTAAATAAATAATTAAATAATTAAATAATAATGTATGCATATGTGGTTAGTAAAATAAGAAGAAAAATAAAATATATTTCATCTTCTTCTTCCTCCTTTCTTTTTCTTCCAAAACGTTTTCTCCATGAATGTCCAAGAAAATTTTTGTTTCTTCAAGCATTTAATATTTACAAGAATTTCAAATGAATCAATTAGATTTTGAGGTAAAACCAAGATTCAAGTAAGTATTCTTTCTTCTAAGCTTGTTTTTACTTAATTTCAAGATTATGTTTGGAATGGTTAGAGACAGAAAATGATTATTAATTAGGAAAGATGATAGTTATGAAGTGATTAGGATGTATATTTGATGATTTAATATTGATTTGTTACGATGGACATGGATGATGAATTTATGGAATATATAGTGATATGTGAAATTTGAGTTTTTATAGGAGATTTTCATAATTACAAAATGGTTTGTAATGATGTTATATTGATGATTATATAATTCAATGATGAAAATGGATATGTTAAGTAGTAGTTTGAAAGAGGTAGTAAGGGTGAATTAGGGTTTTGGAGATTTTTGAAGTTGAATGGTTGTAATTGTTGTTTAATTGATTAAAATGCTTAGAATAGAATGTTAATCAGATACTTGTATTTATAATGTCATTTAAGATTAAGTAATGTGAGATTGTAAAATCAAAGAGAGAAAGGACATTGAAGAATTAAGGCTTGGATGGTGGAACCGGCATATTAAAGTTAGTACATATATCTAAAATTGTATTTTCATTAAATATAAGTAGTCATTATGTATGTATAATGTTGATTTTAAAATATGGATATGCACACAATCTATGCATTATGGCATAGTTATGTGATGAGTGTCACATTAGGCAATAGTCCAATGGAGATTGATATTTGTATATGATACATGTGAAATATATTTGTGTTATGTGATATGATGTCCAAAATGAGTCACATTGTGAATGTGACTTACAAAATGAGTCACATTGTGAATGTGACTTACAAAAATATAATTTGATGAGCTAAAAATGTGGAAATAATAAGTGAGATTGAGGAAATGATGTGAAATTAAGGGAAATAGAATAAAAATGGATAATATGTGATGGTGATCACAACATAGTGTAGTCACGAGATGTATTAGAATTCCTAAAATATAACATCCTTGAATTTACTAAAATTAAATTAAATTAATTTAAATTAAACTAACATTAATAAGTTGGAATGTTAAATAAATAAAGTACTGGAAGGGAGAAAGATGAAATGTATATGTGAGGTATATATAGGATATATATATATAACATATAAAAGTAAAATGATAAAAATGGTAAAAAGTAAAAGTCAAAAAAATTAAAATTAAAATTAAAATATTCAAAATTAAAATAATTTAGGATGGAAGATAGGAATTTGATTTTTTAAAAAATAAATAAATAATTAATTAAAATAATAAAATATTAAATATATATGGTTAAAAATGAAGAGAAATAAAAGAAAAATCAATTTTCACGCCTTCTTCTTCCTATCTTCTCACCAAAAATGATTTTTCCTCCATAGTCAAGGGTGATTTTTCTCATCCAAACACCAATTATTTAGAGGATTTTCAAGAATCAAAAGGAGTTTTACTTACTTTTCAACAAGATAGTAAGCTTTCTCACTTAATTTCTAATTTTCCTCGAGATTTGTAAATAGATTAGAAAAAAAAGGAGTTTAATTGAAGTTTGAAAAGGTTAGTATAAAATTTAGGGGGTTTTGGAAAAGTGTTAATAAAGAAGTGATGTTTATTTGATTTTATGATTTAAATGATGTTATTAAATGATTTTAATGATAGAAATAAACTTAGAATTCCATTTGTAATTGAGTAGAATGGATGTCTATAATTAAAGAGAGTTAGGGTTAAAATTTAAGAATTAGAGGGAAATGTTCTAAATTAATTTTTAGTTCTAAATATGACTCTAGTGTATAATATATACTTGCATTTTGAATAGGCATTGAGTAGAAGTATGTTGTCCATACCAAGCAGTGAAGGACACTTGAAAGAAATGAGGGGAAGTGGTGATTTTTAACTTGAGAATAGCCTTAGCCAAGGTTAGTACATACTTTGGTACAATAGTATTGTAATGCATTGTAAATGGCATAGTACATTGTATGTTGGTTTTGATGCTTTACCACTTTGATGTGTGAAGTCACATACAAAGTGCTTAGCTATACATTTAGAAGCATGAATTGCATAATGTGTGAGTAGTTAAGCCATTTTAAGATGGCTAATCACATTGTTAACTATGTTCGTGAAAAGATGATGTTTATGCCAATTTTAGGGTATAAATTTACCACTTTGAGGAATTTGTAAGAAAATTAATATGTATGATGAAAATGTGTGAAAATATGGTAAATTGATGGAAAAAAAAAAGTGCAAAAAGAATGGAAAGTGGCATAATTGCCATTGCATGAGAAAATATGAATGTATCTGATATGTGTGTAACCTTATGTAAGATTTTGTTCCAGAGTTATGTGTTTGGCAGTATGCCTATGATTTTTCTTTGGTCTAGATGTTGGTTGTCCCTTCGAGCTAGACGCTGGGCGTTACATCTATTGCCTTCGGGCTAGACATTGCATGTCAAAAGTAGTCCAAAATATTATCTCTGAAACATGAATATTATACAAGGTCATTTGGGCCCAATGTATGTGATTATTAAATGTGATGGATTAAAAAGGAAAATGTTTTAGATATATTGTAAGTTTGCATACCACATTGTAAATTTCCAAAGAGAAAAACATTATGCATTGTTTCCTTTATTTTTTTTATTATTATCAAAGTATGTACGGCTAGGTAAAAAGCTTAGCTCGATTTGTTTAATACGCAGGTAGCAGGATTGAGACTGAGAGCCCTACCAAACCAGATTTGGTATGGGGCGAAGAGGTTGTTTTAGGAGCTTGTTATTTTAGTCACCAGACCAGAGTTGCCAACATTTCATGTATTTTCTTTATACTTTTGTACTTACTATGTACATTGTATTTGTATAATATGAATGTGTTATAATTTGTAAACTTTTGGCTAAACACTACATACATATATATATATTTATATGTTTGAGTATTTTGAGGAATGTTGAAAAATGATGGAGAAGTGGATAAGTTATTATTTGGGAGTGTACCTTTTAATGCAAGTTGGGTAATTTGAATTTTTGGGAATGTCCAAAATACAGATAAAACTTTGGCTAATTTTTCCCAGAGATTTTCTATTTAATCATTATTTAGTAATTAAACTACTAATGTTTATATTTATTTATTCATTAAAGTTAATTTTATGCTTTTAAATACTTTCTTATAATTATGAAGCATTTTGTTGTAATGTCAAAATTAGTGACATTCTTGTATGCTATATATGTATTTTACATATGCGAAATGTATGAATTATGCGTATATAGGATATAAGGGTGTTACATGAAAATGAATGTACAAAATGTGAAATGTAAGAAATGTGGAAAATGTGATGTATTTTGTATTACATTGCATAATTATTAGTTCCTAAAAATTGATATTGGTGCATATGATGAGGAGCCAAAGTGTTACTACAAGCGATACTCACAAGTATACAAGGTAATTGTAGCAACGGTGATAGCCCCAAAGTCGTCTCGCAAGGAAGAAATTATTTTACAATAGTTTGATTAACACGTAAATTTAAAAGCAAAAGTGTGATATGTTGGAATGGTGAAAAACATTTTAAATTTAAAAGTACTGTGTGTAATGATTGTACAAGATTAATTCAAATTCTTGGAATGGCGCCTAAGGTTGTAGATCAATTTAATCAAAGCTTAATTCTCAAACTATCTATGTGTATCACCTTGTATTTTAATTTGTTCCTTGAGTTTAATTAGTAATTAACGATTCATTAGTTTTCACATTCATGAATTAACAATAACCAATTGTTTTAAAATTGCAAATTAATAAAACCCTAGAACTTATATTTCTAATTCATTTTTAGGGTAGTTGAATGCATAGTTCCAATATCAAATTTCACCTCTTGGTCCTTCATTCAATATCTAGAGATCAATAGGTAGCTAATATATCAACCTAACATTCAATCTAATACAATAAACTAATAACAAGGTATATTAATGGAAATATCAAATCAAGTCATTCAATCAAATCTACTACAAACCCTAGGCATGTGTAATATCCCAAAATGTGCCCTAGAAGTATTGATGTAATTGTTGTTTGATTTGAATTAAATGTTTATGTGTTATTGGAAAGGAAAAATGTATTTTGAGATAATGTATATGTTGGGTATATGGTAATATATATAACATATATGTTGGTCCAAAAGGGATGGTCAATGGAAGAGGATATTTATTTGTGATATGTGAAATTACTTAAATGGGCATATAAGTGACAAGAGTTAAGTTAAATGGATGAGGGCAATTTGGTAATTGCTTTGTTAGGATTGCTTGGTGGAGATTTAAAGAAGAAGAGAAATTGACTTGTCTTCATTTTCTCTTCTTTGCTTGGTGTGGCCGGCTACCAAAGGGAAAGAGAGAGCAAGTGAGGTGTTTTGATTTCTAACATCAAATTGAAGGAAGAATCAAAGGATTAAGTTGGAGATTTGTGAAATTTCTTCAATTGAGGTAAGTACTCTCTTGTTTTCCCTTGTTATTTTTGAAGTTGTGTTTGAAGTGAGTTTTGATTTGTTGTGATTATGATTTGGTGTGGTTGAGATGTGTTTATAAGTGTTGAGTTTGATTGTAAGTTAAATTGGTGTTGGTTTTGGTTTAAGGATGGTAAGTTAAGTGGATGTTGATATTGAAAGAATAAGAATGATGTTGGTTTTAGGGTTTTGAGGTAGTATGTGTTTAAATGTGTTGTTAATGTTTTGTTAATGAGAATATTGTGATGAATATGTAAAATAAGTGTTAATGACATAGTTTAGATCCATTTGAATGAGGTTATGGTGTGCACAATGTGTTTAAATGCAATTAAAAGAGTTTTGGCCATATTTAGGGTTTTTGTTCATGAGAGACACAGCCAAGACTTAAGCTTTTGGAGAGACACGGCCAAGCTTAATGAAACTTGGCCGTGTTGGATGAATTTTGGAGAGACACGGCCACTGGCTTGGCCGTGTCCCTTGACTGTGTTTGTCACTGCCTGATTTTTGTTGAGAGACACGGCTGTGTCCTTTGCCCATGTCTGCCTCGGCTTGAATTGGTGTTGAGAGACACGGCCACAAGCTTGGCTGTGTCCCTTGAGGGTGTTAGCTACTGTGATTGTTCCTTTGTTCTTCTTGCATTGTTGAGATTGAACATTCATTTGATGACAATGATGATGCATATGATACTATATGAACAATGCTATGTTTTATGCATTGTGAATCTTGTGAATGGTAATGTGTTATATGAATAATGTACTTTGTAGTGTTACATCAATGATGCAATATGTAAAATGTGAAGGATATGATAAGGTAATTGATTATTTATATAGCTTGATGGGAGTAGTTCTTGAGTGTAAAAGAGACGAGGATCATCCAAAAAGGTATGTGCAATATGTTTTAATAATGAATGATGTTAATGTGTCTTGAGAAATGGATTATGTATGCTTGAATGACGAAGTGTATGATGTGAATGATATGATTGAAGCATGCCTAGATGGTATGATTGAATAATGATATGTGTGTTTAGTTAATGTAATTGATGTTGCATATATCAACGATGAAATATGAAAAGTAATTTGAGATATAATGTGATGTGAAGCCATTGTGATTGGCTATGATAACTCAAATGTGATGTGAAGCCATTGTGATTGGCTATGATGATTCAATTGTGATAAATAAGGCATGTTTGCCTAGATAATGATTCAATTGAGAATGAAATGGATAATGAAATAATAAATGAATTGTGTGACTAATGTGTTATTCCATTTTCAGAGTTTGTTGTTGGTGGCATGCCTAATGATAGTAACAATCTCTTGAAGTTAGGTTGGGCTTGATCCTTGAAGCCAAGTTGGGTAGAAGTTTAACATGTTTTACTCCCCTTGAAGCTTGGTTGGGTCTAGTCCTTGAAGCCTAATTGAGATGTTACAACCCTTGAAGCTAGGTTGGATTGATTCTTGAAGCCAAGTTGGGTTGAGACTTAGCATGCTTTGTTCCCCTTGAAGCTTGGTTGAATCTAAATCCTTGAAGCCTAGTTGGGTCTATGATAATGATAAATGTGATAACAAAACCAAAGCATTAACTCTGAAAATTGAATAGCATATTAGTGTCTTTTGGGCCCGAGTCTGTCTTTGTTGTCAATGTGATATACAAGTGTTAAAAGAAATGAGTAATGAGATCTATGGTTGATTTCATTGGAAATGTGATTCATGATTGGTATGATATGTAATATGTGTAATGATATATTGATTATGAATACTAGTGATGGATTGTGGTCGGTGATAATGTTTATGTATATATATGTACATAAAATATGAGATTAGCTGAGATATATGAAAGGTGCAATTAAAAAGGAAAAACATGATAATAACTAATGGTACATTGAATTGATATATCATTATATGTTAGAATTTCTATAATGTATGTTTATATTTCATAATTGTATTACTAAGCTCTCGGGCTTAGCGCGGTTGTGTAATCGCGCAGGTGGATATGCGATTGATCTGGAAGTCCAGCTGTTATGCCACGCGAAGGGTAAGAGTTTATCGAGACCAACTAGAGGGTGATGCATACATGTATAACTTTTAATTATGATGTATTTCTGATGAGGAAGTATTTATATGTATAAATGAAGTTTTGATAATGATAATGATTTTGTAAATGTTATTTAAAGTAACGTATTATGGTTTGAACTCTGTTACAAGTTTTTAAAAGGTAATGAAAAGTAACATCCTCATACTTTATATACTTACTGAATGTATACTAGGTATATGTATAGTACTTATATAGGGTATCGGGGTGTTACAGCATGAGTAATTTAGCTCATCATCATTAATTTAAAATAAATATTCATATCAATATAAATCAAATCACAATTGTCCATTGAAATATTAATGTTCTTAACAAACAACAACAATCTAGAAATGAATTAAAAGAGAGAATATAAAAACCCCTTTGAAGATGCTAAGAGTTGAACTTCTAGTTTTCCTTCTAGCTCCACTTTTAATATGATGAAGAACTAACAAGCCTTCTTCAATTAATGGCTCTTCTCTTGAAAGATGGAATGGTAACTCTCTCAAGTCTCCAACTCCTCAATCAAGCTTTCTTCAAACCCTAACCTCCACAAGAGCTTGCTCACCCAATTTTATCCCAAAAATGTTAAGAATCTTGTCTATGGAAGAAAAAGAAGATGAAGATGAAGGTGATGTTCATGGTATCTCTAAAGACTAAGAACAAGAAGATGAACCAAAGGAACTAGATACCCTTCAATGGAGCCTCCAATGTGTATATGTATCTCCTCTTTCCATTCTTTTTAATTTCTTAAGACACATAGCATTTCTTGCCAACTCACACACTCCACTTTGTCTCCCACTTTTTTTTCATTATTTAAATCTTCATCCCATGACTTAGGCAATCTTTTATTTCTTTTATTATTTCTTTTTAAAAGATAGCACTTGTTGTCCCCCACTTTGTCCCCCATCTCGTGTAAACAATTTGAAATAATTCTCACAAGACATAATCAAGTCATGAGTGACTTGGTCGTGTCACTCATTTTCTTATGGGCATGACTAAGCCATGTGGTCGTGTCCATGGCTGCCTCAATATCTTCTTCCTTTTCCAAGTGAGTCACTACCAAGGACCTGGCCTTGTCATATGACACGGTCAATGGCTTGGCCGTGTCTCTTGAGCGTGTTCTCCACTGTCTCTATCTTTGCTTTGCTCTTTAGATGGGACACGACCAAGGGTTTGGCCATGTCATGTGACACAGCTAATGGCTTGGCCGTGTTTCTTGGGTGTGTTCACTTCTGCATATCCTCCTTACTTCTTGTTTATTTTGTTCTTTTGGTGAGACACGACCAAGGCCTTGGTCATGTCATGTGACACGGCCAGTGGCTTGGCCGTGTCTCTTACTTGTGTCTGTCTCTGCTAAATTTTGCTGAGGGATACGACTAAGCTGACTTGACCTTGCCATATTATGTATGTGATTCACGCCTTATGCCTTGGGTGAGGGACATGGCCAAGCCATGAAGTGTCTTAGACGTGTCTCATGTTTTACCACCTTAATAATCCATCAATTTGAATTAAAGCTCTATTGTTTTGTTCTTCAACCTGGATCAAATACTTCAAACAAACTTTAAACACAAATTAAAAGAAAAATCAATCAAAATCTAATAAAATTACACTAAAAATAAATACACAAATGATCAAAACAACTACCCCACACTTAATTCTTTGCTTGTGCCCAAGCAAAGTTAAAATCAAAATAAACTAAACAAGATAAATTTAGTCACGTTCAAGAGTTATAAGGATGTATCAAGACTCCCATTTTATCAAATCCATAATCATTATCAAATCAAGAATAATCATTACTCAAGCAATTTAATGGCCAATCCATGGATACCAAAAAATTATCTCTCCCTCACAAAACCTCTTAATTGTTTAATCAGGTAGTGTTTAAGCTCTCAACATTCAATGAAGGATTATCTCTATAGGCTTGCTTATCAATCAAATCTCCACCACCTAATTACAATCAAGCATCAATCATAAGGTCTTTCATTGGGTTGTAATGGGGCTAAGGTAAAGGCATTACATTTAGGAAATGTGAACTTATTCATTAAGTTCAAGAGCACTTCAAGAATGAAGTAACAGATCATATGTATAACCCAACAATCCCAAAACACCTTCCACTCACCTATCAGTTGACATTAAAGAGCTTTTCAAGAGAACTCACTTATTAAATTTTGCAATGATCATTCCCAAACTTATTCCAACCCTACGAAAAAGAACAACAACTTCTCTCTTTTTTATTTTTTATTTTTTATTTTTTATTTTATTTTATTATTTTATTATATTTTTTAAAATCAAAATAGGGTTTGCAACTAACGAACACAATACTTTGTAATTTTAAACCCACTAAATTTAACCCCATACTTTATTTATTATAACACTCAATCATAAATGCTCTTAAAATGCTTTTGACCTAATGAAAGGGTAATAGTTAAAACAATGAGGTTCAATCTAATGGTGTTGTGAAAAATAAAGAAAAGGAAAAATGAAATAAGCTCAAAATTAGCTAACTAAGGTCGGATATAAGGTTGGTCTTTTAAGCCAAAATGGGTTCACCTAATTGCCTTAATCATATTGATGCCTAATTGGAATTTTTATGTAGTCTTAAAATGCATGTCAAAGAAAGTTCTAGCAATTCATCAATCAAATATGTTTACACACAATAAAGAATAATAAGTTGATGGCTCAATTCCTCACTAGTTTAAAGGTGATGCAAAGAATAACCATCAAAATTGACAATAAGCACCAATTCAAATCAATTCTCAAATTTTTGCTTCAAAAATTCAAAGATCATCTATCAACAATCTTATAACAATTTAACTTTTCAAAATTCATTTATTTAAAGAAAAATGTTAAATAAACTTAAACAAAGATAAGTTAAAAGTAAAAATTGCACCCCCACACTTAAAGATTCACATTGTCCCCAATTGAGCATGCATAAATTAAAAGAGAAGAGTTCATATGAAACCTAATTTCCATCATTCCCATATGCGATATGAAGTGCTCCTTCCATCCTTAATCAATTTGTCACCCATGTTTAAAAAATGAACAGCATGCGACTCCAAAATATACCCAGTGTATTGCAAAGCCTAAATAGCATCCTTTGAAGAGCAAATGTCAAAAGGAAATATGTGAAGGTTGTCTTAGGGTTATCCTCCAATGTTATAGAAAATTGGTAAAAACCTCTTTCAGTCTGCAACATGGTTATATCCGTTTTTTGCTCTCCCTCACCACCGAGAGTGGAAGCGATGATCATTGGTTGCATACTGTTCTCCCCAATCAAAGCATATTTCAAAAGTTTTGGGGTCTTTTTAAGTTCGACCAATTTGGTTGAATCTCTTTTTCATCCACTTTAACCATCTGAAGTCCCCTCTCAACAACCTCAGCATTTAAGATTAACTTGCACTCCTTAATTTCTGAATTGGAAATTTTAGGTTCTACATTCAAGGTCATGGCCATCTCAAGATTATCTTCACTATCTTCTTTGGAGGGCATGTCATAAATTTTAGAAAGTTGCTTACCTTGCTTCTCATCCTTCAATCTACTTGGGAATGAAATTGGTGCCATATAAGGATTCAGAGGCTCATGTAAATGTGGTGAGGTTGATGCTTCCAAATTCTCCTTCTTCTTTAACTGACTTGGTTCTTCTATATTGGGTTGTATCTCCTCGCCATTTTCTTCTTGATTAGTACCTGCATCAAAGGAATCGCAAACTTTGTAATGTATTACCTTTTCACTCCTCAAAATTGTGATTACATTGGCTTGCTCTAATTGGCTAGGAAATTCCACTTTTTGGTGTGCTTGGAGTTGATTTGCCAGCTGCCCAACTTGAGTTTTCACCTTCTTCAATGATACCTCCAAAGAATCAAACCTCTTATTGCTCTCTTCCTGATTTTTTGTGCTAATTTGAATGAAAGCATTCAAATTACCTTCCATCGTAGGTTTATTGAATTGATCTTGATTTTGTGTGCTAATTTGAATAAAGGCATTCAAATTATTTTCCAATGTGGGCTTCTTAAGTAGATCCTGATTTGAAAATTGTCTTTGAAAGTAAGAACTTCTTTGATAAGGTTGAAAAAATTCTTGAAGTGGAATTTGGTGTTGATTTTTCCAAGAAATATTTGGGTTGTTTCTCCAACTTGGATTATAAGGATTGGAATATGGGTCATTTCTGCCCCTTGGTTGGAAAATTCAAAGGCATATTCTTCCTCTTGCCTCTCTTGGTATTATTCAAAACCAAATGAACACATGTTTGGCAATGCCACATGCTGGACATACTTCTTGACTTGGCATAGGTGCTCTTCCTCTTGCATTTATCATCTTAAGTTGACTTGTTAATTCTGCTAAATGCCATGCCATAAACTCCCTCGTGCCTTAAAAGCTGCATTCTTATAATAAACACTTAGTGATTCAAAAAGAAACACTTTAAACAATTAAACAATTTAAATAAAAAAAATAAAACTACTAACAACATTTTCCTTCCCCGGCAACGGCTCCAAAAACTTGTTGCGCTCGACTGACACTACTATAAGTGATGCTCACAAGTATATGAGGTAATTGTAGCAATGGTGATCGTCCCAAGGTCGTCTCATAAGGAAGGAATTATTTTGCAATAGTTTAATGGAAAAGGAAATTTAAAAGCAAGAGTGTGATATGTTGGAATGGTGAAAAGCAATTTAAATTTAAAAGTAATGTGTGTAATGATTGTACAAGATTAATTCAAATTCTTGGAATGGTGCCTAGGTTGTAGATCAATTTAATCAAAGCATAATTCTCAAATTATCTATGTGTATAACCTTGTATTTTAATTTGTTCCTTGAGTTTAATTAGTAATTACCAATTCATTAGTTTTCACATTCATGAATTAACAACAACCAATTATTTTAAAATTGCAAATTAATAAAACCCTAGAACTTATATTTCTAATTCATTCTTAGGATAGTTGAATACATAATTCCAATATCAAATTTCACCTCTCGGTCCTTCATTCAATATCTAGAGATCAATAGGTAGCTAATCTATCAACCTAACATTCAATCCAATACAATCAACTAGTAACAAGGTATATTAATGGAAATATTAAATCAAGTCATTCAATCAAATCTACTACAAACCCTAGGCATGAGTAATTTAGTAAAACAAATATTCATCTCAATATAAATTAAATCATAATTGTCCATTGAAATATTAATGTTCTTAACAAAGAACAACAATCTAGAAATGAATTAAAAGAGAGAATATAAAAACCCCTTTGAAGATGCAAAGAGTTAAAGTTCTAGTCATCCTCCTAGCTCCTCTTTGATTATGATGAAGAACTAAGAAGCCTTCTTCAATCAATGGCTCTCCTCTTGAAAGATGGAATCGTAAGTCTCTCAAGCCTCCAACTCCTCAATCAAGCTTTCATCAAACCCTAATCTTCACAAGAGCCACTCACCAAATTTTATCCCAAAAATGTTAAGAATCTTATCTATGGAAGAAAAAGAAGACGAAGATGAAGGTGATGTTCATGGTCTCTCTCAAGACCAAGAACAAGAAGATAAACCAAAGGAACTAGATACCCTTCAATGGAGCCTCCAACGTGTATATGTATCTCCTCTTTCCATTCTTTTTAATTTCTTAAGACACAAAGCATGTCTTGCCAAATCACACACTCCACTTTGTCTCCCACTTTTTTTCTTTATTTAAGTCTTCATCCCATGAATTAGGCAACCTTTTTCTTCTTTTATTATTTCTTTTTAAAAGCTAGCACTTTGTGAGCGGGGATTTTTGTCTCCACTCCTGGTGGAATGGTTCTTGCTACTTCGGCATTGTTTAGGCTCGGGGCCATAGAGAACACGGACCTAAGTCCGGAGAAAATGGAGTCGCCACACGGAAGGGCCGCGAAAAAAGAAAGGGGTGGATGACTCGATTCCTAAGGAATTCCCAACCCCCTAATGGGTTCGAAAAGTTGGGTACGTATGGGGAAGGTGAGAAATGGCCCAGCACCCCCACAACGCCCGGTTCATTGGAACCGGCCTCCTTTACAAGTCTTAATATTATAAAATTCTTAAATATAACAACATTATCCATATTACACACAATAATTAAAATCAAGCATCGTTATATTAAAAATCAAAACAATGTCTAAGCAAAACAAATAAATGGACACCCATCCGAAGATGGAAACATGCCCTTATATGATCCAAGCCTAAATAGGACACCCACCGAAAGGTAGAAACATGTCCTTTACATTGGTTCTAAAATATAAAAGCAATTTAAATTACATGATATTTAACTAATGAGGTACCCACCAAGTGGAAACATACCTCTTACAACATTTGGAAATCTAAATAAATCGATAAAAATAAATAACCATTCATCATAAATAAATCATTCATCAAAGGTACTAAATATCAATAGAAAGTAAACATCCATCCATGATAAATTAGATAAACCAAACATTGAACTTAAATAAATTAAAGCATATAAAATAAATCAAAGCATAATCAAATATAAAATTGAATAAGGCAAATAAAGATTCAAATTAGGGCTACGGTTTCTATTTAAGTTTCTTTATTTCATGTGTTTAGGGTTTTGGAATTTGTGGAATTAGGCTACTGTGAGTTTTTAAAGGAATTAAAATAGATTAAGGTTTTATGTTTTAAAAGGTTGATAAAGTTCTTTGATTAACCAAATTAGTGTTTGAATGGTGAAATCATGAAACTAGAGTTTGGACACTTTAAAACATTTAGATTTATGATTTATGGTCACTGGATTGTGTTTTTAAGCTTACTATGTTTGAATATGTTTATAGGGTTTTAAGGTTTAAAGGATTAGGGTTTAGAAAACTTTAGGATTTAGGTTAGTTAGGGAGTTAGGGTTTACTGTTTTGGGTTTTGGAGTTGAATTAGGTTTTAAAATTTTTGAATTGGGGTTTCGGTGGATGCATGAGGTTTTTAGGGTTTGAAAATAAATTTGATAATTTCGTGAAACTTTATGAAAATAAATAAATAAAATGATTTAAAGTTTATAGAAATAGAAAAGATGTTTTTAGGGCTTTTGGAAAGAAACAAAACTCAATTTAGGGTTTTGAAAATTTGGAAAGCAAATTAGGGTTTTGAGGTTTTCAAGAAACAAAAATAACTATTTTAAGACTTTTAGAAAACAAAGAAATGAATTAAGGTTTTTAAACTTTAGAAAAAGTGAATTGAGGTTCTAGGGTTTTCTTTGATTTTAAGATTTAAGCTACTGTGAAGAAATTAGATAATTGATGCATACCTTCGTTTGTTGGTTCCACCAAAAAATTCTTCTTGGATGAACAAAAACAAAGACAAGCTTTGCTGCCTTTGATGGATTGAATTGTTGTTTGCTCTCTAAAAAAAAATCAGATTGATTCAAAGCTTTTCCTCCTCAGTTTCAGTCTCAATTTTTCTCCCAAATCCGATCCAATTTTTTTTTTTTATCAATTTCTCCTCCTTTTTGTGTTGTTTTTGGTATTATTTATAGAATTTTATGGTTATTCCTAGTTATTCATGGAAGCTATCATTCATTAAGAAAAGAAAACCACAATTAGGTTTCGAAAAATTTGAGTCGAAAAATTTTGCTGGCAAAAAAAAAAAAAACTGCTGCGAAAAAATTGTGCTGGTAAAAAAAACTGCTGCGAAAAAAATACGCTGGTGAAAAAGTTACTACAGCTGGCTGCGGCAACGGTGGGCGAATTGGCCTGCAGACCATTTTACCGGCAGGAATTTCCTGCTGGCGAATTGGTCTTGGCCATTTCGCTCGTAGGTTTTTCTTGCGGACGAAGCCAAACCCATCTTTTTTTTATTATTATTTTTTTATTTTTATTGTTTATTTTTTTATTTTTTATTTTTTTATTAATAAAAATTAGATACTAAAGCAAAAATTATTTAATTAAGATAAAAGAAATTGTTTTGGACTAATCAAAATATATTGGACAACACAAAAATTATTTTGGACTATTTAAAATATATTGGACTGGACTGGGTCAAAAATTAAGGGTCTACACACTTGTTGTCTCCCACTTTATCCCCCATCTCGTGTAAACAATCTAAAATAACCAAGTCATGAGTGACTTGGTCGTGTCACTCATTTTCTTATGGACACGGCCAAGCCATGTGGCCGTGTCCATGGCTGCCTTAATATCTTCTTCCTTTTCCAAGTGAGACACGACTAAGGCCTTGGCCGTATCAGATGACACGGCCAGTGGCTTGGCCGTGTCTCTTGAGTGTGTTCTCCACTGTCTCTATCTTTGCTTTGCTCTTTAGATGAGACATGGCCAATTCCTTGGCCATGTCATGTGACACCACCAATGGCTTGGCCATGTCTCTTGGGCATGTTCACTTCTGCATATCCTCCTTGCTTCTTCTTTATTTTGTTCTTTTGGTGAGACACGGCCCTGGGCTTGGCCGTGTCATGTGACACGCCCAGTGGCTTGGCCATGTCTCTTGCTTGTGTCTGTCTCTGCCAAATTTTCCTGAGGGACACGACCAAGCTGACTTGACCTGGCCATGTCATGTAAGTGATTCATTCCTTATGCCTTGGGTGAGGGACACGACCAAACCGTGAAGTGTCTTAGTCGTGTCTCATGTTTTTTCACCTTAATAATCCATCAAATTGAATTAATGATCCATTGTTTTGTTCTTCAACCTGGATCAAATACTTCAAACAAACTTTAAACACAAATTAAAAGAAAAATCAATCAAAAGCCAATAAAATTACACTAAAAATAAATACGCAAATGATCAAAACACCAAATAGAGCTGGGTCATGACATGAGCAGAGCTAGGTCACGTATATGACAAGATTATGCTAGGCGAGATACTAGGTGTCACAAATAGAGGTATGCCTTCAGCGAGACACTAGTGTCACATATATAAAATATAGTCCAAATAAATTATTTTAGGACTTAATAATTGTGTCGAGAATAGTTGGAACTTCATAAGATTATGTTTGGAATGGTTAGAGAGAGAAAATGATTGTTAATTGGGGAAGATGATAGTTATGAAGTGATTAGAATGTGTATATGATGATTTAATATTGATTTGTTGAGATGGACATAGATGATGAATTTAGGGATTATAGAGTGGATATGTGAAATTTGAGTTTTTATAGGAGATTTCAATAATTGCAAAAATGGGTAATGATGTTATATTGATGTATTATTAATGATTATATGATTGAATGATGAAAATGGATATGTTAAGTGTTAGTTTGAAGGAGGTATTAAGGGTGAATTAGGGTTTGTTGGATTTTTGAAGTAGAATTGTTGTAATTGTTGTTTAATTGATTAAAATGGCTTAGAATATAATGCTAATGAGATATTTGTATTTATAATGTGGTTTAGGATTAAGTAATGTGAGATTGTAAAATCAAAGAGAAAAAGGGCATTGAAGAATTAAGGCTTGGATGGTGGAATTGGCATATTGATAAATGAGATTGAGAAAATGATTTGAAATTAGGGAAAATGATTTAAAATGGATAATTTGTGATGGTGATCACAATGTAGTGTGGTCATGTGATGGATGAGAATTCCTAAAATGGAATGTACGAAATGTGAAATGTAAGAATTATGAAAAATGTGATGTGTTGTGTATTACTTTGCATAATTATTAGTTCCAGAAAATTGATATTGGTGTATATGATGAGGAGTTCGAGCAGAGCTGGGCCATAACCTGAGTAGAGCTTGGTCATGTATATGATAAGATTACGCTGGGCGAGACACTGAGTGTCACAGATAGAGACACACCTTCAGCGAGACACTAGGTGTCACAGATATGAAATATAGTACAAATCAATTATTCTGGAACTTGATAATTGTGTAGAGAGTAGTTGGGCCTAATGTGTATATCATGTGATGTGATGTCAAGTTTGGTATAGTATTAATAACATTACAATTAAATGATGCAATGATGAATTAAACGATAATATTGAGTGTTAAAATGATTATAGAACCACTAGTAATGATTTGACGAGTCAAATTTTGTATTGTGATGTGATGGTAGTTGTAACACCCCTATACCAATATACGTACACAGCATGCTAATACGATCATAATATACGTATACTGAATATAGAAATGCTACGATATACTTAACAAATGACTCATCCCTTTACAAAAGCATGAACAAATTTAAATCATTTATAAGAAATTATAAAAGACAAAAGATAAAATGTTTATTTAAAAGCAGCGGAAAATGTAACAAATATTTACAAATATATATACATCAAAATTCAAGTTTTACAAAACATAAAATATATACATGTTTGGCAGTATGTCTTTGATCTTTAAGCTCCACTATCAATGCCTCAAAAATCTAGACTCTACTCGGTCTAGAGGAACTCTCCGGTTCTTCCCTGTCACCTGCGCGATGAATCACAATGGCGCTAAGCCAACGGCTTAGTGGTACAAACTACAATAACAATATGCTTCTATGCAATGCCAATGTCACACATTTCAACAATTAATATAATATTCGCAAATGATATTTTTATATGGTTCATAAGACTATATTTCATCATTTGATTCAATTATTTCATCACTTATGATTTACAATGACACAAAGACACGTTTGGGCCCAAAAGACACTAATATGTTATTGAAAGTTCAAAGTTACTACTTTGGTCTATAATTATAATCATCAAGCCCGTAGGCGATACATATATATATCTCCATCCATGGATAGTGTAACAGACCCAGTCTCTTGGACCTCAACCCGTCTAAACTGGAGATCCTCAACCCGGCAAGACTGTTACCTGTAACAGACCGAGTCTCTTGGACCTCAACCCTGCAAGACTGTTACTATTTTACATTTCACATTTATCAACTGGAATCGGCTTACGACCCGGTCTTTTCACCTATCCAGTACTTTATAGGCATGCTACCAAACTCAGAATTCTGAAAATTGAATCAACATATTAGGCACACATCATTTCATTTATCTCTTTCCATTTCATTCCCAATATCAAATAGGCAACTATGCCTCCATTATATTTCATTTGCAATACCATAGCCAACAACCATGGCCTCATATCTCATAATCACATTAATATAATTCATCATATCATCATATCTTTTACACTTCACATTTCATATTTCATATAGACAAACATGCTTTAATCATCTCATTATGTCTCAATTCATCATTTAAGTACTCACAATCAATTACATTAAACATCCATTAAGAATGATCATCATTGATATATATATATATACATAGCAATTTACCTTATTCATAGATTTAGAATCTCCAACATACATTCGACATAATCCACATTGTGCACAACATAGCTTTATTCATATGCATCATCAATGTTCACATTATATCCAACATAACATTAGATTTCTTAACACATTTACAATCAAATATATGTTAAGTCTCAGCATCATATGAATGTATGCAATAATGTAGTTTGTACTTACCTTAAGCACCACTTATACAAATCTATACACTTCTTTTTCCAAGAATTCTTCACTTCTTAAATTAGGGGAAATCACCTTCTTCCAAAACCTAGACCAAAAATGATACAATACATGAATTCCAATTCAATTTATCACTTATTAACCTCATCTTAGACCTTTGGATCACAAATTACAACTCAACATCACTAACTAAAGCCCACGGTCGTGGCCACCCCAACCCCCACGGGCGTGGGTTAGAGAATGGATCTGCCTCCCTTGCTCCAAACCTCCACGGCCATGGCTACAAATGGCCACGGCCATGGCAACCAAGGCCACGGGCGTGGCATCCAAAATGCTACTGCTTCTAACCAAATTCACATATTCTAGGCTTACAACTCCAACAAACACAAACAATATGAAGATCTATGAAAATAATTGATCAAACTCAAGTTAAACATCACTTACCACTTCAAAACCCTAAAACCAACATCACTTTTACTTTCCAAAACCAACATCAATTTAACCTTTTTATTTTCAATTCAAAACCAACAACACAATCAATTAAATCAAACACACATCAACACACTACCATCAACATAACCCTACTTTCAAATACCAATAATCAAACTCACACCTAACTTCAAATATAACAAAAGAAATCAAGAGAGAACTTACCAAAGTTGAAGAAACTTCAAAATTTTCCAATTCAATCACTTGATTCTTCCCTTATTTTGCTCTTAGAATTCAAAACCTCTCTTGCTCTCTTGTGACTTTGATGAGCCGGCCAACCCAAAAAGAAAAGAAGAGAAAATGAAGCAAAGTCAAACTTCTCATCTCTTTAAACCTCTACCAAGCATTTCAAAATAAGAAATTACCTAAATACCCTCTTCTATTTGTTTTAACCTCCTTTCACTTACATGCCCTTTTTAGGAATTTCATAATTAACAAAATAAATATCTTCTTCCTTTGACCATCACATTTGACTTGTATATATGTTGTATATATTTCCATATACACAACATATACACTTTCTTTTAAATTCTTTTCTCTTTCCAATTACACCTATACATTTTAATTCAAATAAAACAACAATTATATCAAAACTCCTAGGGCACACTTTGGGATATTACAATTCTCCCCCTCTAAAAAGAAATTTTGTCCTCGAAATTACCTGATATTATGTCTAAAACAGTTGAGGATATTGATCTTGCATTGCTTGCTCGCTCTCCCAAGTTTCCTCTTCTCTCCCATGATTCTTCCACAGAACCTTCACCAATGGCACTTTCTTATTCCTCAACTCTTTCGCTTCATGTGCCAAAATAGCAACTGGTTCTTCTTCAAATGTCAGATCCGGACTCACTTCAATGGATTCAACTGACAAGATGTGAGATGAATCCGATCTATACCTCTGCAACATAGAAACATGAAATACATTATGAATTCTATCCAACTCAGGCGGCAAAGCAAGATGATAAGCAACTGGCCCAACTCTTTCTAAAACTTCATACGGTCCAATGAAACGAGGACTCAGCTTCCCTTTTCGACCAAATCTCAATATCTTTTTCCAAGGAGACACTTTCAAAAATACTCTATCTCCAATATCAAACTCTATGTCTCTCCTCTTCAAATCTGAATAAGATTTCTGTCGGTCTGAAGCCGCTTTTAACTGATCCCGAATTATCTTCACTTTCTCTTCAGTTTCTTTAACCAAATCGGGACCAATTAACTTGCCCTCTACAATTTCATTCCAACATAAAGGCGTTCTGCATCTTCTACCATACAATGCCTCATATGGTGCCATACCAATACTAGATTGATGATTGTTGTTGTAAGCAAACTCCATAAGTGGCAAAAATCTGTCCCAACTTCCAGAGAAATCAATGACACGGCTTCTCAACATATCCTCAATAATCTGTATCACTCTCTCTGACTGCCATCTATCTGTGGATGAAAAGCAGTACTAAAGTGTAATCGAGAACCCAAAGCCCCATGTAAACTTTTCCAAAACCTCGAAGTAAACCGGGGATCTCGATCAGACACTAAAGAAATTGGGACTCCATGCAACCTTACTATTTCAGTTACATACAGCTCAGCCAATCTTTCAAGAGAATAGTCCATTCTAACAGGAAGGAAATGAGCTGACTTTGTCAACCGATCAACAATCACCCAAATAGCATCATGCTTCTTCTGAGTCAATGGTAATCCCGATACAAAATCCATTGTCACTCTCTCCCATTTCCATTCAGGCACTGTTAAAGGTTGAAGCAACCCTATTGGAAGTTGATGCTCAACTTTCACCCTCTGACAAGTGAGACATTTGGACACAAATTCCGCTATGTCTTTCTTCATACCAGACCACCAGTAGTGCTATTTCAAATCATGGTACATCTTTGTACTACCCGAATGCATAGCAAAAACTGATTGGTGTGCTTCCTCTAAAATGATTTTTCTCAAACTATCATCATCAGAAACACACAACCTATCTTTGAACCAAAGACTACCATCACTTTTCACATGAAAATCTCGGCTCTCCCCATCTTGGCAATTTGATACAATCTTCTGAATTTTCTCATCTGCCAATTGAGCCTCCTTAATCTGATCCAACAATACTGGTCTCAACAGCAGCTGTGCCAATAATGCACCATCATCACATACTTCAAAACTAGCATGTAACACTCTCAACTCAACAAGCAATGAGAGTGAATAAACAGCCAAACCTGCCAAAAACTTCCAACTTAAGGCATCAGCAATAACATTCGCTTTACCAGGATGGTAATCAATCAAGCAGTCGTAGTCTTTAATTAGTTCTAACCATCACCTTTGCCGAAGATTCAGTCCTTCTGAACACCCAAATATTTCAAACTTTTATGATCCGTATAGATAAAAAAAAATTTTCCCCATATAAGTAATGTTGCCAAATCTTCAAAGCAAATACTATAGCTGCCAACTCCAAATCATGAGTCGGATAATTAAGCTCATGCGGCTTCAACTGCCGAGAAGCATAAGCTATGACTTTACCCTCTTGCATCAAAACACATCCCAAACCATTATGTGAAGCATCACTGTAAATCACATATGGTTTATCTTCCACGGGTAAAGTAAGAACTGGTGCTTGAATCAACATTTCTTTCAACTGCTCAAAGCTAGCTTGACACTGATCCGTCCACACAAATCTAACTCCCTTTCGAAGAAATTTGGTGAGTGGAATAGCTATCAAAGAAAAACTTTCACAAACCGTCGGTAATAGCCTACCAAACCCAGAAAACTTCTAACTTCAGTTACAAACTTTGGTGGACTCCAATTCAAAATAGCTTCAATTTTACTTGGATCGACTCTTATACCATCCGCTAAAACTATATGACCCAGAAAAGTAACTTGGTCAAGCCAAAACTCACATTTTGACAGCTTAGCATACAACTGCTTCTCTCTCAAGATCTGTAACACAATCCGTAGATGCTTGTCATGCTCCTCCTTATTACGTGAGTACACCAAAATATCATCAATGAAAACCACCACAAACTGATCCAGATAGGGCCTAAACACCCTATTCATCAAATCCATGAAAGCTGCAGGTGCATTCGTCAACCCAAAAGGCATTACTAAAAACTCATAATGCCCATACCTGGTGCGGAAAGCTGTCTTAGAAACATCTTCAGCTTTAACCCTCAACTAATGGTACCCTGATCTCAAATCAATCTTGGAAAACACCGCTGCTCCTTTCAATTGATCAAAGAGATCATCAATCCTAGGCAAAGGATATTTATTCTTAATAGTCACTTTGTTCAATTGCCTATAATCAATGCATAACCTCATAGTACCATCCTTCTTCTTCACAAACAACACAGGAGCTCCCCAAGGAGAAACACTGGGGCGAATAAACCCTTTATCCAACAACTCCTGTAACTGCACCTTCAACTCTCTCAATTCAGCAGGTGACATTGGATAAGGAGTGATAGAGATGGGAGTGGTACCAGATAACAGATCGATACCAAACTCAACCTCTCTCTCAGGGGGTAACCCTGGCAACTCCTCAGGAAACACATCCGGAAAATCTGCAACTGTAGATATTTTATCAAGTTGAGAACCTACTACCCTAGTATCCACAACATGAGCAAGATAAGCTTCACACCCTTTTCTAATCAACTTTCTAGCTGTTACAGCTAATACAAACAAGGATGCAAGATGTCTCTGCTCACTAGATACTATCACATCCCTACCATCACTGGTTCTCAAAGTAACACACTTCTTTTGACAATCTACCATAGCTCCATACTTAGACAGCCAATCCATGACTAAGATCAAATCATATTCTTTAAAAGGCATTTCAATCAGATCACCAAGAAACTCCTCACCCTGCACCACAACTGCACTATCACGGTGCACCTTACTAACAACCACACTATGTCCTAAAGGATTTGTCACTAAGACATCAAATCCTAAGGACTCTGAATGCAATTCAGACACAGGCAAGATAGATTCACTAATGTATGAATGAGTAGATCCTGGATCAATTAAAGCAAGTACTAAAATGCTAAATAAAGAAAATGTACCCGCTATAACTGCTGAAGCATCTGGCTGCCTCTGCATCACATACACTCTCTGAGAAGATCCGGCTTCATCTGGCCTACTGCCTCCGGATAATGATCCTCCTCTCTGACTATACACGGATCGACCACCCCTACTGAAACCTCTGCCTCCTCGACCACCTCTGCTGACACTGGGTCGAGAGGCTGCAGACTCAGCCTGCCTGTGCTCCTGTATCTCAGGACACTCCCTAATGAAATGGTCAGGTGATCCACACCTGAAACATACAACTGATCTACTACTCTTCCAGCAAACACCCACATGGTTTCTACCACAAAGCTCACATGTAGGTGGAGTAGACCTCTGAATTACTGGAGTCGGAGCACTGGCTACAGAAGCTGTAGGTCTCGGTCTCTGTCTTTGATACTGTACTGACCTACCCGGCTGTCTCTGACTCCTACTAATCCTCGGAACAAAAATTCCTCTACCCCTCTTCACAGATGAAGACCCTGCCTCAAACTGGGGTCTCCTTACCTTGGTCTCCTCCTCACCAGCAGATGCTGCAATGCTCTGCGCTCTCTCAACACTTCTAGCTGCTGCAACAAGCTGAGAGAAATCCTGGTATCTAGAACCAGCCACAATGCACATGATAGAGGGCCTCAATCCCTCCTCAAACCTTCTGCACCGGTCTATTTCATCAGAGATAATTCCCCCAGCATAATGACTCAACCGGATGTACTCAATCTCATATTCTGTCACCGTCCGGTTGTCTTGCCTTAAATTCAAAAATTCCATCTTCTTAAGATCTTTATACTCCCTCGGAGTATATTTCTGTTCGAAATCCCTTAGAAAATCCCCATATGATAATGTAGGTGGATCATCCATGGCATGCGGGACCGTCTTCCACCAGTCATAGGCATCTTTCTGCAGGAGGGATCTGGCATAGTCAAATTTCTCATCCGAAGTGGCTTGCAACTGAATGAATATCCTCTTTACCTTATCCAACCACTGCTCAGCCACTGCAGGATCAGTAGTGCCTAAGAAATCTTCAACCCCATATTTTCTCAACTTATCATAATGTCTTATTGGCACTTAAGGCTGTGGTGGTGGTGGTGGCTGCACTGGAGCTCCCCTCAACAATTCTACCACATGCCTTAACCAACCTGGCAGAGCCTCCTCAGCAGCTGATCTCTCTGGCACAGAAACAGGTGCCTCAGTAACCCTCTCAATCCTAGCTCCATCTCTACTCTCTTCAGGAGCTACACTTTCCGCACTACCATCAACAGACTGTCGTGAATGAGATGCCATCTCTACCTATATCTGCAAACACAGCAGAATATTCCTCATTAAAGATCAAAGACTGCCATACCAAAACATGTATTTTACTCAAAAACCAACTTTTAAAATCAAAATATTCTTTTTCTTACAATTCACCTAGGTTGAGAATCTCAAACCTAGGCTCTGATACAAAAATAAATGTAACACCCCTATACCCCGTATACGTACACAGCATGCTAATACGATCGTAATATACGTATACTGAATATAGAAATGCTACGATATACTTAACAAATGACTCATCCCTTTACAAAAGCATGAACAAATTTAAATCATTTATAAGAAATTATAAAAGACAAAAGATAAAATGTTTATTTAAAAGCAGCGGAAAATGTAACAAATATGTACAAATATATATACATCAAAATTCAAGTTTTACAAAACATAAAATATATACATATTTGGCAGTATGTCTTTGATCTTTAAGCTCCACTATCAATGCCTCAAAAATCTAAACTCTACTCGGTCTAGAGGAACTCTCCGGTTCTTCCCTGTCACCTGCGCGATGAATCACAATGGCGCTAAGCCAACGGCTTAGTGGTACAAACTACAATAACAATATGCTTCTATGCAATGCCAATGTCACACATTTCAACAATTAATATAATATTCGCAAATGATATTTTTATATGGTTCATAAGACTATATTTCATCATTTGATTCAATTATTTCATCACTTATGATTTACAATGACACAAAGACACGTATGGGCCCAAAAGACACTAATATGTTATTCAAAGTTCATAGTTACTGCTTTGGTCTATAATCATAATCATCAAGCCCGTAGGCGATACATATATATATCTCTATCCATGGATAGTGTAACAGACCCAGTCTCTTGGACCTCAACCCGTCTAAACTCGAGGAGATCCTCAACCCGGCAAGACTGTTACTTGTAACAGACCGAGTCTCTTGGACCTCAACCTGGATAAACCCGAGGAAATCCTCAACCCGGCAAGACTGTTACTATTTTACATTTCACATTTATCAACTGGAATCGACTTATGACCCGGTCTTTTCACCTATCCAGTACTTTATAAGCATGCCGCCAAACTCAGAACTCTGAAAATTGAATCAACATATTAGGCACACATCATTTCATTTATCTCTTTCCATTTCATTCCCAATATCAAATAGGCAATTATGCCTCCATTATATTTCATTTGCAATACCATGGCCAACAACCATGGCCTCATATCTCATAATCACATTAATATAATTCATCATATCATCATATCTTTTACACTTCACATTTCATATTTCATATAGACAAACATGCTTTTATCATCTCATTATGTTTCAATTCATCATTTAAGTACTCACAATCAATTACATTGAACATCCATTAAGAATGATCATCATTGATATATATATATATATACATAGCAATTTACCTTATTCATAGATTTAGAATCTCCAACATACATTCGACATAATCCACATTGTGCACAACATAGCTTTATTCATATGCATCATCAATGTTCACATTATATCCAACATAACATTAGATTTCTTAACACATTTACAATCAAATATATGTTAAGTCTCAACATCATATGAATGTATGCAATAATGTAGTTTGTACTTACCTTAAGCACCACTTATACAAATCTATACACTTCTTTTTCCAAGAATTCTTCACTTCTTAAATTAGGGCAAATCACCTTCTTCCAAAACCTAGACCAAAAATGATACAATACATGAATTCCAATTCATTTTATCACTTATTGACCTCATCTTAGACCTTTGGATCACAAATTACAACTCAACATCACTAACTAAAGCCCACGGCCGTGGCCACCCCAACCCCCACGGGAGTGGGTTAGAGAATGGATCTGCCTCCCTTGCTCCAAACCTCCACGGCCATGGCATCCAAGGCCACAGGCGTGGCATCCAAATGCTACTGCTTCTGACCAAATTCACATATTCTAGGCTTACAACTCCAACAAACACAAACAACATGAAGATCTATGAAAATAATTGATCAAACTCAAGTTAAACATCACTTACCACTTCAAAACCCTAAAACCAACATCACTTTTACTTTCCAAAACCAACATCAATTTAACCTTTTTATTTTCAATTCAAAACCAACACCACAATCAATTAAATCAAACACACATCAACACACTACCATCAACATAACCCTACTTTCAAAAGCCAATAATCAAACTCACACCTAACTTTAAATATAACAAAAGAAATCAAGAGAGAACTTACGAAAGTTGAAGAAACTTCAAAATTTTCAAATTCAATCACTTGATTCTTCCCTTATTTTGTTCTTAGAATTCAAAACCTCTCTTGCTCTCTTGTGACTTTGATGAGCCGGCCAACCCAAAAAGAAAAGAAGAGAAAATGAAGCAAAGTCAAACTTCTCATCTCTTTAAACCTCTACCAAGCATTTCAAAATAAGAAATTACCTAAATACCCTCTTCTATTTGTTTTAACCTCCTTTCACTTACATGCGCTTTTTAGTAATTTCATAATTAACAAAATAAATATCCTCTTCCTTTGACCATCACATTTGACTTGTATATATGTTTTATATATTTCCATATACACAACATATACACTTTCTTTTAAATTCTTTTCTCTTTCCAATTACACCTATACATTTTAATTCAAATAAAACAACAATTATATCAAAACTCCTAGGGTACACTTTGGGATATTACAGTAGTTTTCTGAATGCATGTATGTGTGGTTGTGTAATAATTGCATATGAACCATCTTATGATGATGTTGTGTGATAGATATATATATATATATAATGGAGAAATAATCATGATAATATCATAAGGAAAAAGGATGGTTGAGGTATGTATTATATTTATTTAAATTGATTGTTTTGTGTTAGTATGTACCACTAAGCAGTATGGCTTAGTACTGTTATGTGAATCGCACAAGTGATAGAAGTGAGCAGAGAAGTGCTGATAGACTTGGATAGTTCTATGCATTGGAATAGACATTGAAGATAGGGTTTTAAGCATATGATGTTTTGTAGAATTTTGTATATGCATATAATGTATATTAACCGTATTTGTAATATTTGAATATGAAATGAAGAAATGATTGCTTTGGAATGCTATTTGATTTGGGAGTGTTAATTTTCTTGCATATTGAGAAAAATTGTAAATTGTGATTTTATGAATTTACAGATGAAACTCTGATAAAATTTCTTTCAGATATTTTCTCTTAAATTTTTATTTTGTTAACATCTAAATACTAATATTTATTTCTCATATACTCATTAAATTATCTTTTAAAGAATAATCTATTGTATTATAAATATGGAGAATTATCTAATGGTAAGGATAGTGACATTCTTATATTTTGTATATATATTATACATATACAAAATCTATGTATTATATGTATATAGAGCATAAGGGTGTTGCAAGTATAAAATCTTTTACAAGTTGTGTTAGTTGAATTTTTGGGAACGTTCGAAATACAGATAAAACTTTGGTAATTTTTTTCTAGATATTTTTATTTAAAATATGTATTTTTGATAATTAAATCACTTAAGAATATATTTGTTTATTTATTAAATTATGTTTTAAGGAATAAATTATTTAATTTTTAATTTTTGTAGAATTTTCTAAAGATTGAAACAAAAACATTCTTATATTCTATGTACATATTTTACATAAACGAGGTGTATGTATTATATGTATATATGGTATAAGGATGTTATAGAAGTTGTAAAGAATACAAATATACAAACTAAAAGCAACACCCTTATATCCTATATACATATAATACATGTACTCCGAATATGTAAATTACTTATACAGAATATAAGAAGGTCACTAACCTTAATGTTATAAAATTCTTCAAAATTTTACTCAAATAGCTTTTTCTTTTAAAGATAATTTAAAAGGTAAATTAATTTATATATATATATTATGTAACACCCTTATAACCTATACACGTATAGTACATATATCCCTTATGTGTAAAATATGCATATAAAATATAAAAGTATCATGATAAACTCCTAAATAAAATCTCTATTTCAAATTATATAAATATATGTTAATAGTTAAAGAGATACTCTAGTAATACGTTGTTAAAAACACAAATGTATAAAGAAAATCTATGGAAAAGAAAGAAATAAATTTGCCAAAATTTTATCTATAAACTCAATATTTTTTCAATTTAATAAAAAACACAACCTGTACAAAATTGAACACTCCCAAAAATACAGTTTTCACAAATTCTCCAAATCACAAATTTATAAATATATATTCAAATTCATAACTCAAAATACTATTTACAACCAATCATTCAAATCACTATTTCATTAGTTTATGTAACAAGATTTAATATCCAAGACATTTCTCACCATAAATATTTATACATACAAATATAGATAATATCACTCTTAATCTTATATGTATAAAATTACCCAAAATCATCATTTATTATATATAATATATATTTACCTAAAACATGTTACAAAGTCTTTCTTAACTCAATAATTTAACATCAAAATCTATTATGCTTAAGAATTAGAGTGCACCAAAATCAATTTATACTTGGATGCAACACCATCTAAGTTGGTCTCATGGCGTAGAAGAGCTTTAAGCCTCAACCTCAATTCGGATTTACTAATCACCTGCACGATGCACACTACCGCCCTAAGCTTCATAACTTAGTGGTACAAATTTATAAATAATAAATATTACACACACACTTTCTTATTACTCATTTTATTCATTATGTATTTATATATGTATATCTCTTTAATTTTCAATACACACTATATTGATTTCATGACCCAATTTTGCTTTGGTCATCTCAGTCTTTAGACCCAGCTCTGCTCGGGACTATCAACATATGCATTTTTAGTCATATATCTTTATTCATATCATAATCAATTCATCATATTTTATTATCCACTACATAACACACATATACACATAAACAAATAACACACACACACACATTGGGCCCAAATATCGCTATATAATATTCAAGTTCCAGAGATATTACTTTGGACCAATTTTTGACACCTAGTGTCTGGCCCAAAGGCAAATAATAGTGAAATCCACCGTATAGCCCAAAGAAAATATAATAGTGATGCCTAGCATCTGGCCCCAAGGCAATAATAATAACATCTAGCTTCAAGCATGAAGGCAATCATCAGTTTATCGTAACAACAAATACAATACTCTGAAAATTGATATTACATAAGGTGACTTACATTCACTGAACAATTTCTCATTTTTTGCATTCTTTGACAATAATGCCAAATTTCATTTTTTTATGCACTTTTTCATCATTTCCAATTATTTCCACACATTTTCAATAATTTTATCAATTTTCTTATCACATACTCAATGTGGTCAAATTATACATTTATTAAGCAAAATTACACATATCAAGGATATTAACCATTCTACAATTGGTTAATATCTCACAATTCAATGACTTCACATGATTTCTCTTACTTTTCATATTCTTTTACTATTTTTCACACTTTTAAAGTGATCTACCCAATCCTTGATCACTTTCAAATTCCATCATATTTTTACAATAGTTCACATTTTATCAATTTCCATATTTTTAGGTCATCAAATTTCATATCCATAAGTCACATTCACAATGTGACCCACTTCCCAAATTTTCTCACAAGCCATAAATATGTCCACATTGGACAACACACTACATATATCATTTATATATATCCACATTGGATTATTGCCAATGTGACACACAATACATAACTATGCTACAATGCATAGATTATGTGCAAAACCATATTTTACAATAACATTAGGCATTCATAATGCTCATTCATATTTAATGAACATACAAGGTTTAGTAATATGTACTAACCTTTTTTTCCTTCCCAAGCCAAATTCTAAATTCCACCTCTTTTATCACTTTAACTTACACATACGTAATCCATCAATAAGCAACATTATCTATTTAAAGTCACTTACATGCTTATTGATTATCAAATTGCTATTATTAATTGAATTCTCATCAAAATCTCATTAATACTCTAATTTCATGTAACATTCGTTAATTTTTCAAAAAATAAATTAAATAAATTTAATAAATAATTTATATGAAAAATTGAAGGGTTAGAAGTGAGAAGATAAAATGTATATGTGATATATATATATATATAGCATATGCAAAAGTCAACATTAAAGAAGAAAGTCAAATAGTCAAGTGGCAAAATTATAAATATATCTTATAAAATGAAAATTAATTAAATAATTTAAAAATAAATTATTTATGAATGGAAGATAAAAAATTATCATTTTTAAAATAAATAAATAAATAATTAAGTAATTAATTATTTATTAAAATATTAAAATAATTAATTAATACATATTATAATAATAACCTAATATACTTGGAGAATAAGAAGAATAAATGAATTTTTTGATATTTTCTCTTTCTTTTTCCTTTTAATTTAAGACCATATATATAATATTATATTATTTTAACTAATAATTTATCTCTTCCATCCATAAATAATTTAATTTAAATTATTTAAATAATTTTAATCTTATAAAATATATTTATAATTTTGCTATTTGACCTTTTTACTTTCTTCATTAATGTTGACTTTTGTATATTTCATATATATATATATATCACATATGCACTTTATCTTCTCACTTCTAACCCTTTAATTTTTATTTAAATTATTTATTTAATTCATTTAATTTAATTTTAAAAATTAAGATGTTATAATTCTCTCCCCCTAAAGAAAATTTCGTCCTCAAAATTACCTGTTATCAACTCTGGAATAAATGAGGATAGTGGCTTTGCATCGTCTGCTCACTCTTTCATGTCGCCTCTTCAGTGTCTTGGTTCCTCTAAAAAAATTTTACAAGTGACACGTTCTTATTTCTTAGCTCTTTCACCTCTCTTGCTAAAATTGCCACCGGTTCTTCTTCGTAAGTTGGATCTGGACTCACCTCAATTGGCTCCACTGACAAGACATGAGATGGGTTTGAATTGTATCTCCGAAGCATGGAGACATGGAAGACATTGTGTATTTTGTCTAACTTAGGCAGCAGAGTTAATCTGTAAGCCACTGGACCAACTCTCTCCAGTATCTCATATGGTCGTATGAAGCGAGGACTCAACTTCCCTTTTCGACTAAACCTCAGAATCTTTTTCCATGAAGACACCTTTAGGAATACTTTATCTCCCACACTGAACTCTATATATTTCCTCTGTAAATCCATACAGGATTTATGTCGGTCTGAAGCTGCTTTTACATGATCCTAAATTACCTTTACTTTCTCTTCCATTTCCTTAATCAAATCGGGACCTACTAGTTTAACTTCTCCAACCTCATCCCAACATAATAGTGTCATGTACTTCCTTCCATACAAGGGCTCGTATGGTGCCATCCAAATACTAGACTAATGACTGTTGTTGTAAGTGAACTCTATTAGTGGCAAATATCTATCCCATCTCTCTGTAAAATCAATGATACAACTCCTCAATATATCTTCTAGAACTTGTATCACTCTTTCTGACTACCCATCTGTCTATGGATAGAAAATAGTACTAAAGTGCAACCAAGAACCCAATGTATCCTGCAAACTCCTCTGAAATCTTGATGTAACATGGGAAACTTGGTCCGACACCAAAGAAACTGGAGCCCACTGCAATCTCACAATCTTACTAATATACAACTGAACCAACCTATTAAGTGAGCAATCCATCCAAACTGGAAAAAAATGAGCTATCTTTGTCACCTGATCAATTGCATCATGCTTCTTCTGGGTCAAAGGTACAATAATCACAAAATTCATGGTCACTTGCTCCCATTTTCACTCAATTACTGACAATGGATGAAGCAACTCTGAAGGAACTTGGTGCTTAGCCTTCACTCTCTGGCAAGTGAGACATCTGGATATAAATTCTACTATATCCCTCTTCATACATAACCACCAGTAATGCTGCTTCAAATCTTGGTACTACTAGGGTGCATAGCATAGAATGATTGATGTGCTTTCTCTAAAATATCCTTCTTCAATCTTGCATCATCAGGAATGCATAATCTATCTATATACCATAAACTGCCATCATCTTTCACATGAAAATTTCTACTCTCCCCCTTTTGGTAATCTTTTACCATCATTTGACCTATTTTGCTTCCTTAATCTGATCTGGCAACACCAGCCTCCACTGCAACTGAGCCATCAGTGCACCATCACCACATAACTCAAATCTAGCATGCAATGCTTTCAACTCAACAAGTAACAAGAGCGAATATGTAGTTAAACCTGCCATAGACTTTCGACTCAAGGCATCTACAATTGCATTTGCCTTGCCATGATGATAATCAATCAAGCAGTCATAGTCTTAATCAACTCTAACCACCATCTTTGTTGAATATTCAGCTCTCTTTGAGCACCCAAGTACTTTAAAGTCTTATGATGCATGTAAATAAAATATTTCTCCCCATACAAATAATGCCTCCAAATCTTCATCGCAAAAACTATGGCCGCTAACTCCAAATCATGAATCGAGTAATTCAACTCATGAGGCTTTAACTTTCGAGATGCATAAGCAATGAATCTACCCTCCTACATCAGAACACAACCTAAATCACTATGTGAAGCATCACTATATATCACATAGGGTTTACCTTCCATAGGCAGGAGCCTGAGTCAACATGTCTCTAAACTACTCAAAACTCACCTGACACCAATCTATCCACACAAATCTAACCCCTTTTTGAAGTAATTTGGTGAGTGGTGTAGCTATCATAGAAAAACCCTTCACAAACTAACGATAATTGCCTGCCAATTCCAGAAAACTTCTAACCTCTGTCACATCTTTGGTGGACTCCAATTCAAGATAGCCTAGTTTGATTATGTGACAATGAGAAAGAGATTTATAATGAGAAATATGAATAAATTGTGTGCCTAGTATGTTATTCAATTTTCAGAGTTATGTGTTTGGTGGCTTGCCTATAATTTGCCTACGGGCTAGACGTTGGGCGTCATTGTGAAAATGTTTTTGAGGTGAAATGATTCACCTCAAAACAAGTACTTGAAGCTAGGCTGGGTGAAATGACCTGGTCGTAAGCTCAAACCTAGTTGGATTATTACATTAATATACTGCCTACGGGGCTAGACACATGGTGTCATTATAGACTAAAACAGTAGCTCTGGAATTTGAATAGCATATTAGTTATCTTTGGGCGCATGTTTGTGTTTGTTTTTATATGAATTATGGATTGTGAAATATTTGAAAATTATGAGAAAATGGAATGATATGATGTTCATAAGCATTTTGCATTGGCATTACTTTACATTTTTTATTATTATCAATGTTTGTACCACTTAGATTTTAGCTTAGCGTGACTATAATTCGTCGCGTATGTGGCATGGGCATTTTGGTAGAGCTAGAGAGTTCTACTGGACCTAGTCGTGCCTAGGCTTGCATTTATCGAGCTTGAAGTGTTTTTGGGTACATCAAGATCAGAGCCATTTTCCAGCATGTACATATTAGATATTATAGTATATTTTATACTATGTATACTATGTTTGTTTTTTAAGTATATATTGTAAATTGTAAAGAATATTGGATAAGTTGTTTAAAATGGGATTCTATATGTGTTGTTGATTTATATATCTATGTATAAATATTTTGAGAAAATATGGAGAAATTGAGAAGTATTGGTGAAATGGAGATTTGATTTTTTTATTAGGATTGTTTTCTGATGCAGGTTGTGTTTTGCTGAATTTTGGAAATGTTTAAATTATAGACAAAACTCTGGCGAATTTTTTCCAGAAATTTTTATATAAAATATTTATTTTGGGTTACTATAACAAGTAAAGAATATTTATATGCTATTTAATTCTATATATTTAGTATTTGAAATCCTAAGACAGAAATGTGAAAATTTTTGTTAAATCGGTCTGTTACATTTTTATACCGTATATGCATATTTTACATATGCTGAAAATATGTATTATACGTAGATAGGGTATAAGGGTGTTACACATACCTACATTTAAAGGCTCCACCAAAAATTATTAATGAAATTCTCGGCCGAGCTTAGCACCAAGGCAGAAGATTGCTTGCTGCCTTGATTACTTATTGTTGCTTGATTGTTGCTTTTAAAATTCCAAAATATAGTCCCTGAATCAATTGCTAAGAAATAATTTGAATAATTCTTCCATCCAAAAAACTCCCCTTTCTATGTGTTTTTAATGTGGTATTTATAGATAATTAAAAGAAAAAAACCTATCATGGTAAGGAAATTAAAAACTATTAAGAAAATAAAATTCAAACTGAGTAAAATAAGGTTTTTGCAAAAATCGGCAGCGCGTGTGGGCCTTTGGTCGCGACTGGCATGCGGGTTGTGTTGTTGGGCCTGCGATAATTGCCACTGGCTGTTAAGGCTACATGGCATGCGGGCACTGCAGGTTGGTGAGCGAGATACGAGAATTCAAGGGGCTAGGGGCTAGCCTGCGGCGAATTGGCCCAAGCCAATTCGTCGCCGATTCTGCCGTCACCGATTTCTTTTTATTATTTATTTATATATATATATTTTAAATATAAATAATATTATTAAAATAAATAAATAAAAAATAAAACTAAAATAAATGTTATATTAAAATAAATAATTAATAATTAATAAAATAAATATAATTAATAAATAATAAATAAATATTATAAATAAATAGTAAATAAAATAAATAATAAGTAAAATAAATATTATATTACCAAAATAAATAATAAAAATAAATGCTATAAATAAATAATAAATAATAAGGAAAATAAATATTATATTATTAAAATAATTAAAATAAATAATATATACCACAAAAATTATTTCGGACTTTTTAAAAATCTTTGGACTGGATTGGATCAAAAATTAAGGGTCTACAGTTTGCCCCCTGCTTGAGCGATTAGATAATGCAACAAAAGAGAGTGAAAAGCAATGTGATTTTTGAACTGGTTTAGAGCCAGACTAGACTCCGTACCCAAGGTTGGTTTGAGTTCTGGACTCAAAAAAAAAAATTTAGATTCTGGACCTGGGGTGAGTTCTGGACTCAAAAATAATTTGGGTTCTGAACCCGGGGCGAGTTCTGGACTCAAAAAATAATTTAGATTTTGGACCTGAGGTGAGTTCTGAACTAAAAAATAATTTGGGCTCTAAACCTGAGGTGAGTTTTGGACTAAAAAATAATTTGGGTTTTGGACCCGAGGTGAGTTCTGGACTAAAAAATAATTTAGGTTCTGAACCTGAGGTGAGTTCTAGACTTAAAAATAATTTGGATTCTGGACCCGATGTGAGTTTTGGACTAAAAAATATTTTGGATTCTGGACCTGAGGTGAGTTTTGGACTAAAAAATAATTTGAGTTCTGGACCCGAGGTGAGTTCTGGGCTTAAAAATAATTTAGATTCTGGACCCGAAGTGAGTTCTGGACTAAAAAATAATTTGCTTTTCGGACCTGAGGTGAGTTCTGGACTAAAAAATAATTTGGGTTCTGAACTTGAGGTGAGTTTTGGACTAAAAAATAATTTGGATTATCTGTAGAAAATATTTGTAGTCGGTAGAATATTAATAAAAATTTTGAAAAAAAAATAACTATTTTTTTCATAACTATACTCTCTTGCCCTCTGCGTGAAAAAATATTTTATAAGTGCAAAAATATTTTTAGAAATGCAAATAACTAAATAATTGAATTGAATATTTGAATTTTCTATTTAAATACTATTTAAACACTGTTAATAACTATTCATTCACTATTTATCAACAGTGATATTAACTTTTTTTTACGGATTTACTATTTCTTTTTGTTTTTTTTTTAATTTTCCATTTGCTTATATAAATCCCTCGATTGCCATCATTTTTCATTCACTTTTATTAAGAATTGGATTTGAGAGCAGAGAGCTAATTGAACATATAGTATAAAGATTTTAAGAGAGTTTGGAATGCATACTTCAATGTCTGGTACTCAATCCAATGCTGATCTGTTATATTTTATTCGATGACATGAAAATGGAACTGCAAATATGCTAGTTGGGATACACCTTCATCGCAGTTCAAGTAAAAAATGTAACATTGCAATTTAATATCTTAACAGCACAAATATATATTCATTATTTTATTTTATTTCATTTTATTTTATTATTATTTTAGTTTTTAGTTTTTAATTATTAATAGTACTAAAGATTAGGGAATATTAAATATAAATTAATTAATGAACTATTATTAAGAGTTTAATAAATAAATTAATTAAAATAGAACATAACGAGTAATTTTAGGCTATTAATCAGTGGCATTGGTAGGATGATATACGTACCTCATGTTAGCTTACCTGGCCCAGTGTTAGCGTGATCAATGTGTTGTCCGAGGTAGAGGGTGTGTCTATAAAGACCGATAATGGTATGACGTAGCACCCTCTCAGGGAAAATGGATTGTCTGAGAGTGCAGTTTTGAAAGCTTTATCTTGCAATTACCATTTGAGGAGTGTCCGATAGACAGGAGTGTAGTTCAAGCATTGTTAGAGAGTTGGATGGACACGACTCATACTTTTCACTTACCTGTAAGAGAGATGACTATTGGCCAGTCAATTTTATAGCCATAACTGGTATCTGGTACTATGGCCTTTCGGTCTTTTTTACCAATGATATTTTGACACACGAAGAATGTAATATCCCCATGTGTGCCCTAGAAGTTTTAATTCAATTGTTGTTTGATTTGAATTTAATGTACATATGTTTTAGAAAAGGAAATGATTGTGTTAATGGAATGTATATGTTGTATATATGTTAATATATATAACATATAAGTTGGTCAAATGGAGAGTCAAGGGGAGAAGATATTTTTAATTTGGGATGAGTGCAATTACTAAATAGGGCATGTGGATGAAGGATAGTTAGAACAAGTGAGAAGAGGGTATGTTGGTAATTGCCTTTTTAGAATTGCTTGGTGGAGATTTAAAGAGATGATAATTTGACTTTTCTTTATCATCTTTTCTTCTTTTCTCTTATGGTGGCCGGCTCATCCAAAGACAAAAGGGAGCAAGAGAGCAAGAGAGGATCTTGAAGTTCTAAGCTCAAATTGAAGGAGGAATCAAAGGATTTGGTGGGAGATTTGTGAAATTTCTTCATCTAAAGTAAGTACTCTCTTGTTTTTCCTTTGGTATTTTGAAGATATGTTGGAAGTGTGTTGTGATTTGATAATATTATGATTTGGTATGTTTGAGATGAGTTTCTAAATGTTGAAATTGATTGTGAGTTAATTTAGTGTTGGTTTGGTTTTGGTTGAAGATGGTAGGTTAAAAGTGATGTTGTTTTTTTTGGGTTTGGAAGTTGAAGGTGATTAAATGTGTTGATGATGGGTTGTTAAGATGAATATTGTGGTAAACATGTGAAATATGTGTTTAGAACATGGATTACATTCATTTGAATTATGATATATTGTGTATAATGTAATTGAGTGCAACCAAAGAAGACTTAGTTATGTTTAGGGTTTCATTCCATGAGTGACACGGCCAAAAGCAAGGAGAGACACGGCCAAGTCAAGGAAATTTGGGCCGTGTTGGATTGATTTTAGAGAGACACGGCCGTGTCCCATGCCTGTGTTTGTTACTGCCAATTGGTTTTGAGAGACAGCCACAAGCTTGGCCGTGTCCCTTGAGTGTGTTGGTTACTGTGTTTGGTTTTTGTTCTTCTTACATGATTGAATTTGAACTTCCATTTGATAATGCATATGATATTATATGAACAAGGTGATGTAATATGCATTGTGAAACTTGTGAATGGCAATGTGTTATATGAATAATGTATCTTGAAATGTTATACCAATGATGCTATGTGAATAATATGAATTGAGATATAATATGATGATGCTAGATGAATGATATGAGGCCATTGTGATTGGCTATGATAACTCAAATGTGATGTGAAGCCATTGTGTTTGGCTATGATGATTCAATTGAAAGAACATAAGGCATGTTTGCCTAATTGATGATGAGAATTGAGAATGAAATAATAAATGAATTGTGTGTCTAATGTGTTATTCATTTTCAGAGTTTTGTTGTTGGTGGCATGCCCATTTGTAACATTCTCTTGAAGTTAGGTTGGATTTGATCCTTGAAGCCTAATTGAGATGTTACAACCCTTGAAGCTAGGTTGGATTGGTTCTTGAAGCCAAGTTGGGTTGATACTTAGCATGCTTTGTTCCCCTTGAAGCTTGGTTGAACCTAAATCCTTGAAGCCTAGTTGGGTTTATGATAATAATAAATGTGATAACAAAACCAAAGCATTAACTCTGAAAGTTGAATGGCATATTAGTGTGTCTTGGGCCCATGTTTGTCTTTGTTTAATGTGATTCATAAATGGTAAAATGATTAACTAATGAGATATATGGAAGGATATTGAAATGTGATATGTTTATATATGTGGTTATTGAAATATAAAGGTATGTGATTATCCTTTCATCTATGATATTGATTTGAAAAATCAAATGTGTGACATTGCATTGCCTTATAGTATAGTGTTGGTATATTTTGTACTACTAAGCCATTGGCTTAGCGCGATATTGTTTGATCGCGCAGGTAACAGAGTTGAACCGGAGAGCTCCTCAAGACTGAGTGAGAGTGACCATGAGATCCCTTTGTCTACTTCGGATGAGGACTGTTACAGACTTGAATTCCAGGTGTTGGGACAGATGATATGCCTCCTCCTCCAATAGGTGATGACTTATTTAGGGCTTTGTTTGATTATGGACCACCCCCTTCTTAGTGATCCATAATTATTGTATTAATTGAGAAAATATTATATTATTATTATTAATGATAATAATAATAATGATGATGTTGATAATAATTATAATTTGCACTTTTACTGCAACTTTTGACTTTTAATTTTTTTTTATCATTTTGTATTATTATTATCAATATTAATATTACTATGGTATATTCATAGGTCCTTCCTCTCACATTTTAGAATCCTAAAGTAGCACTGATTCACAAAACCAAAAGCAACGCGGCAACTCAAAACCATTTCATCGTTGATTTCCTATCCTTGCGCATCTCGGTCTCAAGTCATTCCTTGTTAACTTTGGTATAGCCAATCTCCCTATTTAAATTCTCTTTCCACGCTTTGACCCCATACAGAAGCCAGGAAATTCTCCACGAATTTTAATTTCAGCATCAAAATTCCTTTCAACAATTTTAATTTTCCTTTAATCTTCAATAATAATAGAACTTAATTTGAAGAAAATTAAAGGTTTATTTAAAAATATGAAAGCCTTTCATTGGGAAAAAATATCTTGGTCTCAAATCAATACTTTGAAGTGCTTTCAAAATATTAAATTAGACCATTATTTTTTACATGCCATGGTTTCCTTTTGGAATGTGAATTCTAGGACACTTAAGATAAATGACTTTGAGATATGTCCCATGATTGAAGAGTTTGAGGTTGCCTTGGATATCCAAGCAATCAACCAATGACATTGCCTATATTGACTTCCAAAACTCAACAAAAGATGCAAATGTTATTTCAACTTTTAAATCCCGAAGTTCTACAATTGACGAGAGGTGAGAAAATTCTGCTTGGTCCCTTGATTGACTTTTGCATTTCTCACTTGCCTCCTACCAAGACTTGGGGATGCATGTTCTGTCTCTTCTTGCTTGGCCAATTCTTGCTTGTTTCTTCCGATGGCAATATTGATCCATGAGTATTGGATATCATGGACCAAATGGAAGGAGACTTATTGCCGATACCCGTGATCTTAGCTAAGACTTTAGTTGGATTGGACCAATTTAAATTAGGATCATCAAGGAGATTGGCCGGGAGTCTGTTGTTGCTTTAGGTAACTACCTAAACTACCCTTTCAAATTTTCAATTTAGGCCCCCTTTTTTTATTGCTCTAATTTTTTCCTAGTTTGCCCTTGGGGATTTTTGAAACTAGCGAGCTGTCTCAATTTTTTCCTAAGCCACCCTTGCAGGTTTTCAACTTAGCAGACCCTTATTTTTATGTTATGCTGGTTCTAATTTTTGCCTAGATCTCCCTTGTGGGTTTTCAAAGCTAGCGAACCACCCTAATTTTTGCCTAGACCATCCTTGCAGATTTTTGACCTAACGGACTTTTTTTTTTTACAGATTTGGCTTCAGGAGCATCTCTGCCTGATCGACACTCCATCTATGGATTTTGCCAGATACCTGTCGCGACATCATTCTACCAGGAAACTACTCTATCCTGCTTCTTCATATGTCGATTGGGTTGACTAGATCCGCTCACGTGTTGCAGTCAACATCCTTTTATTAGTACCTTGGTAAAAGATTTTTTGTATCACCATTCAGACGTATTTGATGTATGTTCCTCTCACTACTCTTCGTCAAGGTACTTGCTATGATCCTCGCTAGCTTGACCATTAGTATGGAGCCGAGCCTCGAGGTTTCAAGTTTACTCCTGACTTGGACATGCCTTGTCAAACTGAAGCCTTCTTGGATCGGCTGAAGCAAAGCTGGCCTACACGCTACACTTATCATCTGCAATAGATTTTACATTTGTCAATTTCTTTAGAAAGGATATTGTTAGGATGAAAAAATAATGAAAGTAATAATAAGAGATGTTTCTTTTCCTTTTATAATTTATCATCACCTTTCACTATCTTGTTATTTGTTTTATCCATATTTGGTCAAACACTTAAAATAGTGCACATAGAATAATTTTAATATTAACTATGTTTTATTAAATTGGGGAGCAACCAAACATAAAGCTAGCATACACAAGATCACTCCTGTCACCAACTAGCCCTTTCAATTTTTTTTAATTGACAATTTCTCTCGCTTATCCCTAATTGTTGCCTAGCCAGCCCTTTCGGGTTTTCAAAACTAGCAAACTGCTCTAACTTTTGTCTAGGCTGCCCTTTTGGTTTTTCAACCTAGTGAGATCTCTTCTTCTTATTTATACATAAAACCTCTTCAACCTGTCAATGTTCACTGGCTCGCTAAACTCATTCCTGTCCATGTCTGATAACTTGACTGCACCCTTATTCATGACTTATTTCACAACATATGGTCCTTCAACAAGGCCTAAATTTCCCTCTTGGATCAGATACATTAAGCTTACATTGCTTCAACACTAAGTCATCGACTCTGAACTTTCTGATAATAACCCTTCTATTGTAGGTCTGAGCTATCTTCCTTTGATAAATTTGATGATGATATAGTGCTTTTAACCTCCTCTCTTCTTGTAAAGCTAATTGTGTGTATCTGCTTACTACACACTCCACCTCAGGCTGTTCAGCTTCCAAGACCACTCTCAATGACTTAATCTCTATTTTTATTGGCAACACTGCCTCCATCCCATAAACCAAAGAGAACGGTGTCATTCTAGTCGGCGTTTGCAAACTTGTTCTGTATCCCCACAAAGCAAAAGGAAACATCTCCGACCAATCCCTGTATGTCTTGGTCATCTTGGGCAGAATCTGCTTAATTATCTTGTTTTTTGCTTCTACTGCACCATTAGCCTTTGGTCTATAAGGGGAGGATCAGTGATGATGGAATTGGTATTTGGAGAATAAGTCCCTAACTGCTCCTTGAAACTGTACCCCATTGTCTAATATAACACTGTGTGGGACTCCATACCTGTAGATGAGATTCTTTTCAATAAATCTAGCCATTTGCCTTGCCCCCAGCTTGTTGAAAGATTCAGCCACAACCCACTTTGAAAAATAATCCACTGCTACCACAATGAAACAGTGACCATTTGAAGTTGTCGGATGTATCTCTCCTATAATGTCAATCCCCCAAGTTGGGAAGGGCCAGGGTGAAAACATAGAATGCAATTCTTCAGGAGGCATGTGATTTAGATTACCATACATCTGACATTGTTGGCACTTCTTCACAAACTCAATACAATCTCTTTCCATTGTCAACCAGTAGTAACCTGGTTGAATTATCTTCTTAACTAGGGCTAACCACTCATGTGTGGACCACAATTTCCCGCATGTATTTTAGACATGATATGCTCAACTTCAGGCTTTCTCAAGCATCTTAAGTGCACCCCATCAAGCCATCTTCGATACAACTCTCTATGAAAGGTGATGTATTGTAAGGACCATCACCTTATGACTCTTCTTTCTTTCTTTGTTGCCCTCAACGGGTATTCCTTTTCCTCCAAAAACCATCTTATAGTGTTATACCATGCATCATGGTCTATATCAGTTTCTATGATTATCTTATATTCATAGCAAGGAGTTAATGAACTAGTCAAAACCAGAGGCTTAAGGAATAAGTTGATAGGATTTTCCCATACCGAAGCCAATGTGGCTAGGGCATCAACCATATGGTTTTCTTCTCTTGGTAGGTGTATAAACCTGCACTCCTTAAAATTCTTCTTCATCAAGGTCAAGTAATGGTGATATGGTTTTAGCTTCTTGTAGACCCTTAATTTTTTACCCAATCCGATTTAATAAGTTTTATTTAGCCCAAAATAATTTTTGTTGTCTAATTGGTCCAAAATAATTTTAATTTAATAATTTTTACCTTAGTATTTAATTTTTATTGATAAAAAATGAAAATAAACAAATAAAAATAAAAATAAAATCGAAGTCGGAAAAAAAAATCGGCAGCAAAAAGTGGTCGCACGGGCCCGTCGGCCCAGCAACTCACCCGCAGGCTTGTGGGCGTTTCGCCCGCAGGGATTTCCTGCGGGCGAAATAGCCGCCCGCAGGAATTTCCTGCGGGCTGGCACGCCCACATGCCCAGCCAACAGGCTCGGCTGTTGCATTTTTCTCCAGCGCAAAATTTTTCAACGCAATTTTTTTTGAAACCTAATCCAATTAGGTTTTAATTTCTTTTTTTATTAATATCACTTACCATAATTAATTAGGAATAAATAACCTTAAACCACTATAAATAAGGACCAAAGGCATTGAAATTAGGGGTGGCCGAGAGAGAGGAAATCCAAAGGGAGTTTGGAAAGTTTGAAACCAAATCAAGGAAGGAAAAGAAGAAATTCAATTTAAATCTTTTCTGGACAGCAGCATCACGAAAAAAGGGATTCCAAAGGCAAAAAAGTTTTGTCTTTGGAGCTAGTTCATCCAAGAAGAAGCAATTTTGGAGCAACTTACAAAAGAAGGTATGAAATTCTAAATTCTAATTTCTTTTTTACACAGTAGATAAAACTAGGATTTTTTGTGTTTTTCAAAAGTTAAAATCTTAGAACTTTAATTTAGTTTTCCAAAGTTAAAACACTAAAACGTGACCTTATTTTCTAAAAAGACTTAAAATTGTTATTTTTTCTTCTTAAAGACCTTAAAACACTAATTGAACATATTTTTCAACAAAACCAAAACCAAATTCTGTTTCTTTTAAGATTTTAAAGTAGGTTCTATTTCATTCAAAAAGCCTTAAAAAACATCTTTTCTACTTATAAAAACTTCAATCCTTTTGTTTAAATTCATAAAACTTCATAAAATATCAAATTGATTTCTAAAACCCTAAAAATTCTTCATTACCCGAGACCCAAATTTCAAAACCCTAAAATCCAAAATTTAACTTTTAAACCTAAAATAATGAACCCTAATCCTTTTAAAACCTTAAACCCTAATTTTTATGAACCCTAATCCTTTTAAAACATTAAAAAAATAAAAACATGAAAACCCAAAAATTGCACAGTAGCTTAAAATTCAATAACCAAAAATCACAAATTAAGTATTTTAAGGTATTTAAAACCCTAGTTTCATGATTTCATCATTCAAACCTTAATTTGTTTAATTAAAGAGTCTTATTAATCTTTTAAAACATAAAACCCTAATTTACTTTAATTTCATAAAAAGTCACAGTAGCTTAATTTTAGAAATTTCTAAAACCTTAACACATGAGATAAAAAAAACCCTAAATGGAAATAGTAGCTATACTTGAACTTTTATTTGCTTTATTCAATTCCATACTTGATTATTCTTTGATTTATTTCTTATGCTTTAATTTATTTGAATTCAATATTTGATTTATTTAATTTATCATGGATGGATGTTTATTTTATATTTTATTTAAATACTTTTGATGAATGATTTATTTATGATGAATGATTATTTACTTTTATCAATCAATTTAGACTTCCAAAAGTTGTAAGAGGTATGTTTCCACTTGGTGGGTACCTCATTAATTAAACATCATGTAATTTAATTTTCTTTTCTATTTAATAAATCAAAGCATTCCAATATTCATCATAAAATCAAGTAAGAATAAATCATCCATCGACACATGCAATAAATCATCCATCAACATATATCATAAATATACATCTAAGTAATAAAAATAGAAACTAGGGTTTTAGATTTCATCTAGGGCTTCTTAGGGAAATTTAGGGTTTACAGAGTTCTTGTTTTAAAACTTATGATTTTAGTGTTTTAGAAGTTTTACGAAAATAATATTAAGATTTAGGGTTTAAGTAAATAAAATTGAAGCTTAGGAAAATAGGATTAAAAGTTAGGTATTTGAAAGAATAGGCTACTGTGATAATTTGGAAAAAACATAATTATTACTACTATTTAATAAAACTAAGCTACTGTAACAATCAAGTGAAAAGAGAACTAATTAGGGCTTTTTTTTAAGGGAATGGAATTTAAGTTTTAAGAAAGTAAAACTTGAGATTTAGGTTTTAAAGAGTGATTAGGGGTTGAATTAAATAGATTAAAGCTTATGAAAATAAGGCTAAAAACTTAGATGTTTGAAAAGAGTGAGCTACTATGATGATAATTAATTTTGACAAATAAAATTAAAGAGACATACCTACGTTTGAAGGCTCCACAAAAAATTACTGATGAAATTCTTGGCTGAGCTTAACACCAAGGCAGAAGATTGCTTGCTGCCTTGATTACTTACTGTTGCTTGATTGTTGCTTTTTAAATTTCCAAAATCTAATCCCTGAATCAATTGCTAAGAAAAAATTTGAATAATTCTTTCGTCCAAAAAATCCCCCTTTATGTGTGTTTTTAATATGGTATTTATAGGCAATTAAAATAAAAAAAACCTATCATGGTAAGGAAATTGAAAACTATTAAGAAAATAAAATTCAAACCTAGTAAAATAAGGTTTTTGCAAAAATCAGTAGTGTGGGATGTGCTGCTGGGCCTGCGATAATTGCAGCAGGCTGGCAAGGCTGCTTGGCATGTGGGTGTTGCGGGCTGGCGAGCGAGATACGAGAATTCAAGGAAAGCCCGTAGCAGCTTTCGTCGCCGATTCTATCGTCGCTGATTTCTTTTTATTTTTTATTTACATATATTTTAAATATAAATAATATTATTAAAATAAATAAATAATAAATGAGAAGTAAAATAAATATTGTATTAAAATAAATAATAAATAAAATAAATAATAAATAAATAATAAATAAAATAAATAATAAGTAATAAGTAAAATAAATATTATATTATCAAAACAATTAATAAATATTAAATAAAATAAATACTATAAATAAATAATTGATACGAACCAGCCACGAGGCAAGGATCCATTGGTGCTTCCAAATGGGCCATTGACTAGGAGTAGAGCTAAGAAGTTTGGAGCAGCTATGGGATTGCATATTCAAGATCAAATTTCAAAGGAAGTGACTGAAATGGCAATGGAAAAGTGCACAATAGAGCTTGAAGAAGGCACACTAAAGCTGATTATGATGCTTAGTGTGAATATGGAAGCTAAAGGCTAGCTAAAGAGGTCCAACGTGCAAGAAAGGTCCATGGTGGTTCATATACAGCCTTGGAAAGTAATTTAAGGCCCATGGACAGCCCAAATAGTGTGGGGCGTGTTCTTATTTTGAAGGGATTTAGTTTGGCCAAATTTTGGCATCTTTTTGGCACATGGGATGTGTGGTCCCCTATTTAGTTATTTCAGAATATTAGTTTGTTTCCATACTTTCTATTTTCCTTAGTGGGTTAGGATTTTGACTTTGTAGCTTTCCTTTTCCCATTAGAATTAGGGATTCAGATTTTATTGGCCTTTTAGTATAAATAGGGCCTTATTTTCCTGTAAGCACACTTTTTTTTTTGACAAATTATATTCTCAATTTTCTTATTGAAAATTTCAGCCATCATAGAACAAGAGTGGATTCTCTTTTTCTTCTGATTGCATCAAGAATTAGATTTACTTTATCAATTTTGATTATGGAGTTCTTCTAATTCAAGCTTCCTAAATCCTTCTGTTATAAGTGTTCGTGCTTTGCTAAGCAATTAGGTGCTTTAGAAGGTGGTTTTTCCTTCGTTCTTGGTTTTCTTCTATCAATCGTGCGTTGGGGTTTGAGGCCATCATTGCCATAGGGTTCCGCGTCATTCCCTTTCTCTTCATCTACTTCAACGCCCTGCGCACTCACAACAAAACCAAGAAACACAAGCCTATCTATGCAAAATGTGCATTTCTGAAGCTTGGCATATAAGTTTTCATTTCTCAATACTTCCAAAACTAGCCTAGCATGCTCAACATGGTCATCCAAAGTCTTACTATAAATCAGAATATCATCAAAATAGACTACAATAAATTTGCCCAAATAAGCTCTCAAAACATGGTTCATTAGTCTCATAAAAGTACTAGGTGCATTAGACAACCCAAAGGCATTACTAACCACTCATATAGACCATATTTATTTTTAAATGTTGTTTTCCATTCATCACCAGGTTTCATACGAATTTGATGATATCCACTCATAAGATCAATTTTAGAAAAATACCTGGCGCCATGCAGCTCATCCAACATGTCATCAAGTCGTGGTATAGGATGCCGATACTTCACTGTGATCTTATTTACAGCCCTACAATCAACACACATTCTCCACGTGCCATCCTTCTTTGGAACCAACAACATAGGAACAGCACACTGACTCAAACTCTCTCTAATCAGCCCTTTCTCCAGCAACTCATCTACTTGCTTTTGCATCTCTTTCGTTTCCATGGGATTACTCTGGTAAGCTGGTCTATTTGGGATGGTAGAACCAGGCATGAAGTCTATTTGATACTCAATTCCTCTTAGCGGTGGCAATCCACTAGGTAATTCATCTGGAAACACATCCTGAAAATCCTGCAACAAAGACACAAAACTAGAAGGCAAACCATCAAGCAAAACATTAGTGTCAGCAAACAAAGTTTCTTTGTATCTAATGAGCAATAATGGCTGCCCAATAGACATTGCAAAATTAACATCTCTCGCTCTTGTATAAAAAGTTTATTTTGCTCTCCCTTCTTTCTTATTTTCTCTCACCAATGGGCCATTTATTTGTTTTGTTTCTTTTCTGGCCTATTTTCCCATTTGCTTTTCACTCCCACTCACCTTATCATGTTCTCTCAAACTCCCCTTAATTTTTGAATTGGTAGCCCCAACTTGCCTCTCTGTCTCAATCATCTTTCTTTGATCTTCATACACTTCTAGGGGTGATATTGGAATAAGAGTGACCTGTTTTCCTTCATAGGTAAATGTGTAACTATTAGAAAACCCATCATGTTGCGCTCTTCGATCATATTGCTACGGTCTGCCCAACAACATATGTCCAGCTTGCATAGGAACTACATCACAATCAACTTCATCTTTGTACCAGCCTATTGAAAATGGTACCCTCACTCGCTTAGTTACTTTCACCTCACCACTATCATTAAACCACTGCAACTTATAAGGATTGGGATGCTTCATACATTTTAACCCCAATTTTTCAACCATAGTAGTACTTGCAGCATTAGTGCAGCTCCCACTATCAATAATAAGTGTACAAACCTTACTATTCACTAAGCATCTAGTATGAAAAATATTATCACGCTGTACTAGACTTTCCTCTTTCACCTGCATATTCAATTCACCACACTTAGCTAACAAAGTACAATCAACATTCTCATCATTACCAACATCATCATAAATAGGAGAATCAAAGTTCCCAATATCATCATTATCATTATCACTAGGTTCAGAATCAGACACAACATCACGATCAGCAGTAGCAATCATAACTCTTCTATTGGGACATTGGGATGCAATATGCCCATTCCCTAAACACTTACAACATTTAATCTCCCTACTAGGAGTGGTAGTGTTAGGCGTACCTGTTTGCTTGTTTGGACCACTAGATGGCCCTTTTCCACTGGAGGTTGTAGCATTGCTTTTCTGGAATGAATTCTTGAACTCCCCTTTCTCTTCACCCCTATTGGCTGAATTTGCCCCACCACTATATTGGGGTCCTCTATAGGCCGAATTACTCCCAAACACATTTTGTGGTCTCCCATAGCCAAGTTTGGTGGAACTCTTGCTCTTTAACCTCCTCTCTATCTTCATAGCTTTATCAACCATCTCCTCCATGGTATTGTAATCATACATGTCCAACTCACTTGCAATATTCTGATTAAGTCCTCCAAGAAATCTAGACATTATCCGTTGTTCATCTTCCTCAATATTAGCTCTAGCCATGATCATCTCCATCTCCTTGTGGTATTCTTCTACACTCTTGCCACCTTGCACCAGTCGTGCTAAGCGATTATAAAGTTCCCTATATTAATGAGAAGGGATAAATCGCTGCCTCATCAGGTCTCTCAACTCCTTCCATGCGGGTACAACTCTCAACCCCTTGCCTCTTCTAGTGGATTTTAGTTGATCCCACCAGAATGTTGCATAACCCTTGAACTCCACAGCTGCTATGTGTGACTTCTTTTCTTCAAAATAATTATGGCACTCAAAAATTTGCTCTACTTTGCACTCCCATTCAATGTATTCTTCAGCATTGTTGTTCCCTCTAAATTCAGGAACCTTCATCTTGATGGAAGTCAAATCATTATCATTGATAGGTGCTTGATAAATTTTAGCCTCTCCTTCTTCAATTCCATAATCAGCCACACGGCCTCTCTCATATGCACCTCTTGGTGCCCTCCTCCTAACTCGCTCGTCTCTCTCTTCAGCTCTTGCTGGTTGTAGAATTCTCTATGGTAGCCTTATTGGAGCAGGTTGTTGTGCTTGCATTCCATGGACTGCTACAAGCTAGCCAACGTATTTGCTATTCTTTCCATATTGCCCTCATTTGCTTGCTTGTACATCTCATGATCATCTGCAATATCCCGGATACTCATCTCTTCTTTCTCAACAGCTATGCCTTTATCTCTACTAGAATTGCTACTCATTACCTCACCTTCGTTAATTCTTCGATTGCACTTTAGAACAAAGGCTCGCAAATCAATCACCAAGCACGTTCAAGGGAACTAGAACCTAAATCCAAGAATGACACCTAGAAAGAAACTTGACAATTTTGGAGGCACACAAGAAATTTTTGTTTCATACAATTATATCAACCAGAGTATAGAATCAAACAAATAATACTCTAGCAATGTCATAGAATAAAAACGGTAGCTCAAACAAGAAATAGAAACAAAGAGGTCAAAAATTATGACGAATCTGGTCAAAATGTATCAAAACCAACTCACCTTAGCAAGTTAGTTTATGGACCTAATAATTCTACCCAAGAAAGCTAGTATCAAGACTCCCCAAGAATTAAATTTCAAAAAGAAAACTTCCAAATCAACAAGAAAAAATGTAATAAAATAGCCCCTCAATTGGCCAAAATTGGTGGCCAAAATTTTGATTACTTTCAACCTGATTCAAAACGATTCTAATACCTTAAATTACTAGAAAAGCAAAGAATTTTTGTTGAAGTGATTTTGTACTCTTTTTTTTTTGTTTTTTTAGGATCTAGTCACTATCCTTTAACCAGCAATTAAACACAATGCCATCAGTCCAATTTATACGCAATTCAGAATAAGAAAAATGTATTTCGAATCAAAAAGGCAAGAACATAATTTCGAAATTGAACAAAGAATTCTATAACCCAATTTGAAAATCCAAAATAGAACAAATAGAACAACCCAATTCGGAATAAATAAAACAAATCCAATTTAGAATAAATAAAACAAACCCAATTCAGAATAATAAAGACTCTAACCCAATTTGAAATCCCAAATTAGAAGCCTAATAGAACAATTAAAACAACCCTAGAAAGACAGATAGATAAAGATTTACCTGTCATTGGCTTTGATACCAAATGATGCGGCCAGGCCAAGCACTTCCCAGGAGGTCACCCATTTTGGTACTGATCCTGCACCAGCACACTGATGCGGCTGGGCCAAGCACTTTCCAGAAGGTCACCCATCCTAGTTCTTACCTTGCACCAGCACGCTTAACCGAAAAGAATGCTAACCATTTCTACCAAAAGCTTAAGCTGTCAGCAGAGGCGCACTCATTTCCTTTATTTGGATCAAACATGGGCTCACCAGTCTCTTTCGACTTTATGTTCCACCTTTATCGAACCTGATCCACAACCCTCTAAACCCTCGGACATATCATTCCCTCCCTCTTTAAGGAAGTTCATCCTCGAACTTGGAGCAGTGTGACCAGACCCGATAATAGGCTCTGATACCAAATGATGCGGAACCTTCTTGCAATGAAGGCCTCACCCCTATTGGCTAAATTTGCCCCACCACTATATTGGGGTCCTCTATAGGCCAAATTACTCCCAAACACATTTTGTGGTCTCCCATAGCCAAGTTTGGTGGAACTCTTGCTCTTTAACCACCTCTCTATCTTCATCGCTTTATCAACCATCTCCTCCATGGTATTGTAATCATACATGTCCAACTCCCTTGCAATATTCTGATTAAGTCCTCCAAGAAATCTAGACATAATCTGTTGTTCATCTTCCTCAATATTAGCTCTAGCCATGATCATCTCCATCTCCTTGTGGTATTCTTCTACACTCTTGCCACCTTGCACCAGTCGTGCTAAGCGATTATAAAGATCCCTATAATAATGAGAAGGGATAAATCACTGCCTCATCAGGTCTCTCAACTCCTCCCATACGGGTACAACTCTCAACCCCTTGCCTCTTCTAGTGGATTTTAGTTGATCCCACCAGAATGTTGCATAACCCTTGAACTCCACAGCTACTATGTGTGACTTCTTTTCTTCAGAATAATTATGGCACTCAAAAATTTGCTCTGCTTTGCGCTCCCATTCTATGTATTCTTCAGCATTGTTGTTCCTTCTAAATTCAGGAACCATCATCTTGATGGAAGTCAAATCATTATCATTGATAGGCGCTTGATAAATTTCAGCCTCTCCTTCAAATCCATAATCAGCCACACGGCCTCTCTCATATGCACCTCTTGGTGCCCTCCTCCTAACTGGCTCGTCTCTCTCTTCAGCTTTTGCTGGTTGTAGAATTCTCTATGGTAGCCTTATTGGAGTAGGTTTTTGTGCTTGCATTAAGCATTCCATGGACTGCTGCAAGCTAGCCAACGTATTTGCTATTCTTTCCATATTGCCCTCATTTGCTTGCTTGTACATCTCATGATCATCTGCAATATCCTGGATACTCATCTCTTCTTTCTCAACAGCTATGCCTTTATCTCTACTAGAATTGCTACTAATTACCTCACCTTCGTTAATTCTTCGATTGCACTTTAGAACAAAGGCTCGCAAATCAATCACCAAGCACGTTCAAGGGAACTAGAACCTAAATCCTAGAATGACACCTAGAAAGAAACTTGACAATTTTGGAGGCAACATAAGAAAATTTTTTGTCACACGATTATATCAATCAGAGTATAGAATCAAACAAATAATACTCTAGCAATGTCACGGAATAAAAACGGTAGCTCAAACAAGAAATAGAAACAAAAAGGTCAAAAATTATGACGAATCTGGTCAAAATTTATCAAAACCAACTCACCTTAGCAAGTTAGTTTATGGACCTAATAATTCTACCCAAGAAAGCTAATATCAAGACTCCCCAAGAATTCAATTTCGAAAAGAAAACTTCCAAATAAGCAAGAAAAAACATAATAAAACAACCCCTCAATTGGCCGAAATTGGTGGCCAAAATTTTGATTACTTTCAACCTGATTCAAAACGATTCTAATACCTTAAATTACTAGAAAAGCAAAGAATTTTTGTTGAAGTGATTTTGTACTCTTTTTTTTTTTTTTAGGATCTAGTCACTATCCTTTGATCACCAATTAAACACAAAGCCTTCAATCCAATTTATACCTAATTCAAAATAAGAAAAACATATTTCGAATCAAAAGGCAAGAACAAAATTTCGAAATTGAACAAAGAATTCTATAACCCAATTCAAAAATCTAAAATAGAACAAATAGAACAACCCAATTCGAAACAAATAAAACAATTCCAATTCGGAATAAATAAAACAAACCCAATTTAGAATAATAAAGACTCTAACCCAATTCAAAATCCCAAATTAGAACCCTAACGGAACAATTAAAACAACCCTAGAAAGACAGATAGATAAGATTTACCTATAATTGGCTCGGATACCAAATGACGCGGAACCCTATGGCAATGAAGGCCTTAAACTCCAACGCACAATTGATAGAAGAAAACCAAGAATGAAGGAAAAACCACCTTCTAAAGCACCCATTTGCTTTGCAAAGCACGAACACTTATAATAGAAGAATTTAGTAAGCTCGAATTAGAAGAATGCCACAATCGAAATTGATAAGTAAATCTAATTCTTGATGCAATCAGAAGAAAAAGAGAATCCACTTTGTTCTATGATGGCTGGAATTTTCAATAAGAAAATTGAGAATATAATTTGTCAAAAAAAAGTGTGCTTACAAGAAAATAAGGCCCTATTATACTAAAAGGCCAATAATCTGAATCCCTAATTCTAATGGGAAAAGGAAAGCTACAAAGTCAAAATTCTAACCCACTAAGGAAAATAGAAAGTATGGAAACAAACTAATATTCTGAAATAACTAAATAGGGGACCACACATCCCATGTGCCAAAAAGATGCCAAAATTTGACCAAACTAAATCCCTTCAAAATAAGAACACGCCCCACACTATTTGGGCTGTCCATGGGCCTTAAATTACTTCCCAAGGCTGTATATGAACCCCCATGGACCTTTCTTGCACGTTGGACCTCTTTAGCTAGTCTTTAGCTTCCATATTCACACTAAGCATCATAATCAGCTTTGGTGTGCCTTCTTCAAGCTCTATTGTGCACTTTTCCATTGCAATTTCAGTCACTTCCTTTGAAATTTGATCTTGAATATGCAATCCCATAGCTGCTCCAAACTTCTTAGCTCTGCTCCTAGTCAATGGCCTATTTGGAAGCACCAATGAATCCTTGCCTCGTGGCTGGTTCGTATCAATAATAAATAATAAATAATAAATATTATATTATTAAAATAATTAAAATAAATAATATATACCACAAAAATTATTTCGGGCTGCTTTAAAATCTTTGGACTGCACTGGATAAAAAATTAAGGGTCTACAAATACATAATAATGAAATGTACTATATAATAGAATATATACATAGCAGCAACTAGCTCTGACAATTCACATGTCATATCATAATATATATGAATGTTCAAATAGTCAATTAGCTTAACACATTTTTCTATCCAAAATGTGTTAAGCCAAATTAAATATAAATACCTTTAAATTATCAAAAGTATGTACATATCTTCATTTAACCCTCAAACTTAAGCTAAAGTATCTCTTTAACTTCTGCTTCCAAATTACCCTTCAACACTAAGGTTGGGCAAATTGCTTTCACTTAATGCATATTCAAAATGTGAGTAAATTTAATCATTTCGAATCACATTTTAAGGCATTCCAAACATAAAACCCTAATTAAGCATCATTCCAATCACTTTTCCAAAATTTTCCTTCCCTTACTTTAACTTTATAATTTCATTTTAATCCATTTTACTTAGTGTTTTAAGTTTATTTTTATTATTACAATTACATTATAACATGTTTTAAGCAATTATATCAAATAAATACATATTCTTTAACAAAACCCTAAAATATGCCCTAATCTTCATCAATTACGGTTCTTCATTCCAATCCATTCCAAATGCTAATCTAAACCCATTTCCATCATTCAAATCATTTAATAACATGATTTATTCATTAAAATCAAATATACAACCATACTTTAAAAATTCTCTTCCAAAACCCTAAATTTATACTACTTCTCCTAAACTTCATCTAAACTTAATCAAATCTATCATTTGACTTTAAAGTCCTTGTTTAAGCATCAAAACAACATCTTTTGTGTTTATTTGAACAATTAAAACACATAATTGTAAAATTCCAAATTACACATAACCCTAAAATCATCTTCTTCATCCAAACTCGACCCAAACTTAATCCTTTCTCCTATCTAACTTAAAAATCATTACTTACTAATCAAAATAACATCATACACACTAATTCCAATAATTATAACACACATACTCAAAATCTCAAACTTCACAAATTCATAGTTTCATGGAATTTCAAAGATTAAGATGGAAAACTTACTAATTGAAGAAGAAATAACCAAAACTCCAATTAATTCATGAAAATCCCTTCAAATCTTGGTGTATGGAAGAAAAGAAGACCTCTCTTTCTCTCTAATGGAGGTTCAACCCTTGGAGAAGAAGAAGAAGAAATGAATTTTTAGATATTTTCTCTTTCTTTTTCCTTTTAATTTTTGACCATATATATAATTTTATATAATTTTAATTATTTATTTATTATAAAAATGTTAATTTATCTCTTCCATCCATAAATAATTATTTTTTAAATTATTTAATTAATTTTAATTTTATAAAGCATATTTATAATTTGACCATTTGACCATTTGACTTTCTTCTTTAATGTTGACTTTTGTATATGTTATATATATTTCATATATATATATATATCACACATATACTTTATCTTCTCACTTCTAACCCTTCAATTTTTATTTAAATTATTTATTTAATTCATTTAATTTAATTTTTAAAAATTAATGAATGTTACATTATGTACATACATGTTCATAAGTTCCATCAAAACACCACAATCACATGCATTGGGTCCATGTAATCCTATACAATATTCAAGTTTCAAAAATATTGTTCTGGTCCATTGCAACACTTCTGTGTCTAGCCCCGAAGGCAAATAATACCATCAAAGTGACACCATCGTGTCGAATCCCAAAGGCACATCATGTCATCAATAGCGACATCATGTCTAGCCTCGAAGGCAAATCATATAATAGGCATGCTAATCAATAACACCAAATACAATTCTCTGAAATAGTATATTATATAAGGTAAACATACATCATTTCACATTATCACTTAAGCATAACAATTCCATCATGGATATCACATTCTTTGGCACTTCATAATATGGCCAAATTTTACTCTTTAAATTGCATAATGCACATTTTTCAAAATCACACACAATAATGTCCTTAGCCATTCTATAATGCTTAATAATTAGTACTTTATACATTTCACACATTTTACCACAAAACCATACACTTTACACATGAACATTCACATTAAAGTAGCATGGGACATTCATCATTGTACAATGTAACATGACAATTCAAATGCAATTTAACACGTAATTAACAAAATATGTACTAATCTTTAAATTGCCAAATCTAATGCAAAATCACTTTCCAATACCAACTTCCACCAATGCTCTTCAATTATTTAATTTTGTAACTTGCCTTTATTCAATCCTAAACAACATTATAAGTTCAAAAATAGCATTAGAGACTCATTCTAACACCTTTTAATAAATTAAATTCCAATTATAACCATTCTCTCCAAAAATTCCATCAAAACCCTAACTTACTTACTTCCTCTTCCAAACTACTTCCAAACTTAATCATTTCAATTATCCAATCATAAAATCAATACTTATATAGTAAAATAACTTCATTACTACTCTTATTAACAATTATCCAAGCCACCTTTAAAAATAAAAAATTTCACATATTCTTAAATTTCCAAGGAAGTTTTTAAAATCATGGAAATTTTACCTATTACTTAAGCTTTCCTCAAAATCTCCTTAATTTCTTTGAGTTCTTTTGCAAGATTTGGTGTGAAAGATGATGAAAATTCTCTTTCCTTTCAACCATGGAATTCGACCAGAAGAAGAAGAAGAAGAAACCAATTTGATTTTTAATTTCCTTTCTTTTATTTTTTGCTACATATATAAAATTAATTTAATTAATTAATTATTAATAAATATTTAATATTTTCTCTCTTCCACCCAAAATTAATTAAATTTTGAATTTTTTTTTAACTTTACCAATTTATTTTTTTATTTTCTTTATTTCGTTTTTAGCCATATATATATAATAATTTGATTAATTAATTATTAATAAATATTTAATATTTTCTCTGTTTACCCAAAATTATTTAAATTTTGAATATTTCTATTTTTTAACTTTTTACCTTTTTTACTTTGACTTTTCCCTTTTACTTTTGCCTTTTCATTTTCTAGTTACATTTATTTTATGTATATTTCATTTATATCCTACATATATATTAGTTATTTTCTACTTCCAATTCCTCACTTAACCCTTTCAAATTATTTATTTGATTATATTTAATAAAACTATAAGTGTTACACTAAGCCTAAAATTCCTAAAAAGACCACACAAGGCTTGCTAGGCCAGATCAAAGGTTCCAAGAGCAAACTATGCATATATGTACACAATGCATGAAAATAAGCACACATATGTACTAAAACAATTCTACCCATACATACTTGTGATTGTCAATATAATTCTTTAAAATTCAATAGAAAAAAGGATGCAAAGACACAAAACTTTGTATTAATGCCATTATTACTTGAAATTTGGTCATAGAAGTACATGTTGTTATATTAGGGAATCGCACCTTAAATTAGAAGTTCCTTCAATAACGAACCCTCAAGGACCCAAGTTTATTTCGGTACCTGAATGGAGATGAACCTTATTATCTTTTAGGTGTGCCTAAGAACTATAATTAATGAAAGTATTTGGCTTGTGGATAGTGGATGCTCAAGGGATATGAACGGTAATGCAAAACTATTTATAACTCTCACCTATAAGCAATGAGGCAATATAATATTTGAAAACAATGCTGAAGGTAAAATTATAGGTATGGGTTCCATTGGTATGCTTGGTAAGAATTTGATTGATGATGTATGGTTAGTTGATTGGTTTAAACACAATTTTGCTTAGTGTTAGTCAATTATGTGATCATGGATACAATGTCAATTTTAACTGTAAAATATGCAAATTTACCTCTTCTAATGGGGAACTTGCATTTAAAAGAGATAGAATTGGCAACACCTATAAAACTAACTTACACTCCAATAATGCTTTTGAATGTCTAGTTACCATTACCAATGATGCTTTGCTTTGGTATAGAAGATTGGGATATGTAAATATGGATCAACTCCGATGTCGAAACAAAGAAGAGCTTATAGATGGACTCCCCAAAATGAAATTCAATAAAGATAAAATATGTCAACCTTATCAATTCATGAAACAACATAAGAGTTCTTTCAAAATAAAAAATATTGTAAGAATCACTAGACCACTAGAATTAATGCATTTAGATTTGTTTGGTCCAAATAGTGTTGCTAGCCTAGGCGGACAGTTATATATATTTATACTTGTTAATGACTACTCTAAGCTTAATTGGGTTAATTTCTTAGCTCATAAGAATTAAGCTTTTAACCATTTTAAAATTTTGCAAAAAGAGTTCAAAATAAAAAAGGCTATGTGGTCACATCTATTAGAAGTGATCATGGTAAAAATTTTGAAAATGAGAACTTTGGAAATTATTACAATGAACTTGGTATTTCACATAATTTTTCAGCACATAGAACACCATAACAAAATGTTGTGGTTGAAAGGAAAAATAGAACATAGGTAGAAATGGCTAGAACAATGCTTAATGACATAATTTACCTTCTTCCTTTTGTGTGGAAGCCATTAACACCGCATGTTATATTTCAAATCAAGTTTTCAAAATACTTTTAGTGAATAAAATTTCTTATGAGCTATGGAATGAAAGAAAACCCAAAATCTTATACCTTATAGTATTTAAATGCAAATGCTTTAAATTAAATACCAAGAACACCTTGGAAAATTCTCATCCAAATTAAATGAAGGAGTGTTCTTAAGGTACTCATCTTTTAGTAAAGCACAAAGGGTATTTAATAGGAGAACTCTAGTAGTTGAAGAATTAATGCATGTTACCTTTAATGAATCCTTTAAGCTTGATCATGGGAAATGTAGTGTTCTTGATGATTTTGTAGGTACATTTGAAGAGCTTGAGATAAATGATATTCCAAAGGAAATAATGATGAGCTAGAATAAATTGTGGAATAAGAAGAGTCTAAGATAGAAGAGACTCAAGAACTACCTAAAGAATGGCAAGTATGAAGGATCATCCTAAAGAACGTGTCATTGGTGATGCTTCAAATGGAGTAAATATTAGATCAAAACTTAAGTATTTATATTCTAATGTGGCTTTTGTTACTCAAATTGAGCTAAGGACTATTGAGGAGGCTATTAGTGATGAATGTTGGGTGATTGCCATGCAAGATGAACTCAACCAATTTGAAAGAAATAATGTTTGTGAACTTGCTCCTAGAACCAAGAATTATCCAATTATTGGTTGCAAATGGGTGCATATAAATAAGCATGATAAAAAAGGACTCATCACTAGAAAGAAAGCTTGGCTGGTAGCTAAAGGCTATAATCAAGAGGAAGACATTGATTATGATAAGACATTTGCTCCATTAGCTAGATTAGAACCAATTAGAATTTAACTTGCATTTACATGTCATATTAATTTCAAAATTTTTTGAAATGGATGTCAAAAATGCATTTTTAAATGACTTTATCAATGAAGAAGTCTATGTTGGATTCCAAATTATGTTTTTAAATTAACCAAGGCACTATATGGATTGAAATATGCTTAGTATGATATACTTAGTGAATATTTGTTGGAAAATAATTTTTCAAAAGGAAAAGTCAATCCCATCCTCTTTGTTAAAAAAGAAATTGCATAACATCTTAATTGTACAAATTTATGTTGATGACATTATATTTAGTGCTACTAATGAATCTCTATGCCAAGAATTTACTTCTTGCATGACTAAGTAATTTTAAATGAGCATGATGGGTGAACGCAAATTCTTTCTTGATCTACATATTAAGCAATTCAAGGATGATATTTTCATCAACCAATCCAAATACAAAAATGAACTGCTCAAAACGTTTAGCATGGATGGTTGCAAGGCTAGTAAGACTCTAATGAGTACACCTTGAAGTTAAACAAAGAAAAAATTGGTAAGAAAGTTGATGAGGAGAAATATCAATGTATTATCATATCACTTCTTTATGTTACCACTTCTAGACCCAATATAATGTATAGTGTCTGTTTGTGTACTAGATTTCAATCATGCTCTAAAGAATTACACTTGAATACTACTAAGAGAATTTTAAAATACTTATATGGAACATTACATTTAGGACTTTGGTATCCTAGAAATAAATCATTTGATATCTAAGGTTTTTTGGATGTGGATTTTTCTGGTAGCATATTAGATAGGAAGAGTACAACCTGTGCATGCCACTTTCTTAGTAATTGTCTAGTTTCTTGGTTTAGCAAGAAACAAGTGTCGATTGGTCTGTCCACCACTGAAGCTGAATATGCTATGACTAGCTTTTGTCACACACAAGTCCTATTGATGAAGCAATAATTGCTAGATTATTGTAAAGCATTTGATCACATTCCCATTAAGTGTGATAGCTCAACTGTTGCCAATTTATCCAAAAAGTCAATCCAACATTCTAGATCAAAACATTTACATATTAGACATTATTTCTTAAGAGACAATCTTCAAAACTAAAATGTTTTCTTATAATTCATTGGCACTCAAAATCAACTTGCAAAATTTTTTACTAAACCATTAAATGAAGAAAGGTTAAGCTTCATAAAACAACATATAGGAATGATAGTTGGGACCATTATAGATTAAATATATATTGTTGATTGGTTTGAATGTGCAAATCAATGATGAAATTAGAATTGCTTACAAATGCCTACATTTTACATGACCTAATTCCTCATTCACATATATTTTGATCATATAATTAGGCCACAAATTTAGATCTACACAAATTGCCTTAAAATTTCCTCACTTTTTGAAAATTTTGAGTTTCCTAATTGAATCATCAGTTAGGTCCAACCGTACTTTACATCAATCCACCTAAAATTCAAAATCAAGCTTGACTCAATTGTACTACACCTAAGTCCAATCATAATTGGTTCAAATTTTCTAACCGTTATTTACAAACATATGTTTCCCATTTGGACTCAAGTGAGTCCGACCAGACTTTTCAATTCCCCAGCGGACCAACACTGGTCCAACTGAAAAACACCTCTATTTTTTAAAAAATATAACCATTGAAGGCTATTTTGAAACTCCCCAAAACAACCCTAAATAGCTATAAACAACTATTTTTATCCTTTAAAACCCAAAAAAACTATAAAAACCTCACCTAAATCAGATTTTACCCTCTCCTATTCATCTTCCAATTCTTAACACTCAAAATACTTTCAAATCTCTCTTCTACTCTATTCCTCTAGTCACACCTCAAACTTAACTCAATGGCTCCAAAAGAACACTACAAGAAGAAGGCTTCTAGGAAAGAAAAAGGCAAGGGCATTTCCCCACTTTACAACAAGAAGAAACTCCTATAAGGTCTCATAAGATAAGATTTAAGAATGAAGATGAGAGAGCAAGGTATGCTATCCTAAAAGATAAAATGGTAGAAGTAAACCATTCTTTCTCTCCCATGACTCTTGAAACCTTAAGAATAGAACATGAAAGTAAGAGATATCTTAGCAACTTGGGGTGGAAAATTTTATTTTCCCTGAACCGGGGGACTTTAGGCAAGAATCCTTAACAAAGGAATTCCTCACTACTCTAGTTGTTAGCAAAGAGTAGTGATCCTCTAGGATATGGAATCTCTTTTAGATTATTCAACCAAGAATATGGTCTCCCTCTAGAGGCCCTCTCCTCTATTTAGGGATTCCAAACGAATGGTATCTCACATCTCTCTAACAATATTCTTACTTCCCAAGTCTTTATTAGATTTTTAGAGAAAATTTTCCATTGAAATAATCCTCCATAACTTATATAATGTTATGAAACTTAGGAGTTTGAGAGCAATAACCCTCTATTTTCTAACCTATATGTAGACCCTTGATTTTGGCCCTAGCTAGTTTGGTCCTAATTAAAGAAGGCCTAAGTCATAATCGGTCCATTCTTAATAAGGTTAAACTTGCATTAAGCTTTTAATTAGATTGGTCTAGTTTTATAAGGGCTAAAATAAGTCTGATTTAATTTTTAAAGCCCTAAAATGGCACAATATGAGATTGAAGCATGTTTGGTTCGATATGGATCGTTTCATATCGCATTAGACCTGTTTAATTCGATATGGATGGTCCATAACAAATTAGACCATGCCTAATTTGATATGGACCATGTCCATATCGATTTAGACATTTTGTAATTTGATTTGGAGCATGTCTATATCAAATTAGGCTTACTAATTTGACATAGACTTTTGACCATACCAGATTAAACTTGTTTTAATCCAATATGCTCATGGTTTCACTCAAATTTAAAAGATTTTAATTCGATATGCTTTAGAAGGGAACTATAGTAAGATATGAAGCTAAGACTTTGGTTTAAGAGTTTAACCTAATATTTTCTACAATTACAAGGACCATAGATTAGCATTAGGTAACAAAAAGGATTAAAAACCCTAGCAGCAACTACCAAAAGTAATTAAAGATACACAAAAATATTACACCCTAAAGGCAGTAGCATACTGTCTTTGCTTTTGCTCAGCCAAAGTTCCAAATCATTGCAAATAGAAGTTTGATCAACGTTTAATTATGGTGGAGCCAAAAAATAATGGTACATTCTAAACTAATTCAATATAAGATGCTTTTGATAATGATTTTTAAATGCTGAATGCATTTATCATTTGTCTAAATTACGTCCAACATTCTATATTCATCGTTTTGATTTGTTTTTATATGATCAGTGACTGTTGGATTTATAATTTACAATAAACCATGTATTTGAATTTGCTTTATCCAGTAACTTTGCTTGAGAGTCCAACCATTAGTTTATATCCAGCAAACTATTTAATTTAATATCATAGTAGTAGTTTTAATTGAATTCATGCAATATCAACCCAAATTAAATATCTAATAGCCATTCATAAGAATACGTACTGTGCAATCCTTTATCAAAAATCAATATGACAGTGGCCTTAAAGTTTTCTTATAGTAAAAAAGTTTTCCCTAAATATATTTTATAAATTCCTAAAACCCTAAATTCTATTTTCCTACCCTAGCTCTATTCTCTATACCATAATTTTATGAAAACCCTAAAACTAATCCTCAAACCCTAACATCACAACATCTAGTAGCCTAATTTCTGAAACCCAAAATCCAAAACCCTTGTTTTTAAGTGAAAAACCCAACCCTTTTTCAAAACATCCAGAACCATAGTTTTAAAAAATTCAAAACCTAATTCCCAAAACTTCGAACCCTAAACCCTAACTAATTTAATCATATGTTTTCCTTAAACTAAAACTCAAATCATATTTTCCTAAAACCCTAATTCATAAAGTGAAGCGCTAATTTTTTACATTTAATTATTTATTTAAGATTGAACCCTAGTTTTAATTATTTAGTTTTTTGTATGTTTATGATCAATGATTCATTTATTGGATGGTAGGTTTGTGATGAATGGTTTACTTTTATTTATGATGGATGATTGAATGTCTTTTTATTATTGGTTTATCTTAGATTCAAATTGTAAGAGGTATGTTTCCACTTTCTAGTACCTCATTAGTTAAAGTTCCATGTAATTTAAATTATTTTAAGTTTTAGGATTGATGTAAAGGACATGTTTCCACCAAATGGTGGGTGTCCTATTTTATTTTTCTTTGGACATTAGACGTGGTTGTAAGGGCATGTTTTCATCTGGTATGGGTGCCCATTTATTATTTTGTTTGAACTTGTTTTGATTTTAATACAATAACTATTTATTTTGATAATCTCATGTAGTATGGATGATTTTATAATATTTAAGAATTTAATAATATCTAGACCTTAAAAGGAGGCCGGTTCTAATGAACCGGGCATTATGGTGATGCTGGGTCTTTCTCATCTTCCCCATATGTACCTAACTTTTTGAACCCATTAGGGGGTTGGGGATTCCTTAGGAATTGAGTCATCCACGCCTTTCTTTTTTTTGGCCTTTTCAGGTGGCGACTCTATTTTCTTTGGGTTTAGTTCCATGTTCTCTAAGGCCTTGACCCTAATAATACTGAAGTCATAACAACCATTCCACTGGGAGTGGGGGCAAAAATCCTCCCTCACAGTGGTGATTCTATTGGGGATAAGATTAATTGTTCTTTTAAACACAAAAGACAAGTATTTTCACAACTTTTCAAGATGATCTTTGGACATAAAACCTTTTAAAGATAGATAAAAATTTCATTGCACCTCATGGCCCAAGTACAAAGCTCAAGATTCATTTTTAAAAGAAACCATTTTATAATGGGCTTTAAAATACTTTTTTTTTCAAATGGACTAAAATTAAAACCTTTTCTTAATGGACTCAAATTATTAATGGACTTAAAATTATTTTTACTTCATAAACCACATTCAGATTTTTGTTACTAAAACCTTCTTCTTAAATGGGCTTACAACTATTTATGTCAGTCATGGAATACTTAAAATCAATTGTAGGCCTAATTTATACAAAGACTTATTAATCATGAGCTTGTCTATGGCATGAACCTTGAGTTGCTTTTCCAAATGGAAAATCTATTTATGATAAACCTTTTAATTTAGTTTTAATCCAAAATAATATAAAAGCTATCTTTTTGTTGGATCAATAGATTAAGACTTAATTAATAAAAATTATCATGGACTAACTTTTTAGTTTGAAAATACAAATGCTGGTTAAACCATCCGAGTGAATTGTTCGAAGAAAAGATATCCCATGTTCATATTTTTTTTAACCATATACCTTGGAATAGTGACTCACCATTCATGTGTGGAAGTTATAAGGTTGGAAGGATGTCCTAATTATCTTTGTATGTTTGTTATCTATGCATACATGCATACATGCATATGTGGATTGCATTATATGTCATTAATCCTTTCTGACTCACAGCCCTGTAGTACAGTAGTTCACGAGCCTATGACAATTTGACCTATGCCAGCTATGTAGAATACAGCAATGATGTAGACCCTTGATTTTGGCCCCAGCTAGTCTGGTGTTAATTCCAAACCTTTGATCAGATTAATATATTTTAATGAGGCCTAAAATAAGCTAATTAAACTTTTAAAATCCTAATTGGGTTTGATTTAAAAGATTTTGTTGGTTTTTATTTGATATAGGAGCATTAAACCTAAAACGGGTCCAATTTGAAGGTTTGGTAGGTTTTTCACTTGATTTAGGTAGCATTTAGGTAATAGGGGTGCTCCATGTTGAATTAGGACTCCCAATTCAACATGGGAAAGCCCTATATCTAATTGGGAGCCTCCCAATTTGATATGGGGTAGCCCCATATCGAAATAGGGCTCTCCTAGTTTGATATGGGGTAGGTTTTTTCTTTCCATGTCGAATTTGGATGTATATTTTGATATGGACTCGGTTTCTGTCGAAATTAAATCATTTGAATTCGAGACAAACTCAGTTTACCTTGAATTCATGTAATTCTAATTCGATATGATCTCAGTTTGTGTTGAACCCATGAATTCGACATGCATCAGAATAACCCGTTCTTAAAAAGGAAAACTTTCATGCTTTAACTGATGGATGTTATTATAAATACAAGATTTTAAAACTTGAGGAGGGACTTTTGACCTTTGGCTGGATGCTGGGACTCCAGAAAAAATCATTAACCAAACTTCATCAACAAACAAACCCTAGCAAATTTAATCAACAAAGGAAACAGAGAAAATGAGAGAGGAAGAATATCAAAGACACAAAAAACCTTACAAAGGCAGTGAATTCATTGTCTTGGTAGAGCTCATCCAGAATTTTCATCCAAAGATTTTGGTGGAGCCAAAAAATGATGACACCCTAAATTAAATAAATACAATATGCTTTGATTGTTTTAAATATTGAATAAGTACGTTCTTCATCTAATTAAAGTTACAGTAGGTTGTTTCTTTGAAGATCAATTCATGCTAGTTTACATGGAGTGCAGAATACTATTATTGTTTTGCTAAATCATACAAACTAGATCCAGTAACTTGTTGGCTTAGGATATTTGCTATTTGTTATTTGTTTTCTATTGCATGATTATTTAATCAATATACTACAACAGCCTCACTTAAGATTTTTCCATAAAACCTCACAGTAGCTTCATTTAAGCTCTTTCAAAAGTATTGTCACAGTGACTTAATTCGTATAAATCCTAAACTTTGATCAATTTTCATAAATACTAAACCCTAATTTATTTAAACCTTAAACTCCAACATTATTTTTCATAAATACAAAACCCTAATTTATTTCTTCCTAAACCCTAACTACATGGTATAACCCTAAAACACTAAATATTATTTAAGAAACCCTAATTCGAGACATAAACCTAAACTTGTATCTTTATTACTTTATTTAAGTTAGATGCATGTTTATTATATGTTTTGATTGATAGTTTATTTAATCCATGATGAATGGTTTATTTTATGATAAATGGTTGATTATTTTCATTGGCTTGTTTTGGTTTCAAAAATTATAAGAGGTATGTTTCCATGATATGGGTACTTCATGAATTGAGCATCATATAATTTAATTTATTTTAAGTTTTGGCTAACCAAACATATATGGATACTAGTTGTTGGCTAACCAAACAATGCCTAGATCATCTCTCCCTTAAATAAGCAGAGTTCAATTTTGCCTTGAAAATTTGTGAAAGCATATTCTAAGACTAACTAGGACCTAGACAAAGGTCATTATGCAGGAGCCCTCTCTAAGTAAGCATACACAACTCAGTGCTATAGAGCAATTCCCTCACCTAGTAAAGTCATTCAAGTCATGATGCATAAACAAATTAATTCATGAATCATCAAACTAGATTCCTCATTGGTAGAGCAACAAAATGAACAAAGACTAATAAAAATTTTGATGAAAGTAATTTTTTCAAACAATCTTATTTTAAGAAGTATAATTATTCCATAAAACACCAAATAAAGAAAATAAAAAAAAAAACAAACAAACCAAGGGAAGTTTGTTGAGTTAAGCTTCTTCTCCTTTCACATCTTCAATATTCCCATCTTGAAAGGAGGATAAGATAAGATCTTCCTCCAATCCTCCTCCTACCATGAAAGTTGCTGGTGGTGGCACTCTGTTGAACTTAGGTAGAGGATTACTTTTGGTATTGGGCTTATCCAGCTTGGGTAGCTTACCACTATTAATTAAATCTTGGATCTCGTGCCTTAGACGAGCACATTTATCCTTCTCATGCCCTTGCATTTGATAAAATTGACATAAGGCCTCGGCATTGAAGTTTGGTGGTAGAGGATTATGTAAAGGTCGAAGAGCCAATGGTTGTAACAATCCTTTCTTCTGTAGCTTGTGGAAAACCCAAGATAGAGTTTTTCCCAACTCTAAGAACTGTCTTTTATTTCCTTGACCGGTTGCATTAACATCAACTTCTTTTTGCATGCTTTGATTACCCAACTGGTAGTTTCCTTTCTCATTCCTTTTTGCCAAAAAGTGATTCTTCTCCCTTTCCCACTCTTCAATTTGTAGACCAGCTTGGAGAAGATCTTTGAAATTCTGGATGAGTGTTGAGACATTCTTTCACAAAAGACTAGGCAACACCCCTCTCACAATCATCCTTATTTGATCAAATTCATCGAGCCTCTTCCTGAGCAATGCATTCTTATTTCTCCATCTTTTCACATAGTCCACAAAATTCTCATTTGGTCTTTGCCTAATGGTTTCCACCTCCATCAAGGTTACTTCCAACTTGACATTGTACCCATATTGCTGAATGAAAGCCTTGTACAACATGTCCCAATCTTTTTGAGTACTTTCCTCTAAGGTGTTGAACCAATTTTGGACAATAGGGTCTAATGAGAGCATGAAATACCTCAGAGTTTGAGCCTTAGTAGCTCGGGCAGACTACATAGCAGTGATATACAGCTTCACATGAAGGTGAGGATTTTCTATTCCATAAAACTTTGCAAAGGATGGCATCTTGAACTTATAAGGGACCTTCTCATCTTGTTCAAATAGTTTTTCGATCTCTGACATCTTTTTGGTTTTCAGTTTCTTCTCAAATTTGTTTTTCAAGTCTGCAATCCTCTTTTCAACATCTGAAGTTTCAGTTTTCTCCACAGTTGATATTTCAACAATCTTTGGCTCTTTCTTCTTGTCTTGAGGATCTTGAGTGTATTGAGCCCAATCGTCATCATCATCAATGATCACCTTATCATCATCAAAAGCCACTTCCCCAACTTTAGCCTTTCCCTTAACTTTCTTGGTGCTTGCAGATGCTTTGGCATTGTTCCCAAACATTATAGTCATTTGATTCTTCACGATCTCAGCTAAGGCCCCCTTTAGTTCTTCCATTTTAGCATTGAGGATGTCATCCACCATTCTTTGAATTTGTTCAGGCTCCATTGATTTTAGTGAAAAAGTGATTGAGTCATTGCTAGATTCTTCATCTCTAGCATAGGTCAGATTGTTGTAAGCTTTTGAACTGTCATAATCCAAGGCTGTGAGCCAAAGAGGATTAGTGATATGAGATGTGATGCATTTATGCATGTATGTCTGAATAACTAACAAACAAAGATAATTTGGACGTTCCTTCCAACCTTATAACTTCCACACACTGATGGAGAGTTTGTTTTCCTAGATATATGGTTAAAAAAGTACCAACATGGGGTATCTTGTTGTCGAATAATTCCCTCGGATGTTTCAACCAATAGTTATATTTTCAAAAATGGATATTAGTCCATGATAATTCCCATTAATTAGGTCTTAATACATTCAATCAACTAAAGTAGCTTTTATGCTATATTGAATTAAAACTAAATTAAGAGGTTTATTATAAACAGATTTCTCATTTGAAAAAGTAACTAGTGATTCATGCCGAAAATAAGCCCATGATTAATAACTCTTAGTATAAACTAGGCTCACAATTGATTTTTGGTATTTTCATAATTGACCTAAATAATTTGTAAGCTCTTTTAAAGGTTGGATGAAAATAATTTTGTTTCTAAGCCAATTGTAAAAATATTTTAGAAAAAATAGATTTTGGGCTTTGTATTTGAGTCATGAGAAAAGAACTAGCTTTTGGAAAAGTTTTATATCCAAAGACCATTTTAAAAAGTTATCAAAATAGCTTTGGTCTTTTGGACTTTAAAGAAAAAATTTATTTTGAGCTTACAATGTACTTAGGTCATATTAGAAAAAGAACAAACCAAATAAGCCATGATTTAAACTAAGATAAATTAACCATAGTCAAACAACAAGCATTTGGGGTAAAAATCTAAGGAAAGTAACTTGGCCAATTACATGAGCTTTAGTCTTTGGGTTAAAAGGCTTAGGTTCCCATAGCAAGTATATACCAAATGGTACAAGGCTATGAGTGGTTATGTCATGCTCGATCTCCATACCTTGAGTGAAAGTATGGTATCCCTTACATAACACAACACGGGTAACACGGGCGTCCTAACTCACGCACATGATGCAATCTAATATGAAGAAATGGATAATATCATGATAAGAAAGAATAGAATAATATAAAGACCAGCAAAATCAACTACTCTTATCCCCAGTGGAGTAGCCACTGTGAGCGGGGATTTTTGCCCCCACTCCCGATGGAATGGTTCTTGCGACTTTGGCACTGTTTAGGCTCAGGGCCTTAGAGAACATAGGCCTAAGCCCGAAGAAAATGGAGACGCCACCCAGACAGGTCGGGAAAAAGAAAGGGGTGGATGACTTGATTCCTAAGGAATCCCTAATCCCCTAATGGATTCGGAAAGTTGGGTACGTGCCGGGAAGGTGAGAAATGGCCCAGTACTCCTAAATGGACACACATCCACGGATGGAAATATGTCTTTACATCATCCATGTCTAAAACTAAATAGGACACCCACCAAAAGGTGGAAATGCATCCTTTACATTGGTCCAAAACTTTAAAATAAAATAAATTACATGATGCTCATGAGGTATCCAAAACATGGAAATATACCTCTTACAATTTTTGAAACCAAAACAAATTAATAAAAATAACAATCACTCATCGTTAATAAATTGTTCATCAAACATATAAATTAAAGATATAATAAACCATTAATCAAGACATATAATAAACTCGCTCTTAACTTAAACAAAGCAAATAAAGATACAAATTTAGGATTTTAGAACTTTAATAACCAAATTAGGATTTTTTAGGGTTTTAGAAAAACAAGACTAGGGCTTTTAACTTAGAAACTAGAGTTTTGGATTTCAAAACTTAGCACACTAGATATTAAGATATTAGGGTTTTATGGTTTGAAACCTTGATTTTACAGATTATGATTTTGAATTTAGGATTTGGTACTTTACCGTGATCAAAGTTAAGTGTGGTTTTAATATTGACAATAATAACTACTTAAGTATTTTTAGGTGAAACAAACATAGAAAGCCAAATTAATTATTGAAAGATTAAAATAACTCAGTGAATAAAATTATAAAAAAAAAACTACTGTGAAGGTTTGAAAACAGAATTAATTAAGATATAGGTTTTTAATAACTTAGGGTTTAAGAAATTAGATTTGTGTTTTGAATGACTATATTATTTACTTTAATTAAAACCTTAGGTATTGTATGAATTAATTTATGCTACTGTGTAAACTAAATTAAAGGAAGAATTTAATAACTTAGGCAGTGTGATGATGTCTTGAAAGATGAAGATGATTTAATAAATAGAATTTAGAGCAATTTACCTACGTTTGAAGGCTCCACCAAATTGAAGAGATTGTACCAAGATGTTGCCTGCTTCAGTGCTTATTTTCTGGCCGAGCCTTGCTGCCTTGAATTGGACAGTGTTTGATTTATTTTGAGTTGCTAGATTTTTGTTTGATTGTTCAAAGGTTTAAAAGTTTAAGCTTTCTAAGTCTCAGCTTCAAAAATTCTCCTCTGTTGCTAGGGTTTTCTGTCGTCCTTTTCTTTTGTTGTCGTTTTCCAAGTCCCTAGTTTCTTTAAAAAATCGCCTCCCAAATCTGTGTTTTATGCTAGTATTTATAGGAAAACAAAATACATAATCCTATTTTCATAAGGAAATACCAACTATTTAGGAAAAAATCACAAAACCGTGTGAAATAAGGTTTGGTCAAAAAATTGGCAGCACGCGTGGGCTGCTGGCAAAAATTACTGTGAGGATCAGGCTGGGTGGACTGGGGCTGCTTGCTAGCATGTGCGGCGAATTGGAAAGCAATGATTTTGCCTCAGGTCCAGACCTACAACGAATTTCCTTGCCGCGAGGCAGCGCTGCCGCTCTGTAGTGCGTCGCTCGCCGATCCGTCCAATTTTTTATTTTTTATATTTTTTATTTTTATCATTAAAAATAACTTTTAAATATTAGAAAGATAAATATTATAAATAATAAATAAATACCACAAGAATTATTTTGGACTGTTATAAAAAATATCGGAAGGATTGGGTCAAAAATTAAGGGTCTATAGGGTACAAAAATTCCCGCTCATAGTGACCACTCCACCAGGGACAAGAGAAGTTGATTTTGTTAGTCTTTTTATTATTTTATTCTTTCTTATTATGATATTATCCATTACATCATTTATATTCAATTGTGTGCGTGAGTTAGGATGCTCGTGTTACCCGTGTTGTGTTATGCAAGTGATACCATACTTTCATTCAAGGTATGGAGATCGAGAATCGCATAACCACTCACATCCTTGTACCTTTTGGGATATACTTGCTATGGGAACCTAAAGCTTTTCAACCCAAGACTTAAGCTCATGCAATTGACCTAGTTATTTTCCTTAGGTTTTTTTTATCATAAATGCTTGTTGTTTGACTATGGTTAATTTATCTTGGTTTAAATCATGGCTTATTTGGTTTGTTCTTTTTCTAATATGACCCACCTATATTGTAAGCTCAAAAATAATTCTTTTCCTTTAAGATCCAAAAGACCAAAACTATTTTCAAAATTTTTAAAATGGTCTTTGGGCATAAAACTTTTCCAAAACAAGTCAAAAATTCTTTTCTAACGACACAAATACAAAGCCCAAAATCCATTTTTTCTAAAATCTTTTTACAATTGGCTTAGAAACAAAATTATTTTCACAACCTTTTGAAAGAGCTTACGAATATTTAGGTCAATTATGAAAATACCAAAAATCAATTGTGAGCCTAGCTTATACTAAGAATTATTAATCATGGGCATATTTTTGGCATGAATCATTAGTTATTTATTCAAGTGAGACATCTATTTATTATAAAACTCTTAATTTAGTTTTAATCCAATATAGCATAAAAGATGCTTTCGTTGATTCGATGGATTAAACCTAATTAACGGGAATTATCATGAATTGATTTCCATGTTCGAAAATATAACTATTGGTTAAAATCGTCTAAGGGAATGTTTCAAAAACAAAATATCCCATGTTGATATTTTATTAACCATATACCTAGGAAAAGAGACTCGACATTTGTGTGTAGAAGTTATAAGATTGGAAGGAATGTCCTAATTATCTTTTTTTGTTTGTTGTTTGTGCATACATGCATACATGCATACACGCATTGCATAACATGTCATTGATCCTTTCTGGCTCACAGACTTGGAGTACAGTAGTTCAAAAGCATATGGCAACCTAACCTATTAGCTTCTCACCAAGAGCAATGGATCCCGAACAGATTCAAAGAATGGTGGATGATGCCCTCAATGCCAAGATGGAAGAACTAAAGGAGGTCCTAACTGAGACTATGAGGAGACAACTGGTTGCACTTTTGGGGAATGCCACTGAGGCATCTGCCAACATAAAGAAACCAAAAGATAAGGGACATGCTGAGATAGTCAACGTGGCCTTTGATGAAGTCAAGGAAACTATGGATGATGATGACTGGGAATAATACTACCAAGATCAACAAAAGGACAAGAAAGAAAAAGAAGACTACTAAAAAGAAAGCTGAATCTGCTGATGTCGAGAAGATGATTGCTGATCTGGAAAAGAAATTTGAAAAAAAGCTAAAAACTGAAGAAATGTCGGGGGTTGATAAGTTGTTTGAGCTAGATGAAGAGGTCCCTTATAAGTTCTAGATGCCTTCCTTTGCTAGGTACAATGGTATAAGAAATCCTCACATGCATGTCAAGTAATACATCACTGCCATGTAGTCTGCTAGAGCTACTAAGACTCAAACTCAGAGGTATTTCATGCTCTCATTGGATCCTGTTGTGCAAAATTGGTTCAATACCTTGGAAGAAAGTATCCAAAATGATTGGGATTTGTTATACAAGGCTTTCATTCAATAGTATGGGTACAATGTTGAGCTGGAAGTTATCTTAATGGAAGTTGAGTCCATTAGACAAAGACCAAAAAAGAATTTTATGGACTATGTGAAGAGATGGTGGAATAAGGCTGCTTTGCTCAAGAAGAGGCCTGTCGAGTCGGACCAGATTAGGATGATTGTGAGAGGGGTGTTGCCTAGTCTTCGTGAAAAAATATCTCATACACTCATCTGGATTTCAAAGACCTTTTGCAAGCTAGTTTGCAAATTGAAGAGTGCGAAAGGGAGAAGAACTACTTTTTCGCAAGAAGAAATGAGAAAGGAAACTACCAGTTAGGCAATCAAACGACCCAGATGGAAGTTGATGTTAATGTAATTGGTCAAAGAAGTAGAAGACAGTTCTCAAAGTTGGGGAAACCTCTGTCTTGTGTTTTCAACAAGCTACAAAACAAGGGGTTATTACAACCCTCGGATCCTCAACCCTTATACAATCCTTTACCACCAAATTTCAATACCAAGGCTTTTTATCAATTTCATCAGACTCAAGGATATGAGACAGATAGATGCACCTGATTGAAGCATGAGATCTAAGATTTGATCGACAATGGTAAGTTGCCCAAGCCCGATAAGCCCAATACAAAGGACAATCCTATGCCTAGGTTCAACAGAGTACCACCAGCAGCAACCTTCATGGTAGGAAGAGGACTAGAGGAAGGTTTTGTCATATCCTCTTTCCAAGATGAAAGTACATAAGATGTGAAGAGAGAAGAAGCTTAGCTCAACAAACTTCCCATAGCTTAAATGTTGCTTTTCAATTTTGCTTTCTTTAATATTTAATTGGAACAATTATGTTTTTCAAATAAGTTTGTTTGAATAAATTATTTTCATTAAAATTTGGTTAGTCTTTGCTCATTTTGGTGCCCAACCAGTGACAAATCTAGCTTGATGTATCTATGCATTATAATTCGAATTACTTTACTAGATGAGGGAATTGCTCTATTGCATTGAGTTGTGTATGCTTACTTAGAGAGGGCTCTTACATAATGACCTTTGTCTAGGTCCTAGTCCATCCTAGAACATGCTTTGAAAAACTTTTGAGGCAAAATTGAACTCTGCTTATTTAGGAGAGAGATGATCTAGGCATTATTTAGTAAGTTAACAACTAGTATCCACCAAATTAAACATCAATCCCTAGTTGTCCCTTTGACCTTCACGAAATTTTAGTTTTCTCTTTATTATCTTGTAAGCCTGACAACCTGGCCTGAGCTGTTGTAACTCTTTTGACAAATCTAATGATCACTAAGGTGAAGAGGCAAGAAGATCAAAGAAAGGAATGCATAGTCAAGACCGTAAGGATAATTGATGTTCTAAAGAACCATAAGGGTAGTTAAAGTTCACCTGATATTAGACCTAATATCTCCAATTTATTAAGATGTCATAAGGATAACAAATGATTTATCCTTGTTGAAATAAGATTCACTCTACTCCACTCATCCATAAATAGAAGAATAAGCAAAATAATTCTTTTGGAGCTAGGACCCAACACCATGAAAAAAAAGAATAAAAGAAAAACAGAAAAAAAAAAAACAAAACAAAACAAAGAAAAAAAGAGAAATAAAAAGAAGAAAAAGAAATAAAAAGAAGAAGAATGGGTCTTGAGTTTGTGCAAAATCAAAAGGAACAGACGAAGATCATCTTAATCAGTTCTATATTTCTTCCAAGGAGATAAAAGGAAATTGAAGTCTAGCAAGATTGCTCCCAGATGCCTATGGGTCAAACAAAAGATTATAGTGTGAAGATTTGTCAGTAGTGTCACATCAGCCCCAACTCAAAATGGCCTTCATTTAACCCATGTCCCTTATAGACCTCATTTTAAGCCTATTAATGACCCATTGATCTCCCTTAGTAGGTAAAGTCTATTAGTGGAGATAGTTCAAATAAGCATGCATATGAGATAGACAATATTTAATCTCAATGAGACCTTTTGGCTAAGTAATGTGTAGGTGCCAATCTGAAGTGCAATAGTTCTTGCTCAAATAGAAATGATTCCCAAGTTTAGTATGGTAATTAGGGTTGTCATGTTATAGATATGTTAATTCAGAAAATTGAGTCCTGAAGTAAATTGACATTGATTTGGCAAAGCCAACATTTGATTTCAAAATTAAAATTCAAAAAAAAAGAAAAAAATTTCATAAAAAGCTTTCAAGTTAAAGGGAGTATGTCGAACCATTGAACCTCGAAGGACACATTGGGCAAAGGAAATGATTATTGGCAAGGTTATGAAGAAACTGCCAATTGACATGCTAAATCATAGTTTGAAATTGATGTATCTCTAACTTCACTGCTTAGGGTCTCTACTACTCATGTTTTCAACATCTTCATGATAAAAGCCATAAATGCGAAGCCTTATGTCATTATAAAGCAAGACCTGAACGAGCATATGGAAGGAGCCAATGAGAACACTTCAGCTAAGCACCCCGGTCTCTGAGTCAATGGAACTGATTATAGATCTATGCTATCGCAATGTTACCGCAAGTGCACGAGTCGCTCAAGTAATAAAATAGTGAGTAAGATATCATTCCACTAGGGACAAAGTCAAATATTAGTGTAAATTTTAACTTTTATCTAGCGAATCAATAAAATGTGTGATGATTAAAATAAAAGACAAATTATCAATAAACTAAAGTGAAGAAAAATTGAATATTGTGCAACAAAAGTTGGTGTTGAAAATACTATCCAGATATTGAATCCCCCTAGCCATGAGAAGTATTTATGAATATCAATTCAATTAAATCAAATAATAGAGCTGAATTGGCATTCCCCTAAATTAGATTAAAACCTCTCTCAAGTGAATTAATCCCTAATCACTAAGTAGAAAGCTAGAAATCTCTTCTCAAGCATAATTAAATAGATCTTGCAATAAGAATAAGGAAGTTTAAACCAAAGGGTCTTGTAAGTCTATCTCTAGCACTTTAATCAACCCTCAATCCTAATGAACATTCTGTTCATATCAAGCTTTCTCAAGTCAATAATATGAAAATTGCAACCAATTAATAAGCATGCTATTATCAATTGGAAATAAGAAATTAAGAATCAAAAGGATAAAACAACTCAATCAAATGATTTAATTTAATAAGAACTATTCAATCCATACAATAAAACTAAGGTTCATCAATATCTAGATAGATAAAATATTTAGCTCATGTTCATAACTAGAAAACCAAAATAGAGGAAATAAGGAAAAGAAATCAAACAATCCATAATGAATGATTTGTGTTTCTTCACTTCAATCCTCGGATCTTGGTTTAAATCTCACAGGAATTGGGTCTTCACCTTCACTCTTGGCTGCCAAAAACTCTCTTTTTCTTGGGAGGTCAGCTCTGAAAAACTAAACTCTCTCTAATTTACACTTTAGCTCAGATTTTATAGCCCATATATTTTTGCCTGACATGCCCATAGACACACCCGTGTCTGTGGGCGTGTCAATGGTACTGTTTTGAACTTTAATGACATGGGCAGTGACATGCCCTTGTCTTTAGGCATGTTGTTGCTACTACAATGTTGAGTTAGGGACATAGTCAGGGACATGCCCATGTCATTGGGCATGTCACAGGTTTTATAAGTTAGGAGTGATGGCACGTTCAGTGACACACCCTTGTTTCTAGGCGTGTCAAAGTTTTTGTAAAGTAGTTGAATGACACGGCCACGGACACGCCCATGTCACTGGGAGTGTCACTTGAAGAATCTACCCAAAATAGCTTCTTCCCTTGTCTTTCATCCGTGATTCCAACCTAAATAATCTTAAGGTCCCAACGTGTCAAAAGTTCCTAGAATCAAGCCTAATAAACACTTGAATAAACAAATTAAACTCAATTTGACAATAAATATATTAAGAAATAGGGACAAAAATATCATCAATTATACACTTATCAAATTCCCCCATGCTTGAGTTTTTACTTGTCCTCAAGCAAACTAAATCACTATAATAGGTAGAAATGAAAGACCCCTCTATATCCAAAGAAAACAAAAGTTTTTACAATACTTGAATTAGAAAACCCAACATTCTCAACCAAAAACTAAATCTCAAACATGGTAGTTGAATTAAGAAGTTTCAAAATAAAAATCTAACAGATCTAAAATTTAAAAGTTCAAAGTTAAAAGATTGAGCATAAAATTCCAAGGACTCAAAAGTCATGAATGAAGTAAGGAAATAAGTTTTCTCTTAAGTTCTTTGACCCCTTCATAAAATGCATTGCGTGAAACATTATTTTTTTTTTCAAAAGGAGCCCGACTTGTTTGCACTGATACTAACTTTTTGACTCGAAAGTAAACATTTGTGATGCTAACTCCCGGTTACTCTGTTTGAATCATCATTCAAATGGCTACTAGCACTATTCATGATTCCAACACATTTGTTTTAATTCAAGAGTTAAAATCAGCGAAACAGGGATAAATTTTTATAGCTCCTGAAAAATTGGTTTAATTTATTTTTTTTATTTTATTTATAGCAAAGTGGTCAAGAACATAAGATAATAAAGATATCATACTAAGTTTAACTAAAGTATTTAAGGAATTGGGCTATGCTAAAAAATGTAACTGAGGTTTTAAACTTCAGGTGTACAACTCTCATCAATCAACTACCTAATTCAAACTATCACATTTAGTCTTTAGCAATCAATTAAGAAAACCGAGTCAACCTCAACAAGAGATTGTCGTTCATTAAATCAATCATTATTTTAATGAAAAGAGGAACAATTTTACTTCATATTATAATAGCAATCTAATTTACTTGAATCCAAAAATAAAATCAAAGAAACTAATTGAGACAAATGCAACCAATGGCAAAAAATGAAAATGAAAGATCAATTTATAAAATATGCCCCTCCCCCACACTTAAAACTCACATTGTCCCCAATGTGTGTAAAATAATAAAAAGAACAAAAGAGAGAAAATTGCCCTGACATGTCCTGAATCGACATATATGAATAGGGTTTCAAAAGTTTTGCGATGTCGAAGGAGCTACAGGACAAAAAAAATTGACATAGAGAATGGTGAAGGTTCAAAAACATATATAAAAATAAGAATAATAATAAAAACAAAAACATGAAATTATTAAAAATGAAATGTAATGGAATTCATAAGAAAATAAAAATGAAAATAAAAGAAAATAAAATAAATAAACAATATGAACTAGTCATTCATGGGCTCGGCACTGGAATCATTACTAGCGCCGAAATTATCACCGCTGGCACCAGCATCATCTCTATCATCGTCATAGAAGATGTCAACATGGGGCACTGAAGACTGGTACGGTGGTGGAGGTGGCTGCGAAGGGCTAAATCCCTGATGCCTCTAGAACTCGAGCATAGATTGCTCGAGCCATTGCCTCCTCAATATCTCATGATCCAGTTGTGCTTGGAAGGATGAGTAGTGTTGCTCTATGGAACGCTGGATCTGATCCTGCCGAGTCAATAACTTATTCTGGTTCAGCTCGATGTTTTTTATCTTTCCTTCTATCCTGCATATCTGGTGCCCAAACTCTGTTGGTTTCCAGTCATCATCCAACTCAATATTCACAGAATGACGCCAGTCTCTGAAAGTAGGGGCTGGAGTAAAAGACGGGCCAGCTGAGGAAGAAGGTCTAACAGCGGTGGACGGGCTGGGGATGTCTGTCGGTGGAGGTATGTCAAAAGTGGGAGCAGGAGCAACCGGCTCAAAATCTATGGGTGGAACAGGCTCAAAATTCGTGGGTGGCGCCTACAGTTCCACCACCTTTTCCCGGTTCAATTGTTTCAAGTATCCATGTCCAACTGTTTGGGGAGCCCATCAAAAGTCATCGGGAGGTATCCATCCAACATCCCAAGCTGTGAGCGAGTCTCGTAACATACATGCCACCGTGCAAGTTACCCGGTGCCCCTTTCTTAGACTGCTCATAGAAAAAATGCATGATAGCATGAGCTATGTTGCACCGGATCTTATGGACCATGTAGTTCAAGAAGAACAGCTCCCTCAGGCCAACAACTCCCGTACTGCTAAGCTAAGCCACGATGGTGTGAACCAATAGATTATACACTACTCGATAAGGGAAGGACTTAAAATTTGATGCCTTGGATACCTTCAACTGATACTTGGCAGCATTCGGTGCAAATGTACTCCAAACCCTGGAAGGAATGCATCATACTCCGTAAAGTCCACCTTAGAGTTAAGATACTCTACGGTCTGCACCTCTTCCATAGTAAATAAACCCAAATGTATGCCAAGTTCATTGATGCTCATGTGAAATCGCTGACCGTCCAAACAAAATTTCATCGTTAGCTCGATGATGGAGATCTTGTTTTTATAAAGTGCAGAAGAACTCCAGGGTTAACTCTCTGTAGGAAGGCTCACTGATGGAGATGAGTTGTTCCCATCCCGGCTGGTTGATCATTTCCCAAACCTCAGTCATTATATTGGCTCGCTTCATGGCACCCTAATCCAAAACCCTAGGTGGTGACCAGTCCTTGTTCCCTAACAGTTCAAACCATCTTCGCTCCTCCACAGTTGAGAATCGAAGGCATTTATGGCCGGCAATGAATTTTGAGATGGGATTGGTAGCAGGTTGGCCCGAGCTACCTTCACCTCTAGCCCGTTTAGTTTGTAATTTAGATGGTATTTTTTTGCAAGGACCCGTGATCTGCAAAACACATAAGAATAGCCTCGGAACAATGTACACCAAACAATCCAGAAAGAGCAACATAATATACCAACCCAACGAAACCAACAATAGTAAGGCATTATCAAATAATTACAGCAATGGCACTAAACCAACGGGAGAACAATGAGTTAATTCTCAACTAGGGAAACCCCCTATTCATTCAATAATCAATTACCAATCATCACCCCAATTCAATATCACCATAGCCCAACGCAACAAAACATAGGATGTCAACTCATTATGCATAAACAATCAAAAATAGTGTGTCAATATATGCAACTCAATTCTAACCATAAAGTCAAAAACATAATGAGTAAATTACAAAACATCCATAAAACTCAAAAGCCTATAGTAAAAAGAATTTAAAATCCCTAGAAACTAGCTATGGCAAATAAACAAATCAACAATAAAGTAGAATAGGGTCTCTAGAATCCAACTAAACAAAAACAAAGCCAACAATCAACAGATCTCAAAGACTCTCCAAACAACTCGCAAGAATCTCCAAACAAATCAGAAGAAATCTCAAACAACAAAATAACATTTCAAAAGTTAAGCGTGTGTACCTTAACAGCGTGAAAAAAAAATGAGATAAAAGCGAGGGAAATGGATGAAATCCTCTCCAAATCACGAAATGGGAGTCAAAATCTCTTCAAAGATGAATGGGTATGTGATTTAGAGTGTGAGAGTGAAAACAATTGAGAGAAAATAGAAAAAAATAGGGGAAGAGGAAATTATGTTCGATTCAAAATCAGCACGACTTAAAAACTCATGGACACGCCCATTGACATGGTCGTGTCTATGGGCATGTCAGAACTACTGTTTCTAAATAAAACAACACGTTCACTAACACAGGCTTTTCAGTGGGTGTGTTATAGCTACTGTGACTCATTTAAATCAACACAGCCAGTGACATGGGCGTGTCACTGGGTGTGCTGTAGCTACCGTGAATCTCAAATTTAACCAAGATGACACGACCAATGACACGGGCGTGTCAGTGGGCATGTTGTAGCTACTGTGGTGCCATCTAAATGACATGTCCAGTGACATGGGTGTGTCACTGGTCGTGTCCTAGCTACTGTCTCTTAAAATTAATGACACACTGTAGACCCTTAATTTTTTACCTAGTCTGGTCCAATATATTTTAATTAGTCCAAAATAATTTTTGTGTTGTCCAATATATTTTAGTTAGTCCAAAATAATTTTTATGGTATCTTGATTAATTTTAATATTTATTTTAGTAAAAAATGGTGAAATGAATAAAAATTCAAAAATAATAAAAAATAAAAATAAAAATCTGCTATTTCGTCGTCGAAAGTCAGCGGGCCAGAGAAATCAAATATGACTTTTTGAGAGATGAAGAAGCCAAGCCAGAAACAAGTCATCAAAGGCAGTAACTGCCTTTGTTTTTATTCATCCAAGAAGTAATTTTTGGGTGTAACTCACGAATCAAGGTTTGAGCTCTTAAATTCTTTTTGTTTTTATTTTGTCACAGTAGCTAGATCACATAATTGTTTCTTTTAAATTAAAAGCCTCATCACCTCAATTCACCTTTTCTAAAGTATGAAAATCTTAAATCGTTGCTTTATTTTTCCAAAAGTTTAAAGATATTAGTTTTATTTCTTCAAAACCCCAAAAACAAGATTTGCATCCCAAATTATCAAAACCTAAAATTATGTTTTGTTTCCTTCCAAAAGCCTTAAAAATATCTTTTTGCTCTTATAAACTTTAAATCGTTTGTTTAAATTCATAAAACTTCATGAAAATTGTCAATTGTCTTTTCAAATCCTAAAATAAATTCATTCACCGAAACCTTAATTCTAAAACACTAAATCCAAATGCAACTTCCAAACCTAAAATAGTAAAACCCTAACCCCTTTAAAACCTTAAACCCTAATTTTTTTCAAAACCCTAATCCTTTAAAATTTTAAAAACCATAAAAACACAAATATTTTAATTTCACACAGTAAACTTGAAAGCATAAATTAAAAGTGTTTTAAAGAGTCCAAATTTTAGTTTCTCGATTTTACATCATAAATCTTAGTTTGATTAATCAAAGATTCTTACCAACCTTTTAAAACATAAAATCCTTAATCTATTTTATTTCTTTTAATGTCACAGTAGCCTAATTCTATAAAATCCAAAACCCTAAACACATGAAATAAAGGACCCAAAATGGAAACAGTAGCTATAATTTAGATTTTTATTTGCCTTATTCAATTTTATATTTGATTATGCTTTGATTTATTTTATATGCTTTAATTTATTTAAGTTCAATGCTTGGTTTATTTAATTTGTCATGGATGGATGTTTACTTTCTATTGATGTTTAATACCTTTGATGAATGATTTAATTATGATGAATGGTTAGTTACTTTTATTAATTTATTTAGACTTCCAAATGTTGTAAGAGGTATGTTTCCACTTGGTGGGTACCTCATTAGTTAAATATCATGTAATTTAAATTGCTTTTCTATTTTAAAACCAATGTAAATGGCATGTTTCTACCTTTTGGTGGGTGTCCTATTTAGGCATGGGATGTAAGGACATGTTTCCATCTTTGGATGGGTGTCCATTTATTTATTTTGTTTTGCTGACATTGCTTTGATTTTAATATAATGATGCTTTCTTTTTATTGTGTGTAATATGGATAATGTTGTTATATTTAAGAATCTTATAATATTAAGACCTGTAAAGGAGGCCGGTTCCAATGAACAGGGCGTTGTGGGGGTGTTGGGCCATTTCTCACCTTCCCCACACGTACCCAACTTTCCAAACCATTAGGGGGTTGGGGATTCCTTAGGAATCGAGTCATCCACCCCTTTCTTTTTTCCTATCCTGTCCGGGTGGCGACTCCATTTTCTCCGAACTTAGGTTCGTGTTCTCTAAGGCCCCAAGCCTAAACAGTGTCGAAGTTGCAAGAACCATTCCACCTGGAGTGTGGACGAAAATCCTCGCTCATAGTGGCGACTCCACTGGGGATAAGAGAAGTTGATTCCGTTGGCCTTTATATTATTCTATTCTTTTTTATAATAATATTATCCATTGCATCATCTTAGATTGCATTGTGTGCGTGAGTTAGGACTCCCGTATTACCTGTGTTATGTTATGTAAGGGATACCATACTTTCATTCAAGGTATGGAGATCGAGCATGGCATAACCACTCATAGCCTTGTACCATTTGGTATATACATGCTATGGGAACCTAAGTCTTTTAACCCAAAGACTAAAGCTCATGTAATTGGCCTAGTTACTTTCCTTAGTTTTTACCCCAAATGCATGTTGTTTGACTATGGTTGATTTATCTTGGCTTAAATCATGGCTTATTTGGTTTGTTCTTTTTCTAATATGACCTAAGTACAGTGTAAGCTCAAAATAAATTTTTCTTTAAAACCCAAAAGACCAAAGCTATTTTCAAAATTTTTCAAGATGGTTTTTGGACATAAAACTTTTCTAAAAACATATCAAAAATTCTTTGGCTCATGGCTCAAATACTAAGCCCGAAATCCATTTTTTCTAAAATATTTATACAGTGGGCTTAGAAACAAAATTATTCAACCTTTTCTTACAAAGAGCTTGCAAAAATATTTAAGTCAATTATGAAATACCAAAAATCAATTGTGGGCCTAGTTTACACTAAGAATAAATTAACCATGGGCTTGTTTTTGGTATGAATAATTAGTTACCTTTTTCAAGTGAGAAATCTATATATGATAAACCTCTTAATTTAGTTTTAATCCAAAGGCTACTTTAGTTGGATAAATGGATTAAAACCTAATTAATGGGAATTATTATGAACTGATTTCCATTTTTGAAAATATAACTATTGGTTGAAACGTCCGAGGGAATTATTCGAAAATAAGGTACCCCATGTCGGTATTTTGTTAACCATATACCTAGGAAAAGAGACTCACCATTCGTGTGTGGATGTTATAAGGTTGGAAGGAGCATCCTAATTATCCTTGTTTGTTGATTGTTTGTGCATACATGCATACACGCATACATTTGTATCTCATATTATTGATCCTCTCTGGCTCACAGCCCTGGATTACGACAGTTCAAAAGCTTACAACAATCCGACCTACGCCAGAGACGAAGAATCTAGCAACGACTCAATCACTTGCTCGCCAAAAGCAATGGAACCAGAACAAATTCAAAGAATGGTGGATGAAGCCCTCAACGCCAAAATGGAAGAAATAAAAGAGGCCCTAGCTACGACCATGAAAAACCAATTGACTGCAATCTTAGAGAATCATGTCGAGGCATCTGCTAGCACCAAGAAGCCAAAGGACAATGGGAAGGCTAAAATTGGTGAAGTGGCTTTTGATGATGGTAAGGTAATCATTGATGATGATGATTGGGCTCAATACTACCAAGATCCTCAAGACAAAAAGGAGCCGAAGGTTGTTGAGAAGGCAACTATTAAAAAGGCCAAGACATCCAATGTTGAAAAGATGATTGCTGATTTAGAAAAGAAATTTGAGAAGAAGCTGAAAACTAAAGAGAGGTCTGAAGTTGACAAATTATTCGAGCTAGATGACGAAGTTCAGTACAAGTTCAAGATGCCATCTTTTGTGAAGTATGATGGAACCAGAAATCCTCATCTCCATGTGAAGCAGTATATCACTGCCATGCAACTGCCCGAGCTACTAAGGCTCAAACTCTAAGGTACTTTATGCTCTCATTGGATCCTGTTGTCCAAAATTGGTTTAATACCTTAGATGAAGGAACACAAAAGAGTTGGGATTTGCTTTACAAGGCCTTCATCCAACAATATGGATACAATGTTGAAATGGAAGTTACCTTAATGGAAGTTGAGTCCATTAGGCAAAGGCCAAATGAGAATTTTGTGAACTATATAAAGAGATGGAGAAACAAGGCTGCTTTACTCAAGAAGGGGCCCAATGAATCCGATCAAATAAGGATGATTGTGAGAGGGGTATTGCCTAGTCTCCGTGAGAGGATGTCTCATACACTCATCCGTGATTTCAAAGACCTTCTCCAAGCTGGTTTGCAAATTGAAGAGTGGGAAAGGGAGAAGAATCGCTTTTCAATAAAAAGGAATGAGAAAGGGAATTACCAGTCGGGCAATCAAAGCACACAAAAAGAAGTTGATGTTAATGCCACTAGTTAAGGAGGAATGAGGCAGTTTTCAGAATTAGGGAAGCCACTATCTTGGGTTCTCAATAAGCTACAAAAGAAGGGATTGTTACAACCCTTGACTCCTCACCCTTTGCCTAATCCTCTTCCACCTAACTTTGATACTAGTGCATTTTACCAATTCCATCAAAGGCATGGACACAAAACGGAAAATTGTATGAAGTTGAGGCATGAGATCCAGAATTTAATTGATAATGGCAAGTTGCCTGATCCAGATAAGCCCAATACCAAAGGTAATCCATTTCCAAGGTTCAACAGGGTGCCACCACCAGCAGCCTTCATGGTAGGAAAAGGATTGGAAGAAGATTTTGTTTTCTCATCCTTTCAAGATGGGGATATTGAAGATGTGAAAGGAAAAGAAGCCTAACTCAATGAACTTTCCTTAGCTTGAATGTTACTTTTCAATCTTACTTTCTTTAATATTTTAGAACTATTGTGTTTTTCAAATTTAAAGTTGCTTAAATAAATTACTTTCATCAAAATTTTTGTTGGTCTTTGTTCATTTTGGTGCTCAACCAATGAGGAATCTAGCTTGATAATTCATGAATTAATATATTTATGCATCATGACTCGAATGCCTTTACTAGGTGAGGGAATTGCTCTATAGCATTGAGTTGTATATGCTTACTTAGAGAGGGCTCCTGCATAATTACCTTTGTCTAGGTCCTAGTCAGTCTTAGAACATGCTTTGACAAATTTTCGAGGCTAAATTAAACTCTACTTATTTAAGGGAGAGATGATCTAGGCATTGTTTGGATTAGCCAACAACTAGTATCCACCCTATTAAATATCAATCCCTTGTTGTCCCGTTGAGCCTTCATAAAATTTTAGCTTTCTTTTCATTGGCATATAACCTCAACAACCTACCCTGAGCTGTTGTGATACTTTTGACAAGTCTTATAATCACTAAGGTGAAGGGGCAAGAAGATCAAAGAATGGAATGCATAGCCAAGACCATAAGGATAGTTGATATTTTCAAGACCATAAGGACAATTGAAGTTTTCAAGACCATAAGGGTAGTTGAAGTTCACTTAATATCTCTAATATATCAAGACAACATTAGAGTAACAAATGATTTATCCCTATTAAAGAAGATCTATGTTACTCCACACATCCATTATTGGAAGCCCAAGTCGGTACAAAGAAGACAACTCTATTTGAGCTAGGACCAAAAAAAAAGAAAGGAAAAGAAAAAAAAGAAGAAGAAGAAAAAAAAACAAAAAGGAAAAAGAAAAAGAAAACCTAGAAAGGTGGTTCAGAAAGCCAACTAAGTTCTCTTTTACCTAAAGCAGCAAAAGGCTTCCATTTGGTTCACAAAGACATTTTTACTTGAATTGGTTCAACCCAACCAAAGATTCGATCAAAATCAAAGAAAAAGGAGAAAGACCATCCAATTCTTGAAAGTTCTGTACTTGACGGTCCTATAAGGAAGAAGGACAAAATGATAAAATGCTCAAAGAAAGGGAAGAGTAAGAGAAATAAAGAAAATGGAGAAGAAGAAAAGAAACGAATTTGGGAACCAAACTTTTTTGCAAGGACAAAAACTATCCTAATCAAGATTCAGATTAATGCAAAGAAGATAGAAGGAATTTGGATTCTAGCAAGATTGCCTCCAAGCTACCTAAAATTCAAACAAGAAATTTATAGTGTGAGGGTTTGTCCATTGTGTCACATCAGCCCCAACTTACAAATAGCCTTCATTTAACACATGTCTCTCGTAGACCCCATTTCAAGCCTATCAAAGACCTGTTGATCTCTCTTGGTAGGTAGAGTCTATTAGTGGAGATAGTTTGGATAAGCATGCATATGAGATAGACAATGTTTAAACTCAATGAGACCATTGGCCAAGTAATGTGTATGTGCCTATTTGAATTGCAATAATTCCTGCTTAAATAGAGATAATTCCTGAGTTTAGTATGATAACTAGGGTTGTCATGTTATAGATATGTTAATTTAGAAAAATCTAGTCCTGAGGTACATTGACATTAATTTGGAAAAGCCAACATTTTATTTCAAAATCAAAATTCAAAAAATTCAAAAAATGTTTTGTCATACAAAGCCTTCAAGTTAAGGGATGTATGTTGAACCTTCAAAGGACACATTGGGCAAAGGAAATGATTATTGGCAAGGTCATGAAGAAGCTATCAACTAACATGCTGAAACAAAGTTTGAAATAGATGAATCCCTGACTCTACTACTTGGGGTCTCCATTATTCATATTTTCAACATCTTGAAGATAAAAGTCATAAATGTGAAGCAGTCTATCATTCCAATGCAAGACCTGAATGAGCATCTGAAAGGAACCAATAAGAACACTTCTACTGATCACCTCAGTCTGTGAGTCAATGAAACCGCTGTGAGTATTATCATGCATATCATGCATACATGAGCATATCACATCACACTTTCTTGTCTTGTATTGTCTATTCCTTGTCAAAATGAACAGCAAACACCTTGCGAAGTAAAGAATCAAAAGAAGATATTGAATCAAGAGGGCACGAAAAGCCTATTTACTTGTGGAATGTTTTATTAGTTTTTGTCATAGAATTGTATCTTATTTATTATGATGATTATTGTTTTATTTAGGTATTTTGGTAGCTTTAATATATTTATTTAGTGTTTTCATCAATTTTGGTAGTTTTAATTTATTTCAGTGTTTATGTCATTTTTGTTCTAGTTTTTAGTTTGGTGTTTATTTGTTGTTGGTTAATGTTTATTTGATTCTTCTTTAAAGTTTGTTTAAGTGTTTATTTTAGGTTAATAAGCAAACATCATCTTAAGGGCAAAACCAAAGACAAGAGAGGAAGGAAAAAGCAAGGAACCAAGTGATGAAGAAAACAATGGACAGTAGCTGACACACTCAAGGGACACGGCCAAGCTTGTGGCCGTGTCCCATACCAAGCTAAGAAGAAGTCCAAAAGATCAGAAGGAGACACACTCAAGGGACACGGCCAAGCTTGTTGCTGTGTCCCTCCAAATACCTCAGACAAGGCCAAGCTCACCTAAGCTTGGCCGTGTCACACACTCAACTCAAAAGAAAGAAAGAAAAAAAGAAAGGAAGAGCCAGTGAGGGACACGGCCAACTGTCTTGGCCGTGTCCCATGGAAATCAAGAGACACTAATTTGGTAATGTAAAATAATTGGTTATTGCTATTTCATGAATGTGAGAACTAATGAATTGGTAATTGACTAATTAACCTTAAGGAACAAATTAATTTACTAGGTTATGTTAATGGATAATTGAGAATTAAGCTTTGATTGAATGGTCCTATAACCCTAGGCACCTTCCCAAGAATCGATTTGATCTTGTATCACCTTTACACATCAACCCTACACTCCTTAATATTAGGTTTAAATTGTTCTTTTACAATTCCAAACAACAAACTTTCTCTTTTAAATAATTTGTCAATCAAGATATTACAAACCAAACCTTCTTGGGGAAACGACCTTGGGGCGATCACCTTTGCTACAGCTACCTCGTATACTTGCGAGTGACGCTTGTAGTAGAACTTAATTCGAGCGCAACAAGTTTTTGGCGCCGCTGCCGGGGAAGGTTGTTTAAGTAGTGATAGTTTGATTTTTCTTTACAATTTAGTTGTTTGTTTATTTTCTTTTAATTGTTTGTTTGTTTTTGTTTGATTTTCTTTTAATTTAATTATTTGTTTGTTTTCTTTAAGTTGCTAAGTGCCTTTTGTAAAGATGCAGTTTTCAAGGCACGAGGGAGTTTCTGATAGGAACGATGAGTCTGAAATGGCATGGCAATTAGCATAATTGATGAATCAACTTAAGGTGCTAAATGCAAGAGGAAGAGAAACTATGCCACGCCAAGAGATATGTGCAGCATGTGGCAATGCAGCGCATAGTGTAAATACATGCTCATTCGGTTTCGCACGATACCATGAATGGAAAGAGGAAGAAGATGACTTTGATAGTTTCCAGCAAATGGGTAGAAATGACCAATATTCTAATCCTTACAACCCAAGCTAGGGAAGCCAACCAAATTTTTATTGGGAAAATCAGCAACACATTCCACCTCAAAATTGTTTTCAACCTTACCAGAGAAGTTCTTACTCTCAAGAACAATATTTAAATCAAGATTTCCTTAAGAAACCCACATTGGAGGATAGTTTGAATGCCTTCATTCAAACTAGCGCACAAAATCAAGATCGACTTAAGGAACCCACTGTGGAAGATAGTTTGAATGCCTTCATTCAAATTAGTGCACAAAATCATATTCAATGCAAAAAATCCACAGTGGAAGATGATTTGAATGCTTACCTTCAAATTAGCACACAAAATTAGGAAGGGATCAATGAGAGGTTGGATTCTTTGGAGGAATCATTGAAGAGGGTGGAAATTCAAGTTAGGCAACTGGCACATCAACTCCAAGCACACCAAAAGGAGGAATATCCTAGCCAATTGGAGCAAGTCAAGATAATCACAAATTTGAAGAGTGAACAGGTAATATATAACAAATTTTGTGATTCTTTGGATGCAGGCACTAATCAAGAAGATAATGGCGAGGAGATACAAACCAACATTGAGGAGTTGAGCCAATCAAATCAGAAGGAGAATTTGGAGGCATTAACCTTACCAAAGTAGCATGAATTTTCCAATCCTGATAGGCCACCAAATCCATTTCCATGTAGCTTGAAGGATGAGGAGCAAGATGCTAGGATGTTGAGATGGGACTTGACATTGTTAAAGTGGATGAAGAAGTGATTCAACCAAACTTGGTTGAACTTAAAGAGTCCCCAAAAGTCATCTCTACTACTCTTGGTGGTAAGGAAGAGAAGAAATCTGATATGCCCAGATTGCACAAAGACAAAGATTATTACCACGTTCCTATAGCACTGGAGGATCACCCCGAGATGACCTTCACATGTCCCTTTAAGACATGTTCTCTTCAAGGAATACTATTTAGGGGTTGCCGTACATCAGGTACTTTTCAAAGTTACATGTTGTTCATCCTCTCAGTCATGGGCTTCAATTGCATTTTGGGTGGAAGGAGCCCTACACATCGTATATGGGAATGATGGAAATCAGGTTTCATCTAAACCCCCTCTGTAGTATGCATGCTCACATTGAGGACAATGTGAATCTTTAAGTGTGGGGTACATGAATCAAGAGGGCACGAAAAGCCTATTTACTTGTGGAATGTTTTATTAGTTTTTGTCATAGAATTGTATCTTATTTATTATGATGATTATTGTTTTATTTAGGTATTTTGGTAGCTTTAATATGTTTATTTAGTGTTTTCATCAATTTTGGTAGTTTTAATTTATTTCAGTGTTTATGTCATTTTTGTTATAGTTTTTAGTTTGGTGTTTATTTGTTGTTGGTTAATGTTTATTTGATTCTTCTTTAAAGTTTGTTTAAGTATTTATTTTAGGTTAATAAGCAAACATCATCTTAAGGGCAAAACCAAAGATAAGAGAGGAAGGAAAAAGCAAGGAACCAAATGAGGAAGAAAACAATGGATAGTAGCTGACACACTCAAGGGACACGGCCAAGCTTGTGGCCGTGTCCCATACCAAGCTAAGAAGAAGTCCAAAAGATCAGAAGGAGACACACTCAAGGGACAAGGCCAAGCTTATGGCCGTGTCCCTCCAAATACCTCAGACACGGCCAAGCTCACCTAAGCTTGGCCGTGTCACACACTCAACTCCAAAGAAAGAAAGAAAGAAAGAAAGGAAGAGCCACTGAGGGACACGGCCAACTGTCTTGGCCGTGTCCCATGGAAATCAAGAGACACGGCCAAGCCAACCTTGGCTTGGCCGTGTCACCTAATGGAAAGCAAGAAAAAGACCATGAAACATGGCCAAGCTCATCCAAGCTTGGCCGTGTCACCCTTAATGTCTATTTAAGTTCTTTTGCACGACAAAGAAAAAGGAGGACGGCTAGGGTTTTGAAAGGGAGAAAAGAAAAGAGAAGGAGCAAGCAAACATATTTTGGGATGAGGTGAGAGTGACACTCTCCTTGTCCCTTCATCTTCATCCTCCATCTTCATCTTCTCCATCTTCCATTGATAAGATCTTTGAGGTTCTTTGGGATAAGTTGGGTTAACAAGCTCTTGAAGGTTGAAGAAGCTTCATTGAAAGGTTTGGTGACTTGAGAAAGCTCCATTCCATCTTCCAAAGGCACAATCAATTGAAGGGTTGGTGACTTGAGAAAGCTCCATTCCATATTGCAAAAGAGGAATCAACCATTGAAAAGGGCTTGAGTTCTTCATCAAATACATCAAGTGGAGCTAGGAGGAAGATTAGTAATCCTACTCTTGGCATCTTCACAAGGGGTTTTTCTATTCTCTCTTTTAATTCATTTCAATATTGTTTTTGTTGTATTAAGAGAATTGATATTGCAATGAACAATTTGTATTTGATTTATATTGAGTTGAATGAATGTTTTAAATTGATGATGTTGAATTAAATACCCATACCTAGGGTTTGTAGTATATTTGATTGAATGCTTTGATTTGATATTTCCATTGATGCACCTTGTTGTTGGTTGATTGCATTGGATTGTATGCTAGGTTAATAGATTAGCTACCTATTGATCTCTAGATATTGAATGAAGGACCGAGAGGTGAAATTTGATATCGGAATTATGCAATCTACTACACTATGAATGAATTAGAAATATAAGTTCTAGGGTTTCATTAATTTGGTAATGTAAAATAATTGGTTATTGCTATTTCATGAATGTGAGAACTAATGAATTGGTAATTGACTAATTAACCTTAAGGAATAAATTAATTTACAAGGTTATGTTAATGGATAATTGAGAATTAAGCTTTGATTGAATGGACCTATAACCCTAGGCACCTTCCCAATAATCGATTTGATCTTGTATCACCTTTACACATCAACCCTACACTCCTTAATATTAGGTTTAAATTGTTCTTTTAAAATTCCAAACAACAAACATTCTCTTTTAAATAATTTGTCAATCAAGCTATTACGAACCACACCTTCTTGATGAAACGACCTTGGGGCGATCACCTTTGCTACAGCTACCTCGTATACTTGCGAGTGACACTTGTAGTAGAACTTAATTCGAGCGTAACATGGAAGCTCCAATCATTTTGCAAAAGAAGAAATACGTGCTTGTACGATGAACTAGATGGCAAAAATATCAATCAGAACCCGCATAGAAAAATCATGGGTTTGAGCCTACACAGGGGGCAAAGTTTCTCCTTTTCAATTTTTTTTTAGTCTATATATAAAAAATTCTTTGCCACGCAGGGGGGGCAAGGAGAGGATATGAAGGCTAGCTAAAAAGGCTGAATTTTTTGCAAAAGTGCAAAGGAAGAACAAGACAGAATAAAAAAGAAGAAAATTAGAATTCTCAAAAGAATGAAGATACAAAAGACAAAAGATCAGTCCAGCTAAAAGTGCTGAAGCCAGGGAAAAGACCCAATTTAAAGGATGAAGATCCAATTTTAAGGATGAAGACCCGATCTCAAAGAAGGAAGATCCATTTTCAAAGGTGAAGATCCATTTTGAGGGTGAAGAACCACAATGCATAGAACGGCCGGAGCAGTCAGACTTCTCAACTGATAAAAGGTTAGTCAAACTCATTCTTAGGTCCAAGTACCCAAATCAATTCAAGCTCGGGTCCAAGTACCCAATCTCGAGTCCAAGTACCCAAATTAATCCAATCTCGGGTCCAAGTACCCAAATTAAATCAATCTCGGGTCCAAGTACCCAATCCTTGGTCCAAGTACCCAAATTCAATCCAATCTCATGTCCAAGAACCCAAATCAAATCAATCTCGGGTCCAAGTACCCAAATTCAATCCAATCTAGGGTCTAAGTACCCAAATCAAATTCAATCTCGGGTCCAAGTACCCAAGTTCAATTCAATCTGGGTCCAAGAACCCAATCCCGGGTCCAAGTACCTCAATTCAATCCAATCTCGGGTCCAAGTACCCAATCTCGAGTCCAAGTACTCAATCTAGGGTCCAAGTACCCAAATCAAATCAATCTCGGGTCCAAGTACCCAAATCAAATTCAATCTTGGGTCCAAGTACCCAATCTCGGGTCCAAGTACCCAAATTAAGTCAATCTCGAGTCCAAGTACCCAATCCCGGGTCCAAGTACCCAAATTCAATCAATCTCGGGTCCAAGTACCTGATCTCAGGTCCAAGTACCCAATCTCGGGTTCAAGTACCCAAATCAAATCCAAGAACCCAAAACAAATTTAAATCACCATCTCAAAAATTAAGTCCTATTGCTTTTCACTCTCTTTCACTAAAGTTTCAGATCATTCAAGCAGGGGGCAAACTGTAGACCCTTAATTTTTGACCTAGTTCGGTCCAATATATTTTAATTAGTCAAAAATAATTTTTGTGTTGTCTAATATATTTTAGTTAGTCCAAAATAATTTTTATGGTATCTTGATTAATTTTAATATTTATTTTAGTAAAAAAATGGTGAAATGAATAAAATAACAAAAATAAATAAAAATAAAAATCGGCGACGAAAAAATCATCATCGAAAGTCAGCGGGCCCGTGGGCATTTCGCCCACAGGAGTTTCCTGCGGGCGAAATGGCCTACGGGCCTGTTTCGCCCTGCGGCAGCTTTTTTGCCAGCGCAATTTTTCCTGCGGTAATTTTTTTTGCCAGCGCAGTTTTTCCGTAGCAGTTTTTTTTCGCCAGTGAAATTTTTCCGACGCAAATTTTCCGAAACCTAATACAATTAGGTTTTGTTTTCCTTTTCTTATTCAATATTGTATGCCATGAATAATTAGGAATGAAGGATATAAAACTTCTATAAATAAGAACTAAACAACACAGAAAAATGGAGGAGAGAAATTGAGGAGAAATTGGATAGAAACTTTGGAAAGTTTGAAACCGAAACTGAGGAAAGCAGTGAAATCAAATCTGACTTTTTGAGAGATGAAGAAGCCAAGCCAGAAACAAATCATCAAAGGCAGCAACTGCCTTTGTTTTTATTCATCCAAGAAGCAATTTTTGGGTGTAACTCACGAATCAAGGTTTGAGGTCTTAAATTCTTTTTGTTTTTATTTTGTCATAGTTGCCAGATCACATAATTGTTTCTTTTAAATTAAAAGCCTCATCACCTCAATTCACCTTCTCTAAAGTATGAAAATCTTAAATCGTTGTTTTATTTTTCCAAAAGTTTAAAGATATTAGTTTAATTTCTTCAAAACCCCAAAACAAAGATTTGCATCCCAAATTATCAAAACCCAAAATTGTGTTCTGTTTCCTTCCAATAGCCTTAAAAATATCTTTTTGCTCTTATAAACTTTAAATCGTTTGTTTAAATTCATAAAACTTCATGAAAATTGTCAATTGTCTTTCCAAATCCTAAAGTAATTTCATTCACCGAAACCTTAATTCTAAAACACTAAATCCAAATGCAACTTCCAAACCTAAAATAGTAAAACCCTAACCCCTTTAAAACCTTAAACCCTAATTTTTTTCTAAACTCTAATCCTTTAAAATTTTAAAAACCATAAAAACACAAATATTTTAATTTCACACAGTAAACTTGAAACCATAAATTAAAAGTATTTTAAAGAGTGCAAATTTTAGTTTCACGATTTTACATCATAAACCTTAGTTTGGTTAATCAAAGAGTCTTACCAACCTTTTAAAACATAAAATCCTTAATCTATTTTATTTCTTTTAAAGTCACAGTAGCCTAATTCTATAAAATCCAAAACCCTAAACACATGAAATAAAGGACCCAAAATGGAAACAGTAGCTATAATTTAGATTTTTATTTGCCTTATTCAATTGTATATTTGATTATGCTTTGGTTTATTTTATATGCTTTAATTTATTTAAGTTCAATGCTTGGTTTATTTAATTTGTCATGAATGAATGTTTACTTTCTATTGATGTTTAATACCTTTGATGAATGATTTATTTATGATGAATGGTTATTTACTTTTATCAATTTATTTAGACTTCCAAATGTTGTAAGAGGTATGTTTCCACTTGGTGGGTACCTCATTAGTTAAATATCATGTAATTTAAATTGCTATTCTATTTTAGAACCAATGTAAAGGGCATGTTTCTACCTTTTGGTGGGTGTCCTATTTAGGCATGGGATGTAAGGACATGTTTCCATCTTCGGATGGGTGTCCATTTATTTGTTTTGTTTTGCTTGGACATTGCTTTGATTTTAATATAATGATGCTTTCTTTTTATTGTGTGTAATATGGATAATGTTGTTATATTTAAGAATCTTATAATATTAAGACCTGTAAAGGAGGCCGATTCCAATGAACCGGGTGTTGTGGGGGTGCTGGGCCATTTCTCACCCTCCCCACATGTACCCAACTTTTCGAACCCATTAGGGGGTTGGGGATTCCTTAGGAATCAAGTCATCCACCCCTTTCTTTTTTCCCTACCCGTCTGGGTGGTGACTCCATTTTCTCTAGACTTAGGTCTGTGTTCTCTAAGGCCCCGAGCCTAAACAGTGCTGAAGTCGCAAGAACCATTCCACCTGGAGTGGGAGCAAAAATCCCCACTCACACACGCCTACTCATTTGGGCGTGTCCCCAAATAGGCTCAAGTTACCCCTCAAAAGAAAATTTCCTTTACAAATTCAAATGAATTCATGGAAAACACACCACCAACCAATGATAGAAGAATAAAAATAAATAAAAAATAGAACAAACTAAAAACTTGAAAATTAAAGAAACAAATACCAAAACAAATAAAATAGTGGGTTGCCTCCCACACATCACTTCTTTAACGTTGTATTAGTTGGACATTTGGGATTGGTTCATCTTTAGTCTTAGAGGTATAAAACCTCCTTCAACTCACTCAAGTCCCCCTAAATACAGTTTAAGCCTTTTCCCATTAACCTTAAAAGTCCCTTTCTCTGGGTGAGTAATTTCAATTGTCCCATAGGGAAAAACCTCTTTGACTATAAATGGACCAGACCATCTTGATTTTAACTTACCTAGAAAAAGTTGAAGCCTGGAATTATACAATAATATCTGATCACCAACTTGAAACTCTTTTTGTTCCTTAATGTGAGCATCATGCCATCCCATAGTCCACTCCTTATACATCCTTACATTGTCATAAGCTTGTAATCTCCATTCATCTAGCTCATTGATCTGCAATTTCCTCCTATCACCTGCACTAGCTAAATCAAGGTTAATCTGTTTTATAGCCCAATAAGCATTATTTTCAATCTCCATAGGTAAGTGACAAGCCTTTCCATAAACTAGCCTAAACACTACAAAAAAACACGCTATCTGCGATGGACAGATCCGTCGTAAATCAAGTCCTGCGACCGATCTGCGACGGATATGATCCGTTAATAAAAAAGGCGTCGCAATTTTCAATTTTGTGACAGGCCGTCGCAGATTGTGACGGATTTGCAACCACTCGGCAGTTGCAAATCTCGCGCTTAAATTTTCGTGGGTAAAGGGCAGCCGTCGCGGATTCCGTCACAGATTTCCGTCGCAGATTTTCATCACAGATTTTCGTCGCAAATTCATTGCAGATTGCCGTCACAGATTCCGTCGCAGATTGTCATCGCAGTATCTATCGCAGATTCCGTCATAGATTTCAAATATCCGTCGCAGATTCGTAGCAAATCCGTAATAATTTAATATTGATTTTTATTGGAACTATTTGTATTATCAATTAATTTTATGAGAACTTTATAAATACATTTGGAACATTTAAACGCAATATAAAAAAACACTAATTACATTGATAAAAATAATTATTTTATTAATCTTCAATAGAATAAAATATTTTACAATTTAACTATACAAGTGTTAAGAACACTACTATAAATAATCTATCTTGAAAATAACAATATAGATCTTCAATTATCATTTTCCATTGAATCATGACTTGCATCATCATTATTAACCTACAAATAATATTAAAAAGAGTAAATGAAAAGAATAATATGATACACGTTAACAAAGTAATACTAACCGTGGTGTGTAGGCTTTTTCATTCAACTCGTGTAGCTGCTCAGGAATTTTGTATATACACAAGTTTGTATATACACAATTTTGTATACTAAGCGGTTAGAGTAAATGCAACGGCACTTGCAACCAGAAGAAATAGAAATTTTATTTTATTAGAACATATCAATAATTTTGCTTATGCTTCTCATCACATACGAATATGATAAATAAAAAGTATATCGTGAACTGCTAAATCATATGGATACATAGTACGTTAATATCTACAATAAATATAAAATGGTACCTGATACAGTATATTTTTTTATCATTTGCGAACAAAAAAATAAATTAACCAAAAAATTTTTTATAATACCTCCATACAGGGGATTTTCCCATCTGGGGGAACTGTTTGGGTGCTACATGACAAGATACTATATACGTCAGATAAAGAATTATACATAGTTTATTTTATAGCATTTAAGTAAATTGGTAGTTGATACTCTATTTATCACTTTTCCAATTCTACATGACAAGATACTCTATTTATCACTTTTCCATTTCAGTATTTATCCATACTGCAAATTGGTAGTTGATCTAATTTTCTTAAGTAAAAATCAAATTACTACACTCATTATCTTATTAAAGAGAAAAAGTATTTTACAAATAAAATTTGACCTATTACTCGACCACTAGGAAAAGTGATTGCTAATGGTAAACCCCCAAGGAAGCAAAGGGATAGAACAGAGCATATTGTGGCTGCTCTGGAATAATAATAAGACTTAACTCTATACTGAATCAGCACACATTTTATTTTCTTATAGATAAAAAATGTTCCTTTCCTTTTCTTCAAGTTCAACCAATAATAAGCATTATAATGAATTAATGATAAGTTTATCACTTTATTCCATTCCAATATTAATTTATTAAAACTGACATCACACTCTTGCTCTAAAACCTTATGTAAATTCATTGAGCAAAGGGACAGAGTTCGGTAAGACATTTCATCGAGCATCTTCCACGCATTTTTATAAGTTTGGAGAAACCAAAAAGATTCAAAATGATTACTAAATTCTTGCACAAGGCTAGCAGAAATTAAGCCGAAAACCCTACTTTCAACGACTGCCGGAAATTAAGCCTCAAAAAAGAAAAGAAATGCACATGCAAACATAAATAGAAATAAAAATAGCTCAGATCTAGCACGAACCTTCATTCTGGTCGGTCTCGTTGAACTCCTTCTCCAAAGCCCGATCAATCATACCAGCGAAGCAATTCAAATACATCAAACTACTAGACATACAAATCAATTTAGTTAAAAAAAAAATTTTAGTCAATTTTTCATCATATGGCGCTTTTCGTTCAAGTACACTAGAGAGGGTTTTATCAAGTCCCTCTCCAATTATCTCCTGCAATTTGTGCTTTAATGTAAGTACAGGACAGCTCGTTCAGACTCGAATTATACAGGTGCAGAAGCTTAGAAACCGTAAACTCATAAAAATAGACAGAATAAACGTTCAAATGTAATGAGATGGCATAAAGAAATTGAGCAAAATAAACTAAATTTTTCTTTTTCTTTTTTTCTTTTCTGCTTTACTCAACATTACTTATCGCTCACAACATTATCACAAAGCTGTGATTACAAATGAAGTCCTCGAATGATCTTCAACACACTTAGATATTGCAATCGAGGCTGCCGCTGTCTTCTTCAGCCAAATGTCGCAATTAGGAAAGCTTTGTAAATACTCATGAACTTGGCAACAAAAGCTGCAAAATGAATCAACACAGCACCGTCAAAGAGTCACTCATGTCAGTTTGCAAATGCAGAACATTCAACTTCTCAATTATATGGTAAATTAAACAAATGAAGAAAAAGTAGAGCTATAAATAGCATGTTCTCCACACCTAAGACAACATCATGGAACCAACATCACAAGTGACAACAATTTCTAGGGGCTCTTTTTACTTCTAATTTTCTGCAAAACTAGATGGAAGTTGTCATACTCAAAATTTACAAATCAACTTAATTTTGCCAAAGAATCTTATTGTCGCATGTTTCTAGACTCCTCAAACAACGTACAATGAAGTATGAGAACATAATCAAAATTATATGAACTTACATAATATGCTGCCCAATGAGCGACCTCATGCTTTAATTCCTCATCCAATTTCTTCAATAATTCATAAAGCAGCCTCTGAGGTAGGACCAAAAACAATGTTCAATATTAAAAGTGCAAATGGAAGATGTAGAAAACTAAATTAAAAGGGACCTTTACCTTCAAAATAATCTCCAGAGGAATACAATTAATTAGCAGTTCATAAAATTTTCCCCGAACCTGAAAAAGCCTAACCACATGGAGCACTTGCTAGATCAGAAAGTTTGAATACAGAAGTAGAAAGGTTAAAATTATTATTTTTCCTATCAGACATTAAAAGATATCAGATGGATAAGAACCATACTTCTTAGGACTCTGCTCCCTCATTATGTCAGCAGCTACTTCAGAAACATATTCCTCCCAATCCATGGGAGGTATTGCTTGATTACTTGTAAAAGGATACCTAAAGCCAAGGGCAGCACAGGGGAAGGAAGCCATAATAAGAACCCATGAAACTATATCATCCAGCTCTGCATCAAGGAACAAAGATGAATAAACACCTCAAAAATCAGTAATAGATGCTTGGTACTTAACTGTTGAACACGACAAGTCTCGAATGAAAGTGTAGCCCTCCTTAAACTTTATTTTGATTTTTCTGCTATACGGGCAGCAAATCCTGGTGGAAGCTGTAACCCTTCTTTCTTCCCAATGAACTCCAATGCCTTGACAATCTGGTGAAGCAAATATGAAATAACAGTGATAATCTCAGTTGGGCCTTAAATCTTAAAATATTTCATCCAACAATTCTACAAAATATAGGACATCAAGTGAAGGGGATGGATTAAAATGGTAATGCAGCTAATGCAAAATAAAAGTATGTACTCAATCCAATGCTATTCTGGCCTGAAAGAAGAGAAAAACTTTTATCTCATGCATTAACATTATTAGCCAATAGTTTCTCCACTTAACTGCACTTTTCATCTAGAAAAAGTATCAATGTTTAAGAAGACAACAAAACATTTTCCAACCTGTTCCTCTGAAGGTGCATTTATTTGCACATTTAGACAATGAGATCGAATTGCCTCAGTGACCTTTGAAGAACTGTTACAGCATAGATCAGCCGGCAGCAGGAACTGTACTTCTCCATTGTTCTATGAAGAGAATGTTGTGCTTCTCTAGAAAGCTTGTCAACCTCATTGAGCACTAGTACTGACATAGCACAGTTAGAATGTCATCAGTAAACTATAGAGCCAAGCACAAATAATAATTAAATGCACATCCCAGAAGATGTCAAACTACATCTGGATTTTTAAGTCTACAAGTTATGTAAGCTCAATCAGTATGGATGAGAGAAGAGTATGCAGAGGAGAGGGGAACAATCAGAATTGCCTTTATAGCCTTTTTTTTCCTTTTGTATCAATTGGAAGATTCTTAGCCATATTTTGATTTTGATTACCTCTTGTACTACATTTCTATCCTGGAAGCCTACATCACTAGGACTCAGCTCAATGTGATTTGTGCTTGATAATGTGGTAAGTTCTAGGTCAATAGTTCTACTTCCAGCCTGAAAACATGGGAAGTGTATCATTAATACATATGATGATTCACCATCATCACAACAGTATTCATTACTTCTACTAAATCTGCAAAGCAAAATTGATGCCCTGTCCAGAAATCAAGAAACTTTTGATAATTACATTGAGCGTAAAAGACCTGCACTGCCAACTAACATGCAAAGGATATACTAGAATATCTGCTCGTTCTATGAGAAATCATTTTGCGTAAAATTTTATTAGCCTAGTATAAAGATAATATGAAATAGAAAAGCGCATCCAATGAGAAATTAACCACCATAGATATATCCAAACACAGATGATTAAAATTTAAAAGCATTACATTTCTGTTAATTTAGAAAGAATAGAAACAATTTGGGAGCTCATTCTTTCTGGCTCAAACTGCAGCAAGAAAACATAATACCATGTAAATACTTAATAAGACAGCTAATTATTTAAACCAAACTGAAACTAGACCAGAAAAAACACACCCTAAAATGACGAACATTTATAGATTGACTGAACCATTTAGAAAAATTTTACTGCTCTAATGACAAAAGAAAAACATTAAAAACCTGATAGAGGCGAAGAAGGCATAGATTTGCATCCAGACTGTACGTTTGTGACGAAACCTGATATAAAAAAAAGCACATTTTAATCTTAACATTTCTAATAAACAGATTGATTGCAATTAGATTAAAAGAGGATGCATTAACTTCTCCAGTTGTTAAAACTATAGGAATTAAGATTTTATTAAATTCACTTTTAACTTTCTTTCCTTTTCTCAGCAACCAAACACCTAATATAGAAAGCTAACAGAAACAGCCTAAAGCAATTGCGAGCGACATTTAAATCACAGGGAGAGAAAAAGAAAGAGACCTGTTCGTTGACGTAATTTTCGAGATCTGGAAGGATATCTGGATTGTAAGGATTGACGGCTACGAGTTGCTCGACAGTGTAGGCAACTTGTTGCTGTTGTGCCCGCTTTTGAGACTCTCTCTCCCTTCCCATTTTTTGTGCTTTTGCTTCTAATGAATTCAACTCTTTTGCTAATCGATCTCACTCTTTTGCTGCAACAGATAACTACACTTGAATGCTTCAAACTCGCTGAGGTTTTTAGGGTAATGCGTTAAAGACGAAACACCTCTAAAAGACATATATGCTGCGATGGTGGGCGGAGATGAAGATGGTTGTTTACTGCAGAGAGGAGAAGAGAGGGAGCGGAGCAAACAGGAGACAGTGAGGATTATGAGATTGGGCTAGGGCAGTACAACATTTTATACATGTGCCCTTCGAAAATACCCAAAAAAAATAAAAATATTCATTTTTAAAGAAAAAAATTCAATTTTCTTTGTTAATTTTAAAAATATCATTTTTTTCAAATATATATTTAATATATTAAAAATATACTTTATTTTTAAATAGACATAGATTATATATTTAGTATATCAAGTGCATATAAAAAAATAATTTTTTTAAAAAAATAAAAATTGTGTTATACAGTATAGTTTCTTAAAAAAATAAGAATTATCTATATTTATATTTATTTTATTTTGAAGTTAAATTAAAAAATATTTTAATTATTTATATGATGATAAATATTAGACAGTGAATTAGTATAATAAAATATAATTTTATACTATTAATAGGTTATACTATTAATTTTACTATTTTAATTTACAAAACACAATTCATTATATTATTAGTACTATTAGTACTGTTTATTGCTTAATAACTAATAAGTATTTATTATAACCACTAAATGGGTAGCAAATTTGCAACGAATCTGCGACCAATCTGAGACGGTAAAAATTTTCCGCAAAAATCCTCTGCGGGAGTAATCCCCGCCAACTTTAGCGACGAAACTTTGTGACGAACCGATTTGCGACGGCTTTCTCAAAATTCCTTCAACTTGTTATTCTGTCGCAAATGCATTACAGATCCGTCGCAAATTTGCGACAAAAATTATCCATTGTAGATTTTCGTCGCAAATGCCGAATATTTTTGTAGTGAAATTTGCGACGACAATAGACGGTAGCAGATTTCCGTTGTAGATGGCTTCTTTTAGTGTTTTCTACAACCAATCTGCGACGGAAAAAATTTTCTCCAAAAAATATACGCGGGTCTCTCTCCCGCCAAGTATCCGCGCCAACTTTTGTGACGATTATTTGCGACGGAATGATTTTTGTCACAGATTTACTACGGATTTGCAACCGATTTGCGTCCAATTTCTCAAAATTCCTCTAACTTGTCCTTCCGTCGCAAATCCGTCACAGATCCATAGCAAATTTGCGACGGAAACAAGTCCGTCGCAGATATCCGTAGCAAATGCCGAATATTTTTGTAGTGAAATAGCATAGTGTCCAATGGAGTTTTGAATGCAGTCTTAAAGGCCCATAGAGCATTGTCTAATTTCTCAAACCAATCCTTTCGGGATCGCTCTACAATTTTTTCAAGGATCCTTTTTATTTCTCTATTCATGTTCTCAACTTGGCCACTAGTTTAGGGATGGTATGGAGTAAAGAACCTATGTGTAACACCTAGCCTTTTGAAAACTTTCTCAAGCCGAGTGTTACAAAAGTGAGTACCCCTATCACTTATGATTGCTTTTGGTGTACCAAATTTTGAAAACAACTTTTTCAAAAACCTCATCACTACCCTGGCATCATTTGTTGCTAAAGCTTGGGCTTCAGGCCATTTGGAAACATAGTCTATAGCTACAAGAATATATTTGTTATGAAAGGAACTAGGAAATGGTCCCATAAAATTGATCCCCCCATACATCAAAGACTTCGCACACTAGAATTCCATTTTTGGGTATCTCATCACTAGAGGAGATGTTTCCAGTTCTTTTACAATGATCACAGCATTTCACAAAATCATAGCTATCCCTAAACAATGTGGGCCAATAAAATCCTGATTCTAGCACTTTTTGAGCAGTCCTATGGGCTCCCATATGACCACCAGCTGGTCCAGCATGACAATGACGAAGAATATTCAATGTTTTAGGCCATGCCATACAACGCCAGATCATGTGGTCCTTACATAACCTAAACAAGAAATGATCCTCACAAAAGTAATATTTCAAGTTAGAAAAGAATTTTTTCTTCTCTTGATACATCATATCTTTAGGGAGTTCCCTAGCAGCCAAGTAATTAGCAAAATTTGCAAACCAAGGTACATCAAAAGTTGAAACACTTACCATAGCGTAAAGCTGCTCATCAGGGAAATAATCATCAATGTTTCCTTCTTCAAACTTCTCCAACGTTGGGTTCTTTAAGCATGAAAGGTGATATGCAGCCAGATTTTTAGCTCCCTTCCTATCTTGAATCTTCAAATCAAATTCCTGCAATAACAAAACCCAAGAAATTAGCCTGGGCTTTGTATCTATTTTGGAAAATAAATACCTCAAAGCTGAGTGGTTCGTATACATAATCACTTCGAACAAGATCAGATATGATCTAAACTTATCAAAAGCAAAAACCACAGCTAGAAGTTCTTTATCTGTATGTAATGTGTCTGGGCTGCGTTCAGCGTCTCACTTGCATAATAAATGGGCTGAAAATACTTCTCTTTGCGATGGCCCAAAACTGTCCCCATTGCAATATCACTTGCATCACACATTAGTTCAAATGGTAAATTCCAATTAGGAGCTACCATGATTGGGGCATGGGTCAATTTCTCCTTAAGAGTTGTGAAAGCTCTTAAGCATTCTTCGTCAAACACAAAATCAACATCCTTCTCAAGGAGTCTTGTTAGAGGATGAGGTATCTTAGAAAAGTCACGTATAAACCTCCTATAGAAGCCTACATGTCCCAAAAAAATTCTGATAGCCTTGACTGATGTAGGGGGTGGCAATTTTTCAATGGTTTCCACTTTATCCCGATCCACCTCAATACCCTTGCTTGAAATCTTGTGTCCCAACATGATTCTTTCTTAAACCATGAAATGACATTTTCCCCAATTAAGTACCAGGTGTGAGCGGGGATTTTCGCCCCCACTCTCGGTGGAATGGTTCTTGCGACTTCGGCACTGTTTAGGCTCGGGGCCTTAGAGAACACGGACCTAAGTCTGGAGAAAATGGAGTCGCCACCCGGATGGGCCGGGAAAAAGAAAGGGGTGGATGACTCGATTCCTAAGGAATCCCCAACCCCTTAATGGATTCGGAAAGTTGGGTACATGTGGGGAAGGTGAGAAATGGCCCAGCACCCCCACAACGCCCGGTTCATTGCAACCGGCCTCCTTTACAGGTCTTAATATTAAAAAATTCTTAAATATAACAACATTATCCATATTACACACAATAATTAAAAGAAATCATCAATATATTAAAATCAAAGCAATGTCCAAACAAAGTAAATAAATGGACACCCATCCAAGGATGGGAACATGTCCTTACATCACATGCCTAAATAGGACACCCACCAAAAGGTAGAAACATGCCCTTTACATAGGTTCTAAAATAGAAAAGAAAGTTAAATTACATGATGTTTAACTAATGAGGTACCCACCAAGTGGAAACATACCTCTTACAACTTTTGGAAATCTAAATTAATTGATAAAAGGAAATAATCATTCATCATAAATAAATCATTCATCAAAGCTATTAATCAAAATAGAAAATAAACATCCATCCATGACAAATTAAATAAATCAAGTATTGAAATTAAACAAATTAAGGCATAAGAAATAAATCAAAGCATAATCAAGTATGGAATTGAATAAAGCAAATAAAAGTCCAATTATGGCTACTGTGACTTTTTATGGAATTAAAATAAATTAGAGTTTTATGTTTTAAAGGGTTAGTAAGACTCTTTGATTAACAAAATTAAGGTTTGAATGATGATATCATGAAACTAGGGTTTTAAACACTTTAAAATATTTTAATTTGTGATTTTTCGTTATTGGGTTCCTAAGCTACTGTGTAAAATATAGGTTTTTATGTTTTTATGTTTTTTAATGTTTTAAAAGGATTAGGGTTCATAAAAATTAGGATTTAATGTTTTAAAAGGGTTAGTGTTCATTATTTTGAATTTTGGAAGTTGAATTTTGATTTGATATTTTGGAAGTAGGATCACAGGTGGTGAATAATTTTTAGGAATTTGGAAATCAATTTGATATTTTATGAAATTTTATGAATTTAAACAAATAAATTAAAGTTTTTATAAGTAGAAAAGATGTTTTTTAAGGCTTTTTGAATGAAAAAGTACCAAGTTTAAAGTTTTGAAAGAAATAGAATTTGATTTTGGTTTTGTTGAAGAATATGTTCAATTAGAGTTTTATGTTTTTTAAGAAGAAAAAATAACAATTTTAAGTCTTTTTGGAAAATAAAGTAACGAAAAAGGTTTTTTGGCTTTAGAAAAACTAGATTAAAGTTCAAAGGTTTTTAATTTTGATTTCATAAATTTGCTACTGTGTAAAGAAAAAAATTAAAGAAAATTAATTAACACATACCTTCTTTTGATGATTTCTCCAAAAAAAATTCTTCTTGGATGAACTAGCTCTAAAGACAAGCATTATTTTTGCCTTTGAATCCTCTAAATCTTGCTACTACTGCTCCATAAAAGAGTTGAATTGAATTTCTTCTTTTCCTTCCTTGATTTGGTGTCAAATTTTCCAAACTACTCTTGGATTTTTGCCTCCTCCTTTTTTAATTGCCTTTGGTCCTTATTTATAGTGGTTTGAGGTTGTTTATTCCTAATTAGATAAGGTAAGTAATATTAATAAAAAAAAAGAATCCAAAACCTAATTGGATTAGGTTTCGAAAAATTTGCGCTGCCGAAAAAAGACTATTGCAGAAAAACTGCTCTGGCGAAAAAAATCTGCTGCAGCCAGCTGTGGCAGAGCCGCGGAGCGGGCCCATAGGCTATTTCGCAGGCAAAAAATTTCTGCATGGCGAAATAGCACAGTGATTTTGCCCGCAGGAATTTCCTGCGGGCGAAATGCCCATGGGCCGACAAGATGATTTTTTCGTCGCCGATTTTTTTGACTCCGATTTTTATTTTTATTTTTATTTTTTGACTTTTATTTGTTTATTTCTATTTTTTATTAATAAAAATTAGATACTAAAGCAAAAATTATTTAATAAAAATTATTTTGGACCAATTAGATAACAAAAATCATTTTAGACTAAATAAAACATATTGGACCGGATTGGGTTTTGGACCCAATATTGGGTACTTGGACCCGAGATTGATTTGATTTGGGTACTTGGACCCGAGAATGGGTACTTGGACCCGAGTTTGAATTGACTTGGGTACTTGGACCCGGGATTTATTTGATTTGGGTACTTGGACCCGAGATTGGTTACTTTGACCCGAGATTAATTTGATTTGGGTACTTGGACCCGAGAATGGGTACTTAGACTCGAGAATGGGTACTTGGACCCGAGCTTGGGTACTTGGACCCGAGAATGGGTGCTTGGACACGAGAATGGGTGCTTGGACCCGAGATTGAGTTTGACTGACCTTTTATCATTTGAGAAGTCTGACTGCTCCGGCTGTTTTATGCATTGTGATTCTTCACCATCAAAATGGATCTTCATCCTTTGAGATCAGGCCCTTTGAGATTGGGTCTTCACCCTTAAAAATGGATCTTCATCCTTTGAGATCGGGCCTTCACCCTTGAAAATGGATCTTCATCCTTTGAGATCAGGTCTTCACCCTTGAAAATGGATCTTCATCCTTTGAGATCGAGTCTTCACCCTTGAAAATGGATCTTCATCCTTTGAGATCGGGTCTTCTTTATTCTTTGAAGATGGGAGTGACATGGCCAGTGGCTTGGCCGTGTCCCCTGGGTGTGTCAGATTTTGTGTTTTTTCTTTGGTTCTTCTTTATTCTTGGCTTAAGATGGGACACGGCCAAGCTTGTTGCCGTGTCATGTGACACGGCCAGTGGCTTGGCCGTGTCGCCTGCCAGTATCACCTACTGCTTCCCTTCTCTCTTTGCTTGGTCTTTCTTAGCTTTGCCCTTTAGGTGAGACACTGCCAGTGGCTTGGCCGTGTCTCCTGCCCGTGTCATGTTATGCCAAGATTTCCTTTGAGGTGACACGGCCAAGCTTGATTTGGCTTGGCCATGTCTTACTTGATCCATGTTCTTCTTTCCTTGATTTGATCTTCCAAGGGAACTTTTGCACCTTAACCACTTTTCCCTTGCAACTGCTTTTCCTTTTTTCTCCAATTTTGATTGGATCTTATATCCTCTCCTTGCCCCCCAAGGATTTTTTCTTTCATGCAAGCTTTGATTGATGTTTTTCTTGTCTAGTTCTTTGCATAAGCATGCATTTCTTCTCTTTGCAAAGTGACTGGGGCTTCCACAAGCGAATAGGCTTTCCATGCCCCCTTGATTCAATATCTTCTTTTGATTCTTTAATTTGCAGGGTGTTTGCTGTTCATTAAGATAAGAAAGTGCGATGTAATATGCTCATGTATGCATGATATGCATGAATAATACTTACAGTCGTTCCATCGACTCACAGACCGAGTTGATTAGCAGAAGTGTTCCCATTGGTTCCTTTTTGACGCTCGTTCAAGTCTCGCATTGAAATGATCAAAAGCTTTGCATTTGGCTTTTATCTTCAAGATGTTGAAAACATGACTGGTGGAGACCCTAAGCAGCAGAGTCAGGGATGTATCCATTTCAAACTATGTTTCAGCTTGTCAGTTGGTAGTTTCTTCATGACCTTGCCAATAATCAATTCAACATACTTCCCTTAACTTGAAGGCTTTGTATGACAAAACATTTTTTTTTAATTTTGATTTTGAAATCAAATGATGGCTTTGCCAAATCGATGTCAATGTACCTCAGGACTTGATTTTTCCAAATTAATATATCTATAACATGACAACCCTAGTTACCGTACTAAACTCGGGAATCATTTCTATTTAAGCAAGAACTGTCGTACTTCAGATAGGCACATACACATTGCTTGGCCAGAGGTCTCATTTGAGTTTAAATATTGGCTATCCCATATGCATGCTTATCCAAACTATCTCCACTAATAGACTCTACCTACCAAGAGAGATCAACAGGTCATTGATAGGCTTGAAACGGGGTCTATAAGGGACATGGATTAAAGTGGAGGCCATTTTGAGATTGGAGCTGGTGTGACACAATGGACAAACCCTCACACTACAAATTTCTTGTTGGAACTTTAGACAGTTGGGAGCAATCTTTCTAGACTCCAAATTCCTTTTATCTTCATGGTATTAATCTGGATCTTGATTAGGACAGTTTTTGCCCTTGCAAAAAGTTTAAGACCCAAATCTATTTTTTTTTCTTTCCCCTTTTTTCCTCTTTATTTTTCTTACTCTTCCCTTTTCTTTCTCTTTCCTTACTCTTCCCTTTCTTTTATCATTTTGTCCTTCATTCTTGTAGGACTATCAAGTACAAAACTTTCAAGAACTGGATTGTCTTCCTCCTTTTTCTTTGATTTTGATTGAATCTTTGGTTGTGTTGGGACTAATTCAAGTCAATCCATAAATGGAAGCCTTTTGTTGTCTTAGGTAAAAGAGAACTCAGTTGGCTTTTTGAACCATCTTTTTAGATTTTATCTTTCTTTCTTTTCTTTTCTTTTTTTTGTTTTTCTTTTCTTTTCTTCTTTTTTCTCTTTTTTTGTTTTTTTAGCTCTAAAAAGAGTTGTCTTGGTTTGTACTAACTTGGGCTTCCAATAATGGATAAGTGGAGTAACATAAATCTTCTTTAATAGGGATAAATCATTTGTTATTCTGATGTTGATGTCGATATATTAGAGATATTAGGAAAACTTCAACTACCCTTATGGTTTTGAGAACATCAACTATCCTTATGATCTTGAGAACTTCAACTATCTTCATGGTCTTGAGAACTTCAACTATCTTCATGGTCTTGAAACTTCAACTATCCTCATGATCTTGACTAATCATTGCTTTCTTTGATCTTCTTGCCTATTCATCTTAGTAATCATAAGACTTGTCAAAAGTATCACAACAGCTTAGGGTAGGTTATTGGGGTTTGTAAGCCAATAAAAAGAAAGCTAAAATTTTATGAAGGCTCAAAGGCACAACTAGGGATTGATATTTAATTGGGTGGATACTAGTTGTTGGCTAACCAAACAATGCCTAGATCATTTCTCTCTTAAATAGGCAGAGTTCAATTTTGCTTCAAAAGTTCGTCAAAGCATGTTCTAAGACTGACTAGGACCTAGACAAAGGTAATTATGCAGGAGCCCTCTCTAAGTAAGCATACACAACTCAATGCTATAGAGTCATTCCCTCACCTAGTAAAGTCATTCAAGTCATGATGCATAAATATATTAATTCATGAATTGTCAAGCTAGATTCCTCATTGGTCGAGCACCAAAATGAACAAAGACCAACAAAAATTTTGATGAAAGTAATTTATTCAAACAACTTTAAATTTGAAAAGCACAATAGCTCCAAAATATTAAATAAAGTAAGATTGAAAAGCAACATTCAAGCTAAGGAAAGTTCATTGAGTTAGGCTTCTTTTCCTTTCACATCCCCATCTTGAAAAGAGGATAAAACAAAATCTTCTTCCAATCCTTTTCCCACTATAAAGGTTGCTGGTGGTGGCACTCTTTCAAATTTAGGCAAAGGGATGTCCTTGGTATTGGGCTTATCTGGCTCGGGTAGCTTTCCACTATCAATCAAATCTTGGATCTCATGCCTTAATTGGGTACACCTATCAGTCTCATGTCCTTGAGTCTGATGAAATTGACAAAAAGCCTTAGTATCAAATTTTTGGGGTAATGGACTAGGTAAAGGTTGAGAAGCCAATGGTTGTAACAACCCTTTCTTTTGTAGCTTATCGAAGACCCAAGACAAAGGCTTCCCCAGATCTGAAAATTGCCTTCTATTTGCTTGACCGGTTACATTAACATCAACTTCTTTTTGTGTGCTTTGATTGTTAGGCTGGTTGTTCCCTTTCTCATTCCTTCTTATTGAAAAGCAATTCTTCTCCCTTTCCCACTCTTCAATTTGTAGACCAGCTTGGAGAAGATCTTTGAAATCACAGATGAGTGTATGAGACATCCTCTCACGAAGATTAGGTAACACCCCTCTCGCAATCATCCTTATTTGATCGAATTCATCGGGCCTCATCTTGAGTAAAGCGGCCTTGTTTCTCCATCGCTTCGCATAGTCCACAAAATTCTCATTTGGCCTTTGTCTAATGGACTCCACTTCCATTAAAGTAACTTCTAACTCAACATTATATCCGTATTATTGGATGAAGGCTTTGAAAAGTAGATCCCAACTCTTTTGTGTTCCATCATCTAAGGTATTGAACCAATTTTGGCATGAAGTACCTTAGGGTTTGAGCCTTAGTAGCTCGAGCAGACTGCATGGCAGTGATATACTGCTTCACATGAAGATGGGGATTTCTGGTGCCATTGTACTTAGCAAAGGAAGGCATCTTGAACATATAAGGGACCTCATCATCTTGTTCAAATAGTTTGTCGATCTCAGACATCTCTTCGATTTTCAACTTCTTCTCAAATTTCTTTTCTAAATCAGCAATCATCTTTTGAACATCGGATGTCTCGGTCTTTTCAATAGTTGCCTTCTCAACAGCCTTTAGTTCTTTCTTCTTTTCTTGAACCTCTTGGTAATATTGAGCCCAATCATCATCATCAATGATCACCTTTTCATCATTAAAAGCTACTTCATCAATTTTAGCCTTCCCCTTGACTTTCTTGGTGCTAGCAGATGCTTAGGCATTGTTTCCTAAAATTGCAGCTAGTTGATTCTTTATGGTCTCAGCCATGGCCTCTTTTATTTCTTCCATCTTGGCGTTGAGGGCCTCATCTACCATTCTTTGGATTTGTTCGGGTTCCATTGTTTTTGGTGAGCAAGTGATTGAGTCATTGCTAGACACTTCGTCTCCGGCGTAAGTCAGATTGTCGTAAGCTTTTGAACTTTCATAATCCAGGGCTGTGAGCCAGAGAGGATCAATGATATGAGATGCAAATGTATGCATGTATGCACAATCAACCAATAAACAAGTGTAATTAGGACGATCCTTCCAACCTTATAACATCCATACACGAATGGCGAGTCTCTTTTCCTAGGTATATGGTTAACAAAATACCAACATGGGGTATCTTGCTTTCGAGTAATTCCCTCGGACGTTTCAACCAATAGTTGTATTTTCAAAAATGGAAATCAATCCATGATAATTCCCATTAATTAGGTTTTAATCCATTTATCCAACTAAAGTAGCTTTTATGCTATGCTGGATTAAAACGAAATTAAGAGGTTTATTATAAATAGATTTCTCACTTGAAAAAGGTAACTAATGATTCATGCCAAAAACAAGCCCATGGTTAATTTATTCTTAGTGTAAACTAGGCCCACAATTGATTTTTGGTATTTCATAATTCACCTAAATATTTTTGCAAGCTCTTTGTAAGAAAATGTTGGGTGAAAATAGTTTTGTTTCTAAGCCCATTGTAAAAGAGGTTAGAAAAATGGATTTTGGACTTAGTATTTGGGCCATGGGCCAAAGAATTTATTTATTACAAAAGTATTACGTCCAAAGACCATCTTGAAAAATTTTAAAAATAGTTTTTGTCTTTCGAATTTTAGAGAAAAGTTTATTTTGAGCTTACAATATACTTAGATCATATTAGAAAAAAGAACAAACCAAATAAGCCATGATTTAGACTAAGATAAACTAACCATAGTCAAACAACATGAATTTGAGGTAAAACCTAAGGAAAGTAACTAGGCCAATTACATGAGCTTTAGTCTTTGGGTTAAAAGGCTTAGGTTCCCATAGCAAGTATATACCAAATGGTACGAGGCTATGAGTGGTTATGCCATGCTCGATCTCCATACCTTGAGTGAAAGTATGGTATCCCTTACATAACATAACACGGGTAACACGGGCATCCTAACTCACGCACACGATGCAATCTAAGATGATGCAATGCATAATACCATTATAAGAAATAATAGAATAATATAAAGACCAACAGAATCAACTTCTCTTATCCCCAGTGGAGTCGCCACTGTGAGCGGGGATTTTCGCCCCCACTCCCGGTGGAATGGTTCTTGCGACTTCGGCACTGTTTAGGCTCGGGGCCTTAGAGAATACAGACCTAAGTCCGGAGAAAATGGAATCGCCACCCGGATGGGCCAGGAAAAAGAAAGGGGTGGATGACTCGATTCCTAAGGAATCCCCAACCCCTTAATGGGTTCGGAAAGTTGGGTACGTGTGGGGAAGGTGAGAAATGGCCCAGCACCCCCACAACGCCCGGTTCATTGGAACCGGCCTCCTTTACAGGTCTTAATATTATAAAATTCTTAAATATAACAACATTATCCATATTACACACTATAATTAAAAGAAAGCATCAATATATTAAAATCAAAGCAATGTCCAAACAAAGCAAATAAATGGACACCCATCCAAGGATGGAAACATGTCCTTACATCACATGCCTAAATAGGACACCCACCAAAAGGTAGAAACATACCCTTTACATAGGTTCTAAAGTAGAAAAGCAAATTAAATTACATGATGTTTAACTAATGAGGTACCCACCAAGTGGAAACATACCTCTTACAAGTTTTGGAAATCTAAATTAATTGATAAAAGGAAATAATCATTCATCATAAATAAATCATTCATCAAAGCTATTAATCAAAATAGAAAATAAACATCCATCCATGATAAATTAAATAAATCAAGTATTGAAATTAAACAAATTAAGGCATAAGAAATAAATCAAAGCATAATCAAGTATGGAATTGAATAAAGCAAATAAAAGTCCAATTATGGCTACTGTGACTTTTTATGGAATTAAAATAAATTAGGGTTTTATGTTTTAAAGGGTTTGTAAGACTCTTTTATTAACAAAATTAAGGTTTGAATGATGATATCATGAAACTAGGGTTTTAAACACATTAAAATATTTTAATTTGTGATTTTTGGTTATTGGGTTCCTAAGCTACTGTGTAAAATTTAGGTTTTTATGTTTTTATGTTTTTTAATGTTTTAAAAGGATTAGGGTTCATAAAAATTAGGGTTTAAGGTTTTAAAAGGGTTAGTGTTCATTATTTTGAATTTTGGAAGTTGAATTTGGATTTGATATTTTGGAAGTAGGGTCACGGGTGGTGAATAATTTTTAGGAATTTGGAAATCAATTTAATATTTTATTGAATTTTATGAATTTAAACAAATAAATTAAAGTTTTTATAAGTAGAAAAGATGTTTTTTAAGGCTTTTTGAATGAAAAAGTACCAAGTTTAAAGTTTTGAAAGAAACAGAATTTGATTTTGGTTTTGTTGAAGAATATGGTCAATTAGAGTTTTAAGGTTTTTAAGAAGAAAAAATAACAATTTTAAGTCTTTTTGGAAAATAAAGTAACAAATAAGATTTTTTGGCTGTAGAAAAACTAGATTAAAGTTCAAAGGTTTTTAATTTTGATTTCATAAATTTGCTACTGTGTAAAGAAAACAATTAAAGAAAATTAATTAACACATACCTTCTTTTGATGATTTCTCCAAAAATAATTCTTCTTGGATGAACTAGCTCCAAAGACAAGCCTTTTTTGCCTTTGAATCCTCTAAATTGTCCTGCTGCTGCTCCAGAAAAGAGTTGAATTTAATTTATTCTTTTCCTTCCTTGATTTGGTTTCAAATTTTCCAAACTACTCTTGGATTTTTGCCTCCTCCTTTTTTAATTGCCTTTGGTCCTTATTTATAGTGGTTTGAGGTTGTTTATTCCTAATTAGCTAAGGTAAGTAATATTAATAAAAAAAAAGAAACCAAAACCTAATTGGATTAGGTTTCAAAAAATTTGCATCGGAAAATTTGCGCTGCCGAAAAAAAACTGCTGCGGAAAAACTGCGCTGGCAAAAAAAATCTGCTGCACCTGGCTGCGGCAGCGCGCCCAGAGCGGGCCCGTAGGCTATTTCGCAGGCAGAAAATTTCTGCACGCAGGCAGAAAATTTCAGCGTGCGAAATAGCACAGTAATTTCGCCCGCAGGAATATCCTGCAGGCGAAATGCCCACGGGCCCGTGCCATGATTTTTTCGTCACCGATTTTTTCGACTCTGATTTTTTTTATTTTTATTTTTTGACTTTTATTTGTTTATTTCTATTTTTTATTAATAAAAATTAGATACTAAAGCAAAAATTATTTAATAAAAATTATTTTGGACCAATTAGACAACAAAAATCATTTTAGACTAAATAAAACATATTGGACCGGATTGGGTCAAAAATTAAGGGTCTACACCAGGTTTGTTTCCTCACATCTTATCAAGACGCTCTTAAGGTTTTCCAAACAACCTTTAAATGAGCTGCCATAAATTGAGAAATCATCCATGAACACCTCCATAATATCCTCAATGAGCTCATCGAAGATTGCTACGATGCACCGTTGAAAAGTTGCAGGTGCGTTGCATAATCCAAATGGCATCCTTCGATATGCAAATGTCCCATATGGGTAGGTGAATGTAGTTTTCTCTTGGTCTTCGAGGGCAATAGGAATTTGGAAGTTGCCTGAAAGGCCATCCAAAAAGCAATAATACTCATGCCCGGACAATCTCTCCAACATCTGATCAATGAAGGGAAAAGGAAAATGGTCCTTCCCAGTTGCATCATTCAACTTTTGGTAGTCAATGCAAACCCTCCAACCTGTAATTGTTCTTGTTGGAATTATCTCATTATTCTCATTAGGAACCACTTTTGTCCCTTCTTTCTTTGGTACTACTTGAACCGGACTCACCCAAGAGCTATCTGAAATTGGATATATAATTCCAGCATCAAGTAGCTTGATCACTTCATCTTTAACTACTTCTTTCATCTTAGGGTTTAGTCTCCATTATGGTTGCACCATTGGCTTGAACTCATCCTCCATCAGTATTTTGTGAGTGCAATAGGATGGACTAATACCCTTGATGTCTGCTATCTTCCAAGCTATAAACTGCTTATGTTTTTGTAATAGCTCAATGAGTTTTACCTTATGATCACAAGATAGGTGGGAACATAAAATAATTGGAAATTTATTCTCCTCTCCCAGAAATCCATACTCAAAATTATTTGGAAGGATCTTGAGTTCTAAATTAGGTGGATCAATCACAGATGGTCACGTCTTCTGTTCTTTTGTCATTTCAATGGTGTCATATGCCCGACTCTCAAATAACTTGCTTGCTTCAAGATAAGCAAGCTGCTCCAATACTTCCTGATCCTCAACATTATCCTACAATAAACACAACTCGATGGGATCCATGGAAATAATGTTAGTAACACAATTTAATGTTTAATGCTCAATGATATCATTGCATGAATCCACCTCATTGAGTAAAAGTGGGTGCTTCATAGCATAATGTATATTCAAAACAACTTTCTCATTTCCCACTCTTAAGGTAAATGTGCCATCATGGACATTGATAAAGGCACGGGTTGTATTCAAAAATGGCCTACCAAGGATAAGCGAAACATCTGCATCCTCATCTACATCAATGACAACAAAATCATTGGGGAAAATGAAATCCTCAACTTTTAACAACACATCCTCTATAATACCACGAGGGTGAATTACTGACTTATCAACAAGTTGAATGGTCAAGAGTGTTGGTTTAGGTTCTCCGACACCTAACTCTTTGAACATCTTATAGGGCATAACACTTATGTTAGCCCCCAAGTCAGCCAATGCACTTTGAAATTCAAGATTACCTATCAAACATGGAATAGTAAAACTACTAGGATCTTTTAAATTCTTAGGCAATCTCTTCTGCAAAATTGCTAAACTCTTTTTCGACAATTGCACAAAAGATACTTCATCAAGTTTCCTTTTATTAGAAAGGATATCTTTCGAAAATTTAGCATATTTAGGCATCTGCGATAAAGCTTCAACAAATGGAATATTAATGTGCAGTTGTTTAAAGAGTTCAAGGAACTTACCGAACTGAGCATCCATCTTGTCCTTATTTAACCTTGCTGGATAAGGCACTCAAGGTCGGTATTCCTTCTCTACTGGACTGGGTTCTTGAGGTTGATTTTCTTTTTCATTTCCCACTGTAGCCTTCCCTCTCGAAGTAACAGTAGAATTATCTTCTTTTGCTTTCTGTGTCTCAACCTCTTTTGCTTGTGACTCCGCTTCTTTTTCAACTACACCACCCTTAATTTCCTTTCCACTCCTTAGAGTAATTGCCTTTAGCTGCTCCTTTGGGTTTGCCTTAGTATTGCTAGGTAAACTCCCTTGTGGTCATTCACTGATTAACTTGGCAATTTGCCCCACTTGATTTTCCAAATTGTGAATGGAGGCTTGCTGATTTCTAAGGGTAGTTTCTATTGATTGAAATCTAGTTTCCTAAGCTTCTATAAACTTCTCCATCATTTCCTCCAAATTGTTCTTTCTTAAAGGGGCAGCTTGTTGATGTTGAGGCTGCTGAAATCTAGGAAGAGGCCTTTGATTATTCTAATTATTCCTAGAGAAATTAGGATGATTTCTCTTCCCTGGATTATATGTGTTACTATAGGGGTTGTTCTGCTATTGCCTAGGCATGTTTCCAGCATAATCCACCTACTCTTGTCTAGCAAACAAACTACCACTTTGGCAATCTTGACTTTGATGTCCACCCCCACACCATTCACAAGACATTACTTGCATTGATTTCCCTGAAGATGAAGCTAAAGAATCAATCTTTTTATTCAGTGCTTCCAACTGTGTTGTCAAAGTGACCATGGGATCCAATTGATATGAACTAGTAACCCTTAATTTTCCTTATTCCCTTGGAGTTTGCCACTGATAATTGGTAAGGGCCATATCTTTAATCAAATCCCTAGCTTGTTCAGGTGTTTTATTATTTATGGTACCTCCGCCAGCTGCATTGATGGACTACTTACTTGCATAATCAATCCATTGTAGAAAGTTTGAAGCTAAAACCAAAGCAGAAGCCCATGGTGAGGACACCTTCTCAATAAATCTTTGAATCATTCCCAAGCATAATAAAGAGTTTCACCATCTAGCTGGAGAAAAGATGAAATATCATTCCTCAACCTGGCAGTCATGGACGGTGGAAAATATTTCACTAAGTATTTTTCTGCCAATTGACCCCATGAGGTGAAAGTGTTTGGGGGGGGGGGAGATTTCAACCATTTCTTTAGTCAATCTCTAAGCGTGAATGGGAATAAGCTCAGTCTAATTGCATCTTCGGAGACATTCTGTATCTTGAATGTGTCACATATTTCCAAAAAAGTCTCAATATGTGCATTAGGATCTTCATCTAGGAAACCATCAAACTGACAAGTTTGCTGCACCATTTGAATTACATTTGTCTTTATCTCAAATTTATTTACAGTAACTACCGGTCTCTGTATGCTTGAAACGGCCCCATTAAGAGTAGGCCTAGCAAATTCTTGCATTGTCCTTGGCTCATTTCCTGCCATCATTGCCAGTTCTTCTTCTGAGTTGAGATATTTAAAGTTTGGTTCTATTTCTGCCAGAACTGCTTCCTCTTTTTTCCTTTTGCTTTCTCCTCAATGTTCTCTCTAACTCATGATCTAATTCAAGTAGTTGGGAAGAGCTAGCTCGGATCATAAATGGGAAGAAGTACCTAGAATGACAATCACAAGCAAGAACTAATGTTAAAACAAATAAAATAAAAACTAAATCAACAGTCTTGATTATATTACTAATATTGAAAACTGTTGTCCTAGGCAGCAGCGCCAAAAACTTGATGATGAATCTATACTATCGCAATGTTACCGCAAGTGCACGAGTCGCTCAAGTAATAAAATAGTGAGTAAGATATCGTTAAACTTGGGATAAGGTCAAATATTAGTGCAAATTTTAACTGTTATTTAGCGAATCAATAAAATGTGTGATGATTCAAATAAAAGACAAATTATCAATAAACTAAAGTGAAGAAAAATTGAATATTGTGCAACAAAAGTTGGTGATGAAAATAATATCCAGATATTGAATCACCCAAGCCATGAGAAGTATTTATGAATATCAATTCAATTAAATCAAATAATAGAGCTGAATTGGCATTCCCCTAAATTAGATTAAAACCTCTCTCAAGTGAATTAATCCCTAATCACTAAGTGGAATGCTAGGAATCTCTTCTCAAGCATAATTAAATAGCTCTTGCAATAAGAACAAGGAACTTTAAAACAAAGGGTCTTGTAAGTCTATCTCTAGCACTCAAATCAACCCTCAATCCTAATGAACATTCTGTTCATATCAAGCGTTCTCAAGTCAATAATATGAAAATTGCAACCAATAAATAAGCATGCTATTATCAATTGGAAATAAGAAATTAAGAATCAGAAGAATTAAACAACTCAATCAAATGACTTAATTTAATAAGAATTATTCAATCCATAAAATAAAGCTAGGGTTCATCAATATCAAGATAGATAAAATTTTAGCTCATGTTTATAACTAGAAGACCAAAATAGAGAAAATAAGCAAAAGAATTCAAACAATCCATAATGAATGATTTGTGTTTCTTTACTTCAATCCTCAGTTCTTGGTTTAAATCTCCCAGGAATTGGGTCTTCACCTTCACTCTTGGCTGCCAACAACTCTCTTTTTCTTGGGAGGTCAGCTCTGAAAAACTAAACTCTCTCTAATTCGCTCTTTAGCTCAGATTTTATAACCCAGATATTTTTGCCTGACACGCCTGTGTCTGTGTTCGTGTCAACGGTGCTGTTTCAAACTTTAATGACATGGGTAGTGACACACCCATGTCCTTGGGCATGTTGTTGCTACTGCAATGTTGAGTTACGGACACTGTCAGGGACACATCTATGTCATTGGGAATGTCATAGCTTCTATAAGTCAAGAGTAATGGCATGTTCAGTGACACGCCCATGTCTCTGGGCGTGTCGAAGCTTCTATAAAGTAGTTGAATGACACGGCCACAGACACGCCCATGTCACTGGGTTTGTCACTTGAAGAATCTACCCAAAATAGCTTCATTCCTTGTCTTTCATCGGTGATTCCGACCTAAATAACCTTAAGGTCCCAATGTGTCAAAAGTTCTTGGAATTAACCCTAATAAACACTTGAACAAAAAAATTAAACTCAATTTGACAATGAATATATTAAGAAATAGGGACAAAAATATCATCAATTATACACTTATCAGAAACCGCTGTAAGTATTATTTATGAATATCATGCATACGTGAGCATATCACATTGCATTTGGTTATCTTGTGTTACCTATAATTTGTCAAAGTGAACAGCAAACACCCTATGAAGTAAAGAATCAAAAGAAGATATTGAATAAGGGAGGCATTAAAGAACCTAAACCAATAATCATGACCATTCAACTTATTAATAAGTCAGTAATTCACCCTCGTGGCACTATAGAGGATGTGTTGGTAAAAGTCAAGGATTTCATTTTAGCCAATGATTTTGTTGTCATTGATGTAGATGAGGATGCAGATGTTTCGCTTATCCTTGGTAGGCCATTTTTGAATATAGCCCGTGCCCTTATTGATGTCCATGATGGCACATTGACCTTACGAGTGGGAAATGAGAAAGTTATTTTTAATATACATTATGCTATGAAGACCCAATTACACTCAATTAGGTGGATTCATGCAATGATGTCATTGAGCATGAAACATTAAATTGTGTTACTAACATTTTTTTCCAAGGATCCCCTTGAGTATTTTTATTGCAGGATAATGTTGAGGATCAGGAAGCACTGGAGAAGCTTGCTTATCTTGAAGCAAGAAAATCATTTAAGATTCGGGCATATGAAACCATTAAAATGCCAGAAGCCGCAACCATCTGTGATATATCCACCCAATTTAGAACTCAAGATTCTTCCAGATCATCCTGAGTATGGATTCCTGGGAGAGGAGAATAAATTGCCAATTATTTTGTGTTCCCACCTATCTTCTGAGCATAAGGTAAAACTCATTGAGTTATTACAAAAACATAAGCATGTTATACTTAAAAGATAGCAGACATCAAGGATATTAGTCCATCCTATTACACTCACAAAATACTAATGGAGGATGAGTTCAAGCCAGTGGTGCAACCACAATGGAGACTAAACCCTAAGATGAAAGAAGTAGTTAAAGCTGAAGTAATCAAGCTACTTGTTGCTAGAATTATATATCCAATTTTGGATAGTTCTTGGATGAGCCCAGTTCAAGTAGTACCAAAGAAAGGAGGGACAATGGTGGTGCCTAATGAAAATAATGAGCTAATTTCAACACGAACAGTTATTGGTTGGAGGGTTTACATTGACTACCGGAAGTTGAATGATGCAACTAGGAAGGAACATTTTCCTTTGCTCTTCATTGATCATAGAGAGATTGTCTGGGCATGAGTATTACTGCTTTTTGGATGGTCGTTCTGGCTACTTCTAAATTCCTATTGCCCTAAAAGACCAAGAGAAAACTACATTCACCTGTCCATATGGGACATTCGCATATCGAAGGATGCCATTTGGATTATGCAACGCACCTGCAACTTTTCAATGGTGCATGGTGGCAATCTTCGATGAGCTCATTAAGGATATTATGGAGATGTTCATGGATGATTTCTCAATTTATGGTAGCTCGTTCAAAGGTTGTTTGGAAAATCTTGAGAGGTTCTTTATAAGATGTGAGGAAATAAACTTGGTACTTAATTGGGAAAAATGTCATTTCATGGTTCAAGAAGGAATCATGTTGGGACGCAAGATTTGAAGCAAGGGTATTGAGGTGGACTGGGCTAAGGTGGAAACTATTGAAAAACTACCACCCCCCACATTAGTCAAGGCAATCAAAAGCTTTTTGGGACATGCAGGCTTCTATCAGAGGTTTATACATGACTTTTCTAAGATAGCTCGTCCTATAACAAGACTCCTTGAGAAGGATGTTGATTTTGAATTTGACGAAGAATGTTTAAGATCTTTCACAACTCTTAAGGAGAAATTCACCCATGCTCCAATCATGGTAGCTTCTAATTGGAATTTACCATTCGAGCTGATGTGTGATGCAAGTGATATTGTAGTGGGGGCAGTTTTGGGTCAACACAAAGAGAAGCATTTTCAGCCCATTTATTATGCAAGCAAGACAGTGAATGTAGCCCAAGCCAATTACACAACTACAGAGAAAGAACTTCTGACTGTGGTTTTGCTTTTGACAAGTTTAGATCATATCTGATCTTGTCCGAAGTGATTGTGTATACGGATCACTCGGCTTTGAGGTATTTATTTGACAAAATAGATGCAAAGCCTAGGCTAATTCGTTGGGTTTTGTTATTGCAAGAATTTGATTTAAAGATTCAAGACAAAAAGGGAGCTGAAAATCTAGCAGCAGATCACCTTTTACGCTTAGAGAACAACCTTGGAGAAGTTCAACGAAGGGAACATTGATGATCATTTCCCTGATGAGCAGCTTTACACCATGGTAAGTGAGGTAAGTGCTTCAACTTTTGATTTACCTTGGTTTGCAGATTTGGCTAATTACTTGGCTACTAGGGAACCCCCTAAAGATATGATTTATCAAGAGAAGAAGAAACTCTTTTCTAACTTGAAATATTACTTCTGGGAGGATCCTTTCTTGTTTAGTTATGTAAGGACCACATGATCTGGCGTTGTGTGGCATGGCCCAAAATGATGAATATTCTTCATCATTATCATGCTGGACCAGCTGGTGGTCATATGGGAGCCAATAGGACTGCTCAAAAGGTGCTTGAATCAAGATTTTATCAGTCCATGTTGTTTAGGGATAACTATGATTTTGTGAAATGTTGTGATCGTTGTCAAAGAACTAGAAACATCTCCTCTCGTGATGAGATGCCCCAAAATGGAATTATAGTGTGTGAAGTCTTTGATGTATGGGGGATCGACTTTATGGGACTGTTTCCTAGTTCTTTTGGTAACAAATATATTCTTGTGGCTATAGACTATATTTCCAAATGGCCTAAAGTCCAAGCTTTAGCAACAAATGATGCTAGGGTAGTGATGAGGTTTTTGAAAAAGTTGTTTTCTTGATTTGGCACACCAAAAGCTATCATAAGTGATAAGGGTACTCACTTTTGTATTGCTCAGCTTGAGAAAGTTTTCAAAAGGCTAGGTGTTACACATAGGTTTTCTACTCCTTACCATCCCCAAACTAGTGGCCAAGTTTAAAACATGAATAGAGAAATAAAAAGGATCCTTGAAAAAACTGTAGAGCTATCCTGAAAGGATTGGTCTGAGAAATTAGACAATGTTCTATGGGCCTTTAGGACTGCATTCAAAACTCCATTGGGTACTATGCCATTTAGGCTAGTATATGGAAAGGCTTGTCACTTACCTATAGAGATTGAACATAATGCTTATTGGGCTATAAAACATATTAAACTTGATCTAGCTAGTGCAGGCGACAGGAGGAAATTGCAGATCAATGAGTTGGATGAATGGAGATTGCAAGCATATGACAATGCAAGGATGTATAAGGAGCGGACTAAGAGATTGCATGATGCTCACATTAAGGAACGAAAAGAGTTTCAAGTTGGCAATCAGGCATTATTGTACAATTCGAGACTTCAACTTTTTCCAGGTAAGTTGAAATCAAGATGGTTTGGTCCATTTATAGTCAAAGAAGTTTTTCCTTATGGGACAATTGAAATCACTCACTGAGAGCAAGGGAATTTTAAGGTTGATGGGAAAAGGCTTAAACTGTATTTAGGGGGACTTGAGTGAGTTGAAGGAGGTTTTATACCTCCAAGACTAAAGATAAACCAATCTCGAACGTCCAACTATTACGATGTTAAAGAAGTGCTGGGTGGGAGGCAACCCACTATTTTATTTGTTTTGTTATTTATTTCTTTAATTTTGATGTTTATAGTTTGTTTTGTTGGTTTTTGATTCTTCTATCATTGGTTGGTGGTGTGTTTGCCCTGAATTCATTTGAATTTGTAGAGGAAAATTTTCTTTTGAGGGGTAACTTGAGCTTATTTAGGGACACTCTCGTGTGAGTGGGCATGTCATTAATTTTAAGAGACAGTAGCTATGACACGACTAGTGACATGCCTGTGTCACTAGATGTGTCATTTAGATGGCACCACAGTAGCTACAACACACCCAATGACATGCCTGTGTCATTGGTTGTGTCATTTTGGTTAAATTTGAGATTGACAGTAGCAACCACATGCCCAGTGACACGCCCGTGTCACTTGCCGTGTTGATTTAAATGCGTCACAGTAGTTACAACATGCACACTGACATGCCCGTGTCAGTGAGCATGTTGTTTTGTTCAAGAAACAATAGTTATGACACACCCATAGACACGACCATGTCAATGGGCATGTCTATGGTTTTTTAAGTCGTGCAATTTTAAATCAAACATAATTTCCTCTCTTCTCTTCCCCTCTTTTATGATTTTCTCTCAAATTTTCACTCTCAATCACATACCCATTCATCATAGAAGGGATTTCGACTCCCATTTCATGATTTGGAGGGAATTTACTCAATTTTCCTTCGATTTTCTCTCATTCTTAACGCTATTCAGGTACACACTCTTAACTTTTGAAATTTTATATTTTTTTTTTGCGATTTCTTGCAATTCGTTTGGAGATTCTTTAAGATCTGTTGATTGTTGGATTTGTTTTGTTTAGTTGGATTCTAAAGACTCTATTCTATTTTATTGTGGGTTTGTTTATTTCCATAGCTAGTTTATAGGGATTTCAAAATTTTTTGACTATGGAATTTCACATTTTATTTGAGTTTTGTGGATATTTTGTGATTTAATCATTGTGTTTTTGAATATTCTATGGTTAGAATCGAGTTGCATTTATTGACACTCTCTTTTTTATTATTTATTCTTGATGAGTTGACATCCTATGTTTTGTTGCGTTGGGCTACGGAGATATTGAATTGGGGCGATGATATTGAATTGGGGTAATGCTTGTTATGGTGATTGACTATTGCATGGATTTAAAAAAAAAGGGTTGCCCTTATTAGAATTGGTTCATTGCTCTCTCATTGGTTTAGTGTCATTGCTTTTATTGTTTGAAAATGCATTACTATTGTTGGTTTCGTTGGGTTGGGCTATTGTGTTGCTCTTCCTGGTTTGTTTGGTGTACTTTATTTTGAGGCTATTCTTGTCTATTCTGCAGATCATGGGTCCTCGCAAACAAGTGCCATCTAAATTACCAACTAAGAGGGCTAGAGGTGAAGGTAGCTCAAGCTGATCCGCTACCAATCCCACCTCAAAATTCATGGCCGGCCACAAGTGCCTTCTATTTTCAACTGCGGAGCAGCAAAGATGGTTTGAACTGTTAGGGAACAAGGATTGGTCGCAACCATGGGTTTTGGAATTGGCTGCCATGGAGTGAGCCAACATAATAACTGAGGTCCAGGAATTGATTAACCAGTCGAGATGGGAACAACTCTTCTCCATCAATGAGCCTTCATATAGAGAGTTAACCCCGTAGTTCTTTTGCACTTTTCAATTTGATAAAAATAAGATCTCCATCATCGAGCCTCAGATGAAGTTTCATTTGGGCGGTCAGCGATTCCACATGAGCATCAACAAACTTGGCATGCGTTTGGGTTTATTTACTGCAGAGGATGTGAAGACCGTAGAGTATCTTAACTCCAAGGTAGACTTTGTGGAGTATGATATCATTCCTCCCAGGGTTTTGAGTGCATTTGCATCGAATGCCACCAAGTATCAGCCAAAGGTGTCAAAGGCGTCAAATTTTGAGTCCTTCTAGTGTCGAGTAGTGCATAATCTGTTGGTTCACACCATAGTGGCTCTTCTTGAACTGTATGGTCCATAAAATCCAGTGCAACGTAGTTCATGCTATCATGCACTTTTTCCATGAGCAGTCGAAGAAAGGGGCACCGGGTAACTTACATGGTGGCATATATGTCATGAGACTTGCTCGTAGTTTGGGGGTGCTGGATGGATACCTCCCGATGACTTTGGATGGGCTCCCCAAACTTTTAGGTATGGATACTTTGAAACAGTTTGACCGGGAGAAGGTGGTGGAGCTACAGGCGCCAACCAAGGATTCTCAGCCAGTATCACCCATGGATTCTCAGCCAATACCACCCATGGATTTTGAGCCAGTTCCTCCTACTTCCACTTTTGACATACCTCCACCTCCACTGACAGACGTCCCCAGCCCATCCACCACTACCGGACCTTCTTCCTCAGCTGGCATGTCTTTTACTTCAGCCCCTACCTTCAGAGATTAGCATCATTCTGTGGATGTTGAGTGGGGTGATGACCGGAAACCAACTTAGTTTGAAAGCTAGATATGTAGGATAGAAGGCAAAATTGGTAACATTGAGTTGAACCACAATAAAATATTGACTCAGCAGGATCATATCCAGCGTTCCATAGAGCAACACTACTCATCCTTCCAAATGCAACTGGATCACGAGATACTAAGGAGGCAATGGCTCAAGCAGTCTATGCTCGAGTTTTGGAGACATCAGGAATTTAGCCCTTCGCAGCCACCGCCACCATCGTACCAGCCTTCAGTGCCCCATGTTCATGTTTCGGATGACGATGATAGCGATGATGCTAGTGCCAGTGGTGATGATACTTGTGCTAGTAATGATTCCAGTGCAGAACCCATGACCCACTATCTCATTTTATTTATTTATTTTAATTTTTTATATTCCTTTTTATTTTCTTATGAATAAATGTACATTTTATTTTTAATATTTTCATATTTGTTTTTTTTATTATTTTTTTTATATATGTCTTTCAACCTTCACCATTCTATATGTCCTTTTTTTTTTTCTTGTAGCTTTTTCGACATCACAATGCTTTTGGAACCCTATTCATATATGCCGATTCAGAACATATCAGGGTAGTTCTCTCTCTTTTGTTCTTTTTATTATTTTACACACATTGGGGACAATGTGCATCTTAAGTGTGGGGGAGAGACATATTTTATAGATTGAGCTTTTATTTTCATTTTTTGCCATTTGTTGCATTTGTCTCATTTAGTTTCTTTGATTTTATTTTTGGGTTCAAGTAAACTAGATCACTATTATAATATGAAGTGAAATGGTTCTTCTTTTCATTAAAATAATGATTGATTTAATGAATGACAATTTCTTGTTGAAGTTAACTCGGTTTTCTTAATTGATTGCTAAAGACTAAATGTGATAGTTTGAATTAGGTAGTTAAATTATGAGAGTTGAACATCTGAAGTTTAAAACCTTAGTTATATTTTTTAGCATATCCCAATTCTTTAGATACTTGAGTCGAACTTAGTATGACATCTTTATTATCTTAAGTTTCTGACCACTTTATAAAAAAAATTAATTAAATAAATTAAAATAATTTTTAGGAGCTTTGAAAATTTATCCCTATTATGCTGATTTTAACTCTTGAATTGAAACAAATGAGTTGGAATCATAAATAGTGCTAGTAGCCATTTGATTGGTGATTCTAACTGAGTAACCGGGGGTCGGCATCACAAATGTTTACCTTTGCGTCAAAAAGTTAGTATCAGTTCAAATAAGTCGGGCTCCATTTGAATAAAAAATAAAAATAAAATAAATTAATGTTTCATGCAATGCATTTTAACTAGAGAAAACTTACACTTTCTTACTTCGTTCATGACTTTTGAGTTCTTAGAATTTTATTCTCAATCTTTTAACTCTAAATTTTTAGATTTTAGATATGTTAGATTTTTGTTCTGAAACTTCTTAATTCAGCGATCATGTTTGAGATTTAGTTTTTGGTTGAGAATGTTAGTTTTTCTAATTCAAGTGTTGTAAAAGCTTTAATTTTCTTTGGATATAGAGGGGTCTTACATTTCTACCTATTATAGTGATTTGGTTTGCTTGAGGACAAGCAAAAACTCAAGTGAGGGGGAAATTTGATAAGTGTATAATTGATGATATTTTTGTCCCAATTTCTTAATATATTTATTGTCAAATTGAGTTTAATTTGTTTGTTCAAGTGTTTATTAGGTTGATTCTAGGAACTTTTGACATGTTGGGACCTTAAGATTATTTAGGTCGGAACCACGGATGAAAGACAAGAGAAGAAGCTATTTAGGAAAAATTCTTCAAGTGACACACCCAGTGACATGGGCGTTAGTGGCCATGTCATTCAACAACTTTACAAAAGCTTCGACACGCCCAAAGACATGGGCATGTCACTGAATGTGCCGTTACTGCTGACTTGCAGAAGCTGTGACATGTCCAATGACATGGGCATGCCTAATGACGGGCTTGTCATCATTGCAGTAGCAACAACACGCCCAAGGACATGGGCATGTCACTATCCATGTCATTAATGTTCAAAATAGCACCGTTGACATGCCAACAGACATGGGCGTGTCCACGGGTTTGTCAGGCAAAAATCTCTGGGCTATAAAATCTGAGCTAAAGAGCGAATTAGGGATCCAGTTTTATTTTCAGAGCCAACCTCCTATGAAAAAAGAGAGTTTTTGGCAGCGAAGAGTGAAGGTGAAGATCCGATTCATGCGAGATTCAATACAAGATTCGAGGATTGAAGTGAAGAAACACAAATCGTTCATTATGGATTATTTGAATTATTTTACTTATTTCCTCTGTTTTAGTTTTTTGGTTATGATCATGAGCTAAACATTTTATCTATCTAGATATTGATGAACCCTAGCTTTATTGTATGGATTGAATAATTGTTATTAAATTAAATCATTTGATTGAGTTATTTTATCCTTTTAATTATTAATTTCTTATTTCCAAGTAATAACAGCATGCTTATTGATTGGTTGCAATTTTCATATTATTGGCTTGAGAAAGCTTGATTTGAACAGAATGCTCATTAGGATTGAGGGTTTATTGGAGTGTTAGAGATAGACTTACAAGACCCTTTGGTTTAAAGTTCCTTGTTCTTATTGCAAGATCTATTTAATCATGCTTGAGAAGAGATTCCTAGCATTCTACTTAGTGATTAGGGATTAATTCACTTGAGAGAGGTTTTAATCTAATTTATGCGAATGCCAATTTAGCTCTATTATTTGATTTAATTGAATTGATATTCATAAATGCTTTTTATAGCTAGGGGGATTCAATATCTAGATAGTATTTTCATCATCAACTTTTGTTGCACAATATTCAATTTTTCTTCACTTTAATTTATTAAGTAATTCGTCTTTTATTTTAATCATCACACAAACTATTGATTCGCTAAACAGTTGAAAATTGCACTAATATTTGACCTTGTCCCTAGTGGAATGATAACTTACTCACTATTTTATTACTTGAGGTGCCCGTGCACTTGTGTATCACTGCGATAGCATAAATTCACCATCAGTGGACCATGTCCATATCAAATTAGAGATTTTCTAATTTGATATGGATATCCATATCGCAATAGAATTACTCTAATTTGATATGGACTTATTCTAATTCGATATGGAGCCTGTCCATATCGAATTAGGCTTACTAATTCGACATGGACTTTTGACCATATCGAATTAAACTTGTTTTAATTTGATATGATCATGGTCACCCAAATTTAAAAGATTTTAATTCAATATGCTTCAGAAGGGAACCATGGAAAGATAGGAAGCTAAGACTTGGGTTCAAGAGTTTAACCTAATGTTTTCTATTAATTCAGGCAGCAAATATCAACAACAGGTAACAAGAAGGATTAAAAAGCCTGGTAGCAACTACCAAAAGAAATCAAAGATACAAAAAAACAATACACCCTGAAGGCAGTATCATATTGTCTTTACTTTTGCTCAGCCAGAGTCCCAAATCATTGCGAGCAGAAGTTTAATCAATATTTAATTATGGTGGAGCCAATAAACGACGGTACATTCTAAACTAATTCAATATAAGATGCTTTGATAATGGTTTCTAAATACTCAATGCATTTATCCTTTATCTAAATTATGTCCAGTATGCTATATTCATCAGTTGAGATTTGTTTTTACATGATCAATGACTGTTGTATTTATAATTTACAATAAGCCATGTTATTGAATTGGCTTTATCCTGTAAGTTTGCTTGATAGTCTAACCATTAGTTTATATCCATCAAACTATTTAATTTAATATCCAATAGTAGTTTTAATTGACTTCAAAAAATATTAACCCAAATTAAATATCCAATAGCCATTCATAAAAATACGTACTGTGCAATCCTTTATCATAAATCAATATGACAATGGCCTTAATGTTTTCCTACAGTAACCAAGTTTTATTAAAACCTTAAACCTATTTTATAAATTCTTAAAACCCTAAATTTTATTTTTTTAAAACCCTAAAACCCTAGCTTTGTTCTCTAAATTCTAATTTTGTGAAAACCCTAAAACAAATCCTCAAACCCTAATATCCCAACATCCAGTAGCCTAATTTTCGAAACCCAAAATCTAAAACCCTAGTTTTTAAGTGAAAAACCTAACCCTTTTTCAAAACATCCAAAACCATAATTTTCAAAAATCCAAAACCTAATTCCCAAAACTTGTAACCTTGAACCCTAACTAATTAAAACCCTAATCATGTTTTCCTTAAACTAAAACCCAAATCATATTTTCCTAAAACCCTAATTCATAAACTAAAGCCCTAATTTTATCCATTTTATTATTTTATTTAAGAGTGAACCCTAGTTTGATTATTTAGTTTATTATATGCTTATGTTCGATGATTCATTTATTGGATGGATGGTTTGTGATGAATGGTTTACTTTTATTTATGATGGGTGATTGAATGTCTTTTTATCATTAGTTTATCTTAGATTCAAAATGTAAGAGGTATGTTTCCACTTTCTGGGTACTAATTAGTTAAAGTTCCATGTAATTTAAAATATTTTATGTTTCGGGATTAATATAAAGGACATGTATCCACCAAATGGTGGGTGTCCTATTTTATTTTGCTTTGGACATTAGACGTGGCTGTAAGGACATGTTTCCATCTTTTATGGGTGCCCATTAATTATTTTGTTTGAACTTGTTTTGATTTTAAAACAATAACTATTTATTTTGATAATCACATGTAGTATGGATGATTTTATAATATTTAAAAATTTAATAATATCTAGACATTAAAAGGAGGCCGATTCTAATGAACCAGACATTAGGGGGTGCTGGGTCATTCTCACCTTCCCCATACATACCTAACTTTTTAAACCCATTAGGGGGTTAGGAATCCCTTAGGAATCGAGTCATCCACCCTTTTCTTTTTCTCACCCCTTCCGAGTGATGACTCCACTTTCTCCAGGTTTAGGCCCATGTTCTCTAAGGCCTTGAGCCTAACATTGCTGAAGTCGCAAGAAACATTCCACTGGGAGTGTAGGTGAAAATCCTGCTCATATTACACTATTAGTGCAAGAGCTCAGAGCAATGAGAAAGTCACTCAAAAAGACCTTCTCTTTCTCTATTGCCTCATCAATGGCTATACTATTCAAACTGAAAAAGTTCTCATGAAACACCCTTATATCTTATACACATACAATACATACACCCAACATATGTAATATATGAATATACTATACAAGAATGCCACAACCCATTTTAATAAAATAAACCCTTACCTTTTGAATCTGTATAAACTTAAATCATTTAATTGATATAATGTAAATAATAGATAAAATATTACTTGCTAAAACACATACATAACTTCATTACCAAATGTTTATACAAAATATTTTTTATTGTTAGCGATATATACATATATGTACATCAAAATATAACATAATATACATGAAGTCAAAATGTACAAAAATATAAAATATGTACATGCTGGCAATTTGTCTCTGATCTTGATGTCCAACAATCAACTCTGCACTCAAGATCTCAAGCCTAGACCCAAATCGGTCTAGAGAAACTCTCTGGCTCAAACGAATCTACCCTGTCACCTCCGCAATGAATCACAATCGCGCTAAGCCAAAAGCCTAGTAATACAAACTTTGACAACAATAAAGTTCAAATGCAGTGCCAATGCACAATGCATAAGGATATTATATCTCATAACACTATATCTTAATATATTTCTCAATTGTTCCACAATTCATAACTCACATAAAAATAAACACAAGCATGGGCCCAATGGATCTAATATGCTATTCAATTCCCAGATTTACTATTTTGCTCCAAATTGACACCATGTGTCTAGCCCCGAAGGCAAATCATATCACAATGAGGTTAATCTCATATGTAACATCCCAACTAGGCTTCAAGGACTAGGTCCAACCCAGCTTCAAGAGATTGCTACATCATGTAACATCTTAACTAGGCTTTAAGGGCTAAGCCCAACCCAGCTTTAAGGGACTGCTATTTCTTAGGCATGCCGCTAAACACAGAACTCTGAAAATTGAATAACATACTAGGCACACAATTCTTTCATAATTCCATTATTAATATCTTTCTCATTTTCTCATGATCAAGCTAGGTACAATGCTTCAATTATCTCATTTATATCAATATAGCCATAACCAATGGCTTACATAACATCTTTAATGTATACATAACAAACTGCATTACCCGAATGTTTTGGGTCATTATCATATCTTGTACATAGTTCACATTACATATAATGCATTTATGACATACAAATCATAGCATATTACTCATGCACAAATAATGTAGTAAATAACTTAACACATTTTCCAACCAAAATGTGTTAAGTTCAAATGTCATGCAAATATAATAAATTATTCAAAGTTTGTACTTACCTCTAAAAGAAACAAAACAACCTCAAACACCACTTTCAACCTCTTCTTCCAAGATATCCCTCAACACTTGGATTGGCTAACTCATGTCTCCTCAAAGCCTAAATCAAATGTGATTATAAATAATCACTTAATAACACACTTATAGGCATATTCAAAACCTCTCAACACAAGGATAAGAAACACAAAGGAGAAATAAAGAAAAGAACTATGTAAGGCAAAATCTACACATGACACGCTCAACAACACGGGCATGTCAATGATCATGCCTTAAACCCACAACACAGAAGCTTTGACAATCTCAGTGACATAGACATGTTAATGACCGCATCCTAAGCTCTGTATTATAGTAGATAAGAAACGTCTAAAGACATGGGCGTGTCCCTGCCCCTGCCAAAACTCCTATAACACAGTTGCTGTGACACGCTCAGTGACATGGGCGTGTCACTGCACGTGCCAATATTATAACATTATATAAGATGTGACATGGGTGAGTCACTTCACATGACACCAACACTGAAAATGGAACCATTGACACGCCCAAAGATATGGCCATGTCACCTAGCGTGCTAGGCCAAAATCCTGATGTCAGCACATAATTGTCACATCCAAAATTATCTTTCTTTACCCTTTCCAACTCCATTCAACCTCACCCAAATTCATCATTTTACCATAAAATACATGTATATACATCAAAATAACTCAATTAAAAGCAAAATACACAATTTAAAACCATGACTTCACAACTCAAAAGTTACACAACCCAAAACTCTTATTCTCTTCACCAAACTTAACCATTTCTTCAATCCAACCCTAATTTCATAGTTAACTACTCAAAAGAACTTCATACATACTAGTACCAACCATTAACACATACTACACCAAACATCCAATTCACACATATACAAACTTTCATAGAAAATCAAGGAAACAAGTTGGAAACTTACCAAATATGGAGAAAATCCCCAAAACTCCAACTTGAACACTTGAAATCCTTCAATTACTTGAGCTTGCAAGAAGCAAATTCCTCCTTTCCTTTAATGGAGATAGTCGGCCTTCAATGGAGAAAGAAGAAGAAGAAAAAGAAGAAGATCTCAACACATCTCTATCCAACTAATGCCCTTTTAACCACACAAATTTCCCACTCTCAATCTCCACCAAGTAAAATATATAAATATATATTACTTGATTAATATAAAAAAAATCTTCTTCCACTAACTACACAATTAATTTTTATTAATTTAAAATAACTTTTGACCAATTTAAAATATTGACTTGTATATATTATGTATATCTACATTTATATATATTGTACACATTTTACTTTTTCACTTAAATGTATATATATATTTAAATCATTTATTTAATTTTCAAAAATTAAAATTTTCAAAATTTTGGGATATTACATCTCATTGACACCTTCCTCCACATTAGGAAAAAAAAAGCCAAAATTATTTTGCTTTCATCTCAGACCACCCAAATTGCCAAGCATGTTGGTGCCTTTACACCAACCAACAAAGCTACTCACTCTAATTCCCTTGATCCAAAAAGAAAATCCATCAACATTTGATATCTCAAATATGCCAAGTGCATTAAGGATATAAAAGGGACACATGTATATATTTTAGGTCTACAAGGGGCTAGTAAAAGGCCTAGGATTCATTGATGAAACTGAGGAAACATTACAAATGGAGATTCCTAAGCATCAAACTCCTAGAGCTCCAGGATCAATTCTTGATATCCTCCAACAAATTCAAGGGCAAATTTCCTCCCAAACATCTCATATTGATAACCTCTCAATAGGCTCTATCATCTTCACATGAGCTTTAAGGCAACGCAAGAAGTAATGGGCATCCCTCAATGTGCACCATCGGATGAAGAAGGAGATGACACTCACCTTGGAGAAGAACATGAAGGAGAATAAGTAGGAGGTTATGATGAAAGCTTATAAAAGGAAGAAGGAGATAAAGATGAGGAAGAGGGAGATGGAAATGATGATGATCATGACTTTGACACTCCTCCATACTATCCTCTACCTTAATTTTTTTAGTTCAACTTATGTATGATCTATATATGTTATTGACACTTAATGAAAATAATCATACATGCATGTTTACTTCTGCTTGCTTGTTCTTAATAAAAGTTCAAATTTTTTATCCAATGCTTGTTCTTCATTATTTGTTGCATTATTTTTTCCTTTATCAAAGGGGGAGAATTTGAATTGAACTTATATGAAAAATAAATCAAAATACCATAGCACATGTTAAGGTGGAGCCATTGTAAACTTAAAACAATTTAAGAAAATAAATATGGTTATATGATCAAGCAAATTTTCACAACTTTTTTTTATCAAAGAAAAGTTAAAAGAAATGTTCAAACAAGATGAAGCAATTTAATCAAAATATACATTAAGAGGGACAACATTCTTTAGACATAAAAAATTTTTGAAGTTAATTTTAAATCAATTCAATTTAATTGCTAAAGTCAAAAAGGGGAAAATTGTTAGTAAAACTCTTGGTTTAATGAACTATTTTTTGATCTTAGGAAATCAAATTGGATGGTACTAATGTTTGTACAAAGTTAAACCATATAGGATCTTATGTTTTAGAGAAAATTCAAAAATCCCAATCAGACCATTGATTAGTCCGACCAAGCTAAACGCTGTTTGAAATAAGAAATTTGCATAGAATAGATCACGGTCAAAAATTACTCTTAATTTCTTAGAGTAACTCAAGTTTCTAGGTCGAACCACTAAAGAGTATCACCAGACTTTTGATGAAAATTTTTTAAGAATTGTTCAGTAAAGTTCATGACCAAAAGTACTCCTAAATTCTTAGCATACCATAAAAGTACAACCAAACCAACTCAAAGTATAACCAAACCTTAGTAGAAGAAAAAATGTTCAAATCATCCATTAAGGTTCACGCACTGTGGTACTCATAAATTTTCAGCATAACAAAAGAAGTTCGACTAGGCCATCCTTATAGTGGACAGATTATTGTAACGAGATTTAAAAATTATAGTCATTACTCTTCAACTCAATTAGTGGATGCCACGTGTAGTAGCAGTTGAAAATTTTTTGATAGAAATTTAAAAAGTGCGACCAAACTAATATAAGTATGACCACACTTTTGAAAGTATGAATAAGAAATTGGTAGTTTGACCTTGAAATTACTTTAGACAATAATTAAAGTGGGAGACAAGATTGGTACCCACCTCAAATGACTATATGAAGACTTTACGGAATAAATACCATAAGAAACTTTATTTTTTTGGAGGATTATGATTTATATAGCCAAGATAAACAACTTCATCTCTTTGCAACAAAATTTCTATTTGTATTCTTTGAGTGTTGGGTGTGAGCATTAAACACCATTGTTCAAGGTTGAGTGTGAGCTTTCAAACACTTAGGTTTAGAGTGAGCCTAGGAAAACTCTTGTTAGGTTGTGAGGAAATTACTTGAACCTTATGAAAGTTTGGTACAAACTTGTTAAAACACAAAGTTAGGGTTGAGCTTATGAAAACATTGGTAGTATAAACTCAATAAGTTTTTGAGGAAGTGGATGTAGGATTGAGGAATCTGAACCACTATTAATCTCTTGTATTCATTCGTTTCACTCTACTCATTTCTTTTTATCCTGCTTTTAAGTTTTAATTTGCCATCATTTCTTTAAACAACCAATTCACCCTTCCCTCCCCCTCTTGGTTACCATCTTAGGACAACATCTACTCTTCTCTCTTGATTGCTCAAAATTTTTAATTCTCCTTACTTTCACTAGACAACTAATTTCATCCACCCTTCCTCTTGGTTTCCATCAAAGGACCATAAAGTCAAGCATTTATGCCTAACTAAGCTAAAAGTTAGCTTCTTTATGGTTGGCAAATGGTTTTTGTCTTGTATTTGAGTATATGTTTTTTAGACGGGTTGTAATGTGTTTTTAACATTAACCAAGGTGATGCTTTTGTTAATGTTTGGCCTGCTATGTTGATACTTGAAAATTTTACATTTAAGCCCTTTTTATTCTTTTGATGCAAGGAAAGAAGTTGTTTTTGTCAACTGGGTGAATAAAAGCGAGGCTTGATGTTTTGAAGTAGTTGAAGTTTATTTTTGATTTGTGAATGGGTATGTTCTATTTGATTACTAGACTTGGTGAATATGGATTCTTATTTCATTAATTAGTTGACACTTTTATTTTTGGTAATTTGATGGTTTTATATGCTGGCAGTTCCAGAATGAAATTTTTTTATTTGGAAAACCTTCAAATGTGTGTTATAAATGATTTATACTTGAAATTTTGCAAAGCTTGCATTTGTGCTTGATAACATCACAAATTACAAAGGAAATATTAGTATCCACTAAAAAATTTGATTATTTTTATCAATTTCAACAACATTTCTGAATTTTTTTAATTATTTGTTGCTTTATTCCATTTTTTGAATTGTTATTATTTTCAAGGTTTGAAACACTATGGTAGATTTATTTTTTTAGTTTTCTTCTAAATCTTCTTTTCATTTTCAGTTGTTTAGGTTTGGGTATGTTAGTGTACAAAGTATTTGAATATTTGCATAAGGTGATGCTTCAATAAATAATAATGACTGCCTACGTAGTGGATGAATCATGCATTCCGATTTACACATTAAAATTTTCAAATTGTTATTTTAAATATTTGGATTTCATAAGTTTTGCTTTTTATTTTAAAAATGTAGGCTAGGGAGCTCGGGCAGGAGCCATTTCCCCACGAGGTCTTTGAGAGGACACATAAGAAGAAGGGGACTTCTTATTTTATGGATGTCAGGGATCAAAGCATTCATGTAGGTAATAAAGCATTTGTTATTTATTATTTTATCATATGTAATTTATAATAAATATTAATATTAAATGTTTTTATTACCATTATTTCTCAGGAGTGATATTTAAAGCTAAAGGATTTGCAGTCCCAACTGCAGGAGGGGACTAGCAAACCATCTGCCATTGACGAGCCTTAACTATACTATAAAGCTATTAATGAAGAGAAGAAACGTAGAATCTATGGCATGGACTCTAGTGCACCTATCTACTATCACCATATTGTAGCACCATCAGCTTCAACATCTCGACCAGTGGGCTTGTCAATTCATGAGGAGTTGCAAACGCTTTGGCAGTCAATGGTTGATATGATAGAGAGGGAGTAGCAGTGCAAGTGTAAGCATCTTTAGGCGATAGCCAGTTTGAAGGTGATGATGGCATGTTTCTAGCCTAGATGATCCTTTCATTCACCAACTAATGATAGTCCTTCTTATCAGGAACCAATAACTGATTAGGCTTCGAATTTGTTGTCTGACTCTGTTTTGATGTTATTTCTATGTATATCAACATGTTATGTCCATATCAACATGTTATGTTGATACATTTGACAAACATCTATTTAACATGTTTTGATGTTAATTTTTCAGTATATTGGCATGCTATGTTGATACATACATATATATATATATATATATATATATGCATATATACTTGTATTTCAACATTTCTTGCTATCCACTTTCCTTATGTTTCAATTACATATTTAAATAGTTTAATTAAAAAATGTAATATTAACATATAATTTTAAATAAAATAAAAATATAAAATAAATAAATAATATAAATGTTATTATAAAATATAAATATTAAGAAAATATAAGTGTAAATGAAGTTGAAAATATAAATTAAAATATCAATTTTAATTGATAGAAATAAAAAATTTCATTTTTAATACCATTTCTATTTTATTGCAAGACTTGTTCAACATCAATAATGGACTGGTCAATTTATATCAAACAATATTCGTCCTTCTCAGCATCCATGTAAAAATTAAAAATGGACCATTTATTTTAAATAGGAACGGAACATGTCTGATTTGAATAGAAATGGAAGCTTCTATTTCTAATGAAAAAAATTATTTTTATATCGTGAGGTCTTTGCTTCGGCATTAGAAATGGATTATTCATTTGTAATACAAATGGATTTGGATCCATTTTTATTAGAAATAGAGGCATCTATTTCTGATAGAAATAGATATTTATTTTTTGTGACTATCTTATTTAGAAACGGAATAGTGTTTCATTTATATCTTGAAACAAAATTTTTGTTCAATTCCATTGGTGGTTAGAAATTGATTTATTATTTTTGTTTCTAATTACATTAGCAAAGAGCATTTTAAAAATGGATTTGTTTCGTTTCCATTGGGTGTTACAAATGAAAGTTTTTTGACATAAATGAAAATTTTTATTTCTATATCTTGTAGTGAAAGGTAGAAGGGAGAAAAATATAAAGAAAAAATAAAGAAGATTAAAGAAATAGGGATGCAAATCCATGAGTAGGCAAGGAAATGCAAAAAACTCGTTGAAATCCCCTAATCTTGCATTTGGGTTAATGGATCTAAGCTTTTTTGTGGGGTTTCTTCCAAGTCCAAAGTGTTTATATGAGAGTTTTCGATAAATTTTCAGAGGTTTAATAAGGTTAAGAGAAAATTTGGTGCTTAAAGTTTCATCAAAAGTCATTCAAAATGACCCAATAGAGCCCCAATTTATAGAGAAATATGGAATAGCGATCTGCCAATTTATAACTAGCAGTCCACTACTTAGTAACTAGCAACCTATCAATTTCATTAAAAATGTAATTTTTAGGATTTTCAGTTCCTTTTTTTTTATTTCTTTAGAATTCCAATAAGTTTTCTCAGATTTTGAATCTTTTGGAATACTATAAAAAATATTTTAAGATTGTTTTAAATACTTTTTTGAATATTTTTAATAATTTTTAGAAAATTCCCAAACCTGAGTTTATGACAAAGTTAAAATTGGAGGGAAATCTAAGGGTCCAAAAACTATAAATGAAAGAATTTTATATCCTACTGATCATGAAGCTAAGTTGATAGGGTTTGCTAATTTAGATTGGGATATGTGCATAAATGATACAAAAATCACCTCCGCCTACATTTTTACATTTGCTAGAAGTGCCATTTATTTGAGTTCAAAAAAGCAGGAAGTTATAGCACAATCTATAGTAAAAGTAGAGTATGTCTCTCTTGCTGCTACTACTGCAAACTATGGCATTTGGTTAAGAAAAGTGTCGAAGGATTTATAAATGGAGTAACAATTACCAATCTTAATCTTTTGTGACAATATATCAACAATTGTCATTCCTAAAAATCCTATGCAATATGGAACACTAAGCATATTAATATTTAATTTCATTCCATTAGAGAGCTAGTGAAAAGTAAGGAAATTGGAGTTGCTCATTGCTCTTCACAAGATCATCTTACTAACCAATTGACAAAATTTTTGTCAAGGGAAAGGATTGATAAACTGAAAGGGAAAATTGGTGTATCCAATAATAAACTCAAGGAGAAGTGTTGATGTTCCCATGTGAGTTTACTTATGTATATAACATCTATTTTATTATGGAAATTTACTACTGGAAGTGCATGATGGTTGTACATTTTGTAAGAAAAGAAGGTTACTATTGAGGGAACTTAATTTTATATTTTTATGAAATTCAAACTAATGTAACAAATGTTTATGTAATATTTATGCAAGCTTAATGATTGTAATTTTGAATTATTAAGTTTTTTTATGGTTTGTAATATAAAGAAGCATCGGATAAGAGAATTTGATATGTTGAACTTCCTATTTCAATTTTTAAATTTCAATCTCTTTGAAGTTTTGTATGCTCTTTTTTCTTTTTTAGCCATTGGTACACTGTTTATGGATTTCTATTAATTTATTGGTTCATGTTTATGAAATCCATTGTTTGCTTTTAATACATGTTTTTTACATAGAAAACATACAGTTAATATATGTTGATATATATATGCTTCATGCTACATATCTAAGCATGTTATGGTTGGATATTACTATTTGTGTGATGTTACATATACAAATTATGAGGGTTTTCTAACCCCCCCATAGAAAGCTCAAAGCTATCATTTTAGTAAGTGGAGAAAAGGAAGTCAACCTACAACATCTAATGAGTATTTTATAATATGAAGCGTTCATGAGCTAGAAATGTGATTGAGAGATGTTCTGGTGTGTTCAAATTATGGGCCATTCATAAAGATCAATCATGGTTTTCAATCAAGACAGTTGGGAGAACTACACCTCCTTGTTGCTTCTATAATTTGATTAGGTATGAAATGGGTATAGATTCAGCAAAGACTAGCCATGTAGATTAAGACCAGTCATAAGGGATTCAATTTCCAAATTGTTACCCAAATGAGTGGCTATTTTAATATTTAGCACTCAAAATGAAAGGCATTTACCTTGAATTTTTTCAAGTGTCTATGATGTAGGGATATTTGCCTAAAATCTATCAGAATAGGACACTTTTAGTGACCATCCTAAGGCCTTGAGTGACAACACTTCATATTGAGAAAAAGAAAAATAAACATAGTTGTGTTCGAAATGAGAAGCTCGACCGCAAGGACGACTCCTAAATAGGTAGGTGCAACCATCCTTGAGAAGATGCAATTGCACATGAAGATTGAGAATTCTCAAAACTCATAGCAAAGGACACGGTCATTGGGACAATGAAGATAATAGGAACTAAATAGTTATGAGTGACCGCCCATAAGGAATATGGAAACTCATCTAAACCTTAAAGCAAAAATTAGAAAGTTGATAGTAGAGTTTGCTGTCTTAGGCGCGACCTGAAGCTTGAAGCAATAGCCCCCATCTGACCACTATTAAAACAAGGGGCAACCACACCTTTCAATCTCTTGCAATTTTTTCTCTCCATAAATAATGCAATGACAAGGGGCATAACAGTTTAGAGGGAAAATTCAAATTGCTTGAGGTGTGACCACACTAGGCTCATGAGTGATCGTGAGTGTCACAGAGTTTGACATGCAGTGTTTCTTGTCGACTAGCTATAAAACTAGCTGGTACAAATAAATTCAAGACTCGCAACCATCCAAAGCATAGGGTGACCACTAAGCCTTAAAGCGCTACTGCACTAACAAGGCATACGATTGTGCATCTTCTAGCATCATTTAATGCAAGAGATTTAGTTGGTGAAAAGCTTGATCTTCTTCTACTCAACTCCGATGGAAATTTCTAATGAAGATAGCTATCAATACACCACTGGCCACCATTTTGAGAAACTTTTGAGCATTTATTATCCAACCTCTTCCAATTTTATTTCTCATAGTGCATTGTATTAAATTTTTCTCATTTATTATTTAGTGTGTATTGGGTGTGAGCTTTAAATACGAAGTGCTAGAATTTGTTTAAGAGTGAGCCAAGGGGAAAACTCTTGTTTGGATTTCAAGCATACACATACCTTGTACAAGTTCAGCGTGATCTAATAAAAACACCAAGTTAGGGTTTAACTTATAAAAATTTGAGTCTAGTGGAATATTTAACTTGTTATTGAGGAGTGGATGTAGGATTGGTTTAATCCAAACCATTAGAAACATTATGTGTTCAATCATCTAACCCTATCATCGTGCTCATTGTTTAAATTTTTAATTTGCCCCAAATATTAAAATCAACCAATTTATTCCCCTCTTGGTTGTCAAATGGACCAACAATTTGTATCAGAGCCTTCAAATTTCATAAAGCTTAATTGCAAATTTTTTTATCCAAAATAGCAACCACTCTAGCTACCTCAACCTCTACCTCTTCCTCTCTGTCTCCTTTTTATGGAAATCTCAAATCCTATCTTAAACCTTAATTTGATGGAATAGATTATTCTTGTGACACCCTTGAATTTACTAAAATTAGATTAAATTAAACCAAAATTAATAAGTTGGAATTTTTAATGAAGAGTTGGAAGTGAGAAATATAAAGTATATATGTAATGTATATGTTGAGTATATATAACATATAAAAGTCAGACTTGTATAGTTATGTAAAATGGTAAAATGGTAAAATGTAAAAAGTTAAAGTAAAAAAATTCTAAAATAAAATAATTTTGGGGGGAATATAGAAATTTATTTTTATTAAAATAAATAAATAATCAATTAAAATAATTAAATATTATATATATGATCTTAAGAAAGAGAGTAAAAAAAAAGTCAAATTATTTTTTTTCTTCCTCTCTTCTTCACGCTTAGGCCGAACCACCATTAGAGCACAGGGGAGATCTTCTCTTCTTCCAAACACCAAATTTTGAGTATATTTTCAAAAGTCAAAAGAAGTTTTAGAGGTTTTCCAACAAATTGGTAAGCTTACTTCTTTAATTTTTAGGTTATGCTGGAAAATAAGAATATGTAAGAATTGGAATTTTGATAGAGTATGTTTTAATTTGTTATATGGGTATGGGAAGTGTTGTTTTGATGGGGAAGTAAAGATTTTATAGTTGTTTGGTTTGTTTGCCCAAGCTTGGTAGAAGTTTAAATGAAGAAGTGTTAAATTTAGGGTTTTGAAAAAGTATTCTTAAAGTATGGATGTCTATTTTGATTTTATTGTTTAAATCATGTTATGAAATGATTTTAATGAGGAAAATGAGCTTAGATTACCAATTAGAATGGATTAAAAGGTTGTTCCAAAATTAAGAAAAGTTAGGTAAAAATTTGGAAGTTGGGGGGAATTGTGCTAAATTGGTTTTTATTTTTTAGAATGTGTTGGAATGTGATTCTAATACGTATTATATACTTATATTTTGTATAAGAATTGAGTAATTGAAATTAATCATGAGCTTATTTGTGGCATGAATCATTACGTACTTTTCCAAATGGAAAATCTATTTATGATAAACCCTTTTATTTAGTTTTAATCCAATATAGCTTAAAATCTATCCTTTTGTTGGCCCAATGGATTACGACTTACTTAATGGGAATTATCAAGGGCTGACTTCAATGTTTGAAAGGCAACTATTGTTTAAACCATTTGAGTGGATTTTTTGAAAATAAGATATCCCATGTTAATATTTTGTTAACCATATACATAGGAAAAGAGACTCGCCATTCATGTGTGGAAGTTATAAGGTCGGAAGGAACGTCCTATATATCTTTGTTTGCCTGTTATCTGTGCATACATGTATACATGCATTGCATTACATGTCATTGATCATTTCTAGCTCACAGCCCTAGAGTATAACAATTCATGAGCCTACGACAATTCGACCTATGCCAACAACATAGAATCCAGCAATGACTCTATTAGCTTCTCACTAAAGGCAATGGATCCTAAACAAGTTGAGAAGATAGTAGATGACACACTCAACTTAAAGATGGAAGAACTAAAGGGGGTCTCAGATGAGACCATGAAAAGCCAATTGGCTACACTATTGGGGAATACTGCCAAAGCATCTGCTAGTAATAAGAAGCCAAAAGACAGGGGAAAGGCTAAGGTGATGAGGTAGCCTTTGATGATGACAAGGTAGTCAATGATGATGATGATGATTGGGCTCGGTACTTCCAAGATCCTTAAGATAAGAAGAAAGAGTCGAAGGTTATGAAGAATTTAACTATTGAAAAAATGGAAACTTCATATGTGAAGAAGATGATTGCTGATCAGAAGAAAAAGTTTGAAAAGAAGCTAAAGATGGAAGAAATGTCAGAGGTGGAAAACTATTTAAACAAGATGAGGAAGTCCCTTACAAGTTCAAAATGCCTTCTTTTTCTAAGTTTGATGGAACTGGCAACCCTCATTTTCATGTCAAGTAGTACATCACAACTATGCAGTATGCTCAAGCTACTAAGGCTCAAAGTCTAAGGTACTTTATGCTCTCATTGGATCCTATTGTGCAAAATTGGTTTAAGACCTTAGAGGACTGTAATAAGAAGATTTAGGATTCTTTATACAAAGCCTCCATCCCACAATATGGGTACAATGCTAAGTTAGAAGTTACTTTGATGGAAGTTGAGTCAATTAGATATAAGTAAAAAGAGAATTTTGTTGATTATGTGAAAAGGTGGAGAAACAAGGTTGCATTGCTCAAGAAAAGACCCGATGAGTCATATCAGATTAGGATGATTGTGAGAAATGTGCTACCAAATCTTCATAAAAGGATGTCTCACAACCTTATCAAAGATTTTAAAGACATTTTGCAAGATGTTTTGTAAATAGAAGAATGGGAAAGGGAGAAGAACCATTTTTCTACAAGAAGGAATGAGAAAGGTAGTTATTAGTCTAGCAATCAAAGCACGCATAAGGCAGTCGATGTTAACGCAACTTGCCAAGGAGGTAGGAGGTAGTTTTCAAAATTCAGAAACCCACTATCTTGGGTTTTCAATAAGCTACAGAAGAGATGGCTATTATAGTTATTAACTCCTTGCCCTTTCCAAACCCTCTACCACCTAACTTTGATGCAAAGCCATTTTGCCAATTTCACTAAATGCAAGGGCATGAGAAAGACAAATATTTGAGATTGAGGCATGAGATCCAGAATTTGATTTATAGTGGAAAATTGCCTAAATCTAGCAAGCCTAGAATGAAAGACAACCCACTACTAAGGTTCAATAAACTAAAATTGCTTTGTCTTCTTTCTAAGATGTGGATAGTAAAGTAACTAAAGAAGAAGAGGTGCTTAACAAGATGAAACAAGTCATGATTGAGAAGGAAGTGGCCATCTATGTTATAAGCGAGTTCTAGATTCGACTGATAGTGATGATTATTCTGAGCCAAAGAAGGAGGAGTGGACCTGGCTTGAGCCTAAATAGGATGAAATAATGAACACTCACTCTAGGAAGCCTTCTGCTTGGCCACCACCAATAGAAGTGGAAGCTGATAAGGGAAAAGAAGTTGAAACAGGGGGTAAAGAAGAGGAAGGCAATGTTGTTCTTAAGCAGTTAAAAAATACTCAAGCTAGTATTAGTATCTGGGATTTACTAGCTACATCCAAAAAGCATCAAGAAACTATGCCAAAGCTATGGCTAGCATGCCCATTTCTACTTTTGTGACACCGGAGGAACCGGTTAATTTCGTGAAAGTTAAAGGAGTGATGAAATCTGAGGATGTTAAAAAAAAAGAACAAAGTTGATGTGGGAGTGGTGCCATTTTTGGAGGAACTAGCTAAGAATGTCTACCCACTCAAGATCTTGCCAAAGCTAGCTATGTTGACAAGGGATCTATGCCCAACCAAGATGAAGATTAGGCTTATGATAATGCTAAAAGGCATGCTGAAGGAACTTTCAAAGCTTTGTGAAGGCTGGCCCTATTAAATATATTGTAGAATTTGTGGTCTTGCATATTCTTGTCACCTTTGCACTACTATTGGGATGACCCTAGTTTTATTCTCTTCGGGGCTCCTTCTACGCTCCATCAAAGATCAAGTTTCCAAATTGGGATGAAACAATGGTTATAGATGCTGAGGACAATGAAGTGGTGAATTCTCTAATGGTTGAAAGGTCTCTTAATGGATTCCAAGTGGTTGTTTTTTCTGATGATGAGATGGTGGACCCCAAAGTCCTGACTATGATGAAGAACATGAATTGCCTGCCTGGCGCTAGCCTTGGGAAAGGAAAGACAGGTGTGACAAAGCTTCCAGATTTGAAGACTCAAACCTCCAGGAAAAGGTTGGGATATGATGAAAAGAAGAGTTTTCCTCCACTCAAAGAGATTTTTGTCAAAGATGTAGACATGAGACCACTCCAAGGGAAGTCGGATCAAATAATGTTCATGGGGGAAGATAATTTTGCGCTTTGTGAAATATGCTGATATTGTTGAACTAGTGGAACAGATTGAGAAAAAGCTTGCCTTTCCTGTTGATAAGGAGCCTAGTCCAGAAGAAAAGAAGGAAGATGTCCTGAAGATTCAGAAGACTCCAGAGAAGATTGCTGCTCTAATTAAAGAATAATATGAAGATCTTTTAGTTTATGATTATGAGAACAATGACTTTGATTTTGATTTTAATTTATCTACTTTGCATAAGGATGACGATATTTTCTTTTCTAAGATGAATGCAATAAAGTCTGATTTTGCTTACTTATGTGATGTTTTTCCTGTTGGTTGCATACATTCAAGTAGTGATTACACGAGAATTTTTAATATTAACTCTATTGAAACACAATCATTAAATTTAGGAATAATCAACAATCCTAAAAATATTAGCATAACATCTGACCTAACTCCTAAAGAGAGAGAGAGATTAGAAAAATATTTAAAAAGTAGGAAGAAGTCTTTGCTTAGTCTTATGAGCATATGCCTAGAATTGATCAAGACATAGCCAAGCACTTGATTCCCACTTACACTTATATGAAAACTGTTAAAAAAAGCTTGGATGGTTAAGGCCAAAATGGGCATACTTTATCAAAGAAGAAGTCATTAAGGAGATACAAGTGAAGTTCCTTGAGGTAATAGATTATCCTGACTGGTTAGCTAACATAGTTCCCATGCCAAAGAAAGATGGAAGAATTGAGGTTTGTGTGGACTACAGAGACTTGAGCAAAGCTTCCCCTAAAGACGATTTCTCTTTACCCCATATAGATGTCCTTATTGATAGTGCTACCTCTAGGATGCTACACTCATTTGTAGATGGATTTTCTGGATACAACCAAGTGTTAATGGCCCAAGATGATAAAGCTAAAACTACCTTCATCACTATGTGGGGTAGATTTTGCTATAGTTTGGGTTAAAGAATGCTGGAGCAACCTATCAATGAATAGCCACCACTTCATTTCATGACATGATACATAAGGAAGTTGAGGTCTATGTTGATGATGTGATGGTGAAATCTGATACAAGAGAGTAGCATTTTCAAATTTTAGATATCTTATTTGAAAGAGCAATGAAGTATAAGTTAAGGCTAAACCAAAGAAGTGTGTGTTTGGGGCTACTTCAGGTAAGATGTTGGGACACGTGATAGGTCCAACAAGGATTGAGATTGACCCCGATAAAGTTAAGGTAATAAGGGATATGCCAACTCCTAAGACAAAAAAAAAAAGTTTGGTGGTTTATTGGCAAGTTACACTACATTAGTAGGTTCATAGCAAAGCTTACCATGATTTGTGAATCTATATTTAGATTGCTCAAAAGAACTAACCAGTCAAGTGGAATGAAGAATGTCAAAGGGTTTTGAGCGTATAAAAGAGTATTTGCTGAATCCACCTGTTTTAAAACTACATAAACCTAGTTGACCTTTCTTACTATACTTAGCAGTAGAAGAAGAGTCAATAGAAGCAATGCTAGCATAAGCGGATGAGTCAGGAGTTGAGTATGCAATCTACCTTATGAGATTAAGTATAGTATCATTGAAAATACTTGTATAGCTTTGGTTTGGTCATTTAAGAAGTTATAGCATTACTTTCAATCTTATAGTGTGCAAGCAATTTCCAGGATGGATCCAGTGAAGTTTTTAAGGGAAACACCCTTGTTGATTAGTAATATGGAAGATGGTTGATAATTTTAGATGAATTTGAGTTTGAGTATATAACCAAGAAAACAAACAAAGGTAGAGCTTTAGAAAAATTCCTTGCTCAATAACCATTGCTTGAAAATGAAGAAGTGGTTTTAGAATTTCGTAATGAACATTTAGAGCCCATAGAAGTCCAAGGGTGGAAAATGTAATTTGATGGAGATGTATAGAGAAAAGTGGCTAGCCTGGGAGTAATTTTGGAATCGCTAGAAGGAGAGCTCATCTCTCTAGCTAAGAAGTTGAAGTTCAGGGCAACCATCAACATGGTGGAGTATGAAGCATGTATTTTTAGTTTGAAAATCTTATCAATTATGAAGGTTGATACAGTATAGGTATTTGGTGATTCTTTGCTAGTAGTGTCCCAATTAAATGGAGAATGGGAGCTGAAGGAAGAAAAGTTGAAACCATACCATGATTATTTGACCATGATGAAGAAAAATTCAAGGAGTTCAGGTTTATAGACTTGCCAAGAGAACGAAACCAGATGGCTGATTCCCTAGCCACATTGGATTCAGTATAGGAAGATCATGTTAATTTATTTCTTAAGCCTTTGGTTTTGACTAGTTCATTGGCTCCTTGTTATGAGTATGAGACGATCATAGAAACTAACATAGACCATGATGCATGGTATGGCACCATAAGACGGTTCTTGAAAAGTAGGGAATACCCACAGGATGCAATAAAGGAATAGAGGAGAGCTACAAGGGGATGGTCCTTGCAATACATCACCTTTCATGGAGAGTTATATCAAAGATGGCCCGACAGGGTGCACTTATGGTGCTCGAGAAAGTATAAAGTTGAGCATATCATGTCAGAAATACATGCAGGGAGTTGTGGACCCCGCATGAATGGGATGGCCCTATTTAAGAAGATAATTCGATAAGGTTACTATTGGTTAACCATGAAAAAATATTATATTGATTTTGTGAAGAAGTGCCAACAGTGAAAGATGTATGGGAACTTGAATCACTTGCCTCCTAAATAATTACATTATATGTCTTCACCTTGGCCTTTTGCAACTTGGGGGATTGACATTATTAGCAAGATACATCCGACGGCTTTGAATGGTCATCGATTCATTATAGTAGCTATGGATTATTTTTCAAAATGGGTTAAGGCTGAATCTTTCAACAAGCTAGGGGTAAGAAAAATAACTATATTTGTTGAAAAGAACCTCATCTATAGGTATGGAGTCCCACATAGTGTAATATCAGAAAATGGGGTGTAGTTTTAAGGAGCTGTTAGGGATTTATTCTCAAATTACCAAATTTGTCATCATCGATCTTCCCCTTATGGACCAAAGGCTAATGGCGTAGTGGAAGCAAAGAACAAGACAATTAAGCAGATTTTGTCCAAGATGACTAAGATGTATAGGGATTAGTCAGAGATGCTTCCTTTTTCTTTGTGTGGATACAGGCAGAGTGTGTGAACCCCAACCGAAATGACAACTTTTTCTTTGGTTTAAGGAATGGAAGTAATGTTACCAATTGAAATTTAAATCAAATAATTGAGGGTGGTACTGGAAGCTGAATTACCTAAGATGGAATGGGTAGCGAGTAGATATGTGCATTTGGCCTTATTAAAAAAAGGTTGAAAGCATTATATCACCATCAGCTATATCAAAGAAAGATAGCTCGGGCCTACAATAAAAGGGTTAAGATCAGGAAGCTTAAAGTCAATGACTAGTGTTGATATAGTGTAAGACTAATGTCCTTGATCCAATAGGAAAGTTTAGACCTAGTTGGGAATGGTCTTATATTGTGAAACAAGTCATAAACAAAGGTGCAGTCAAGTTATCAGACATGGACGGGAATGAGTTTAGTGAGCCTATGAACATTGACATCTTGAAGAAGTTTTACATTTGAAATTAAAAAAAGGAGAAGCTCATGTAGACCCTTAATTTTTGACCCAGTCTGGTCCGATATTTTTTATATATAGTCCAAAATAATTTTTGTGGTATTTTAATTAAATAATATTCATTTTAGTATTTATTATTTATAATTTTTAATAAAAATAAAAATGGTAAAGTTAAATAAATAAATAAAAATCGGCGATGAAAAAATCGGCGATGAAAAAATTCATCGCCGAAGGTAAATCGGCCACAGGCCAATTCGCCCGCAGGGATTTCCTATGGGCAAATCGGCCATAGGCCGTTTCGCCACAGGAATTTCCTATGACAAATTGTCCCCAAACCAATTAGTAGTAGGAAATTCCTGCGGCAAATTGGCGCCCGCCCGCAATTTTCCCTCGCAGCTCTCGCAATTCCAGCCCGCAGTAAGTTTTTCACTAGCGCAATTTTCCAAAGTAGTTTTTTCCGAAATCAAATTCTATTTGGTTTTGGTTTCTTTTCCTAATAGGTTTTAATTTCCTTAAACACTTAGAAGTAGGTTTATTATTTCTCCTATAAATACCACATTAAAACAGAGAATTAAGGGAGTTGGATAGGGAGAAAAAATTGTTTGATTGGATTGGAGACTCAACCATTTGATCGGCCAAAAGAAAAGCCCTAGCAAGCAAGAAAGAAGAAGCAATCAATTCATCAATGGCAGTGACACTGCCTTTGTCTTTGTTCATCCAGAAGCAAATTGTGGAGGAACCAACGAACGGAGGTTCGATTATAAATCTTTGATTTGATGTTATTTACAATGTTTCTATCGTTTGTTTTTATATATTAAGTCAATATCCTAAATTATTAAACTTATTAACATGTTTTACATTAAATCGTACATTCATCCAGTAGCCTTAGTCAGTGATCAAAACTTCAAAACCCTAAAACTGTTCTTCTCTTTCCAGAAACCTTTAAAACCCTAAATTGTTTCTTCTGTTTCCAAGAACTTTAAAACCCTAAATTGTTTTCCCCGAACTATTTTCATCTAAACCCTAACTTTTTGTCCAAAGTTTCCAAATGTCTTCTTAAATCTCCAAACCATAATCTTCTTTACAGTTTCTAAAAATCATAATTATTTTAATAAAAACTCTAAACTGTTTTCATAAATCCTAAATTAAATATGTTTTCCAAAATATCAAAAACCCTAATTTTCTAAAAATCTAATATAGTAAACCCTAGTTTTCCTAAATCCTAAATTCTTAAGGCATCAAAACTTTATGATAAGTTCATCAACACCCTAAACCCTATATTCTTAAAGCATCAAAACTTTATGACAAGTTCATCAACACCCTAAACCCTAATTCTTAAAACCTAAAAATTTTATGATAAATAAATCTAAACCTTAAAGCCATAATCCAGTAAACCTAAAATCACAATCCAATAAACATGAATTATAAACCTAATTTCTTAAGATTCCAAAATCCTAATTTCATGATGTTAGCCCTAAACCCTAATTTGATTAACCAAAACCCTTACTTTCTTAAATTTATAAAACCCTAATCCATTCCATTTTTCCAAAATCTTCACAGTAGCCTAAATAATAATGATAATAATTTCAAAATCCCAAAACCCTAAATGTTAATTAAAGAACCCTAAATTGAGACATAAGCCTAAATTTGTATCTTTATTTGCTTTATCTAATTTTAGATTTAATTGTGTAGTTTATTATATGGTTTGATGGTTGATTTATTTAATTTCAATGCTTGATTTATTTAATTTATCATGGATGGATATTTTCTTTATTATTATGATTATTATTTGTTTGTTTTAGTATTAAAATTGTAAGAGGTATGTCTCCACATTCTGGGTACCTCATTAGTTAAGTATTATGTAAATTAAATTGCTCTTATATTTTGGACCTATGTAAAGGACATATTTCCACCTTTCCGTGGGTGTCCCATTTAGTTTAGACATGGATGATGTAAGGACATGTTTCCATCCTTGGATGGCTGTCCATTTATTTACTTTGTTTGGACATTGCTTTGATTTTAATAAAATGATGCTTTATTTTAATTGTTGCATATGGGTGCTAGGCCATTTCTCACCTTCCCCACACGTACCCAACTTTTCGAACCCATTAGGGGGTTAGGAATTCCTTAGGAATCGAGTCATCCACCCCTTTCTTTTTCTCATCCCGTCCGGGTGGCCACTCCATTTTCTCCAGGCTTAGGTTCGTGTTCTCTAAGGCCCTGATCCTAAATAGTGTCGAAGTCGCAATAACCATTCCACCGAGAGTGGGGGCTAAAATCCCCGCTCACAATGCTGACTCCACTGGGGATAAGAGAAGTTGATTCCGTTGGTCTTTATATTATTCTATTCTTTCTTATAATGATTTTATCCATTGCATCATATTAGATTGCATCGTGTGCGTGAGTTAGGACGCTCGTGTTACCCGTGTTGTGTTGTGTAAGGGATACCATACTTTCACTCAAGGTACGGAGATCGAGCATGGCATAACCACTCATAGCCTCGTACCTTTTGGTAAATACTTACTATGAGAACCTAAGCCTTTTCAACCCAAAGACTAAAGCTCATGTAATTGGCCTAGTTACTTTCCTTAGGTTTTTACCCCAAATACTTGTTGTTTGACTATGGTTAATTTATCTTAGTTTAAATCATGGCTTATTTGGTTTGTTCTTTTTCTAATATGACCTAAGTACATTGTAACCTCAAAATAATTTTTTTCTTTAAAGTCCAAAAGACTAAAGTAATTTTAAAAATTTTTCAATGGTCTTTGGATATAAAACTTTTGCAAATGAAAAATTCTTTTTTCATGACCCAAATACAAAGCCCAAAATCTATTTTTTCTAAAATCTTTTTATAATGGGCTTAGAAACAAAATTACTTTCATCCAACCTTTTCTTACAAAGAGCTTGCAAATTAATTAGGTCAATTACAAAATACTAAAAATCAATTATGAGCCTAGTTTATACTAAGAGCTATTAATCATGAGCTTGTTTTTTTCATGAATCATTAGTTTCTTTTTCAAGTGAGAAATCTATTTATAATAAACCTCTTAATTTAGTTTTAATCCAATATAGCATAAAAGCTACTTTAGTTGGTTGAGTGGATTAAAACCTAATTAATGGAAATTATCATGAACTGATTTCCATTTTTGAAAATATAACTATTGGTTGAAACATCTGAGGGAATTATTCGAAAAACAAGATACCCCATGTTGGCATTTTGTTAACCATATACCTAGGAAAAGAGACTCACCATTCGTGTGTGGATGTTATAAGGTTGGAAGGGACATTCTACTTATCTTTTTTTGTGCATACATGCATACATACATTTGCATCTCATATCATTGATCCTTTTTGGCTCACAACCCCAGATTACGATAGTTCAAAAGCTTACGACAATCCGACCTATGCCGGAGATGAAAAATCTAGTAGCAACTCAATCACTTGCTCACTAAAAGCAATGGAGCCCGAACAAATTCAAAGATATAATGCCGAAGCATCTGCTAGCACTAATAAGTCAAAGGACAAAGGGAAGGCTAAAGTTGGTGAAGTGGTTTTTAATGATGATAAGGTGATCATTGATGATGATGATTATTGGACTCAATACTTCCAAGATCCTTAAGACAAGAAGAAACAACCAAGATTGTTGAAAGATCAGCTTTGGAGAAAACTAAGACTTCTGATGTTGAAAAGATGATTGCGGATTTAGAAAAGAAATTTGAGAAGAAGCTGAAAACCGAAGAAATGTCCGAAGTTGACAAATTATTTAAGCTAGATGAAGAAGTTCCGTAAAAGTTCAAGATGCCATCCTTTGCAAAGTTTGATGGAACCAAAAACCCTCACCTCCATGTGAAGCAGTATATCACTGCCATGTAGTCTACCCTAGCTACTAAGGTTCAAACTCTAAGGTACTTCATACTCTCATTGGATCATGTTACCTAAAATTGGTTCAATACCTTAGAAGAAGGAACACAAAAGAGTGGGGATCTGCTATACAAGGCCTTCATCCAACAATAAGGATACAATGTTGAAATGGAAGTTAACTTAATGGAAGTGGAGTCCATTAGACAAAGGCCAAATGAGAATTTTGTGGACTATGTGAAAAGATGGAGAAATAAGGCCTCTTTGCTCAAGAAAAGGCCTGATGAATCCGATAAAATAAGGATGATTGTGAAAGGGGTGTTGCCTAGTCTTTGTGAAAGGATGTCTCATACACTCATCCGTGATTTCAAAGATCTCCTCCAAGCTGGTCTGCAAATTGAAGAATGGGAAAGAGAGAAGAACCATTTTTCAACAAGAAGGAACAAGAAAGGAAACTATCAGTCTGGTAACCAAGGCATGCAAAAGGTAGTTGGTATAATGCTACTAGCCAAAGAAAAAGAAGATGATTTTCAGAATTGGGAAAACTGCTGTCTTGGGTTCTCAATAAGCTTCAAAGGAAGGGATTGTTACAACCCTTAAATCCTCATCCTTTGCCTAACCCTCTTCCACCTAATTTTGACATAAAGCATTTTGTCAATTTCATTAAATGCAAGGGCACGACACGGATAGATGTGTGAGGTTGAGGCATGAGATCCAAAATTTGATTGATAGTGGAAAGCTGCCCTAGCCCAACAAGTCAAACACTAAAGACAATCCATTACTTAGGTTCAATAGAGTACCACCACCGTCAACCTTCATTATTGGAGGAGGTTTGCATGAAAGTTTTGTCATGTCTTCTTTCTATGATGTGGGTAGAGAAGCAACCAAAGAAGAAGAGGTATTTGGCAAAATTAAACAAGCTATGGTGGGTAAAGAATTAGCAATTTGTGTTGTGAATAGGTTTTGGGATTCAAGTGATAGTGATGATGATCTTGTATCCGAGAAGGGGAATGGACATGGTCCGAGCCCGAAGAGGATGAGGTAATGAACACTAGATCCAGTAAGCCTTATGCAAGGCCACCGCCTAAGGAGGTAGAAGTTAATAAAGGAAAGGAAGTTGAAGTAGGGAATAAAGAAGAGGAAGATGACACCATGCTCAAGCAATTGAAAAGAACCCAAGCAAGTGTTAGCATTTGGGATTTATTGTCTACTTCTAAAAAGCATCGAGAAACTATGGCTAAGGCCTTGGCCAGCATGCCAATTTCCACCTCCATAACACCGAAAGAGCTGATCAACTTCATAAAAATTGAGGGAGTAATGAAATATGAAGATATTCAAGGGAATAGTGAAGTTAATATGAGAGCGGTATCTTTCTCAAAAGGTGATTTATCGGAAGAGGGGAGAGATCACATTCGCCCTCTCTTTATTAAAATAGAAATCAAAGGGAAAAGGACTCCATGTGTAATGATTGATGACGGGTCTGCCATAAATGTTTGTCCACTTAAAATATTGCCAAAACTAGCCATGTCAAAAAGGGATCTAAACCTGACCGAGGTAACCATTCGGGCTTATGACAACACTAAGAGACATGCCGAAGGAACTTTCACAGCTGCTATCAAGATGTTGCCAAGCTAGTGGAGCAAGTGAAGAAAGAGCTCATCCTGCCAGCCAACAAGGAGTCCAATCCAAAAGAAAAGAAGGAAGCTATCCTGAAAGCTGAGAAGACTCCGGAGGAGATTGCTACCCTGGTTGAAGAGAAGTTTGAAGATATTCTGCCTTATGATTTTGAGAACAATGATTTTGATTTTGATTTTAATTTGTCTGCTTTGTATGAGGATGATGATGTTTTCTTTTCCAACATGAATGCAATAAAGTCTAATTTTGCGTACTTATGTGATGTTTCTCCTGATGGTTGCATACATTCAAATACAGTTACATGAGCATTTTAATATTAATTCTGTTGACACACAATCATTAAATTTGGGAACAATTGAAAATCCTAAAAACATTAGCATAGAATCAGACCTTTCTCTTGATGAGAGAGAGAGATTTGAAAAAATATTCAAAAAATATGAAGAAGTATTTGCTTAGTTTATAAGGATATGCCTGGAATAGATCGAGACATAGCCGAACATCTTATTCCTACTTACACTCACATGAAACTTGTCAAACAAAAGCCTAGGCGATTAAGACCTGAGTGGGCTGAATTGCTTAAAGAAGGGGCCACTAAACAAATACAAGTAAAGTTCCTTGAAGTGATAGAATATCCAGATTAGCTAGCCAACATAGTACCCGTGCCAAAGAAAAATGGAAGAATAAGGGTCTGTATGGACTATAGAGATTTAAACAAGGCTTCCCCTTAAGATGATTTTCCTTTACCTCATATAGATGTTCTCATTGATAGTGCAGCTTCTAGTGTGCTACACTCATTTGTAGATGGATTTTCTGGATACAACCAAGTGTTAATAGCCCAAGAGGATAAAGCCAAAACTGCTTTCATTACTACAAGGGATTTTGTTATAGGGTGATGCCGTTCGGCTTAAAGAATGTTGGAGCAACATACCAACGAATGGCCACCACACTATTCCATGACATGATGCACAACGAAGTTGAAGTGTATGTTGATGATATGATGGTGAAATCAGATACAAGGGAACAACACTTCCAAAACTTAGAGCAGTGGCAGAAACTAGGTTGAGTATGTAACCAGAAAAACAATAAAAGGTAGAGCAGTGGCAGAATTCCTGGCCCAACAACCATTACCGGATACTGAAGAGGTAGTTTTGGAATTTTTGGTTAAACATTCAGAGGCAATTGAAGTACAGGGGTGGAAAATGTATTTTGATGGAGCAGTAAACAGGAAAGGAGCAGGTTTGGGAGTCATACTAGAATCGTCCGAAGGGGAACTTATCCCTTTAGCCAAAAAGTTGAAATTTAGGGCAATCAATAATATGGTGGAGTACGAAGCATGTATCTTTGGTTTAGAAACCCTAATTATTTTTGGTGATTCATTGCTAGTAGTATCCCAAGTAAATGGAGAGTGAGAGTTGAAAGAAGAGAAAATAAAACCATATCACCATTACTTGGCCACAATGAAGAAGAACTTTAAGGAGTGTAGGTTTATACACCTAGCAAGAGAAGAAAAATAGATGGCTGATGCCCTAGCCACATTGGCTTCGGTATGGGAAAATCCTGTCAACTTCTCAAGATCTCATGATCCAGCTAGGCTTGGAAAGAAGTAGTATGTTCAAGCATGAACTGCTGCATCTGGTCCTACTGAGTTAAGATCTTATTCTGATTCAGCTCGATATTCCCTATCTTACCTTTGATCCTACAAATTCGACGCTCTAAATCTGTGGGCTTCCTGTCATCATCCCACTCAACATTAACTGATTGGTGCCAATCTCGAAATGTAGGGGTCTAGACAAAAGATGATCCAGCAGAAGAAGAAGGTGCAGCAGTGGAAGAAGGCCCATCGGCAATAATTGAAGGCCCAGCAGCAGTGGACGAGCCCAGAAAATCTATGGATGGAGGTGGTGGTATATCCGAAGGAGGAGCAGAAGGGGCTGCCTCTGGTATATCTAAATCCATAGGAGGTGCCTGTAGCCCAGTTACCTTCTCCCGATTCAGTCTCTTCAATGTGTCCATACCCAATAGTATGGGCAAACCATCCACCGTCATAGGTAGGCAGCCATCTAACACACCCAAGTGACGAGCGAGTCGTGTGACATACATGCCACCATGCAAAGTACCTAATGCTCCCTTTTTAGACTGCTCATAAAAGAAGTGTGTGATGGCAGGTGCGACATTGCACCAGGTCTTTTGTACCATGCAATGTAGGAAAAATAAATCTCTCAGGCTCACCACCCCTGTGCTGCTCAGCCGAGTTGTAAGAGTGTGAACTAATAGGTTGTGCACCACTCGATAGGGAAAAGACTCAAAGTTGGATGCCTTAGATACCTTGGGCTGATATTTATCTGCAGTGGGTGCAAAGGTCCTCCAAACCCAAGGAGGAGCAACCTCATACTCGATAAAATCCACCTCAGAATTCAAATAGTCAAAAGTCTATACCTCCTCTGCAGTGTATAACCTGAGATGCACCCCAAGGTCAGTAATGCTCATATGGAATCTCTGCCCTCCCAGTCTGAATTTAATTGTTGGCTCAGTAATTGAAACCTTGGTCTCTTGGAACTAAAAGGTGCAATAAAATTTCAATGTCAGCTCTCTGTAGGAAGGCTCATTGATGGAGAACAATTGGTCCCATCCTGGTCGGTTGATCAGTTCTCGAATATCTGCTGAAATATTGGCCAGTTCCATAGCATCCCAATAAAAAACACAAGGTAGGGACCAATCCTTGTTGCCAAAAAATTCGAATCGCCTTCTTTCCTCGGCATTCGAGAATCTAAGGCATTTGTGGTTTGCCATGAACTTAGAAGTTGGTCGTGTAGCGGGTTGGCTTGAACTACCATTATCATAATTATAATCATTCATATTAGAAATCCTATTACACATATTCATTACCAAATTCTACTTTCATCAACTATGTTACTTTAAAACAACCAACCACTAAATCATCATTTATTCATCATTTTAACTTTATTATTATCTATTTTAGCAATTAAACATACTTGCTCTATCTAGCTATAACAAACATAATCATACATATTCAAAACTACAATCTTTAGAAAAATTACTTACTTGTTTTCTTCATTTTTCTTCAAAATCTCTTTAATTTCTTTGATTTCTATAGAAAATTTGGGTTGGTTGATGAAAGAATAAATTTTTTTCTTCTCATGGTTATGGTGGCTTATTTTCTCAAGGAAGAAGAGGAAGATAATAGTTTTCTTTTTAAGTATTACTTCTTTCTTTTTCTCACCCATTCATATATATATAATTAAATAAAAAAATTATTGTTTGGTGGGTAGCTGGGAGGATGATTGTTTACGAGGGCCTATTGTCTGCAAAACAAACAAGAATTCCTCAATAACAAAAAAAATATATAGCACGATACAAAATACCAACAAAAGACCGACACAAAATTACCAAAATACTGGCATTATAACGATGAAGCATAATGTAAATCCCAACAAAATTAATGCCAACAGCCAATTTAAAACAAGTTGATCAACGTATATCAACAAACACGTAACCAACAAAAGCGACAAACAAATTCGAATGATGGTAATTCCGATAATAGCGATTCCATTTTCCAACAATAGCGATTAACCATAACGCAACAAGCAATTTATAAATCAAACACAAACTAAATCAAAATAAATCAAATGCCGAATCAAAACTGAATTAAAATAAATAAAAAAAAAGCAAAATAAATCAATCGCCACAAAAATCACAATAAATCTAAATGAAGCAAAATAAAGCAATGCGGCATAAATCTTGCAATTCTAAGGAAAATAAAAGAGAATACAAGGAATCCATAAGAAAAATGAAAGAAATCCAATAAAAATTACAAAAGTGAGAGTTCGTACCTGAAAAGTGTGAAAATCATGTGGAATCAAATGGAAATCGAGCGAATGCGCGCATATAATGCAAACCGGGAGTTAAAATCCCTTCTAAAGTGAATGGGTGTGTGAGTGCGGCGGTGAGAGTGCAAGAAATTTAAGAGAAAATATGAGAGAAGGGAAAAGAAAACTGATTTGTGCATTTAAAATGGCTTCAGGTCTTTATATAAAGAAGTCGACACGCCCAATGACACGCCCGTGTCACTGGGCATGCCCTATGTAATGTGAGATAGTGTATACGACACGTCCATGGACACGACCGTGTCCATGGGTGTGTCACAGGGACTGGATGATTTGATAAATGACATTGTTAGACAAATGATCTTAATTTTGATCCTTGACAACTCAAATGGATGATCTATTTAACTTGTGTTTGAGAAAGCTTGTTGCAGGATTAGGTTGCTTCAATTAAAGGTGAACAGAACAATTCTCACGGTCGCACATCACCTAAATACGACCGCTCCATGCAATTACAGAATGAAACCTTGTCACAGTAGGTTTCGCGGTCAGAAGTTCAACCATAGTCGCAACCGCTCATACATAATCGCGACCGTCCTAATATTTGCCCGACCGCTACTCAAGGAACTTAAATCATTACAATCACAGTAAGGTTCGCGGTGACAAGAACGGTGAATGATTCGACCTCGCTTACCAATTTAGCGACCGCTCATTTATAGTCGCGACCGCCCAACAATTCAAGAAGAAATTGCTGAAAGAGACAGTAGTGTTCGCGTCCTCAGGTGCGTCCAGAAGTTCGACGCGAGAATATGAGTTCGACCGCGAAAAGCTACTAAGGGCGACCGCGAGATTCAAATTATGGCGGACATCTCTTTTGCCCTGTCAGAAAATGACACGTGACATGACCGTTGTAATCCCACTTCAGTATTCAAAAAAGGGCGACCGCACTTTGTGATGCGCGACCGTCCCGACAAACACAGCATGGGCAAGAAACGGTCCGACAAAAACATCATGGGCAAGATTCCTGCTGTAGAGCACTAAAATTCGACCGTTGAACTTTTTCAAAAGTAGCGACCGTCCCTGGTTAAAAGGACGACCGCGTGAAGCATGAGAGCGACCATCCTTGTATGAAGGGCGACCGCTAAGTGCTTCGGACAGTTTAAGTAAAGAAGGTCTAATCTGCCAAGACTTTATTCTAAACAGCAATAACGGCTAGTAAGACCACATTGGCTATAAATACAATGTTTCCATGAGAAAATAAAAGAATAACATAATTAAGAAAAGATTTTCATAGCCAAGCAACAAATTTCCTTTTGCTTAAACTTGTATTTGAATTGTTATGAATGTTAGGTGTTAGCATTGAAAACACCATTGTATAAGTTTGAGTGTAAGCTTGGGAAACACTTAGGTTGAGAGAGTGAGCCTTGTAAAACTCTTGTGTGGGTTGTAAGTGTGAGCCTAAGAAAAACACTTGTAAAGTTGGAAGTGAGCTTGTGAAAACTTCAAAGACTAGTGGAACCTTAACAAGTTGTTAAGGAAGTGGATGTAGGATTGAAGTAAATCCGAACCACTATAAATCTTGTGTGTTCTTTCTTCCTTCATCACTCAACAATCTTCATATTCCGTACTTCTTGTTTGTTGAGTTTTTTAAATTGTCATTACTTCTTGTGGAAACCAATTCACCCCCCCCTCTTGGTTGCCATCTTGGGACAACAATTGGTATCAGAGCCATGAGATTTCTTAAACTTAATTGTGAAATCTGATCCACAATGGCAACTTCTTCTTCATCAAGCTCTCATGGAAATCTTAACTCTATTCTTAGACCTTACTTTGATGGAACGGATTACTCATACTGGAAACACAAAATGTATTTGTTTCTAGACAGTGAAGGGATTGAACTATGGGATTTCGTGGAAAATGAGTGGAAATCTCCTACTCATGAAGTTGACGGTATTCAAGTTCCTCTTCCCAAAGCTCAATGGTCAACTAGCAATATCAGAGATCGATTCAAGAACAATAGAGCTGCTTCCATCTTGATGAACTCCATTTCAAGAGAAGAAGGTGGAAGAGTTCAACATTTAACTTGTGCACATTGTATTTGGAAAACACTTGAAAACTACCATGAAGGTACAACTCAAGTAAGATTTACCAAGAAACAAATGCATGTTCATGAGTATGAGCTATTCAAGATGAAACCAAATGAAAATGTCACCGACATGACAAATCGCTTGCTTGCTATTGTCAATGAACTAAAGAAGTATGGCAAGGTATATGATCAAGGTGATGTAAACAGTAAAATCTTGAGAGCCCTAAGAGCTAGAAAGAACTTTGAATCCAAAGTATCATCCATAGAAGAAGCTCATGATCTCAGCACATTAAGAACCGACGAGCTAGTTGGCAAATTACTCACTTTTGAGCTGCACAGTGAAAAAGAAGAAGATCAAGGTGAGAAAGAAAAGAGAAAACCAATTGCACTCAAAGCAATCAAAGAAGTTGAGAGCTCAAGCAATGAAGGTACTGATGATGAAGATGAAATGGCAATGTTCTCAAAAAGAATGAATGAATGGAAAAGGAAGAAAAGATTACAAGCAAACAAAGGTACACCTCCTAAATTCTCCTTCAAAGATAAAGAAAAGAAAAATGAGGTAAAATGCTATGAATGTGGAAAAACCGGTCACATCAAGTCGGATTGCTACAAATTAAAGAACAAAAGGAAATGGGATAAAGAAAAGAAAAAGTCTCTCAAAGCCACATGGGATGACTCTTCCTCAAGTGAAGAAGAAGAAGAGGAAGGAATTGCAAATCTTTGTCTCATGGCTATTGAAGATGACTCCAATGAGGTAAGTACTCAATCTTTTGATCTTGTAGCACATGATGATATAAGTGATATAGATGATAGTGATTTGATTGAGCACATGAATTCTAAAATAGAAAAATATTTCTCCAAAATGATGCTCTATAAAGAAAAAAACTCTAAGTTAGAAAAGGATTTTATATGCTTAAAGAACTCTACCTTAGAATTGAAAACCTCAAATGAACATTTGATGAATACAATAGGAGAATTAAATAAAAGCTCACATGACTTAGAAAAAGTGATTAAAGAGAATGAGGCATTGAAGCATGAACTAAAAGAACTAAAAGAATCAATTTCCAGATTTCATAAAGGAAAGGAAGCATTGAACACATTAATTAATAATCAAAGATCACCTTCCTTGAAATATGGATTAGGATTCAATGGCTCAACCAACATTGCACCTAGTAAACCAACTTTTGTGAAAGCATCTACAACTAAAATTTCTGATGTTCATATCAAAGATGCTTGCACCAAGACTAAAAGAACTTCTTACGGTTCACTAGGAGATAAAGCCAAAAACAATTATGCATTGTTGTTTACTAAACTTGTACAAAAGAAATCACATACTTGTAGTTGTATGTATAATGCAAAAAGAAAAATGCAGAAGCATAGGATACCATGGCAATGCACATATTGCATGAAATTTGGTCACAAAAATTTCTATTGTTATATAAGAAAAGCTCATCTAAATTTAGAAGGCACTCTTTCTACTAACCATCAAGGACCCAACTATATGTGGGTACCTAAAAAAGGATGACCACAATTGGCTTGCAGGTATGCCTAAAATCTACTACCAATGAAAGCACATGGCTTGTGGATAGTGGATGCTCAAGGCATATGACTGGAAATGCAAAGCTCTTTACAAGTATTACCTATAAACATGGAGGTAACGTAACTTTTGGAAACAATGCTAAAGGTAAAATTCTTGGTGTTGGCTACATTGGTTCTATTGGTAAGGATTTAATTGAAGATGTATGGCTTGTTGATGGTTTGAAACATAACTTGCTAAGTGTTAGTCAACTTTGTGATAAAGCATACTTTGTTAAGTTTGATTCCAAGGAATGCAAAATCACAAATTCAAATGATGTTATCATATTTAAGGGTACTAGAACAAACAACACTTACAATGTAAGCATACATTCTGATCATACATGTTTAATGTCCACTAATAATGATGCATGGTTATGGCATAGAAGACTAGGACATGCTGGTATGGATCAATTGAAATATATTTGTAATGAGAATTTAGTTGATGGCTTACCTAAGATAAAATATGATAAAGATAGGATTTGTGAACCTTGTCAACATGGTAAGCAACATAAAAGCTCATTTAAAACAAAGAATGTTATAAGCACCTCTAGACCTTTAGAGCTCATTCATTTAGACTTGTTTGGACCAAATAGAGTTACAAGCTTAGGAGGCAAATCATATGCATTTGTTCTTGTTGATGACTACTCTAGATTCACATGGGTTAATTTCTTAGCTCAAAAGAATGAAACCTTTAATTACTTCAAAACCTTTGCAAAAAGAGTTCAAAATGAAAAAGGATATGTGATCACATCTATTAGAAGTGATCATGGCAAAGAATTTGAAAATGAAAACTTTGAAAACTTTTGCAATGAAATTGGCATTTCACACAATTTTTCTGCTCCTAGAACTCCACAGCAAAATGGTGTAGTTGAAAGGAAAAATAGAACTTTAATTGAAATGGCTAGAACAATGCTCAACGAATATGATTTACCATCTTATTTTTGGGCGGAAGCCGTTAATACAGCTTGTTACATTGCAAATCGTGTTTATAAAAGGCATTTAACTAATAAAACTTCTTATGAGCTATGGAATGGAAGAATACCCAGAATTGGATATTTTAGAGTATTTGGATGCAAATGCTTCATATTGAATACCAAGGATAATCTTGGAAAATTCTCATCCAAATCAGATGAAGGCATATTCTTAGGATATTCATCATATAGCAAAGCATATAGAGTATTTAATATGAAAACTCTAGTTATAGAAGAATCAATGCATGTTGTATTTGATGAATCATCTAAACTTGATCAAAAGAAAGGTATTACTTTCAATGACCCTGCAGGCACTCTTGAACCTCTTGAATCTATTGATGCTCCAAAGATCAATCAACTTGAAGAAAAGGCTCAAGATCTACCTAAGGATTGGCAATACAAGAAAGATCATCCAAAGGAACTCATCATTGGAGAAACATCAAAGGGAGTAACTACTAGATCTAAAATTAATCATGTTGATGTTAATGTTGCTTTTGTTTCTCAAATTGAACCAAAAACTATTGAGGAAGCTTTAAATGATGAAAATTGGATAATTGCAATGCAAGATGAACTTAATCAATTTGAAAGAAATAATGTTTGGCAACTTACTCCTAGACCTATAGATCATTCTATAATAGGATGCAAATGGGTTTATAGGAATAAGCTTGATGAAAATGGTCACATCATTAGAAATAAAGCAAGATTGGTAGCCAAAGGTTATAATCAAGAAGAAGGTATTGACTATGATGAAACCTTTGCCCCCGTAGCTAGATTGGAAGCTATTAGAATATTACTTGCTTTTGCATGTCATATGAATTTTAAGCTTTATCAAATGGATGTTAAAAGTGCATTTCTAAACGGACTCATAAATGAAGAAGTTTATGTTGAACAACCTCCTGGTTTTGAAAACTACAAATTTCCTGATCATGTTTTCAAACTTACCAAAGCTTTATATGGATTAAAGCAAGCACCTAGAGCTTGGTATGATAAACTTAGTGCATATTTGCTTGAAAATGGTTTTTCAAAAGGAAAAGTAGACACAACTCTTTTTGTTAAAAAGAATAAGCACAACATTTTGATTGTACAAATTTATGTGGATGACATAATATTTGGAGCTACTAATGAAGCCCTGTGCAAAGAATTTGCTTCTTGTATGACTAGGGAATTTGAAATGAGCATGATGGGTGAACTCAAGTTTTTCCTTGGACTGCAAGTCAAGCAATGTAAAGATGGGATCTTCATCAACCAATCCAAATATACAAAAGAACTCATCAAGAAATTTGGAATGGATGGCTGCAAAACTAGCAAAACTCCTATGAGCACATCATTGAAATTAGGTAAAGATGATAATGGTAAAGCAGTAGATGAGAAAAAATATCGAGGTATCATCGGATCACTACTTTACTTAACTGCTTCTAGGCCTGATATAATGTATAGTGTATGTCTTTGTGCTAGATTTCAAACTAGTCCTAAAGAATCACACTTGAATGCCACTAAGAGAATCTTGAAATATTTGAGCGGTACAATACATTTAGGACTTTGGTATCCTAAAAACACATCATTTCATATTATAGGATTTTCAGATGCAGATTATGCTGGTAGTATATTAGATAGGAAAAGCACAACAGGAGCATGTCACTTTCTTGGTAATTGTCTAGTTTCTTGGCATAGTAAGAAACAAGCATCAGTTGCTTTATCCACAACGGAAGCTGAGTATGTTGCAGCATGTTTTTGTTGCACACAAGTATTATGGATGAAACAACAATTGCTTGACTATGGTAAGGTTTTTAACAATATTTCCATTAAATGTGACAACACTAGTGCTATCAATTTGTCTAAGAATCCTATCCAACATTCTAGATCCAAACACATAGATATTAGACATCATTTCTTAAGGGAAAATGTACAAAATCAGAACATAATCTTAGAATTCATAGATACAGAAAATCAACTTGCTGATGTCTTTACAAAACCCTTGAATGAAGATAGACTTAACTTCATCAAACTCAATTTAGGAATGATTGATGGAATCACTTTGAGTTAATTAGAATTTTTTTTTAAAATAAAGTTTCTATGTGCATGAAATTAATTTTTCTTAACACACTTAGAATATCTTCCATCTTTCCTTGAATCTTTTATTTTTGAGTATGTAGCGGTCGCTCCAGTGTTCTTTCGCGCTCGCTACTTCGTCTGCTAGTTTCATTCAATAAAATTCTCTGAGCGCGGTCGAGAAAATTTGTGCGCGATCGCACCAATTTGAATAGTTTCGACCGTTATAGATGTCTTTCTTCTCTCGCGAGCGTACTTATCTTGAAAATGGTCGCTAGACCTCATGTCGCGATCGCACCTTGTTCAATGTGCGACCGCACCCTGTACACTCTGCTCGAAAACTTATAACCGTTGGCTGTGTGACAGGTCGCAATTCTTGATTTTCAACAGTCTTAAACGGCTATTTTCGTTATTTCATCTATTTAAGAGCATAATAAATCATTTTCTTTGATATTTTGCTTCTGAAAACTTTCTGAAACCCTAAAATCTACTCATCATCATCTGTCATTCAATTGAGCCTCTGTTTTCCTGCTCTCATCTATTCTTTCTGTTTCAATGGCTCCCAAAAGAAAAACCACTTCCAAAATTAAGGGTCAAGCTAAGAGAGTTCCAGGAATCACCATTAGAGAACCTGTTGTTGAACCTCCATCTCCTCCACAATCAAAAAGGGGTGAGAAAATTCACAAACCTCATCACCAAACCACTGAGGAAGACATTAGGTATGCCATGCTAAAGAAGAAGAAGGTTGAAGGCACCAAATCACCTTTTGGTGGGATGCTCTCTGCCTTGGGCATCAAGGACGAAATTGAAGGATTGTTGGATGTCCTTGGATGGAGAAATTTTGTCTTTCCAGAAGAGGTAGGTTACTCTAGTCTAAGTAAGGAGTTTCTAATGTCATTCCAGATAGAGAAGAGTGCAAACTCTGCACTAGGGTGGTATGGGGTTAGGTTCAAACTCTTTGATCAGTATCAATTCTTAACCCTTGAAGATTTTGGCAGAATTTGGAACTTCCCTTCTGAAGGTATAACCTCCTACAATGACCAAATCTTCTCAAACCCAACCCTTTCTGATTTCTGGCGAGAAATTTCCATTGAAACTTCCTTTGAAAAGGAATCTAAAGCCAAGCACATCAAATCTCTCACCCACTGGATGCTCCATAGGATTATCACCTATACCATTCACCAAAGAGCAGATGGGAATGAGAAAGTAACCAAGAGAGACCTTATCTTTCTCTATGCTTTCACCCACAACATCAAAATGAACACAACCAAGTTCTTGATTGATACCTTTTATCATCATGCTGTTACAAGAACTGGTACCTTCTTCCTATCCTCTCAAGTTACTCAAATAGCTAGGCACCTAAACCTTCTGAATGATTTGAACTTAGCCACTTTGAGGAACCCTTTCACTCTAGCCTCCAATGCTATCACAATGGATTACTTAGAGCATGCTGGTTGTGTAAGGAAGATAGAAGGGTCATATGTATACTGCTATGGCAAGAAAGGAGTTATGAATAAACAAAAGAAAAGGCCAAGGTATACAATTGAGGAAGAGGGAGATTCTGTAGAAGTTGCAGTAGAATTACCTCCAAAAGCAACTTCATCAAAAGCTGCTAAAGAAACTGCTTCATCCTCCACACAACTCATCCTCCAAGCTATCAAGACTCTCTCAAGGAAACTCTCTAAGTTCAAGAAGAGTGTCTCCAAGAGATTCCAGCACTTGAACAAAAGGATAGACCTTATATCCCACATGCACCATGATCTTTATGACATGCAAGGCAAATTGGACTTGCCTCAATGCAATCTTGAAGATTGGGATATAAGTGATCACACCCAAAGCGTTGCTGAAGAAGAAGAGTCCATTAGCACTAGCTCTGCCTCTGTTGCACCTCAAGATAAGGGGAAAGCTCCTTTAGTTGAAGAAGAGTTAGAGTTAGATGATGACTCAGAATAGCTTAGCTTTAGTCTGTTTTTGCTTGCATTTTCATATGTTTGCTAATTTGCTTTCTGTTTTGTATTTTCCTCCACTTCAAACTATATAATGTTTATATTTCCTTTCATTTGCTTTGTTAATATTTTTGCTTAACATTTATTTCATTTTGCCTATGCCAATGGGGGAGAGAAAATACCAAAATGGAATGTGGTATAAATGGAATGTCAATAAAATTATGGGGGAGAAATAAGAACAATCTGTTTGAACATTTGCAAAATTAGGAAAAAATGTTTATGGGGGAGTTAATTTCTTGTTGAAATTTATTGAACATTTGCAAATAAGAAAAAATGTTTATGGGAGAAAAATGTTTGCACCAAGATAAACTACTAAATCACAAATGCTCTTAACCATGATTGTTGCATATGTTAAGGGGGAGCATTTTAGACTTATTATTTTTCTCATCATTCCATTTGAATTGTCAAAGTCAAAATGGGGGAGATTGTTAGACAAATGATCTTAATTTTGATCCTTGACAACTCAAATGGATGATCTATTTAACTTGTGTTTGAGAAAGCTTGTTGCAGGATTAGGTTGCTTCAATTAAAGGTGAACAGAACAATTCTCGCGGTCGCACATCACCTAAATACGACCGCTCCATGCAATTACAGAATGAAACCTTGTCACAGTAGGTTTCGCGGTCAGAAGTTCAACCATAGTCGCAACCGCTCATACATAATCGCGACCGTCCTAATATTTGCCCGACCGCTACTCAAGGAACTTAAATCATTACAATCACAGTAAGGTTCGCGGTGACAAGAACGGTGAATGATTCGACCTCGCTTACCAATTTAGCGACCGCTCATTTATAGTCGCGACCGCCCAACAATTCAAGAAGAAATTGCTGAAAGAGACAGTAGTGTTCGCGTCCTCAGGTGCGTCCAGAAGTTCGACGCGAGAATATGAGTTCGACCGCGAAAAGCTACTAAGGGCGACCGCGAGATTCAAATTATGGCGGACATCTCTTTTGCCCTGTCAGAAAATGACACGTGACATGACCGTTGTAATCCCACTTCAGTATTCAAAAAAGGGCGACCGCACTTTGTGATGCGCGACCGTCCCGACAAACACAGCATGGGCAAGAAACGGTCCGACAAAAACATCATGGGCAAGATTCCTGCTGTAGAGCACTAAAATTCGACCGTTGAACTTTTTCAAAAGTAGCGACCGTCCCTGGTTAAAAGGACGACCGCGTGAAGCATGAGAGCGACCATCCTTGTATGAAGGGCGACCGCTAAGTGCTTCGGACAGTTTAAGTAAAGAAGGTCTAATCTGCCAAGACTTTATTCTAAACAGCAATAACGGCTAGTAAGACCACATTGGCTATAAATACAATGTTTCCATGAGAAAATAAAAGAATAACATAATTAAGAAAAGATTTTCATAGCCAAGCAACAAATTTCCTTTTGCTTAAACTTGTATTTGAATTGTTATGAATGTTAGGTGTTAGCATTGAAAACACCATTGTATAAGTTTGAGTGTAAGCTTGGGAAACACTTAGGTTGAGAGAGTGAGCCTTGTAAAACTCTTGTGTGGGTTGTAAGTGTGAGCCTAAGAAAAACACTTGTAAAGTTGGAAGTGAGCTTGTGAAAACTTCAAAGACTAGTGGAACCTTAACAAGTTGTTAAGGAAGTGGATGTAGGATTGAAGTAAATCCGAACCACTATAAATCTTGTGTGTTCTTTCTTCCTTCATCACTCAACAATCTTCATATTCCGCACTTCTTGTTTGTTGAGTTTTTTAAATTGTCATTACTTCTTGTGGAAACCAATTCACCCCCCCCTCTTGGTTGCCATCTTGGGACAACAGACATGCCCATTGACAGGGTCGTGCCCATGGGCGTGTCACATGTACTGTGACAATAAAAGAAACGACACGCCCACTAGCCTGGGCGTGTTCTTGGGCATGCTGGCTCTTTTTTTTATTATTTTTATTATTTTTTTGAGGCATGACCAGTGACATGAGGGTGTCCCTGGCCGTGCCATAGCTACTGTTTCTCATTCAAAATGACACGCTCAGTGACACGGGCGTGTCACTAGGTGTGTTGCCTCTTAAAAATAATGACACGCCCAATAACATGGGCATGTCCTAGAATATGCTCAATTTACCCCTCAAAATCAAATTTCCTCTATAAATTCAAATGAATGCAAGGCAAACAAGCCACCAACCAATGATAGAAGGATAAAACTAAAACAAAATAACGACACAAACCAAAAACACATAAATTAAAGACAAAAATTAAAGAACGAATAAAACAGTGGATTGTCTCCCACCCAGCACTTCTTTAAAGTCATATTATTTGGTTGGTCAGGGCAAATTTCCCTAGTCTAGGAGGTGTAAAATCTCCTTCAAGTCATGTATTTCCCCCCCAAAGTATAATTTGAGTCTATGCCCATTTACTTTAAAATCTCCCTTTTTTGGATGAATTATTTCAACCACTCCATAGGGGAAAACTTCCTTAACTGTAAAAGGACCAGACCAGCAAGATTTTAACTTACCTAGAAAGAGTCGAAGCCTTGAATTGTACAATAATACCTAATCTCCCGCTTGAAACTCTTTTCTTTCTTTGATACGAGCATCATGCCATCTCTTAGTACGCTCCTTATACATTCTTGCATTGTCATAAGCTTGCAAGCTAGATCAAGGTTAATCTATTTTATAGCCCAATATGCATTATGTTCAATTTTTACAGGTAAATGACAAGCTTTTCCGTATACCAACCTAAACGGCATAGTGCCCAAAGGAGTTTTGAATGCAGTCCTAAAAGGCCATAGAGCATTGTCCAATTTCTTGGACCAATCCTTTCGGGATCTCTCTATAGTTTTTTCCAGAATTCTTTTTATCTCCCTGTTCATGTTCTCAACTTGGCCACTAGTTTGGGGATGGTAAGAAGTAGCAAACCTATGTGTAATGCCTATTCTTTTGAAAACTTTCTCTAGCTGAATGTTACAAAAGTGAGTACCCCTATCACTTATAATTGCTTTTGGTATACCAAATCGAGAGAACAACTTCTTCAAAAACTTCATCACAACCCTGGCATCATTGGTTGCCAAGGCTTGGGCTTTAGGCCATTTAGAGACATAATCTATAGCTACATGAATATATTTTTTACCAAAGGAATTTGGAAACGATCCCATAAAATTGATCCCCCATACATCAAAGACTTCACACACTAAAATTCCATTTTGGGGCATCTCATCATGAGATGAAATGTTTCCAGTCCTTTGGCAATGATCACAACGGTTCACAAATTCATAGCTATCCCTAAACAAAGTGGGCCAATAAAATCCTGATTCTAGTACCTTTTGAGCAGTCCTATTGGCTCCCATATGACCACCAGCTGGTCCAGCATGGCATTGACTAAGAATATTCATCACTTCGGGCCATGCCACACACTGTCGGATCATGTGATCCTTACATAATCTAAATAAAAAGGGATTCTCCCAAAAATAATATTTTAAATCAAAAAAGAATTTATTCTTTTCTTGATAAGTTAAGCCCTTAAAAAGTTCCCTAACAGCTAAATAGTTAGCAAAATCTGCAAACCAAGGTGTTTCAAAATTTAAATTACTTACCTCACTTACCATGGCGTACAGCTGCTCATCGGGGAAGTGATCATCAATGTCCCCTTCTTCAAACCTCTCCAAGGTTGGATTCTCCAAGCGAGAAAGGTGATCTGCTGCGAGATTTTCAGCTCCCTTCTTGTCTTGAATCGTCAAATCAAATTCTTGCAATAACAAGACCTAACGGATTAGCCTAGGCTTTGCATCAATTTTTTCAAATAAATACCTCAAAGCCGAATGGTCTGTATAAACAATCACTTTTGACAAGATTATATATGATCTAAACTTGTCAAAATAAAAAAAACTACAGCTAGTAGCTCTTTCTCTGTAGTTGTGTAATTAGCTTGAGTTGTGTTCAAAGCCTTCCTTGCATAGTAGATAGGCTGGAAGTATTTCTCTTTGCGTTGACCCAAGACTGCTCCCACTATAAAGTCACTCGCATCACACATTAGTTCAAATGGGTAGATTCCAATTGGGAGCTACCATGATTGAAGCATGGGTTAATTTCTCCTTAAGAGTTGTGAATGCTCTAAAACATTCCTCATCAAAAACAAAATCCACATCCTTCTCAAGGAGTCTTGTTAGTGGGCAGGCTATCTTAGAAAAATCTCGTATAAACCTCCGATAAAAGCCCGTATGTCCTAGAAAACTTCTGATGGCCTTCACAGATGTAGGTGGTGGTAACTTCTCAATGGTGTCTACCTTAGCCCGATCCAACTCAATACCCTTGCTTGAAATTTTGTGCCCCAACACGATTCCCTCTTGAACCATGAAATGACACTTTTCCCAATTAAGCACTAGGTTGGTTTCCTAACATCTAATCAAGACTCTTTCAAGATTTTCCAAACATATTTCAAATGAGCTGCCATAGACTAAGAAATCATCCATAAACACCTCCATAATATCCTCAACAAGTTCATCAAAGATTGCCACCATGCACCTCTGAAAAGTAGCAGATGCATTGCATAACCCGAATGGAATTCTTCGATATGCGAATGTCCCATATGGGCAGGCGAATGTAGTTTTCTCTTGGTCTTTCGGGGCAATAGGAATTTGGAAATAGCCTGAAAGACCATTCAAAAAGTAGTAATACTCATGCCTGGATAAGCTCTCCAACATCTAATCAATGAAGGGCAAAGGAAAATGGTCCTTCCTAGTTGCATCATTCAATTTTTGGTAGTCGATGCAAACCCTCCAACCGGTGACTGTTCTTGTTGGAATCAGCTAATCATTTTCATTCAGGACCACTGTCATCCCTCCTTTCTATGTTACTACCTGAACTGGGCTCACCCAAGAACTATTTGAGATTGGATATATAATCCCTGCATCAAGTAGTTTTATCACTTCAGCCTTCACTACATCTTTCATCTTTGGGTTTAGTCTCCATTGTGGTTGCACTATTGGCTTGATTTCGTCCTCCATCAGTATCTTGTGAGTGCAATATGATGGACTGATACCCTTGATGTCTGCTATCTTCCAAGCTAGCACTTTCTTATGTTTTTGCAATAACTGGATGAGCTTTACCTTCTACTTAGAAGATAGGTGGGAACTCAGAATGATTGGCAATTTCTTTTTCTTCGCCAGAAATCCATACTCAAGGTGATCTGGAAGGGGCTTAAGTTCCAAGTTGGGTGGATCAATCACCGATGGTTTTGGCTTTTCCTCCTTTGGCATCTCAATAGTTTCATATGCTCGACATTTGAATGATTTACTTGCTTCAAGAAAAGCAAGCTGCTCCATTGCTTCTTGATCCTCAACATTTTCCTGCAATAAACACAACTCAAGGGGATCCTTGGAAACAATGTTAGTAACACAATTGACAATTTCATGCTCAATAATATCATTGCATGATTCTGCCTCATCAAGTGAAAGTGAATGTTTCATAGCATCATGTATTCTACAAATAACTTTCTCACCACCCACTCTCAAAGTTAATTTTCCATCAGGAACATCGATAAGGGCATGGACTGTATTTAAAAATGGTCTACCAAGAATAAGTGAAACATCCACATCCTCATCGATATCGATGACAACAAAATCATTGGGGAAAATGAAATCCCTGACTTTTACCAGCACATCTTCTATAATGCCACGAGGGTGGACTACTGACTTATCAGCAAGTTGGATGGTCATAAGTGTTGATTTAGGTTTCCCAATGCCTTGCTCTTTAAACATTTTGTAGGGAATAACACTTATGCTAGCCCCCAAATCAGCCAATGCACTTTTAACCTCGAGGTTACCTATCAAGCATGGAATGGTAAAACTACCTGGATCTTTTTACTTCTTAGGCAACCTCCTTTGCAAAATTGCCGAACTCTTTTCAGACAAATGTACTAAAGACACTTCCTCAAGTTTCCTTTTATTAGAAAGGATATCTTTCAAAAATTTAGCATATTTAGGCATCTATGACAAAGCTTCAGCAAATGGAATATTAATGTGCAATTGTTTAAAAAGTTCAAGAAACTTACCGAACTGAGCATCAATCTTGTCCTTATTCAACCTTGCCAGATATGGTACTCTAGGTCAGTATTCCTTCATTATGGGCCTGCTTTCTTCTAGCTGGTTCTCTTTCTCACTTTCTATTGCAGCTTTCTCTCCCGAAGTGACAGGAGGATTGTCTCCTTTTTCTTTTTCTTGTACTTCAGCCCCTTTCTCTGCCACTTCTCCTCTTTTCTCATCCACATTACCCTTGATCTCTTTTCCACTCCTTAGTGTAATTGCCTTAAGCTGCTCTTTAGGATTTGCCGTAGTGTTGCTAGGTAAACTCCCTTGTGATCTCTCACTGAGCAGCTTGGCAATTTGCCCCACCTGATTCTCCAAATTATGAATAGAGGCTTGCTGATTTCTAAGGGTGGTTTCAATTGATTGGAACCTAGTTTCAGAAGCTGCTATAAATTTCTCCATCATGTCCTCCAGATTACTCTTTCTTGGAGGGGGCAGCTTGTTGATGTTAGGGCTGCAGAAATCCAGGGGGAGGTCTTGGATTATTCTGATTATTTCATGAGAAATTAGGATGATTTCTCCACCCCGGATTGTACGTGTTGCTGTAGGGGTTATTCTGTTGTTGCCTTGGCATATTTCCAACATAGTCTACTTGCTCTTGTCTAGCAAACATGTTTCCACTCTGGCAATCTTGACTTTGATGTCCACCCCCACACCATTCATAGGACATCACCTGCATCACTTTCCCCGATGAAGAAGAAGCTAAAGAATCAATCTTTTTGTTCATTGCTTCCAACTGTGTTGTCAAAACAACTACGGGATCCAATTGATGTGAACCAGCAACTCTTAACTTCCCTTGTTCCCTTGGGGTTTGCCACTGATAAATTGTAAGGGTCATGTCTTCAATCAAATCCTTTGCTTCTTCAGGTGTTTTATTATTTATGGTACCTCCGCCGGCTGTATTGATGGACTGCTTACTTGTGTAATTCAATCCATTGTAGAAAGTTTGGATCTATAGCCATAATGGAAGCCCATGGTGAGGACATCTTCTCAATAAATACTTGAATCTTTCCCAAGCATCATACAAAGTTTCACCATCAAGCCGGAGAAAAGAGGAAATATCATTCCTCAACTTGGCAGTCTTGGACAGTGGAAAATACTTCTCTAAGAATTTTTCTGCTAGTTGGCCACATATAGTGAAAGTGTTTGGAGGGAAAGACTTCAGCCACTTCTTTGGTCTGTCTCTAAGCATGAATGGGAACAACCTCAGCCTAATTGCATCTTCAGAGACATTCTGTATCTTGAATGTGTCACATATTTCCAGAAAAGTCTCAATGTGTGCATTAGGATCTTCGTCTGGGAAACAATCAAACTGACAATTTGTCTTTATCTCAAATTTATTTATAGCAACTACCGGTCTTTGTATACTTGATTCAGCCCCATTAAGAGTAGGCCTAGCAAACTCTTACATGGTCCTTGGCTCATTTTCTGCCATTTCTTCTTCTAAGATGAGATCTTCAAAGTTCGATTCCGTCTCTGCCAGAACTATTTCCTCTTCTTCCTTTCGTTTTCTCCTCAATGTTCTCTCTAACTCTTGATCTAATTCAAAGAGTTGGGAAGAGCTAGCTCGGGTCATAAACAGGAAGAAGTACCTAGAATGACAGTCAAAAAGCAAGAACTTATGTTAAAACAAAATAAAATAAAAACTAAGTCAACAATCTTAATTATATTACTAATATTGAAAACCGTTGTCCCCGGCAACGGAGCCAAAAACTTGGTGGCATGAACCTATGCTATTGCAATACCGCAAGTACACGGATTGCTCAAGTAATAAAGTAGTGAGTGAGTTATCGTTCCACTGGGGATAAGCCAAGTACTAGTGCAAATTTTAACTGTTGTTTAGCAAATCAATACTTTTGTGAAGTTTTGTAATTAAAGATAATTAACTTAATAACTGAAAATAGAGAGGTTGAGTGTTGTGCAAAAAGGATTCATGATGAAAATTCTACCCAGATATTGAATCCCCCTAGCCATAAATATATTTATGAAAATCAATTCAATTAAACCAAATAATAGAGTTGAATTGGCATTCCTCAAAATTAGACTAAAACCTTTCTCAAGTGAATTAATCCCTAATCACTAAGTAGAATGCTGGAATCTCTTCTCAAACATAATTAAGTAGATCTTGCATTAAGAATAAGGAATCATAAACCAAATGATCTTATAAGTCTATCTCTAGCACTTCAATCAATCCTCAATCCTTATGAGTATTCAATTAATATCAAGCTTTCTCAAGTCAATAATAAGAGAATTGCAACCAATCAATAAGCATGCTATTATCAATTGGAAATAAATTTTTAAGCATCATAAGAATAAAACAACTCAATCAAATGATTTAATTAAATAAATTATTCAATCCATATAATAAAGCTAGGGCTCATCAATATCTAGATAGAGAATGAGTTAGTTCATGTTCAAAACCAGAAAACTAGAACAAGAAAAATAAGAAAAAGAATCCAAACAATTCATGGCGAATAATTTGTATTTCTTCACTTGAATCCTTGAATCTTAGTTTAGATCTTGTTTAGGATATGTCTTCACCTTCAATCTCAGCTCCAAAAACTCTCTTTTTAAGCTCCAAAATCCCCTCCCTAATTCGTGCTTCAGCTCAACTTTTATAGTGCAGATATTTTTACCTGACACGCCTAGTGACACGCCCATGTCACTGGGCGTGTAATTGCCACTGGAATTTTAAATATAAGGCACGTCCACTGACACACCCATGTCACTGTGCGTGTCACAGCCACTGTGAATCATTGCAATAGGCACACTCGGTGACACGCCCATGTCACTGGGCATGTCAATACTTCTGTATGGCAGTATCAAGGGCACGTCTATTGACACGCCCATGTCCATGGGTGTGTCACTTGAATTATTTTGCTCTTTTCCTCTACTTTCATTCGTATTCCCTCTGAAATGACCATAAGCCTCGAAATACAGAGAATTCCTAAAATTAACCCTAAAAGCACTTGAACAAACAAATTAAACTCAATTGGACAATAATCATATTAAGAAATAGGGGCAAAATATCATCAATTGTGCACTTATCATTTTGGCCCTAGTTAAGAAGATAATTTGACAAGGTTACTACTGGTTGACCATGGAGAGAGATTGTATTGAGTTCGTAAAGAAGTGCCAATAAAGTCAGATGTATGGTAATTTGAATCACATGCCTCCTGAAGAATTGCATTTCATGTCTTCACCCTGGCCCTTTGCCACTTGGGGTATCGACATTATAGGAGAGATACATCCGACAGCCTCAAATGGTCACCATTTCATTATAGTAGTGGTAGATTATTTTTCAAAATGGGTCAAAGCCGAATCCTTCAACAAAATGGGGGCAAGCCAAATGGCTAGATTTATTGAAAAGAATCTCATATGCAGGTATGGGGTCCCACACAGTGTGATATCAGACAATGGGGTACAGTTTCAAGGTGCATTTAAGGACTTATTCTCAAAGTACCAAATCCATCATCACCGATCTTCTCCTTATAGACCAAAGGATAATGGTGCAGTAGAAGCAACAAATAAGACAATTAAGCAGATCCTATCCAAGATGACTAAGACATACAGGGACTAGTCAGAGATGCTTCCTTTTGCTTTGAGGGGGATATAGAACAAGTGTGCGAACACCGACTGGAATGACATCGTTCACCTTGGTTTACGGGATGTAAGTAGTATTGCCAATTGAAATTGAGATCAAGTCATTAAGAGTGGTCTTGGAAGCTCAGCTGCCTGAAGCAGAATGGGTAGTGAGAAGATACACACATTTAGCTTTATTAGAGGAGAGAAGGTTAAAAGCACTGTATCATCATCAACTGTATCAAAGGAAGATAACTCAGGCCTAAAATAGAAGGGTTAAGATAAAAAAACTCAGAGTCGGGGATTTTGTGTTGAAACAATGTAAGCCTAATATATATGATCAAAGAGGGAAGTTTAGGCCTAGCTGGGAAGGGCCATATGTTGTGAAATAAGTCATAAATAAGGGTGCAGTGGAGTTATCAGACATGGACGAGAATGAGTTTAGTGAACCAGTGAACATTGACAGGTTGAAGAGGTTTTATGTATAAATAATAGTAATAATAATAATAATAAAAGAAGAAGAAGAAAGAGCTCTCTAGGTTGAAAACCCAAAAGGGCAGCCTAGGCAAAATTTAGAATAGTCCGCTAGTACCAAAAACCTGAAAGGGTGGGCTAGGCAACAATTAGGGCTAAATGAGAGAAAATTGTCAATTAGAAAACCCGAAAGGGCTAGTTGGCAACATGAGTGATCTTGTATATGCTGGCTTTATGTTTGGTTGTTCCCCAATTTAATAAAACATAATTAATATTAAAATTGTTCTATGTTCACTGTTATAAGTATTTGACCAGATATGGATGAAATAAATAAATATAATAGCAAAAGGTGATGACAAATTATAAAAGGAAAAGAAGCATCTTTTATTACTTTTATTATTATTTTTTCATCCTAACAATACACTTTCTAAATTGACAAATGTAAAATCTATGGCAGACGATAAGTGTAACGTGTAGGCCAACTTTGCTTCAGTTGATCCAAGTAGGCTTCAGTCAAGCAAGGCATGTCTAAATAAAGAGTGAATTCAGAATCGTGAGGCTCAGCTCCATACTGACGACTAAGTCGGCGAGGATCATAGCAAGTACCTTGACGAAGAGCAGCAAGAGGAACATACATCAAGTATGTTCGCATGGTGATACGAGAAATCTTCCACCAAAGTACCAACCAATGGATGTTGATTTCAGGGCGTGAGTGGATCCAGTCAACCCAGTCAGCATACGAAGAAGTAGGATGGAGTAGTTTCCTAGCAGAATGATGTCATGGTAGATATCTGGCAAAATCCATGGATGGAGTATCAAGCAAGTAGAGATGCTCCTGAAGCCAAATCTGTGAGGGAAAATTAAATTAAAAAAGAAAAAAAAAGAGTCTGCTAATTTGAAAACCCGCAAGGGCAGCTTAGGCAAAAATTAGGACAACTCGCTAGTTTCTAAAACCCACATGGGCAGACTAGGAAAAAATTAGAGCAATATAAAATATAATAAAAAAAAGAGGTCCGCTAAGTTGAAAACCCAAAAGGGCGGCTTAGGCAAAAATTAGGATAGCTCACTAGTTCTTAAAACCCGCATGGGCGGACTAGGCAAAAATTAGAGCAATATACAAAAAAAATAATTAAATAAATAAAAGAAGAAGAAGAAAGAGAAAACCTAAATTGAAAACCCAAAAGGGTAGTTTAGGTAATTAACTAAAGCAACAATGGACTCTCGGTCAGTCTCTTTGACAATCCTGATTTAAGTTGGTCTAATCCAACTAAAGTCTCGGCTAAGATCATGGGTATCGACGACAAGTCTCCTTCTATTTGTTCCATGATATCTAATACTCGTGGATCAATATCCCCATCAGAAAAAACAAGCAAGAATTTGCCAAGCAAACATAGACAAAGCATACGTGTCCATGCCTTAGTAGGAGCCAAATGAGAAAGACAAAAGTTAATTAAGGGAGCAAGCATAATTTTCTCACCTCTCATCAACTGTAGAACTTCAGGTTTTGAAAGTTGAAATAACATTTGCATCTTTTGTTGAGTCTTGGAAATCAATATAGGTAATGCCATTTGTTGATTGCTTGGATACCCAAGGATGGCCTCAAATTCTTCAATCAAGGGACATATTTCATAGCCATTAATTTTAAATGTCATAGAATTCACATTCCAAAAAGAAGCCATGGCATGTAAAAAAGAATGGTCCAATTTAACATTTCGAAAACACTTTAAAGTATCAATCTTTGACCAAGATATTTGTTTCGAATGAATGGCATTCATATTTTTAAATAGAACTTTTATTTTCTTTAAATGGAGTTCGGTCATTGTTGATGGAAGGCGGAAGGAAAATTAGAATTGTTAAAAGGAGTTTTTTTTAGCTTCAGTATGAAATTATGGCATGAAAAGTGATTTATATAGGAGGATATTGCTATTCCAAAATTGATAAGGAAAGCGTGAGACCAAGATGCATGAGGAAAGGGAATTGACGACGAAAGTTCTTTAATTGCCTTGTTGCATTTGGTTTTAGTTAATTTGTGTGGCTGTGAATGTGAAAAGAAAAATTATAGCGCAATAATGATAAAAAAAAGGGAAGAAGAGAAAGAAAAAAAGTTGCAGTAAAGATAAAAATTATATATTTTCATTAGTATTTTTTATGCAATATTTCCTCAATTGATACAATATTCATACATCACTAAGAAGGAGGTGATAGATCATCAAATAAAGCTCTGAAAAAATCATCACCTATCAGAGGAGGAGGCAAATCACCCGTCCTGAGTCCTCCCGAAGCAGGAGCACCACAATCTCTATTACCTTGGAGTTCTAATATATAATAGTCCACATCAGAAGTATACAAAAAGATCTCATGGTCATCAGTTTGCTGGCCTCTATATGAAGAAGCACTAGGATCTCTCATCCCCTGAAACTGGAAGTCCAAAAATTTTTACTCTGAATGATGTTACAAATTTTCAAAATGGGAAACCTATTGATGACTAGCGGATAACTCTTCTTGAAGTTTCTTATTTTGTTCTTGTGAGCAAGAAGTTTTGCTTCCACTCCCGGTGGAATGGTTCTTGCGACTTCGGCACTGTTTAGGCTCGGGGCCTTAGAGAACACGGACCTAAGTCCGAAGAAATTGGAGTCGCCCCCCGAATGGGCGGGGAAAAAAGAAAGGGGTGGATGACTCGATTCCTAAGGAATCCCTAACCACCTAATGGGTTTGAAAAGTTGGGTACGTGTAGGGAAGGTGAGAAATGGCCCAGCACCCCCACAATGCCCGGTTCATTGGAACCGGCCTCCTTTACAGGTCTTAATATTATAAAATTCTTAAATATAATAACATTATCCATATTACACACAACAATTAAAATAAAGCGTCGATATATTGAAAATCAAAACAATGTCCAAACAAAACAAATAAACAAACACCCATCCAAAGATGGAAACATGCCCTTTACATCTCATGCCTAAATAGAACACCCACCGGAAGATAGAAACATGTCCTTTACATTGGTTCTAAAATAGAAAAGAAATTTAAATTACATGACATTTAACTAATGAGGTACCCACCAAGTGGAAACATACCTCTTACAACATTTGGAAATCTAAATAAATTGATAAAAGTAAATAACCATTCATCATAAATAAATCATTCATCAACGGTATTAAACATCAATAGAAAGTAAACATCCATCCATGATAAATTAAATAAACCAAGCATTGAACTTAAATAAATTCAAGCATATAAAATAAATCAAATCATAATCAAATATAGAATTGAATAAGGCAAATAAAAATCTAAATTATAGCTACTGCTTCAATTTAGGGTTCCTTATTTTATGTGTTTAGGGTTTTGGAATTTGTAGAATTAGGCTACTGTGAGTTTTTAAAGGAATTAAATAGATTAAGGTTTTATGATTCAAAAATTTGATAAAATTCTTTGATTAACCAAATTAGTGTTTGAATGGTGAAATTATGAAATTAGGTTTTGGACACTTTAAAACACTTAGATTTATGGTTTACGGTTATTTATTGAATTATGATTTAAGCTTACTGTATAAAATTATAATATTTATGTTTATATGGTTTTTAAGATTTTAAAGGATTAGGGTTTAGAAAATTTTAGGGTTTAAAGTTTTAAGGGGGTTAGGTTCACTGTTTTTGGGTTTTGGAGTTGAATTAGGATTTTAGGACTTTTGAGTTAGGGTTTCGAGGAATGTATTTTATTTTAGGATTTGAAATTCAATTGATAAATTTATGAAGTTTTATGAAAATAAACAAAACGATTTAAAGTTTATAGAAGCAAAAAAGAAGTTTTTAAGGCTTTTGGAAAGAAACAGAACCCAATTTAGGGTTTTGAAAATTTGGAAAACAAATTTTGGTTTTAGGGTTTTGAAGAAACAAAACTAATAACTTTAAACTTTTAGAAAACAAAGCAACGAATTAAGGTTTTCAAACTTTAGAAAAAGTGAATCGAGGTTCTAGGGTTTTTGAATTAAAAGAAACAAAGGGATGATTAATCTACTGTGAAAAAACAAAAAGAAATTGAGAGCTCAAACCTTGGTTTGTAAGTTACACCAAAAATTGCTTCTTGGATGAATCAAAAACAAAAACAAGCTTTGCTGCCTTTGAATTGCTTGAGTTCCTTGTTTTCTCCCTCCAAAGTCCAATTCAATTTACTGCTAGAAGGAATTTTTAAAGTTTCCAAGTTTTCCTCCTCACTCTCAGTCACCAATTTCCGTCAAAATTTTCATCCTTTTTTGTGTTGTAATTGTACTTATTTATAAAAGAATTCTTGATTAATTCTAGTTACTCACGGCATATAACATTTATTAAGAAAAGGAGACCGAAACCTAATTGTATTAGGCTTCGGAAAATTTGCGTCGGAAAAATTTCGCTGGCAAAAAAAAACTACTGCGGAAAAATCACGCTGGCAAAAAAAAAACTGCTGCGGAAAAATTGCGCTGGCAAAAAAGCTGCGGCAGCGCGGGCGAAACGGGCCTGCGGGCCATTTCGCCTGCAGGAAACTCCTGCGGGCGAAATGCCCACGGGCCCGCGCTGACTTTCGAAGACGATTTTTTCATCTCCAATTTTTCCGTCTCCGATTTTTTTTGTTATTTTTTATTTTTTATTATTTTTGATTTTTTATTCACTTCACCATTTTTTACTAAAATAAATATTAAAATTAATCAAGATACCACAAAAATTATTTTGGACTAATTAAAATATATTGGACAACACAAATTATTTTGGACTAATTAAAATATATTGGATCGGATTAGGTCAAAAATTAAGGGTCTACAGTTCTTCAAGCATCTGCTATGAGCCAGAAAGGAAAAGAGTAAGAGCATACATAATCATGCATACTTATAGCATAAATTATCATGAAATAAGAAAATCTACCAAGTAATTCTTGCCAACGCCCTGTGGTGGCATATCCAGTGGACTAGAATGAGCAAATGAAGAAGCAGTAAAAGAAGGTCCAGCCTCATGATCAAATGAGCCAGCAGCCTGCAACAATCATTAAAAAAAAGTCAAAATAAATTAAGAAAGAAGAGATTGGAATAGAAAAATGGTAAAAGTTTACCTGAAAAGTGTTAGCCCCGAGATGTGGAATAAACTCTCTTCCCTCTCCACGATGTTCCTCTTCATCTCTATCCTCATTTTCTTCAGAAATTTCCCGTACACCAACAAGAGATACTTCAAAGTTCAAAAGCCCTATTTGAATAACCTGGGTATAAGATGCACCCGGTGGATAGAGAAATGTTTTAACATAATAACTGTGCCGAGCCAACCACCATGCATTATCCGGCATTGATGTGATATTCAAGGTATACTCCGGACAATGAATCGAGATCCTCCACTACTCAGGACCAAGAAACCACTCGTATACTCTCTCTCTGAGAAAGCAGCCACTAGACACAGGGCCAGCAATGACTCGGCGGGTATATTGAAAAGGCAGTGCGGCATTCATGGAGGAAGTCCAGTTTGTTTGCTCTTCTGTGTTCCACCAGGACAAATTCACCTACAAAATGACATAAGGTAAATGAACTTTTATATAAAATTTAAAGTATACTAATGCTATATTACCTGGTCCCAGGTTAAGCAGCTCAAGACAAAACGTTGGGTATGCACATGGTGAGAGCTGGAAACTTCTACACGATCTGACAACCAAAAATTTAATCTCGGATACCTGACTCTCTATCGGGAAATACCAAGCACCCTCACAAGATTGTGCTCATATGCCCATGCCTACAACAATAATAAAAATCAAATTCATACAAGAAAAGAATGGAATTGACATTGGTGGAAGAAGAGTACCCTGACAACCACCATAAAGCCAACAAAAGACTTCTTATTTTTGTAAATTTTGTCAAGACCATGGTAAAGATAGGCAAGACCATCTTCACCCCAGCCGTAAAGTGGTACCATCCTCATATCAGTAAGGGCCCTCAACACCGACAAATGGATGGCAGATTCGGTGTTGCCTAAAATGGTCGACCCGAGCAAATACAGCAAAAATCCTCGAGCATACTGTTTGGCTGTGTCTCTGTGAACCCGTCCTTCGTGGTTCATCCAATAACTACAAATTGGCTCAATTTTTATCTTGAAAGGCCCTTTAAATGATGGTTCCATACCAATTAAGTGTTAGATTTCTTCAAATGTCAGAATATCATTGGTAAGAGGGACCGGAAGGCCATAATACCGGATACCAGTTATAGCTGTATAATCGACCAGGCCAATGGTCATTTCTCCTATAGGTAGGTGAAAAGTATGGGTTGTGTCCATCCACCATTTTGACAATGCTTGAACCACACTCCGGTCTATTAGATACTCCTCGGATGCTAATTGCAAGATGAAGCATTCAAAACCGCATTCTCGGATAATCCGCCTTACTCGAGAAGGCGCTACATCATAACATTGCTGGGCTTTATAGACACACCCTCCGCCCCGGATAACGCAACGATCACACTAACATGGAGCCAGGTAAGTCAACACGAGGTAAGTATATCATTATATCAATACCACCGATTTTTAAGCTAAATTTATTTATATTCTATTTTTAATCTATCTATTTACTTAAATTCTTAAATATATTCATCTAATTAATTTATTTTTTCTAAATCTAAAAAAACTAAAAAAATAAAAGAAAACAAACAAAAAACAAAAAATATGAAAAATATAATATAAAAAAGAGAAAAGAAAAAGAAATAGAAAAGAAAAAAATATAAGATGAAAAGAAAAGAAAAAATATAAAAGAAGGAAAAAAAACACAAAATAATAATTTGCTGTTAAAATAAATAATTAAATAATTACCTTGCTCTTTTGATTTGAACTACGATGAAGCGGCATTCTGGCTAGTAGAATTATATTTCCATCTTCATGCCTTCGAATAAACTCCAATAACTCAGCATTAGATCGAGTTCCTGATCTTGAAGCATGCATTTTTTCAAAACTCTACGCTAAACTCTCTAAAATAAAAGATTTATAGTTGTGAATGAATGAAATGAAGAAATCTGCTATGAATGAAATGAAGAAATCTGTTGCGTTTATATAGAGAAATGGCAAAGGAAAAAGACAAAAGAAGAACAGTATTCTAGTGAAAAAAGAAAAAAAAAGTAAATTTTACTATTAATGAAAAATAAATTACTATTTATAAATAGTAAATGAATAGTATTGAATAGTGCATAAACAGTGACTACACAGTAAATAAATAAGAAACTCAATTATTCAATTTAATCATTCAGATATTTACGTGTATATAAATATTTTTGCACTTTTAAAATATTTTTACTCACAGGTGACAAAGAGAAAATATGTTTATGATAAAAATTAGCTAATTTTTTTGCAATTTTTTTAGTATACTACTGACTACAATTATTTTTTGCAGACAATTAAATCTCTCTTAGCTTAGGTCCAGACCCTAAATGTCTTCTTAAGTCCAGAACTTAGCTCTGGTTCAGAACCCTAATCTCTCTTATGTCCAGAACTTAGCTTGGGTGCAAAACCAAAATTACTCTTAAGTCCAAAACTTAGCTCGGGTCCAGAACCCAAATTACCCTTAAGTCCAGAACTTAGCTCGGGTCCAGAACCCAAATTACCCTTAAGTCTAGAGCCTAAAATCTCTCTTAAGTCCAGAACTTAGCTCGGGTCCAGAACCCAAATTACCCTTAGGTCCAGAACCTAAAATCTCTCTTAAGTCCAGAACTTAGCTCAGGTCCAAAACCCAAATTCCCTTAAGTCCAAAACTTAGCTCGGGTCCAGAACCCAAATTACCCTTAGGTCCATAACCTAAAATCTCTCTTAAGTCCAGAACTTAACTCGGGTCCAGAACCCGAATTACCCTTAAATCCAGAACTTAGCTCGGGTCCAGAACCAAATTACTCTTAAGTCCAAAACCTAAAATCTCTCTTAAGTACAGAACTTAGCTCGGGTCCAAAACCCAAATTAACCTGAAGTCCTGAACTTAGCTCGGGTCCAGAACCCAAATTACCCTTAGGTCCAGAACCTAAAATTACCCTTGAGTCCAGAACTCGAACTGGGTCCAAAACCCAAAACCTTAACCATCTCAGAAAAATTAAGCCTTGTTGTTTTTCACTCTCTTTTATTGTAGTCTCAGATTGCTCAAGCAGGGGACAAACTGTAGACCCTTAATTTTTGACCCAGTCTGGTCTGATATTTTTTATATATAGTCCAAAATAATTTTTGTGATTTTTTAATTAAATAATATTTATTTTAGTAATTATTATTTTTAATTTTTAATAAAAATAAAAATGGTAAATTTAAATAAATATAAATAAATAAATAAATACAAATCAGCGACGAAAAAATTCATCGCCGAAGGTTAATCGGCCACAGGCTAATTCACCCGCAGGGATTTCCTACTGGCGAATCGGCCATTTTGCCACAGGAAATTCGTGCGAAAAAATGGCCTTGGGTCAATTCACCACAGGAAATTCCTAACAAAAAATGTTTGATTGGATTAGAGACTCAACCATTCGATCGGCCGAAAGAAAAGCCCTAACAAGCAAGAAACAAGAAGCAATCAATTCATCAAAGGTAGTGACACTGCCTTTGTCTTTGTTCATTCAGAAGCAAATTGTAGAGGAACCAACGAACGGAGTTTCGATTATAAATCTTTGATTTGATGTTATTTACAATGTTTCTATCATTTGTTTTTGATATTAAGTCAGTAACCTAAATTATTAAACTTAGTAACATGTTTTACATTAAATCATACATTCATCTTGTAGCCTTAGTCAATGATCAAAATTTCAAAACCCTAAAATTTTTCTTCTCTTTCCAGAAACCTTTAAAACCCTAAATTGTTTCTTCTGTTTCCAAAAACTTTAAAACCCTAAATTGTTTTCCCCGAACAATTTTCATTTAGCCCAACTTTTTTTTGTCCAAAGTTTCCAAATGTCTTCTTAAATCTCCAAACCCTAATCTTCTTTACAGTTTCTAAAAATCATAATTATTTTAATAAAACTCTAAACTATTTTCTTAAATTCTAAAATCAAATATGTTTTCCAAAATATCAAAAACCCTAATTTTCTCAAAACACAGTACAGTAAACCCTAGTTTTCCTAAACCCTAAATTCTTAAAGCATCAAAAGTTTATGACAAGTTCATCAACACCCTAAACCCTAAATTCTTGAAGCATCAAAACTTTATGACAAGTTCATCAACACCCTAAACCCTAATTCTTAAAAGCTCAAAATTTTATGACAAATAAATCTAAACCCTAAAGCCATAATCCAATAAACCTAAAATCACAATCCAATAAAAATGAATTATAAACCTAATGTCTTAAGATTCCAAAATCCTAATTTCATGATGTTAGCCCTAAACCCTAATTTGATTAACCAAAATCCTTACTACTTTCATAAATTTATAAAACCCTAATCCATTCCATTTTTCCAAAATCTTCACAGTAGCCAAAATAGTAATGATAATAATTCCAAAATCCCAAAACCCTAAATGTTAATTAAAGAACCCAAAATTGAGACATAAACCTAAATTTGTATCTTTATTTGCTTTATTTAATTTTAGATTTGATTATGTAGTTTATTATATGTTTTGATGGTTGATTTATTTAATTTCAATGCTTGATTAATTTAATTTGTCATGGATGGATATTTTCTTTATTATTATGATTATTATTTGTTTGTTTTAGTATTAAAATTGTAAGAGGTATGTTTTCACTTTGTGGGTACCTCATTAGTTAAGTATTATGTAATTTAAATTTCTCTTATAATTTGGACCTATTTAAAGGACATGTTTGCACATTTTGGTGGGTGTCCCATTTAGTTTAGACATGGATGATGTAAGGACATGTTTCCATCCTTGGATGGGTGTCCATTTATTAACTTTGTTTGGACATTGCTTTGATTTTAATATAATGATGCTTTATTTTAATTGTTGCATGTAATATGGATAATATTGTTATATTTAAGAATTTTATAATATTAAGACCAGCAAAGGAGGCCGGTCCCAATGAACCGGACGTTGTGGGGGTGCTGGGCAATTTCTCACTTTCCCCACACGTACCCAACTTTTCGAACCCATTGGGAGGTTAGGGATTCCTTAGGAATCAAGTCATCCACCCCTTTCTTTTTCTCAGCCCGTTCGGGTGGCTACTCCATTTTCTCCGGGCTTAGGTTCGTGTTCTCTAAGGCCCCGAGCCTAAACAGTACCGAAGTCATAAGAACCATTCCACCGGGTGTGGGGGCAAAAATCCCCGCTCATAGCTCGCTAGGTTGAAAACCTGAAATGGTGACCTAGGCAACGGTTAGAGTAGTCCGCTAATTTCAAAAACCCAAAAGGGTGGGCTAAGCAACAATTAGAACTAAATGAGAGAAAATTGTCAATTAGAAAACCCAAAAGGGCTAGTGCGACATAAGTGATCTTGTGTATGCTGACTTTATGTTTTTGGTTGTTCCTTCAATTTAATAAAATAAAGTTAATGTTAAAAGTGTTTTATGTGCACTATTTTTAATAATCTGGCCATTTGGATAACATAAATAACATAATCAAAATGTGATGACAAATTATAAAAGAAAGGAAAACATCTTTTTATTATCAATATTGTTCATCCTAACATCATTTTTTATAAAGAATTGACAACTTTAAAATATATGGTAGATGATAAGTATAACATGCAGGTCAGCTTTGCTTCAGTTGATCCAAGTAGGCTTCAGTCATACAGGGCTTGTCCAAATCAGGAGTAAACTCAGAACCTCGAGGCTCGGCTCCATACTAGCGATCAAGTGGATGACGATCATAACAAGTGCCTCGACAGAGAGTAGTAAGAGGAACATACATTAGATACATTCAAATGGTGAAATGAGAAATCTTCCACCAATGTATCAACCAATGGATGTTAATAATAGCTCCTGAATGGATCCAGTCAATCTAGTCGGCTTATGAGGAAGCAAGATGGAATAATTTTCCTGGCAGAATGATGTCGTGGAAAATATTTTATGAAGTCCATAGACAGGTGTCAAGCAAGTAGAAGAGCTCATGTAACCAAATCTATAAAAAAGAGATATCAATAATTAAAAAAAGAGAGAGAGCCCGCTAGGTTGAAAACTCGCAAAAGCGATCTAAGCAAAAATTAGGACGGTTCGCTAGCTCCAAAAACACACAAGGGGCAATATAGGAAAAAATTAGAACAAAAAAAAAAGAGTCCATTAGATTGAAAACCCACAAGGGCGGCCTAGGTAAAAATTAGGATAGCTTACTAATTTCAAAAACTTGTAAGGACGAGATAAGCAAAAATTAGAGCAATATAAATAAAAGCATAAATTGAAAATCTGAAAGGGCAGTTTAAGTAATTACCTAAAGCAGCATGGAACTTTAAACCAATCTCCTTGAAGATTCTATCCTAAATTGATCTAATCCAACTAGGGTCACTTCTAAGATCATAGGTACTGGTTATAATTCTCCTTCCATTTAGCCATGATATCCAATACTCGCAATTCGATGTCATTGTCGGGAGATACAAGCAGGAATTGAATAAGAAAACACATGCAAAACATGTGTCCCCCATGCTTTGGTCGGAGCCAAAGAAGAAGTACCAAAATCAATTAATGGACCAAGCAAGATTTTTCTCACCTTTGGTTAATTGCACTTAAGGTTTCGAGAGTTGAAACAACATCTGTATCTTTTGATGAGTCTTGGAAGTTAGTACAAATGTCATTGGTTGATTGCCTAGATATCCGAGAATACCTTTAAATTCATCAATCATAGGACATATCTTAATGTTGTTTATCTTGAAAGTCATAGATTTCACATCCCAAAAGGAAGCCATGGCATGTAAGAGGGAGTAGTCCAACTAGACATTTCGAAAGAACTTTAAAGCATTAATTTGAGACCAAGATAATTGTTCCCAGTGTATAGCTTTAATGGTCTCAAAATTTTTTTTTATTTTATTTAAATTTAACTCAGTCATTGATAGGGTTTTCAAATTATTTTTAATTAACTGTGCAAAATATGACTGGGTTCGAAGAAAAATTGAAGCTTTTTTTAATTAATTGTGCAAGATTTATTTCTTTTATAGTGGCTAAAGTATTAAAGAAAGTTAGTGATTGGAATGAATGAATGGTTTAACCTGTCTTGGATTAAGAATTGTAGTTAATTTAAATAAGCATTGGCCAAAGAAATGCAGTACACAAGTAACAAGCAATGACTAGAAACCAAGACACACAATGAAAGGATTTTACATTGAGAGGTGGTTGGAATATGTGAGCGGGAATTTTCGCCCCCACTCCAGGTGGAATGGTTCTTGCGACTTCGGCACTGTTTAGGCTCGGGGCTTTAGAGAACACGGACCTAAGTCCGGAAAAAATGGAGTCGCCACCCGGACGGGCAGGGAAAAAAGAAAGTGGTGGATGACTCGATTCCTAAGGAATCCCCAACCCCCTAATGGGTTCGGAAAGTTGGGTACGTGTGGGGAAGGTGAGAAATGGCCCAGCACCCCCACAACGCCCGGTTCATTGGAAACGGCCTCCTTTACAGGTCTTAATATTATAAAATTCTTAAATATAATAATATTATCCATATTACACACAATAATTGAAATAAAGCATCGTTATATTGAAATCAAAGTAACATCCAAGCAAAATAAATAAATGGACACCCATCCAAGGATGGAAACAATCCCTTACATCATCCATGCCTAAGCTAATAGGACACCCACCAAAAAGTAGAAACATATCCCTTACATTGGTCCAAAATATAAAAGCAATTTAAATTACATGATATTTAACTAATGAGGTACCCACCAAGTGGAAACATACCTCTTAAAACATATGGAAATCTAAATAAAACAATAAAAGTAAATAACCATACATCATAAATAAATCATTCATAAAAGATATTAAACATCAATAGAATGTAAACATCCATCCATGATAAACTAAATAAATCAAAGCATATAATAAACTACATAATCAAATATAAAATTAAATAAAGCAAGTAAAGATTCAAATTAGGGCTACTGTTTCTATTTAAGATTCTTTATTTAATATGTTTAGGGTTTAGGAATTTATGGATTTAAGCGACTGTAAGTTTTAAGGGAGTTAAAATGGATTAAGGTTTTATAATTTAAGAGGTTAATAAAGTTCTTTGATTAATCAAATTAGTGTTTGAGGAGTGAAATCATGAAATTATGGTTTGGACACTTTAAAATATTAGGTTTATGATTATTATCTACTTAATTGTTGTTTTTAGGCTTACTGTGTTTGAATTTTAATATTTAGGTTTATAAGGTTTTAAGGTTTAAAGATTAAAGGGTTAGGATTTACGAAAACTAGGGTTTAAGGTTTTAAGGGAATTAGGGTTTAAGAAAACTAGGGTTTAAGGTTAGCTAATTTGGGGTTAATGTCTTGGTTTTGAAAGCTTAATTAGGGTTTTTAGTGTTTCTGAGAATGTATTTGATTTTAGAATTTGGAAAAACAATTTATAGTTTTATAAAGCTTTATGTGAATTTTAGAAGCTGTAAGTTAAATTTAGGGATTTAAGGTTTTGAAACATTGGAAAACATATTAGGGTTTTGGGGGAATTAATAAAATGATTTAAGGTTTTGGAAAGTTGGAAAGTAGATAAGGGTTTTGATATTTTGAAGAAATAGAAAAAGTAATTTTAGGGTTTTGAAAATAGAAGAGACGATTTAAGATTCTAAGGTTTAGAAAAAGTAAATTAGGGTTCTAAGGTTTTTAGAATCAAAAGAAAGAGTTTAATGATTCAAGCTACTGTAAAGAAAAAAAGATTTGATATTCATACCTTCGTTTGTTGGTTCCACCAAAAATTACTTCTTGGAAGAACAAGAACAAAGGCAAGATGGTTGCCTTTGATGGATTGATTGTTTAGTTGCTTATTCTTCTTTCAAAAAGTCCGATTGATTTCACTGCCAAAGGTTTCTCCTAGTCCGATCGATTCCAAGTTTTCTCAGTTCACTCCTCCTCCTATTTGTGTTGTTTTTAGTCCTATTTATAGAAGATTTTGATGATTAATCTTAATTGTTCATGGAATCTAACATTAATAAAGAAAAGAAAACCAAAACCAAATTGAATTTCGTTTCGAAGAAAATTACGTCGAAAAAATTTTGCTGGCGAAAGAAAACTGCTGCGGAAAAATTTCGCTGGCAAAAAAAACTTCCGTGGGAATTTGCTGGTTGCGGGAGAGAAATTTCCTGTGGGCCATTTCGCTCGCAGGAAATTCCTGCAGGCAAAATGGCCTCAGCCATTTCCCCCGCAGAAAAAATCTGCAGGCGAAATGGCCCAAGGCCATTTCGTCCGACCCCTTTTCGGCGACGAAATTTTTCATCGCCGATTTTTCGTCGTCGATTTTTATTTTTATTTATTTATTTTTTATTATTATTTTTTTATTAATTATAGAAACTAAATACTAAAGCAAATATTAATTAATTAAGATAACACAGAATTATTTTGGACTTATTAAAATATATTGGACAACACAAAAATTATTTTGGACTAATTAAAATATATTGGACCGGACTGGGTCAAAAATTAAGGGTCTATAGTTTGCCCCATGCTTGAATGATCTGAGACTTTAGTGAAAGATAGTGAAAAGAAATAAGACTTAATTTTTTAGATGGTTGAGGTTTTGGGTTCTGGACCCGGTTCGAGTTCCGGACTCAAGGATAATTTTAGGTTCTAGACCTAAGCGTAATTTTAGGTTCTGGACCTAAGGATAATTTTGGTTCTGGACCCGAGCTAAGTTCTGGACTTAGAAGAGATTCTAGGTGCTGGACCTAAGGATAATTTGGGTTCAAGACCCGAGCTAAGTTCTGGACTTAGAAGAGATTCTAGGTTCTGGACCTAAGGAAAATTTGGGTTCTGGACCCTAGCTAAATTCTGGACTTAGAAGAGATTCTAGGTTCTAGACCTAAGGAAAATTTGGGTTCTGGACCCGATCTAAGTTCTGGACTTAGAAGAGATTTTAGGTTCTGGACCTAATCAAAATTTGGGTTCTAGACCCGAGCTAAGTTCTGGACTTAGAAGAGATTCTAGGTTCTGGACCTAATCAAAATTTGGGTTCTGGACCCGAGCTAAGTTCTAGACATAGGAAAGATTCTAGGTTATGGACCTAAGGAAAATTTGGGTTCTGGACCCGAGCTAATAAAAATTTAATTATCTGCAAAAAATAATTTTTTGGTTTCAAAAAGTTTGACTAATCTTTATGCATATGTCTTCTCCTTGCCCCGTGTGTAAAAATATTTATACACATGCAAGCATTTGAATGATTAAAGTGAATAATTGAATTTACTGTTTATTTACTGTTTAGTCACTGTTCATACACTATTTACTATTTATAAATAGTAACTTACTATTCGTAAATATTAGTAAATAGTATTTTACTATTGTAAATAGTAATTTACTATTTATCAATAGTAATTTACTATTTATAAATATTAAATTTACTATTTATCAATAGTAAAGTTTACTATTCATGAATAGCAAAACTTACTTTTGAATTTTATTTTTTTTTCTTGCCGTTTCTCTATATAAACCAGCAAAATCTATAATTTCTATAATTCTCTTAAATTCTTTCAAATTTAGCACATAGTTTTTAAAAAAAAATGCATGCTTCAAGGTTAGGGACTCATTCTAATGCTGAGTTATTAGAGTTTATTTGGCATCATGAAGACGAAAATATAGATATACTAGCCGGGATGCCGCTTCATCGTAGTTCAAACCAAAAGATCACGGCAATTATTCTTCGTCATTCTTTTTTCTTTTTTTTTAAAATTTTTTTTATTCATATTTCTGTTATTTGTTTTTATTTCTTTATTTATTATATATATATATATATATTTCTTTGTTTCTTCTTCTTTTTTTTTATTTTTTTTCTTTATTTTTTTTCTTTATTTTTTCTTCTTTTTTTAATTATATTTTTTTATTGTTTATGTTATTATTTTTTATTTTTTTATTTATGTTTTTATATTATACTCTTTTATTATTATTGTGTTTGCCTTTATTTTTTTTTATATTTTTATATTATTATCTTTTAAAAAATTTAGGAAAAATAAATTAATTTAAGCAGATAGAATAATATGTACTTACCTGGCTCCGTGTTAGCATGATCGTTGCGTTGTTCGGGTCGGAGGGTGTATTTACAAAGCCCGACAATGGTATGATGTAGTGCTTTCTCGGGTAAGGCAAATTATCCGAGATTACGGCTTTGAGCGCTTCATCTTACAATTGCCATCCGAGGAGTATCTGATAGACTGGAGCGTAGTCCAGGCACTTGCAGAACGATGGTTGGACACAACTTATACTTTTCACTTGCCCATTGGAGAGATGACAATTGGTCCAATTGATTTTACTACTATAATCGGCCTTCGATATGATGGTATTCCGGTTCCCCTGACCAACGATATTTTAACATTTGAAGAAATTCAGCAATTAATTGGTATGGAATCATCATATAAAGGGCCTTTTAAGATAAAAATTGAGCTAATTTGTAGTTATTGGATGAACTACGAAGGACGGGTTCACAGGGACACGACCCAACAGTATGCTCGAGAATTTTTGTTATTTTTGCTTGGGTCGACCATCTTAGGCAGCACTGAATCCTCCATCCACTTGTCAGTGTTGAAGGCCCCTTCTTATTTTAGGACGGTACCATCTTCTGGCTGGGGTAAAGCTGGTCTCGCCTGTCTTTACCATAAACTTGATAAAATTTGCCGAAACAAGAAGTCTTTTGTCGGTTTGATGGCGGTTGTCGAGGTATTTTTCTTCTACTAATGTCAATTCCGCTCCTTTCATGTATGAATTTGATCTTTACTATTATTGTAGGCATGGGCATATGAACACAACCTCTTGAGGGTACCCGGTATTTCCTGAGAGAGAGTCGGGTATCCGAGATTAAATTTATGGCTATCAGATCGTGTGAACGTTCCCAGCTCTCACTTTGTGCATACTCACCGCTTTGTGTTGAGCTGCTTAACCTGGGACCAGGTAAAATAGCATTAATATGCTTTAAATTTTATGTGAAAGTTTACTTACCTTATGTTATTTTGCAGGTGAATTTGACTTGGTGGAACCCAGAAGAGCGGACAAACTGGTCCTGCGCTATATTTCCAACATTCTCGTCGAGTCATCGCTGGCCTAGTGTCTAGTGGTTGGTTTCTCGAAGAAAGAGTTTATGAGTGGTTTTTTGTCCCGAGCAGTCGAGGGTCCCGATGCATTGCCCAAAATATACTTTAAATATTATGTCAATGCTAGAGGATGCATGGTGGTCGGGTCGGTACTGTTATGGTGCATAGTCATTTCTCCATCTACCAGGTGCATTTTATGCCCATTTTATTCAAAGAAGGCTCTTGAACTTTGATGTATCTCTTGTTGGTATACGGGAGATTCCCGAAGAAAATGAGGGTAGAGATGAAAAGGAACATCATGAAGATGCAGGAGAATTCGTTCCACATCTTGGGGCTAGCATTTCTCAGATAAACCTTTTTCATTTTTCCCTTGCAACTGCTTCTTTCTTTTTTGATTCTTTAATGATTATTGAAGGCTGTTGGCTCATTTGATCATGAGGCTGGACCTTCTTTTACTGCCCCTTCATTTGCTCATTCTAGGCCACTAGATATGCCATCTCATCTGCAAGGCATTGATATGAATTACCTAGTAAGTTCTCTTATTTGATGGTAATTTATGCTATATGTATGCATGATTATGTATGCTCATACCTTTTTCCCTTCTGGCTCACAGCGGATGCTTGAAGATCAAAATAAGAAACTTCAAGAAGAGTTGGCTGCAAGTCATCAGCAGGCTTCTCATTTCAAAAATTTATATCATCAATCCAAATAGAATTTTCGAGACTTCCGATTTCAGGGGATGAGGGATCCTGGCTCTTCTTCATCGAGAGGCCCCCAGACTGATGACCATGAGATCCTTTCATCTACTTCCAATGAGGACTGTGACAGATCGAAACTCCAAGGCAATAGGGATTTTGGTAATCCCGCTCCGGGCTGACTCGGGACGAGCAATTTGCCTCCTCCTCCAATAGGCGACGACTTTTTCAGGGCTTTATTGGATGACCTACCACCACCCTCTTAGTGATGTATAAATATTTTATCAATTGTATAAACATTGTACAATAAACATAAAAATAATAATACTTAATTTCTGCCTTTACTATAACTAACTTCTTTTTTTCACTTTTCATCATTACTGCATCACAATTATTATACCTTTTTTTATGTTTCAATATTTACACAACATCACCACAAAAGCCAAATGCAACATGGTAAAGGACTTTTGTCGCTAATTCTTTTCCTTATACAACATGGTTCCGCCCTTTTCTCATCACCTTTTCCTTATCAATTTTTGAAAAGCTTATTTTCCCTATATAAATCACCTTTTACGCCTAATTTCATACATAAGCTAAAAGACTTTCCATTTCAACATAAAAAACTCTCTTTAACAATTTTTATTTTCTTTCATTCATCAACCATGACCGAACATCATTTAAAGAAGATAAAAATTCTATTTAAGAATATGGATGCCATTCACTGAAAACAAATTTCGTGGTCAAAACTTGATGTTTTAAAGTGTCTTCAAAATGTTAAATTTGACCACTCCTTCTTACATGCCATGTCTTCCTTTTGGAATATGGATTCTAGGGCATTTAAAATTAATGGCTTTGAAATATGTCCCTTGATTGAAGAATTTGAGGCCATCCTTGGATATCCAAATAATCAACAAATGGCATTACCCACATTGATTTCCAAAACTCAACAGAAGATGCAGATATTATTTCAAATTCCAAAACCTGAAGTTCTTCAGTTGATGAGAGGTGAAAAAATTCTACTTGCTCCCTTGATTGATTTTTGTCTTTCTCATTTGGCTCCTACTAAGGCATGGGGACGCATGCTCTGTCTTTGCTTGCTTGGCCAATTCTTGCTTGTTTCTTCTGACGGCGATATTGATCCACGTGTATTGGATATTATGGACCAAATGGAAGGAGGCTTGTCACCGGTACTTGTGATCTTAGCTGAGACTTTAGTTGGGTTAGACCAGCTTAAATTGGGATTGACAAAGAGACTGATTGGGAGTCCGTTGCTGCTTCAGGTGATTACCTAAACTGCCCTTTTGGGTTTTCAATTTAGGTTTTCTTTTTTCCTTCTTTTCTTTATTGATCTAATTTTTGCCTAGTCCGCCCATGTGGGTTTTTGGAACTAGCAAGCTATCCTAATTTTTGCCTAAGCTGCCCTCGTGGGTTTTCAACTTAGCGGATCTCTTTTTTATTATATATATTTTTTATTGCTCTAATTTTTGCCTAGTCTGCCCCATGTGGGTTTTCAGAACTAGCGAGCTGTCATAATTTTTGCCTAAGCTACCCTTGCGGGTTTTCAACTTAGCAGACTTTTTTTTTAATTTAATTCTTTCTTCACAGATTTAGCTTTAGGACCATCTTTGTTTGCATGATACTCCATCCATTGATTTTGCCAGATATCTACCACGTCATCATTTTGCTAGGAAACTACTCCATCATTCTTCTTCATATCCTGACTGGGTTGACTGGATCCACTCACGCGCTGAAGTCAATATCCGTTGGTTGGTACCTTGGTGGAAGATTTCTTGTATCACCATGCGGACATACTTGATGCATGTTCCCCTTGCTGCTCTTCGTCAAGGTACATGCTATGATCCTCGCCGACTTGGTCGTCAGTATGGAGCTGAGCCTCGCGATTCTAACTTGACTCCCGATTTAGACATACCTTGCTTGATTGAAGCCTACTTGGATCGGCTGAGGCAAAGCTGGCCTGCACGTTACATTTATCGACTACCATAGATTCTACATTTGTCAATTCAGAAAGTGTATTGTTAGGCTGAAAAATAATTAAAGTAATAAAAGATGCTTCTTTTCCATTTAAAATTTGTCATCACCTTTTGCTATTGTGTTTATTTATTTTATCCATTTCTGGTCAATTACTTATAACAGTGCACATAGAACAATTTTAACATTAATTCTGTTTTTATTAAATTGGGGAACAACCAAACATAAAGCCAGCATACATAAGATCACTCCTGTTGCCAACTAGCCCTTTCGGGTTTTCTAATTTACTATTTTCTCTCTTTTAGCCCTAATTATTGCCTAGCCCACCCTTTCGGGTTTTCGGAACTAGGGAACTGCTCTAACTTTTTCCTAGGCCGCCCTTTTTGGGTTTTCAACCTAGCGAGCTCTCTCTCCCTTTTTTTATATCATACATAAAACCTCTTCAACCTATAAATGTTTACTGGCTCACTAAACTCGTTCCCATCCATGTCTGATAACTTCACTGCACCTTTGTTCATGACTCGTTCACGACATATGGCCCTTCCCAGCTAGGCCTGAACTTCCCTCTTGGATCAGATACATTAGGCTTAAATTGCTTCAACACTAAATCCCCGACATAAAGTTTTCTGATTTTAACCCTTTTATTGTACTCCTGAGCTATCTTCTTTTGATACAGTTGGTGATGATAGAGTGCCTTTAACCTTCTCTCTTCTAGCAAAGCTAAATGTGTGTATCTTCTTGCTATCCATTCCGTTTCAGGCAGTCTGGCTTCCAAGACTACTCTCAACAACTTGATCTCTATTTCAATTGGCAACACTACTTCCATCCCGTAAACCAAAGAGAACAGTGTCATTCCAGTAGGTGTTCGTACACTTGTCCTATATCCCCATAAAGCAAAGGGAAGCATCTTTGACCAATCCCTGTCAGTCTTGGTCATCTTGGACAAAATTTGCTTAATTGTCTTGTTTGTTGCTTCTACTGCGCCATTAGCCATTGGTCTATAAGGAGAGGTTCTATGATGATGGATTCGGTACTTTGAGAATAAATCATTAACTTCTCTTTGAAACTGTATCCCATTTTCTAATATCACACTGTACGGGACCCCATACCTGCAGATGAGGTTCTTTTCAATAAATCTAGCCATTTGACTCACACCCAGTTTATTGAAGGATTCGGCTTCGGCCCATTTTGACAAATAATCTACTGCTATCACAATGAAACGGTGACGGTTTGAGGCTGTCTAATATATCTCTCCTATAATGTCGATACCCCAAGTGGCAAATGGCCAGGGTGAAGACATAGAATGCAATTCTTCAGGAGGCATGTGATTCAAGTTACCATACATCTGACATTGTTGGCACTTCTTTACAAACTCAATACAATCCTTCTCCACGGTTAACCAGTAATAACCCTGTCGAATAATCTTCTTAACTAGGGCCAAACCACTCATATGTGGTCCGCAACTTCCTGCATGTATTTCTGACATGATACGCTCCACTTCAGGCTTCGTTAAACATCTTAAATGCACCCCATTAGGCCATCTTTGATATAACTCCCCATGGAATGTGATGTATTGCAATGACCACCACCTTATGGTCTTCTTTCTTTCTTTATTGCCCCCAGCAGGTATTCTCTTTCTTCCAAAAATTGCCTTATAGTATCATACTACACATCAAGGTTTGTATCAGTTTCCTTGATTGTCTCATATTCATAGCAAGGAGTTGATGAACTGGTCAAAATCAGAGGCTTAAGAAATAAACTGACAGGATTTTCCCATAACGAAGGCAATGTGGCTAGGGCATCAGCCATCTGATTTTCTTCTCTTGATATGTGTATAAACCTACACTCCTTAAAGTTCTTCTTCATCATGGTCAGGTAATGGTGGTATGGTTTTAATTTTTCTTCTTTCAACTCCTTCTCTCAATTTACTTGGGATACTACTAGCAATGAATCCCCAAAAACTTCCACCTTATCCATCTTCATAATCATTAAGGTTTCCAAACTAAAAATACTAGCTTCGTACTCCACCATATTATTGGTTGCCCTAAATTTAAACTTTTTGGCTAAGGGGATGAGTTCCCCTTCGGGCGATTCTAGTATAACTCCCTAACATGCTTCTGTCCTGTTTACTGCTCTATCAAAATACATTTTCCACCCTTGTACTTCAATTGCCTCTAAATGTTCATCCGAAAATTCTAAGATTACCTCTTCGCTTTCTGGTAATGGTTGTTGGGCTAGGAATTGTGCCACCGCTCTACCTTTGATTATTTTCCTAGTTACATACTCAATCTCAAATTCTTCTAATATTATCAACCATCGACCATATTTCCCAATCAAAGAGGGTGTCTCCCTTAAGTACTTCATTGGATCCAACCTGGAAATTACTTGCACACTATATGATTGAAAGTAATGCCGCAACTTCTTAGAAGACCAAACCATGGCTACATAGGTCTTTTCAATGATACTATACTTAATTGCATAAGGTAGGAGCTTTCTACTCAAATAGTAAATTGTATGCTCAATCCCTGACTCATCTGCTTGGGCTAGCATGGCTCCTATTGACTCTTCTTCTATTGCTAAGTATAACAATAGAGGTTTGCCGAGTTTAGGTGGTTTTAAAACAGGTGGATTCAACAAATACTCTTTTATTCGCTCAAAGGCCTTTTGACATTCTTCATTCCATATGACCGGCTGATTCCTTTTATGAAATTTGAAGATAGGCTCACAAATTGTTGTGAGCTTTGCTATAAATCTGCTAATGCATTGTAATTTACCAATAAATCCCCGAACTTCTCTCTCCGTCTTAGGGGCTGGCATATCCCTGATTGCTTTAACTTTGTCAGGATCAATCTCAATGCCATTCGGACCAATCACATGTCCCAATAATTTACTTGAGGTAACCCCGAACACACACTTCTTCGGGTTCAATCTTAGCTTATATTTCAAGGCTCTATCAAAGAATAATTCCAAGTTTTGGAAGTGTTACTCCCTTGTATCCGATTTAACCATCATATCATCAATATATACTTCAATTTCTTTGTGCATCATGTCATGAAAGAGTGTGGTGGCCATCCTTTGGTAGGTTGCCCCAACATTTTTTAATCCGAATGGCATCACCCTATAACAAAATATACCCCATGTAGCAATGAAAGCAGTTTTAGCTTTATCCTCTTGGGCCATTAACACTTGATTGTATCCAGAAAATCCATCTACAAATGAGTGTAGCACACTAGAGGTTGCACTATCAATGAGGACTTCTATACGAGGTAAAGGGAAATCATCTTTAGGGGAAGCCTTGTTTAAATCTCTATAATCCACAGAGACCATTATCCTTCCATCTTTCTTTGGCATAGTTACTATGTTGGCTAGCCAATCTGGATATTCTATCACTTCAAGGAACTTCACTTGTATTTGCTTAGTGACCTCTTTTTTAACTAATTCAGCCCACTCAGCTCTTAATCGCCTAAGCTTTTGTTTGACAGGTTTCATGTGAGTGTAAGTAGGAATATGATGCTCAGCTATGTCTCGATCTATTCCAAGCATATCCTCATAAGACCAAGCAAACATTTCTTCATATTTTTTTGAATATTTTTTCAAATCTCTCTCTCTCATCAGGTGTAAGGTCAGATGCTATGCTAATGTTTTTAGGATTTTCAGTTGTTCCCAAATTTAATGATTGTGTGTTAACAAAATTAATATTAAAGATGCTCATGTAACTGCTATTTGAATGTATGCAACCATCAGGAGAAACATCACACAAGTAAGCAAAAATAGACTTTATTGCATTCATTTTAGAAAAGAAAACATAATCATCCTCATATAAAGAAGACAAATTAAAATCAAAATCAAAATTATTGTTCTCAAAATCATAAGGCAGGATGTCTTCAAACTTTTCTTCAACCAAGGCAGCAATCTCCTCCGGAGTCTTCTCGGCTTTGAGGATAGCTTCACTCTTCTCTTTAGGATTGGATTCTTTATTGGCTGACAGGGTGAGCTCTTTATTTACTTGGTACACTAGCTCGCCCACATCTATAAAAATTTCAAAACCCGGGATCAACTTTCCCATGAACATGATTGGCTCGGGCATTCCTTGGAGTGGTCCCATATCTGGAGCTTTGACAAAGATCTCTTCAAGTGGTGGGAAGCTCATCTTCTCACTATTCTTTGGCTGGATGTTGCGCTCGAATTAAGTACTACTATAAGCGTCACTCGCAAGTATACGAGGTAGTTGTAGCAAAGGTGATCGCCCCAAGGTCGTTTCCCCAAGAAGGTGTAGTTCATAATAGCTTGATTGACAATTATTTAAATGCGAGAGTTTATTGTGTTGGGATGGTGCGAGAATAATTTAAACCTAAATTTAACATGCGTAGGGTTGGTGTATGAAGGTGATACAAGATCAAATCAATTCTTGGGAAGGTGCCTAGGGTCATAAGTCCATTCAATCAAAGCCCAATTCTCAATTATCCATTAACATAACCTTGAAATTAATTTGTTCCTTAAGGTTAATTAGTCAATTACCAATCCATTAGTTCTCACATTCATGAATTAGCAATAACCAATTATTTTACATTACCAAATTAACAAACCCTAGAACTTATATTTCTAATTCATTCATAGGGTAGTCGATTTTATAGTTCCGATATCGGATTTCACCTCTCGGTCCGTCATCCAATATTCAAAGATTAATAGGTAGCTAATCTATCAACCTAGCATTTAATACAATACAATCCACCAACAACAAGGTACATCAATGTAAATATCAACTCAAAACATTCAATCAAATATACTACAAACCCTAGGCATGGGTATTTAACTCAACATCGTCAATTTAACACATTCATTCAACTTAATATAAAACAAATACAAATTGTCCATTGCAATATCAATTCTATTAATACAACAACAACAATAAGAATTGAATTAAAAAAGAGAATAGAAAAACCCCTTGTGAAGATGCCAAGAGTAGGATTACTAGTTTCCTCCTAGCTCCACTTGATGTATGATGACGAACTCAAGCCCTCTTCAATGGTTGGTTCCCCTTTACAATGTGGAATGGAGCTTTCTCAAGTCACCAAACCTTTGGATGGAGCTTTCTCAAGTCACCATCCCTTCAATTGATTATACCTTTGGAAGATGGAATGGAGCTTTCTCAAGTCACCAAACCTTTCATTGAAGCTTCTTCAACCTTCAAGAGCTTGTTTAACCCAATTTATCCCAAAGAATCTCAAAGAACTTGTCAATGGAAGATGGAGAAGGTGGAAAGGATGGAAATGGAGGTTGGAGGTGAATGGCTAAGGGAGAGTGTCACTCTCCCTCTCCCAAATGTGTATGCAGAAATTGTTCAAAGACCCCCTCCAATTTCCCTCTTCTTCTCTTTTTAATTCATTCAAAAAACACAACCCATGCCTTCCAACTCACACCATTTCACCTTGTTCCCCACTTTTTCTTTGTTTAATATTTCTTTTGGCAAACACAAGGCTTTTTTCCCCACTTTGTCCCCCACTTCGTGTAAAAGAATTCAAATTTTTTAGGTGTGACACGGCCAAGCCAAGAGTAGCTTGGCCATGTCTCTTGTTTTTCCTTGGGACACGTCCAAGCTTGCTGGCCGTGTCCTTCACTGCTTTGTTTCTTTCTTCTTTCTTTTCTTTCTTTTATTTAGTCTCAAGTGGCAGTGTCATGTGACACGACCACAAGCTTGGTTGTGTCATGTGGGTGTGTCCACTTCTATTTATTTTCTTTCCTTCTTTGCTTGCTCCAAGTGTTCTTTGGCATGAAATGGGACACGGCCAAGCTTGCTGGCCATGTCATGTGACACGGCCAGTGGCTTGGCCGTGTCATTGAGTGTGTCCTTTCATGCTTCTTCATTTTTTTCTCTTTTCTTGCTTTCTTTGGTTTTGCTCTTTAGGTCAGACATGGCCAGTGGCTTGGTCGTGTCTCTTGGTTCATGCTTTTCCTGCACTGTTTTGATCTTCCAAGGGTGTTTTTGCACTTAAACCTAAAACAAACACTTTAAACAAACTTAAAAAAAAAATCAATCAAAGCATTAACTAAAAACACATAAAAATCACACTAAAAACTAGTACAAAAATGATCTAAACAACTACCCCACACTTAATTCCTTGCTTGTCCCCAAGCAAGGCTAAAATGAAAATGCTAAATAAGATAAATTGTAACATCCCAAATCCCAGATTGGTAAGAAATAGACATAACCTATAACTTGAGATCGAATTTCATCCACGTTAATGACAAAATTAGAGAGTCTCAAAGAATAATTAATTGTTTATTTGTGTCTTAGCTAGATGTATAACTAGAAATTACTCAATTTAGAGTTGTACAGAATAAGATATGATGGATTTAGTAGACAATGTGCAAGCTGCCTCGGGACAGCATAGTAGGCTTGAATTCGAAGGACCGTCAAAAATCAGATATAACTCGGAACAACCTGAAATTTTGACACAATGTAGCCCCGGATGTCTAGTTGCAGTGGGAATAAGAATTACTTAATTTGGAGTTGTGAGTAAAAAGATATTAAGAAAGAAAGACAGCAAGGTCAGGAAGGGATATCAAAAGGACCTAAGTGAAAATTTCTCAAAAGTTAGGGGTAACTATGTAAACTTAAAAATTAAGAGTCGGAAGTTCTTAATAGTGCCCATATTCAACCCCGAAAGAATATTCTAGTGATTAATCGGGTCGCAATGACGTGTAACGGTTTTTCCAGGAAATGTCCTGTTAAAGAAAAACGAAGACATTTTGACTAGGGGTATTTTGGTCATTATCAATTAAAGTTATACATGAATTTAAAGTAGGAAATAAAAAAAATGAGTACGTAGAGGATGACGAGGTGTGATATATGAAACGATCGTCAGTAGAAACAGAGCCGGAAGAAAACCCGAGCAAGGAAAGGACCTAAAGGGAATTTTGTAAAAAGTTGAGGGCTTATCGGTAATTTTTCAAAATGACTTGGAAACCTAAAATAGACCTTATAAATAGAAAGTAGAGGTCGAGAGGATCAAAACTATATGTAGTATGACTCGTGGAACTGTACGGGTTAAAAGATATGATCGATTAATCGCCGGAACGTAATATGGGCCCGGTTTCGTGTCGGGACCGTATGGGTAACATGGGACAACTTTAGGGTATCCAATGAGAAGAGGGACAAGTGGGAAGAAGTAATGGGAAAGAAAACTATAAAAAAAATCTCTTGTTGACCAATCAAAAGTAACCATTTAGCATGAGTATTAAATGAAGAAAGAGAAAGGTGGACAAGTGGTCTTAAAGGATTTATCCAACACATAAGGTGATCATCATTTCCCTTATATATATATATTATGAAATGAAGAACCAATTTCTCTCTTTTCCATTTACAAATTTCGGCCACAATAGGAAATACCAAAGGACTTCCAAGTTTTTTTCCAAGTTTGATTTTCAAGGTAAGTTTTAAGGTTTTCAAGTAAGTAGACTTTAATTTTAGTATTAATTTTAAGTAGTTATATATTTATTGGAAGATTGGAGATTAGAATCTTTATGTGGAATTGGAAAAATATTAAGTAAGTGATGAGATTAATTGATTAAATGGAAGAATAAAGATGTATAAAGATTAATAAGGTTGGATTAGGGTTTCGGTTGGAAAAGAAATGGAGAATAACTTATTATTTTAAATTTCTAAGGTTTATGTTGTATCTTGAATTTATTGAAGGAGAAATAAAGAATTAAGGAAGGAGAAGAAGGAAAAGCTAAGAGGAATTTAAAAAATAAGGCTTGGTACTTTACCTTTGAATAATTAATTTTGGGTTGTTTAAATTTAATTGAAATCAAATGTTTTGAGAAAATTTGGCAAGTTGATTTTGTAAGTTGTTTTGGACTTTAATTAGTTTGATTTGAGTTAAACATGCAAAATTTATCAAAGGGAAGTGTTTGAATCTTCACTTTACTATTAAAGAAGCCTTCATATTGATTTGCAAAAGAAAAATAAACTATCCTATGTATTTCATATGTTTGGGCCGAAATGGTCCCAAAAAGACAGCTTTCTGGATCTTTTTGTGGCAATTATTTGAGGTAGCTAATGAACGAATTTTTTGATGAAATTTTACGTGCAATTAGTTAACATATGAAATAAGTTTTCTGTAAAATTTCAGCCAAAAATAAGATCATTTACTTGGTCAAATGCATGACTGAAGTAGACTGAAATTTTGACAAAAACCCAGATTTTACTATTCATTTGGTCATGCCATTTTGCGTTGCCGATTTTATGTGCCGCGACACTATTCATTTGGGTCAATTTGTGATCTTTTGATAAGTGCTTTGAAATTTTTGATATGTTTATTGTGGATGTTAAATATGTGAAAAAGGGTAATGGTTTGACTAAAGAATGTGGTGCGCGGCGTAAATGGCAAAATGCGATGGGAATTTAAAATGATTTCTCGAGTCATTCTAAAATAAGGTTTGAGACTTAAAGTGAATTATTTAACCTTTTTGCTCTACTGGATAGTTGGGAGTGGTAGATAAGGGTATGGTGCACTATACTAACTTATGCAGTACTGCCACTTATTGTGATCGATACGCCCCGGCGGTTACCTTCGGGTATAGGCCGTGGAGCGGAGATGTTGTGAAATTGGGATTTTTGCCTCCAATCCCGGTGGAATGTTTCTTGTGACTTTGGCACTGTTTAGGCTCGGGGTTTTAGAGAACACAGACCTAAGTCCGGAGAAAATGGAGTCGCCACCCGAATGGGCCAGGAAAAAAGAATGGGGTGGATGACTCAATTCCTAAGGAATCCTCAAGCCCCTAATGGGTTCGAAAAGTTGGGTACGTGTGGGGAAGGTGAGAAATTGCCCAGCACCCCCACAACGTCCTGTTCATTGGAACCAGCCTCCTTTAGAGGTCTTAATATTATAAAATTCTTAAATATAATAATATTATCTATATTACACACAATAATTGAAATAAAGCATCGTTATATTGTAATCAAAGCAATGTCCAAGCAAAACAAATAAATGGATACCCATCTGAGGATGGAAACATGCCCTTACATCATCCATGCCTAAGCTAATAGGACACCCACCGAAAAGTAGAAACATGTCTCTTACATTGGTCAAAAGCAATTTAAATTACATGATATTTAACTAATGAGGTACCCACCAAGTGGAAACATACCTCTTACAACATTTAGAAATCTAAATAAAACGATAAAAGTAAATAACCATTCATTATAAATAAATCATTCATCAAAGATATTAAACATCAATAGAATGTAAACATCCATCCATGATAAACTAAAAAAATCTAGCATTAAACTTAAATAAATCAAAGCATATAATAAACTACATAATCAAATATAAAATTAAATAAAGCAAGTAAAGATTCAAATTAGGGCTACTATTTCTATTTAAGATTCTTTATTTAATATGTTTAGGGTTTTGGAATTTATGGGTTTAAGCTACTGTAAGTTTTAAGGGAATTAAAATGGATTAAGGTTTTATATTTTAAGAAGTTGATAAAGTTCTTTGATTAACCAAATTAGTGTTTGAGGAGTGAAATCATGAAATTAGGGTTTGGACACTTTAAAACATTAGGTTTATGATTATTAGCTACTTAATTGTTGTTTTTAGGCTTACTGTGTTTGAATTTTAATATTTAGGTTTATAAGGTTTTAAGGTTTAAAGATTAAAGGGTTAGGGTTTAGGAAAACTAAGGTTTAAGGTTTTAAGGGAATTAGGGTTTAAGAAAACTAGGGTTAAAGGTTAGCTAATTTGGGGTTACTGTCTTGGTTTTGAATGTTGAATTAGGGTTTTTAGTGTTTCAGAGAGTGTATTTGATTTTAGAATTCGGAAAAACAATTTATAGTTTATAAAGCTTTATGTGATTTTTAGAAGCTGTAAGTTAAATTTAGGGTTTTAAAGTTTTGAAACATTCGAAAACAGATTAGGGTTTTAGGGGAATTAATAAAAATGATTTAAGGTTTTGGAAAGTTGGAAAGTAAATAAGGGTTTGATATTTTGAAGAAACAAAAAAAGTAATTTTAGGGTTTTTGAAAATAGAAGAGACGATTTAAGGTTCTAAGGATTAGAAAAAGTAAATTAGGGTTCTAAGGTTTTTAGAATCAAAAGAAAGAGTTTAATGATTCAAGCTACTGTAAAGAAAAAAAGATTTGATATTCATACCTTCGTTTGTTGGTTCCACCAAAAATTACTTCTTGGATGAACAAGAACAAAGGCAAGATGGTTGCCTTTGATGGATTGATTGTTTAGTTGCTTATTCTTCTCTCAAAAAGTCTGATTGATTTCACTGCCAAAGTTTCTCCTAGTCCGATCGATTCCAAGTTTTCTCAGTTCACTCCTCCTCCTATTTGTGTTGTTTTTAGTCCTATTTATAGAATATTTTGATGATAAATCTTAATTGTTCATGGAAAATAACATTAATTAAGAAAAGGAAACTAAAACCAAATTAAATTTGGTTTAAAAAAAATTTGCATCAGAAAAATTTCATTGGAGAAAAAAAACTGCTGTGGAAAAATTTTGCTAGCGAAAAAAAATGCCATGGGAATTTTTCGGGCTGCGGGAGCAAAATAGCCTGGGGGCCATTTTGCTCATAGGAAATTCCTGCGGGCGAAATTGCCTATGAGTACAGAAAAGTTAAAAATACAGAAAAGTACAGAGAAAGTGAAAAGTCAAAGTTGCTGGTAAAGTAGAATGTCATTATTATTATTATTATTATTAGTATTATTATTGTTACAATTAATACAAGCCTTTTTATTAAAATGATACAAGTTGATCAGTATGAAGAAGAAGGCAGTCCATAATATAAAAAAAAGCCATGAGAAAGTCATCGCTTGTTGGATGAGGAGGCATATCATCCACCCAAAGTCCACTCAAGGAGGAAGCACTTGAACCTCTATTGCCCTGAGAGTCAGTTCTGTAATAGTCATTACTTGAGAAAGGAGAAGAAGGAATGTCATGGACATCAGTCTAGGGGCCCCTTGATGAAGAAGCATTTGAATCACTCGTGCCTTGAAACTGGAAGTCCCATAAGTTTTGTGCCTCCTGATGGTATAATCCTTCAAAATGAGCTGCATGCTAAGAACTGGCATTTAACTCTTTCAACAGCCTTTTGTTTTGCTCCTTGAACATGCTCTGTGAGTCAGATAAGGAAAAGGTAAGTCCATACATTTTCATGCATACATACAAGCATATATCATTATGGAACATGATGACAGACTAGGTAACTCAGGTCGAAGCCCAATAGATAAGATGGCATATCTGGTTGAAAAGTAGGAACAAATGGAGAAAATTGCCTTTGTGACAAAGTATCATACTGAGGGATAGCTCCATGGCCAGAGGAACCAGTAGTCTACAATAATCATAAAGATAGTCAGAACAAATTAAGAAGAAACAGTTGAAGTGGCAAAATGATAAGTGTTTACCTGAGAAGTGCCAGCCCTGGAATTGCTGCACGATTGGGAAGAAGGCTCACTCTCCTCCTCCTCGTCTTTGTCTTCCTCTTCGTATTCTTCTTCCTCTCCTTCATCTACTTCTAATTCTTCTTCTTCACCCCTATGAAGCCCCCGAATGCCAGTAGCTGAAACTTCAAAATTTAACAGCTGGTCCTGGATAAATTGGTCATATGACAAATCTGGTGAAAGCAGAAAGTCCCAAATATCAAAGTCATTACGAGCCTAGTTCCAATAAAGTTCTAGCATAGAGATGGTTTTCAACATGAATGATGGGATATCTGTTGGTACTCTCCACTAGTCAGGTCTAAGAAACTAGTTATATACACTCTCAACAAGAAGCCATCCACAAGAAACTGGACCAATAATGATTCGATGAGATTCTTGCAAGGGCAGTGCGTTAGTCATGCAACCAATCTAGTTGTTTCTTTCTTTAGCTCCCCACCAGGCCACATTCACCTTCAGAAAAACAAGTAGGTAAATTGTTTTGATCATAAGTTTGTTATTAACATTAAAATTTTTCTTACTTGGTCCCAGGTTAAGCGACTCATGTGAAAGTGGTAAGTGTGAACATGGTGGCTTTCAAGCACCTCTCTGTGGCCTGATAACCAAAACTTAGCCTTGGATACCAAACTCACGACCTTGTAATGTTGGGAACTCTCACTAAGGTTTGGTCATATGCCCAAGCCTATATATAAAAAGGAAAACCGAGTCTATACACATGCATTATTTGGATTAATAGTTTTAATCAAAGTGATACTTCGACAATGGCCATGAAACTAATGAAGGATCTTTTATTCCTACAAATTACATTAAAGTCATGATAAATACAGGTGAGGCCAGCTTCTCCCCATGCATAAGAAGGCATATAGTCAAAGTCACAAAGGGCACGCAGCACCGATAGGTGGATGGCAGACTTAGTGCTACCCAAAATGGTCACCCCAGCAGATATAATAGGAACCCTCGGGTAGATTGTTTCTCCCTCTCATTCTACACTGGTCGAGTATACTTTATTCAATACTCTTAGATGGGCTCGTATTTGATTTTATATGGTCCTCTATAATGGGGCCTGACACTGATCAATTATCAAATTTCCTCCACATTTAAAATATTGCTGGTTAAATTGATAGGGGGTCCCATGACATCGGAGACCTGTTATGGCAATAAAATCAACTAGACCAATTGTCATCTCTCCAATAGGCAAGTGGAAAGTAAGAGTAGTGTCCATCCATTACTCAAGCGCTTGGATCACACTTCTGTCAATTTGATATCCCTGGGATGATAATTGCAGAATGAAGTCATCAAAGTTGCTTTCTCAGACCATTCTTTTACTGCCCGATCATACCATTTGCGGGCTTTGTGAATGTTTCATCCTTCTTTAATGTCACAACCATCATACTATCTAAATATAGGTAAGTCAAGGTGAGTACACATATATTTCTTTTTGCGTATTAATAAAAATTACATTCATGCCCCCTTTTCTCTTACTAATTTCTATAGATTTTGCTACATAAATTTTCATGAATATGTTCGCACAACAACATTTTTTATTAAATTATACTAATAAATTTTGTATCTATAAGTAGTTAAATTGGAGCAAAGTAACGCTTACTTGTGTTCTCTCCTTGGAACTCTGGTGAAGATGCATCCCGGGTAACAGCGGAATTTGCTCAACCCTGTAATTATAGAGGTAAGTAAGCAATTCATTGTTTGAGTGTGTCTCGAACCTCGAGGAATATTGGATAGCAGCCATTTATGGTAAGTGACGATGCTATTAAAACTTAAAATTATAAGAATGCTGAGATAATGATGTTCTGAATGCAAAATTGCAAGGGAATGGTCGTTTATATAGAAAAATGAGGCAAGTATCAGGTAAAAAAATAATAAATATAAAGGTCACATGCACTACAGTCTTAATAATTCATTCTCAGATCAAATAATTCAAAGTCTGTCATCCATTTCAATAATTGATAAGTCAAAGTTTTGTTTTCATTATTCATTTCATTGTTAGATCAAATAATTCATTTTTTATCTTCAATTTCAGTAATTCATAATTAGCCTCTTTCTCTGTTTCAATAATTCACACAACACATGTCTAATTATTATTGTTATTATTGCATGTCTAAGAGTATTTTTATACTTAAAAATATTTTTTTCATGCTGAGGGCAAGAGTACATAGGTATGATAAAAGATAACCAATATGTTTTGCAAAAATGACCACTGAACTTAATTTTTTCAGATAGTTTGGGTCCAGAACCTAAACTAACTCGGGTCCAAAATCTAAAATTTTTTTGAGTCCATAACTTAATCTAGGTCTATAACCTATACCATCTTGAGTCAAGAACCTAAAACTTTTTCGACTCCATAACCTAAACCATCTCGGGTCCAAAAACCAAATATTTTTTTGAGTCCAGAACTCAATCCGGGTCTAGAACCCAAACCATCTTGGGTCTAGAATCCAAATATTTTTTGAGTCCAGAATTCAATTTGGGTCTAGAACCTAAACCATCTAGGGTCCATAACCCAAAATGTTTTTGAGTTCATAACTCATTCCAGGTCCAAAATCCCAAATATTTTTTGAGTCCATACCCAAACCTCCCCGAGTTAAGAACCTGAATTATTTTTAAGTCCAAAACTCAATTCGGATCTAGAACCCAAATCCAACATCGGGTCTAAAACACAATCTAATCTGGGTCAAGAATCTGAACCATTCTGGGTCCAGACCCCATTTTTTGCCCAAAATTAGTTCAAAAGTCATATTGGTTTTTACTTTCTGAAACAATTCAAGATCATTCAAGCAGTGGACAAACTGTAGACCATTAATTTTTGCCCTAAGCTAATATGATCCTAACAGTACATTGGATCGATGGATAATTTGATGGAGCCTTCAACGCAGGTTTTGATTTCTATACTCTTTAAAATCATAGCAACTCCATTTTATTAATATCATAAAGTTCATACTTGTGGTTTTGTTTAATATGTCCAGTGAGCTTTATATGATAATGCCATCAATTTACATCTATTATATGTTCATTTAAATACATCCAATAGACATATGCTGTGTAATTATTTGTCAAAATCAATATCAAAGCAACCTTAAAAGTTTTTTATAATAAAATATTTTTTATCAAAACCCTAATCTATTTTCTAAAGCTAAAATTAATTATGTCCTCTGAATCCCAAAACCCTAATTCTGTAAAATAAAAAAAATTCTAAACCCTAATTCTGGAAACCCTAATTTCCTAAACCTTAGCTCCAGAAACCCTAATTTCCTAAACTCTAATCCAAACCCTAATATCTAGTAACCTAATTTTCAAACTGTAATCCAAACCCTAATATTCAGTAACCCATATATCCAGAACCTTTGATCCCCAAAACCCTAATATCCAGTAGCCATTCTTGTAAAACCAAAAGCCTTATTTCCTAAATTTCCTAACCCTAATCCAATGGCCATAACTTTTAAACCAATATCTCAAGACCTAAAAACCCTACCCTAATCTGTAAAACTAAGACTTTAATCTCAATACCTATAACTCTAATTTCCAAGCCAAACCCCTAATTTTTAAAGTTCAAAACTCAAATTTTCTGTATTTAATGGTTTAAACCTTAGTTTTGATTATTTGATTTATTGCATGCTTTTATGATGGATGGTTTATTTTTTTATTTATATTGGATGTTTTTCTTCAATTATCATGCTTGAATGGTTTAATTTATTTGGTTAATTATTTTTTTGGATTTTAAAATTGTAAAAGTCATGTTTCCACTTTGTGGGTGCTTCAGTTTTTATTATGTTATTTAATTTATCTTTTAAGGATTTTAGGACTATTGTAAGGGAAATGTTTCCACCTATGGTAGGTGTCTCATTTTATTTACTTTGTTTTTCTTTTTTTAGACATTGGACATTTGTAAATGCATGTTTCCATCCATAGATGAGTGTCTGTTCTGATTGCTTTTCTTTAATAAAGATGATGAATGTTTATTTGTTTTAAAATTGTGTGTAGTATTGTAACACCCTTATACCCTATATATAAATAATACATACACCCAGTATAAGTAAAATACGCATATATGGTATAAAAATGTCACAACCTGATTTAATAAAAATTTTCACACTTCCAATTTAAAATCTCAAATACTATAAAATGTATATTTAAATAACAATAAAATATTCTTTATAAACCATAGGTTCCAAAATAAGCATTTTATATGAAAATCGCTAGGAAAAATTTACCAAAGTTTTGTCTCTAATTTGGAAATCCCAAATTTTTAACAAATACACAACCTGCACAAAATACACTCCCAATAAAAAAATAAACAACATTTCATCCCAACTTCACAATTCTTCCATATTTTCCAAAATATTTATACATATACTTATATTTATCAAAACACATATAAAACCCCATATTACACAATTTAACCAAAATATTCTTTATAATTTACAATATATACTCCAAAAATATAACATTATATACATAATATCAAAATGTACAACAATATAAAATATATACATGCTGGAAAATATCTTTGATCTTGATGTACCCAAAAACACTTTAAGCTCAATAAACATAAGCCTAGACCCGATCAGGTCTAGTAGAACACTTCGGCTCTACCTGATCACCCCTGTCACCTGCGCAATGAATTATAATCATGCTAAGATAAATCTAGTGGTACAAACTTTGATAATAACAACGCTTTAATAAACTGCCAATGCATAAATGCATTTGTATGTTATGTCACAATGTGTCATACAAATTCTCTTTTAAAGCTTAATCTTTCATCTTTTATAATTCACATAAACACATACATAAGCATGGTCCCAAACAAAATAATACATTATTCAAATCCTAGAGTTACTATTTTGGTCTATGTTAACACCAAGTGTCTAGCCCCGAAGGCAAATCATGAATTAGTGATGCCAAGCATCTAGCCCCGAAGGAAAAATCAAGTATCAGTGATGCATAACGTCTAGCCTCAAAGGCAAATAATGAGGATAACCTCATAGGCATGCCACCAAAAATTGAACTCTGAAAATTGAATAACATACTAGGCACACAAATATTACATGCTTTCCATATTCAACTTTTTCTCATTCTCTCATATTCAACTAGACACATTGCTTCATTTTCACATTTTTCTCACATTGCTTCATTTTTTCATTTTTCATCACATTGCATCATTTTCTCTTTTTTTTCATTCATATCAATGGCAATTCATCATATGTCATCATGTTTTATCAACTCATCACAATGCATCACATTTCACATTAAAAACACATTACCCAAATATTTTGGATTATTTTCACATGATTCATATAAATCACATATTATTCAATTTGGCCATTATTAATAGCTTTTCACAATGCATATAATGCATATATAACAAATCACATGTCATAACACAATGGTCATAAATGTATGCATATATAACAAATCACATGTCATAACACAATGGTCATAAATGTCCAATGTGTCAATAGCTTAACACATTTTTAAACTAAAATGTTTTAAGCCCAATTTAATTCCAACATATTTAATTTAGCAAAAGTTTGTACTTACCTTAGTAAGCACTCAAGAGTAAGCTCAAAATCTCCCACAAACCTTCACTTTCAACTTGCCCTTCAACACTAGGGTTGGGCAAATCACCTCTCCTTAATGTCTATACCAAATGTTATCAAATACAATAATTTAATATCACATTTTAAGGCATTACAAGCATTAAACCTTAATTAAATCTCACTCTTACAATATTTCCAATATTAGGCTAACCTTACTTTAACATTGTAAAACCATATTAAACATTTAAATTGGTGTTTTAAGTTTATTTATATCATTACAAACATAACATAACATGTTTGAATTAATTACATTCAATAAACTCATACACTTTAAACAAAACACTAAAATGGCATAACCTTCACCAATGAAGGTTCTTCATTCCAATTATTAATCCAAGCTTACATTCATCACTTCTATCATTAAATATCATGATTTAAACATTAAAATCAAACAATTAATCATTCTTTGAAAATTCACTTTCCAAAACCCTAAATCAACATTACCTCATCCAATCTCTATCCAAACTTAATCAAATCCATCATTTGACTTTTAAAATCCTTGTCTATGCATCAAAACATCACATTTAGAATCAAATTGCACAATTAAAACTCATGATTTCTGATAAGAGTGTTTTTATACTTGTTTTTAGTATGATTTTAATGTGATTTTAGTTAATGTTTCATTTAATTTTGGTTTAAAGTTCGTTTTAAGTGTTTGTTTTAGGTCAAAGTGCAAAAAATCCCTTGGATGATCAAAACAATGAAGAAAAAGCATGAAGCAAGCAAGACATGGCCAAGCCAAAGCAAGCTTGGCCGTGTCCCTCAAAATCTCTTCAAGGCAGTAGATGATATGGCCAGGTGACACGCCCAAGCCTCTGGCCGTGTCTCACCCAAAGAGCAAAAATTAAAGAGACCAAGAAAGGAAAGATATTTTGGCAAAAGAAGACACTGGCAAGTGACACGGCCAGTGGCTTGGCCGTGTCACATCCAAGCCAAAGAACCAAGAAAGAAAAGAAATGATCCAGAAGCCAACACACCCAGGTGACACGCCCAAGCCAGTGGCCGTGTCACATGACACGGCCAAAAGCTTGGCCGTGTCACCCTTGGAAACAAAGACAAGCAAATTGACGAAGTCAAAAGCAGAGAGTGACACACTCACATGACACGGCCAAGCCACTGGCCGTGTCACTTGACACGGCCAGGAGCTTGGCCCTGTCACCTAGAAGAAAACAAGGAAGGAAAGGGCAGAAGGTGACACGGCTAGCAAGCTTGGTCGTGTCACCTAGGGCAACTTTGAAATGTTCAAATTCTTTTGCAGACAAGTGGGAAACAAAGACTAGTTTTGGTCAAAAGTAACATTAGACTAAAGAAAAGCTTGCCTAATTTGAGGAAAAGAAAGATTGAACAAAGGGAATATGGGAGACAAGGTGAGTTGGAAGTGAGCTGGAAGATTGACTTGAGCCTTGGAGGGAAATATAAAGAGAAGAAGAGGGAGTTTTTGGGGGATTCTGGCACTTGAAACGTGAGAGCTGGAACAAGGGAGAAGGAGCCAACAACTGAAGCAAAGTGGAGGGTTTTGAGCTGAGTTTGAAGAAGGAGATACATCTTGTACAAGCCCTAAACCAAGAATCAAGGATTGAAGTGAAGAAATACAAATTATTCACCATGGATTGTTTGGTTTCTTTTACTCATTTATCTTGCTCTGTTTTTCTGGTTCTGAACATGAACTAATTCCTTCTCTATCTAGATATTGATGAACCCTAGCTTATTTGTATTGATTGAATAATTATATTTAGTTGAATCATTTGATTGGGTTGTTTTATTCTTATGATGCTTAATGATTTATTTCTAATTGATAATTGCATGCTTATTGATTGGTTGCAATTTTCATATTATTGACTTGAGAAAGCTTGATATGAATTGATTACTCATAAGGGTTGAGGATTGATTGGGGTGCTAGAGATAGACTTACAAGATCCTTTGGTCTACAGTTCCTTGTTCTTAATGCATGATCTACTTAATTGTGTTTTGAGAAGAGATTCCGGCACTCTACTTAGTGATTAGGGATTAATTCACTAGAGAGAGGTTTTAGTCTAATTTAACTCTATTGAATGATTTAACTGAATTGATTGTTCATAAATATCATTGAGGCTAGGGGGATTCAATATCTGGATAGTATTATTATCATCAATCCTATTTGCATAACATTTAATCTCCCCTTACTTCCAGTTATTAAATTAGTTGTTTTTATTTACAAAGTATCACACAACTATTAATTTGCTAAACAACGGTTCAGGTTTGAACTAGTGTTTGGCCTTGTCCTCAGTAGAATGATAACTCACTCACTACTTTATTACTTGGGCGACCCGTGCACTTACGGTATTGCTATAGCGCAGCTCGACGCGCACCAATTTCAAAAACCATATGTTCCATAACCCTAAATTCTCTCTCTTCACCCAACTCACCTCAAACTTAACAATTTCTTCAATCCAACCTTAAAATCATTATTAGCTACCCAAAGTAACTTCATACACACCAATTCCAACAATTATAGCATACTACAACAAAATTCCAAATCAAACATATTCTCAATTTCATGAAAATCCAAGGAAAGAAGTTAGGGAACTTACTAATTCAAGAAGAAAACACCAAAACTTCACTTGAAACCTTGAATCCCTAACAATTAATGGAGCATGGAAGAAGAAAAATCCTCTCTTGTGCAACAACGGAGTTTTAGCCCAGAGGAAAGAAGAAGAAGAAGAAAACTCTTTTAATTTGTCTTTCCATCCACTTTCATATAAACCATATATATTAATTAATTAATTAATTAATTAAAACCTTAAATTCCTTTTTCCAACCCCAAATAAATTATTTTTAAAATATTTAAATAATTTTAATTTTCAAAGTATATTTACAAAATCACCACTTGACTTTTGACTTATCTTTTAAAAATGTTGACTTTAGTTGACTTTTTTATATTTTAAGTGTATTTAATGTATATTTCACATATACATTCTCCTTTTTCACTTAAAATCATTCCATTTTCCATTTAAATCATTTATTTAATTTATCCAATATAATTTAATTTTAATTTATTTTATTTAATTTTTAAAAATTAGGGATGTTACAAGTATGGATAATATCATAATAACAAAGAATTTAATAATATTTAAACCTATAAAGGAGGCCAATTCTAATGAACTGAGCGTTATGGGGGTGCTGGGTCATTCTCATCTTCCCCATACGTATCCAACTTTCTAAACCCATTAGGGGGTTGGAGATTCCTTAAGAATCGAGTCATCCCAAAAGGAAGCCATGGCATGTAAAAATGGTTGGTCTAACTTGACATTTTGAAAGCACTTTTAAACATTGAGTTGGCACCATGATATTTGTTCCCAACGTGTACCCTTAATGGTCTTGAATAAATTCTATATGTTTTTCAAATTGGCTTCTGTCATTGTGGAGGACTTGAAAATTGAAACTGCTTTAGTTTTGTAAAAGGAAATATTAAAGTTAAATTTTCTGCTTTGATTTAAGAATGGCCCTACAAGAATTGCTATTTTAATGAACGAAGAAGAAGAGGGCTAACTGTTGATTTATATAGCAAGAGAGTGAAGTTTAAATTGTTTATTCCATGTCGAATTGGGTTTGGATAAATTTATCCATTTCAAATTAGGTTTTGATTTGGAAGTGTTGAATTTTGTATGAAATCGAGAACTGTTAAAACCAAATCCTTATTGAGCTTGTAATTTATGTTGGATTTTAATCTATGTCGAATTAGGTTTTGACGTACTGAGTTAAATATAGACCTAATTTGTGTTGGTTTTATAATTTATTTTAGTCTATGTGGAATACAATTTAAATGAATTTGACATGGCCATAAGTTTTGTTCTATGCATATATGTATATATATATATAAAGAAAAAAGTCAAAGTGATATAAAAAATGTCCAGATAAAAAAATAATTTTGGAAAATTCAAAATATTATATTCTATTATATATATTACAAGTTATTATTTTATGCACAATAAGTTAAAAAATGGTTTTTAATATAGTACAAGCCATATCACAGTGAAGGAGGAGGCGGTCTGTAGTTGAAAATCCACGAGAAACTCATCACCTATCAAATGTGGGGGCACATTACCAGTCCATGTTCAATGCGAGAAAGAAGCATTTGGGTCCCAATTGTCCTAAAAATCAGTCCTATTATAGTCAATGCATGAGAAGGGAGGTGGCACATCATGGTCATTGGTGCAAGACCTCCTTGATGAAGACACACTAGGATCCTTGTATCCCTTAAATCTAAAGTTCTGAAAGTTATGTTCTAAGTAATTAGCATGCCAATGACTGGCAGCCAATTGTTCCTGCAGTTTTTTATTATGTTATTCAAGCATCCGCTATGAGACAAAAAAGGAAAAAGTTAGGTTCATACATTTTCATGTATACATTCAGCATATATAAACCTAAAACAAGGATTATAAACTAGATAATTCAAGTTAAAACCCAGAAGCTAAAAGACTAATCGACATAGGGGAATGAATGTGCCTTAGGAGGAGCTGCATTAGATGGACCGTCTTCATTCTGACTAGAACCACCTGGTTGTTCGAGTGCCTGTAAAGATTCATAAGAGTTGGCCAAGTGCAATGAACAGGCAAATCCAGAATTAACAAAAGAACATATTTGATCAACCTAAGCATCATCATGAGCAGTACCCGTACCATCTTCTTCCTCATCCTCCTCTCCATCCTTATTACTGTGAGCGGGGATTTTCGCCCCCACTCCTAGTGGAATGGTTCTTGCGACTTCGGCACTGTTTAGGCTAGGGGCCTTAGAGAACACGGACCTAAGTCCGGAGAAAATGGAGTCGCCACCGGGACGGGCTGGGAAAAAAGAAAGGGGTGGACGACTCGATTCCTAAGGAATCCCCAACACCCTAATGGGTTCGAAAAGTTGGGTACGTGTGGGGAAGTTGAGAAATGGCCCAGCACCCCCACAATGCCCGGTTCATTGGAACCGGCCTCCATTACAGGTCTTAATATTATAAAATTCTTAAATATAATAACATTATCCATATTACACACAATAATTAAAAGAAAGCATCAATATATTAAAATCAAAGCAATGTCCAAACAAAGCAAATAAATGGAAACCCATCCCAGGATGGAAACATGTCCTTACATCACATGCCTAAATAGGACACCCACCAAAAAGGTAGAAACATGCCCTTTACATAGGTTCTAAAATAGAAAAGCAAATTAAATTACATGATGTTTAACTAATGAGGTACCCATCAAGTGGAAACATACATCTTACAACTTTTGGAAATCTAAATTAATTGATAAAAGTAAATAATCATTCATCATAAATAAATCATTCATCAAAGCTATTAATAAAAATATAAAATAAACATCCATCCATGATAAATTAAATAAATCAAGTATTGAAATTAAATTAAAGCATAAGAGATAAATCAAAGTATAATCAAGTATGGAATTGAATAAAGCAAATAAAAGTCCAATTATGGCTACTGTTGTAATATCCTCATATGTGGCTTAGAAGTTTTGATTATATTGTTGTTGTTGTTGTTGTTGTTATTGTTAAATTGAATTGAATGCATATGATGGGGTAAGAAAAGAATTGGGATGAGAATGCTTGTGCATATGTGTTTTGGAGAAAGAATTAGGGTTTAGAGACAAATGTATATGTTGTGTATATGATGATATATATAACATATAAAGTGGTCAAATGAAGAGTCAAGGTGATGGTTAAGTGGAAGAAGATATTTTTGGTTGTTAATGAAATTACATATAAGGACTTATATGAGACAAAGGTTAGTTATATGATTGAGGGTGTTTTAGTAATTGCTTGGATAAGAACACTTGGTGGAGATTAAAAGCAAAATTTGACTTTGTATCTTGATCATTGTCTTCTTTCTTCATGAAGTGGCCGGCTCTCCAAATTGAAAAGAGAAAAAGAAGTGTTCTTGATGATAGAAGCAAGTTGATGAAGCAATCCAAGGTTTTGACAAAGGATTTGTGGAATTTCTTCTTTTCAAGTAAGTATTTTCTTGTTTTCTTTACTTATTTGGAAGTTGTGTTGGAAGTAAAGTAGGGTTTGATGATTTTGTGATTTGGTGGATTTGAGATGTGTTTGGTTGTGCTTTCAAATGTTAAATTGATTTTAAGTTATGAGTTTAATTGAAGGTTGTTGTTGGAAATGATGGTTGTTGATTTGGATGGAGGGAGAAGGATGTTGGATTTTAGGGTTTTGTGGTGAATATGTGTTTAATTGTGATATTAATGTGTGGTGAAGTAGTTTTTATGATGAATATGTGTTTAGAACATTGATTATGTTCATGTGAAATATGTTATATGATGAATATTGTGTTTGAGTGCAATTGAGAAAGGGTTGGTTTTAGTTAAGGTTTTATGATTTGGTGACACGGCCAAAATCAATTTAGGGGAGTGGGCGTGTCAATTGTTTGAATTAGCTACTGCCTCTTTTCTTTTTAAGGACACGGGCGTGTCACTCAAGTTGGTTGGGCGTGTCATTTATTTGAGGAAGCTACTGCCTCTTTTCTTTTTAAGGACACGGGCGTGTCACTCAAGATGGTTGGGCGTGTCAATCAAGTGAGTTGGGCGTGCCCTTCAAATGATTTGAACATTGTTTGATTTCTTGGTTCTCTTTGCATGGTTTAAATTCTTCAAAAGTTCCATTGTTCCTAAACTTAAACATGAACATTATAAACATGTTTCAAACACAAGAATGATCTAATCAAATGAATGTGGATGGTCCTAAAGCTATGAATCATGTCAATTGTGTTTTGCCCTAGTTGCATTGTTGAGAATTAACAATGTTATGTTATGCACTTTGAATGGTAATGTGTTTTATGAGAAATGTGGAATGAAATGTTAATATTTATGAATGATGCTATGTGAGATAAAAATACACTTGAATAATGAAGTGTTATATTGTGAAATGAAAGGTGGAGCCATTGTTATTGGCTAAGGTGATTTAATGGAGATAAATGAGGCATGTTTGCCTAAATGATAATGAGAATTGAGAATGAAATCTAAATGAATTGTGTGGCTAATGTGTTATTCCATTTTCAAAGTTTGTTGTTGGTGGCATGCCTAATGAGTGTAACAATCTCTTGAAGTTAGGTTGGATTGAATCCTTGAAGCCTAATTGAGATGTTACAACCCTTGAAGCTAGGTTGGGTTAGTTCTTGAAGCCAAGTTGGGTTGATGCTTAGCATGCTTTGCTCCCCTTGAAGCTTGGTTGAACTTAATCCTTGAAGCCTAGTTGGGTATATGATATTGATATTGATAAATGTGATAACAAAACCAAAGCATTAACTCTGAAAATTGAATGGCATATTAGTGTGTCTTGGGCCCATGCTTGTCTTTGCTTAGTGTTGTTCATAAATGATTAAATGATTAACTAATAAAATATATGCAAAGATGTTGAATTCTGATATACATATATGTATGTTAGGTTATGAAATGTAAAAGTATGTTGTTAGCTTTGCATTTATGTTGTTACATGTATGATAAATTAGAATTGGCATTGTATAGCATTTAAGCATGTTTATTGCATGTTTTATCTTACTAAGCCCTTGGCTTAGCGCGATAGTGTTTAATCGCGCAGGTGATAGAACTGATAGAATCGAACCTGAGAGCTCTTCGAGACCGAGTGAGAGTAGACATTGAAGAATTGATTTTGGGAGCTTAAAGATCAGAGCTGACTTGCCAATCATGTATAAATTTTTTTATATTGTGTAAAGTTTTGTTGATAATGTAAATATATGTATAATAGTAAATATGTATTCAAATGTTTTCATATATATACATATTTTATAACTTCCGCTGTGTAATATATAAATGTATATATATATATAGATAACTAATATGTTTTGTTTTATAAGTAAATGATCTATTTTGTTAATAAGATATAATGATATGGATATGGTATCAAGTTTTAAAATGTTTTGAATGTTAAGGAAACCGTAGCATCCCTATGTTTGGTGCACTTATGCTACATTGTTGTGGTTGTAGTGTGTGTGCATTGAATATGGGGGTGTTACAACTGTGACTTTTTATGGAATTAAAATAAATTAGGGTTTTATGTTTTAAAGGGTTGGTAAGACTCTTTGATTAGCAAAATTAAGGCTTGAATGATGATATCATGAAACTAGGGTTTTAAACACTTTAAAATATTTTAATTTGTGATTTTTGGTTATTGGGTTCATAAGCTACTGTGTAAAATTTCGATTTTTATGTTTTTTAATGTTTTAAAAGGATTAGGGTTCATAAAAATTAGGGTTTAAGGTTTTAAAAGGGTTAGTGTTCATTATTTTGAATTTTGGAAGTTGAATTTGGATTTGATATTTTGGAAGTAGGGTCACAGGTGGTGAATAATTTTTAGGAATTTGGAAATCAATTTGATATTTTATCGAATTTTATGAATTTAAACAAATAAATTAAAGTTTTTATAAGTAGAAAAGATGTTTTTTAAGGCTTTTTGAATGAAATAGAACCTACTTTAAAATTTTTAAAAGAAGCAGAATTTACATCTTAGTTTTGTTGAAAAATATGTTCAATTTGAGTTTTAAGGTTTTTAAGAAGAAAAAATAACAATTTTAAGCCTTTTGGAAGATAAACTAATGAAATAGGGTTTTTTTGGCTTTAGAAAAACTAAATTAAAGTTCAAAGGTTTTTAATTTTGATTTCATAAATTTGCTACTGTGTAAAAAAAAAAACAATTAAAGAAAATTAATTAACACATATCTTCTTTTGATGATTTCTCCAAAAATAATTCTTCTTGGATGAACTAGCTCCAAAGACAAGCCTTTTTTGCCTTTGAATCCTCTAAATCGTGCTGCTGCTGTTCTAGAAAAGAGTTGAATTGAATTTCTTCTTTTCCTTCCTTGCTTTGGTTTCAAATTTTCCAAACTACTCTTGGATTTTTGCCTCCCTTAAATTAATTGCCTTTGGTCCTTATTTATAGTGGTTTGAGGTTGTTTATTCCTAATTAGTTAAGGTAAGTAATATTAATAAAAAAAAAGAAACCAAAACCTATTTGGATCAGGTTTCAAAAAATTTGCGTCGAAAAATTTGCGCTGCCGAAAAAATTATGCCGCAGAAATCTGCGGCAGCGCTCGAGGAGCGGGCCCGTAAGCTATTTCGCAGGCAGAAAATTTCTGCGTGCGAAATAGCGCAGTGATTTCACCTGCAGGAATTTCCCACGGGCCCGTGCCCACAGGCTCGCGCGATGATTTTTTCGTCGCCTATTTTTTTTACTCTGATTTTTATTTTATTTTTATTTTTTAATTTTTATTTGTTTATTTCTATTTTTTATTAAAAAAAATATATACTAAAGTAAAAATTATTTAATAAAAATTATTTTGGACTAATTAGACAACAAAAATCATTTTAGACTAAATGAAACATATTGGACCGGATTGGGTCAAAAATTAAGGGTCTACAGTTTGCCCCCTGCTTGAATGATCTGAAACCTTAGTGAAAGAGAGTGAAAAGCAATAAGACTTAATTTTTTATGAAACGGTTGAGGTTTTTGGGTTCTGGACCCGGTTCGAGTTCTGGACTCAAGGATAATTCTAGGTTCTGGTGTAACACCCCTATATCCCGTATACATACATAGCATGCTATTACGATCGTAATATACGTATACTGAATATAGAAATATCACGGATTACTAAACAAATGACTCACTTCCTTTAAAATCATATGAAAAAATTTAAAACATTTAAAGAAATTTATAAAACACAATAAATAAAAAGTTTATTCAAAACACAGCGAAAAATATAACAAATATTTACAAATACATATACATCAAAACTCAAGTTTAACGAAAACATAAAATATATACATGTTTGGCAGTATGTCTTCGATCGTTAAGCTTCACTATCAACACCACCAAATCTAGACTCTACTCGGCCTAGAGGAACTCTCTGGTTCTTCCCTGTTACCTGCGCGATAAATCATAATCGCGCTAAACCAACGGCTTAGTGGTACAAATTATAATGATATTATGCTTCAATGTAATGCTAATGTCACAATCAAAATTCAAAACCAATATAAGAGAATAGTATATTTCAAAACCTTTAATTGTTCCCTATCATATCATATTAAAACATTCATATTTTATCTTCATAGTTTCATTACTCAACATAGCTCTCCATGCTATATTCATTGCCAATAGAATACTCATGTAGTATAACCAACTCATAACATTAAATCTCATAAGCATGTGTCTAATTATTCATTAATTTCACCAATTAAGAATCACATTGAAAACAAAGACATGCATGGGATGGGCCCAAAATCAATAATATGCCATTCGACTTTCAGAGTTAATGTTTTGGTTTAATTATCACATTTATCATTATCATTATCCCAACTAGGCTTCAAGGATTTAAGTTCAACCAGGCTTCAAGGGGAACAAAGCATTCTAAGTATCAACCCAACTTGGCTTCAAGAACTAAACCCAACCTAGCTTCAAGGGGTGTAACATCTCAATTAGGCTTCCAGGACTAGATCCAACCAAGCTTCAAGGGGAGTAAAACATGTTAAACTTCAACCCAACTTGGCTTCAAGGATCAAGCCCAACCTAACTTCAAGAGATTGTTACCATTAGGCATGCCACCAACAACAGAACTCTGAAAATGAATAACACATTAGACATACAATTGATTTATTATTTCATTATCAATTCCATTCTCAATTCTCATCATCATTTAGGCAAACATGCCCCACTTATTTCAATTGAATCATCTTAGCCAATCACAATGGCCTCACATTTCATTTGAATTATCATAGCCAACAACCATGGCCTCATATCTCATATGATCTCAATCAATTCATTATTCAAATGTATATAATCAATGGCATTAACATACATTTTACATGCTTATCCCAACATTCATATTATACCAAACATAACATTATTAATATACATCAACAATGCATTACATCTCCTATCACATATACAACCAAATGTATATCAAGTCTCAAAATCATATGCATGTATGCAATAATGTAGTTTGTACTTACCTCAAGAACACTCACACAACTCTATACTCTTCTTCCAAGATTTCTTCACTTCTTAAATTAGGGCAAATCACTTTCTTCCAAAACCTAATCCAAAAATGATACAATACATGAATTCCAATACAATTTATCACTTATTAACCTCATCTTAGACCTTTAGATCACAAATTACAACTCAACACTACCTATTAGAGCCCACGGCCGTGGCCACCCCAACCCCCACGGGCGTGGGTTAGAGAATGGTTCTACCTCCCTTGCTCCAAACCTCCACGCCCATGGCCACAAATGGCCACGGTCATGGCAACCAAGGTCACGGGCGTGGCATCCAAAGTGCTACTGCTTCTGACCAAATTCACATATTCTAGGCTTACAACTCCAACAAACACAAACAACATGAAGATCTATGAAAATAATTGATCAAACTCAAGTTAAACATCATTTACAACTTCAAAACCCTAAAACCTACATCACTCTTACTCTTTCCATACCAACATCAACTTAACTTATTATCTTCAAACCAAAACCAACACCACAATCAATTAAATCAAACATACTTCAACATACTACAATCAACACAACCCTCTTTTCAAACATCAACAATCAAACTTTTACACAACTTCAAATAAACAAGAGAAATCAAGAGAGAACTTACCAAAATTGATGAATCTTCAAAATTTTCCAACTCAATCACTTGAATCTTCCTTCAATTTGAAACTTGGAACTCAAAACAACCTCTTGCTCGCTTGTCTTGGTGATACCTGGCCACGCAAAAGAAAAGAAGAAAATGAAAGAGACAAAAGAAGCAAAGTCAAATTTCTCTTCTCTTTAAACCTCCACCAAGCATTCCAAATAAGAAAATACTTAAATACCCTTTTCTATTCATTATAACTCCCTTTCATTTATTGTCCTTTTTAGTAATTTCATAAATAACAAAATAAATATCTTCTTCTTTTGACCATCCATTTTGACTTGTATATATATGTTGTATATATTCCCATATATACAACATATACATTTCTCTCTTAAATTCTTTTCTCTTTCAAAATTAACATATATATTAAATCCAAATAAAACAACAATTATATCAAAACTTCTAGGGAACATTTTGGGATATTACAATTCTCCCCCTCTAAAAAGAAATTTCGTCCTCGAAATTACCTGATATTATGTCTGAAACAGTTGAGGATACTGTTCTCGCATTGCTTGCTCACTCTCCCAAGTTGCATCTTCTCTTCCATGATTTTTCCAAAGAACCTTCACGAGTGGCACTTTCTTATGTCTCAACTCTTTCACTTCGTGTGCCAAAATAGCAACTGGTTTTTCTTCAAATGTCAGATCCGAGCTCACCTCAATAGATTCAACTGGCAAGATATGAGATGGGTCTGATCTATACCTCCGCAACATAGAAACATGGAATACATTATGGATTCTATCCAACTCAGGTGGCAAGGCAAGACGATAAGCAACTGGCCCAACTCTTTCTAAAATTTCATATGGTCCAATGAAACGAGGACTCGGTTTCCCTTTTCGACCAAATCTCAATATTTTTTTTCCAAGGAGACACTTTCAAAAATACTTTATCTCCAATATCAAACTCAATGTCTCTCCTCTTCAAATTTGAATAAGACTTCTGTCAATCTAAAGCCGCTTTTAACCGATCCCGAATTATCTTCACTTTCTCTTCAGTCTCTTTAACCAAATCGGGACCAATTAACTTGCCCTCTCCAATTTCATTCCAACATAAAAGCATTCTGCATCTTCTACCATACAATGCCTCAAATGGTGCCATACCAATACTGGATTGATGACTGTTGTTGTAAGCAAATTCCACAAGTGGCAAAAATCTATCCCAACTTCCAGAGAAATCAATGACACACCTTCTCAACATATTCTCAATAATCTGTATCACTCTCTCTGACTGCCCATCTGTCTGTGGATGGAAAGCAGTACTAAAGTGTAACCGAGAACCCAATGCATCATGTAAAATCTTCCAAAACCTTGAAGTAAACCGGGGATCTCGATCAGACACTAAAGAAATTGGGACTCCATGCAACTTCACTATTTCACTGATATACAGCTCAGCCAACCTTTCAAGAGAATAGTCCATTCTAACAGGAAGGAAATGAGCTATCTTTGTCAACCGATCAACAATCACCCAATTGGCATCATGCTTCTTCTGAGTCAATGGTAAACCAGATACAAAATCCATTGTTATTCTCTCTCATTTCCATTCAGGCACTGTTAAAGGTTGAAGTAACCCTGTTGGAACTTGTTGGAACTTGATGCTCAGCTTTCACCCTCTGACACATGAAACATTTGGATACAAATTCCGCTATGTCTCTCTTCATACCAGACCACCAGTAGTGCTGTTTCAAATCATGGTACATCTTTGTACTTCCAGGATGCATAGTAAAAACTGATTGATGTGCTTCTTTCAAAATGATATTTCTCAAACTATTATCATTAGAAACACACAACCTATCCTTGAACCAAAGACTACCATCATTTTTCACATGAAAATCTCAGCTCTCCCCATTTCGGCAATCTAATACAATCTTCTGAATTTTCTCATCCACCAATTGAGCCTCCTTTATCTGATCCAACAATACTGGTCTCAACTGTAGCTGAGCCAATAATGCACCATCATCACATACTTCAAAACTAGTGTGGAACGCTCTCAACTCAACAAGCAATGAGAGCGAATACACAGCCAAACCTGCTAAAGACTTCCGACTCAAGGCATCAGCAACTACATTCGCCTTACTAGGATGATAATCAATTAAACAGTCGTAGTCTTTAATCAGTTCTAACCATCGCCTTTGCCGAAGATTCAGCTCCTTCTGAACACCCAAATATTTCAAACTTTTGTGATCCGTATAGATAAAACATTTCTCCCCATATAAATAGTGTCGCCAAATCTTCAAAGCAAACACTATAGCTGCCAATTTCAAATCATGAGTAGGATAATTGAGCTCATGCGGCTTCAACTACCGAGAAGCATAAGCTATGACTTTACCTTTTTGCATCAAAACACATCCTAAACCATTATGTGAAGCATCACTGTAAATCACATATGGTTTATCTTCCACGGGTAAAGTAAGAACAGGCGCTTGAGTCAACATCTCTTTCAACTGTTCAAAGCTAGCTTGACACTGATCCGTCCATACAAATCTAACTCCCTTCCAAAGCAATCTGGTGAGTGGAGTAGCTATCAAAGAGAAACCTTTCACAAACCGTCGGTAATAGCCTGCCAAACCCAGAAAACTTCTAACTTCAGTTACCGACTTTGGTGGACTCCAATTCAAAATAGCTTCAACTTTACTTGGATCGACTCTTATACCATCTGCTGAAACTATATGCCCAGAAAAGTTACTTGGTCAAGCGAAAACTCACACTTTTGACAACTTAGCATACAACTGCTTCTCTCTCAAAATCTGTAAAACAATCCGCAAATGCTTGTCATGCTCCTCCTCATTACGTGAATACACCAAAATATCATCAATGAAAACCACCACAAACTGATCCAGATAGGGCCTAAACACCCTATTCATCAAATCCATGAAAGCTGCAGGTGCATTCGTCAATCCAAAAGGCATTACTAAAACTCATAATGCCCATACCTTGTACGGAAAGCTGTCTTAGGAACATCTTCAGCTCTAACCCTCAACTGATGGTACCCGGATCTCAAATCAATCTTGGAAAACACTGCTGCTCCCTTCAATTGATCAAAGAGATCATCAATCCTAGGCAAAGGATATTTATTCTTGATAGTCACTTTATTCAATTGCCTATAATCAATGCATAACCTCAAAGTACCATCCTTCTTCTTCACAAACAACACAGGAGCTCCCCACTGTGAAACACTAGGGCGAATAAACCCTTTATCCAACAACTCCTGCAATTGCACCTTCAGCTCTCTCAATTCAGCAGGTGCCATTCGATAAGGAGTGATAGAGATGGGAGTGGTACCAGGCAACAAATCGATACCAAACTCAACCTCTCTCTCAGGGGGTAACCCTGGCAACTCCTCAGGAAACACATCTGGAAAATCTGCAACTGTCATTATATTATCAAGTTGAGAACCTGCTACTCTAGTATCTACAACATGAGCAAGATAAGCTTCACACCCTTTTCTAATCAACTTTCTAGCTGTTACAGCTGACACAAACAAGGATGCAAGTTGTTTCTACTCACTAGATACCATTACACTCCTACCATCACTGGTTCTCAAGGTGACACATTTCTTTTGACAATCCACCACAGCTCCATGTTTAGACAACCAATCCATGCCTAGGATCAAATCATATTCTTTAAAAGGCATTTCAATCAGATCACCAAGAAACTCCTCACCTTGCACCACAACGGCACTATCACGGTGCACCTTACTAACAACCACACTATGTTCTAAAGGATTTGTCACCAAAACATCAAATCCTAAGGATTCTGAATGTAATTCAGACACAGGTAATATGGATGCACTTATGTATGAATGAGTAGATCCTGGATCAATCAAAGCAAGTACTGAAATGCCAAATAAAGAAAATGTACCCGCCATAACTGCTGAAGCATTAGGCTACTTCTACATCACATATACCCTCTGAGAAGATCTGGCCTCATCTGGCCTACTGCCTCTGGATGAAGATCCCCCTCTCTGACTAAACCCGGGTCTACCACCTCTACTGAAACCTCTGCTCCCTGGACCACCTCTACTAATGCTGCGTCGAGAAACTGCAGTATCAGTTTGCCTATCATCTTGCATATCAGGGCAATCTTTAATAAAATGATCTGGTGACCCACATCTATAACATACTCCAGATACACCAGTCCTCCAACAAACACTTCCATGGGGCCTGCCACAGAGAACACATACAGGTGGAGTAGACCTTTGCATCACAGGAGTCGGGGCACTAGCTACAGAGACTGTCGGTCTCGGCCTCTGCCTCTGATACTGCACTGATCTACCTAACTGTCTCTGACTCCTACTGATCCTCGGAACAAAACTTCCTCTACCCCTTTTCACAGATGAAGACCCTGCCTCAAACTGGGGTCTCCTTACTTGAGTCTCCTCCTCAAAAGTAGTTGATGCAATGCTCTGCGCTCTCTCCACACTTCTAGCTGCTGCAACAAGCTGAGAGAAATTCTGGTATCTAGAACCAGCCACAATGCACATGATAGAGGGCCTCAATCCCTCCTCAAATCTTCTGCACCGATCTATTTCATCAGAGATAATTCCCCCAGCATAACGACTCAACCGGATGTACTCAATCTCGTATTCTATCACCGTCCGGTTGTCTTGTCTCAAATTCAGGAATTCCATCTTCTTAATATCTTTATACTCCCTCGGAGTATATTTCTGCTTGAAATCCCTCAGAAAATCACTATAAGATAGTGTAGGTGGATCATCCATGGCATGAGGAACAATCTTCCACCAATCATAGGCATCTTTCTGAAGGAGGGATCTGGTATAGTCAAATTTCTCATCTGAAGTGGCTTACAACTGAATGAATATCCTCTGCACTTTATCCAACCGCTGCTCAGCCACTGCAGGATCTGTAGTGCCCAAGAAATCTTCAGCCCCATATTTTCTCAACTTGTCGTAATGTCTTACCGGCATCTGAGGCTGTGGTGGTGGTGGCTGCACTGGAGCTGGCCTCAATAGTTCTATCACATGCCTTAACCAACCCGGCGGAGCCTCCTCTACAGCTGATCTCTCTGGCACAGAAACAGGTGCCTCACTAATTCTATCAACTCTAGCTCCATCTCTACTCTCTCCTGGAGCTACACTCTCAGCACTTCCTTCTACAGTCTGACGTGAATGGGACTCCATTACTACCTATATATGCAAACACAGCAGAATATACCTTATTAAAGATCAAAGACTGCCATACCAAAACATGTATTTTACTCAAAAACCAACTTTTAAAATCAAAATATTCTTTTTCTTACAATTCACCTAGGTTGAGAATCTCAAACCTGGCTCTGATACCAAAATAATTGTAACACCCATATATCCCATATACATACATAACATGCTATTACGATCGTAATATACGTATACTGAATATAGAAATATCACGGATTACTAAACAAATGACTCACTTCTTTTAAAATCATATGAACAAATTTAAAACATTTAAAGAAATTTATAAAACACAATAAATAAAAAGTTTATTCAAAACAAAGCGAAAAATATAACAAATATTTACAAATACATATACATCAAAACTCAACTTTTACAAAAACATAAAATATATACATGTTTGGCAGTATGTCTTTGATCTTTAAGCTTCACTATCAACACCACCAGATCTAGACTCTACTCGGCCTAGAGGAACTCTCTGGTTCTTCCCTGTTACCTGCACGATAAATCATAATCGCACTAAGCCAACGGCTTAGTGGTACAAACTATAATGATATTATGCTTCAATGTAATGCTAATGTCACAATCAAAATTCAAAACCAATATAAGAGAATAGTATATTTCAAAACCTTTAATTGTTCCCTATCATATCATATTAAAACATTCATATTTTATCTTCATAGTTTCATTACTCAACATAGCTCTCCATGCTATATTCATTGCCAATAGAATACTCATGTAGTATAACCAACTCATAACATTAAATCTCATAAGCATGTGTCTAATTATTCATTAATTTCACCAATTAAGAATCACATTGAAAACAAAGACATGCATGGGCCCAAAATCAATAATATGCCATTCGACTTTCAGAGTTAATGTTTTGGTTTAATTATCACATTTATCATTATCATTATCCCAACTAGTCTTCAAGGATTTAAGTTCAACCAAGCTTCAAGGGGAACAAAGCATGCTAAGTATCAACCCAACTTGGCTTTAAGAACTAAACCCAACCTAGCTTCAAGGGTTGTAACATCTCAATTAGGCTTCAAGGACTAGATCCAACCAAGCTTCAAGGGGAGTAAAACATGTATATAATCACAATGGCCTCACATTTCATTTGAATTATCATAGCCAACAACCATGGCCTCATATCTCATATGATCTCAATCAATTCATCATTCAAATGTATATAATCAATGGCATTAACATACATTTTACATGCTTATCCCAACATTCATATTATACCAAACATAACATTCTTAATATGCATCAACAATGCATTACATCTCCTATCACATATACAACCAAATGTGTATCAAGTCTCAAAATCATATGTATGTATGCAATAATGTAGTTTGTACTTACCTCAAGAACACTCATAGAACTCTATACTCTTCTTCCAAGATTTCTTCACTTCTTAAATTAGGGCAAATCACTTTCTTCCAAAACCTAATCCAAAAATGATACAATACATGAATTCCAATACAATTTATCACTTATTAACCTCATCTTAGACCTTTAGATCATAAATTACAACTCAACACCACCTATTAGAGCCCACGGCCGTGGCCACCCCAACCCCCACGGGTGTGGGTTAGAGAATGGTTCTACCTCCCTTGCTCCAAACCTCCACGCCCATGGCTACAAATGGCCACGGTCATGGCAACCAAGGCCACAGGCGTGGCATCCAAAGTGCTACTGCTTCTGACCAAATTCACATATTCTATGCTTACAACTCCAACAAACACAAACAACATCAAGATCTATGAAAATAATTGAGTTCTTGACCCGGTTCGAGTTCTGGACTCAAGGATAATTCTAGGTTCTGGACCTAAGGAAAATTTGGGTTCTGGACCCGGTTCGAGTTCTGGACTCAAGGGAGATTCTAGGTTCTGGACCTAAGGAAAATTTGGGTTCTAGACCATGTTCGAGTTCTGGACTCAAGGATAATTCTAGGTTCTCGACCTAAAGAAAAAATTTTGTTCCTGACCCGGTTCAAGTTTTGGACTCAAGGGATATTCTAGGTTATGGGCCTAAGAAAAATTTGGGTTTTGGATCTGGTTCGAGTTCTGGACTCAAGGATAATTCTAAGTTCTGGACCTAAGGAAAATTTGGGTTTTGGAGTCAGTATTGGGTACTTGGACCCGAGATTGATTTGATTTTGGTACTTGGACCCGAGATTTATTTGATTTGGATACTTAGACCTAAGATTGATTTAATTTGGGTACTTGGACCCGAGATTGGGTACTTGGACCCGAGATTGATTTTGACTGACCTTTTATCACTTGAGAAGTCTGACTGCTCCGGCTGTGTTATGCATTGTGATTCTTCACCATCAAAATGGATCTTCATCCTTTGAGATAGGGTCTTCACCCTTAAAAATGGATCTTCATCCTTTGAGATCGGGTCTTCACCCTTGAAAATGGATCTTCATCCTTTGAGATCGGGTCTTCACCCTTGAAAATGGATCTTCATCCTTTGAGATTGGGTCTTCTTTGTTCTTTGAAGATGGGAGTGACACGGCCAGTGGCTTGGGCGTGTCCCCTGGGTGTGTCAGCTTCTGTGTTTTTTTCTTTGGTTCTTCTTTATTCTTGGATTAGGATGGGACACGGCCAAGCTTGTAGCTGTGTTGCCTGCCAGTGTCACCTACTGTTTCTTTTCTTTTTTTGCTCGGTCCTTCTTGACTTCGTCCTTTAGGTGAGACACAGTTAGTGGCTTGGCCGTGTCGCCTACCCGTGTCATGTTCTGCCAAGATTTCCTCTCAGGTGACATTGCCAAGCTTGATTTGGCTTAGCCATGTCTTGCTTGATCCATGTTCTTCTTTCCTTATTTTGATCTTCCAAGGGAGTTTTTGCACTTTAACCACTTTTCCCTTGCAACTGCTTTTCCTTTTTTCTCCAATTTTGATTGGATCTTATATCCTCTCCTTGTCCCCCAAGGATTTTTTCTTTCATGCAAGCTTTGGTTGATGTTTTTCTTGTCTAGTTCTTTGCATAAGCACGCATTTCTTCTCTAAGTGACTGGGGCTTCCACAAGCGAATAGGCTTTCCATGCCCCCCTTGATTCAATATCTTCTTTTGATTCTTTAATTCGCAGGGTGTTTGCTGTTCATTAAGACAAGAAAGTGCGATGTAATATGCTCATGTATGCATGATATGCATGAATAATACTTACAGTCATTCCATCGACTCACAGACCGAGGTGATTAGCAGAAGTGTTCTCATTGGTTCCTTTTTGACGCTCGTTCAAGTCTCGCATTGAAATGATCAAAAGCTTTGCATTTGGCTTTTATTTTCAAGATGTTGAAAACATGAGTGGTGGAGACCCTAAGCAGCAGAGTTAGGGATGTATCCATTTCAAACTATAGTTTAGCTTATCAGTTGGTAGTTTCTTCATGACTTTCCAATAATCAATTCAACATACTTCCCTTAACTTGAAGGCTTTATATGACAAAACACTCTTTTTTTTTAATTTTGAAATCAAATGTTGGTTTTGCCAAATCGATGTCAATGTACCTCAAGACTTGATTTTTCCAAATTAATATATCTATAACATGACAACCCTAGTTACCGTACTAAACACGGTAATCATTTCTATTTAAGCAAGAACTGTTGCACTTCAGATAGGCACATACACATTGTTTGGCGAAAAGTCTCATTTGAGTTTAAATATTGTTTATCTCATATGCATGCTTATCCAAACTATCTCCACTAATAGACTGTACCTACCAAGAGAGATCAACAAGTCTTTGATAGGCTTGAAACGGGTTCTATAAGGGTTAAAGTGGAGGCCATTTTGAGATTGAAGCTGGTGTGACACAATGGACAAACCCTCACACTACAAATTTCTTGTTTGGACTTTAGACTGTTGGGAGCAATCTTTGTAGACTCCAAATTCCTTCTATCTTCTTAGCATTAATCTGGATCTTGATTAGGACAGTTTTTGCCCTTGCAAAAAGTTTAAGACCCAAATCTATTTCTTTTCTTCTTTTCCCTTTTTTTTTCTTTATTTTTCTTACTCTTCCCTTTTCTTTCTCTTTCCTTGCTCTTCCCTTTCTTTTATCATTTTGTCCTTCTTTCTTGTAGGACTATCAAGTACAGAACTTTCAAGAACTGGATGGTCTTCCTCCTTTTTCTTTGATTTTGATTGAATCTTTGGTTGTGTTGGGACCAATTCAAGTCAATCCATAAATGGAAGCCTTTTGTTGTCTTAGGTAAAAGAGAACTCAGTTGGCTTTTTGAACCACCTTTTTAGATTTTATCTTTCTTCATTTTCTTTTTTTTTCTTTTTTTGTTTTTCTTTTGTTTTCTCTTTTTTGTTTTTTTAGCTCTAAAAAGAGTTGTCTTGGTTTGTACTAACTTGGGCTTCCAATAATGGATAAGTGGAGTAACATAAATCTTCTTTAATAGGGATAAATCATTTGTTACTCTGATGTTGATGTTGATATATTAGAGATATTAGGAAAACTTCAACTACCCTTATGGTTTTTAGAACATCAACTATCCTTATGATCTTGAGAACTTCAACTATCTTCATGGTCTTGAGAACTTCAACTATCTTCATGGTCTTGAAACTTCAACTATCCTCATGATCTTGACTAATCATTGCTTTCTTTGATCTTCTTGCCTATTCATCTTAGTAATCATAAGACTTGTCAAAAATATCACAACAGCTCAGGGTAGGTTATTGGGGGTTGTAAGCCAATAAAAAGAAAGCTAAAATTTTATGAAGGCTCAAAGGGACAACTAGGGATTGATACTTAATTGGGTGGATACTAGTTGTTGGCTTACAAACCCCAATAACTTCAACTATCTTGAGAACTTCAACTATCTTCATGGTCTTGAGAACTTTAACTATCTTCATGGTCTTGAAACTTCAACTATCCTCATGATCTTGACTAATCATTGCTTTCTTTGATCTTCTTGCCTATTCATCTTAGTAATCATAAGACTTGTCAAAAGTATCACAACTACTCAGGGTAGGTTATTGGGGTTTGTAAGCCAATAAAAAGAAAGCTAAAATTTTGTGAAGGCTCAAAGGGACAACTAGGGATTGATATTTAATTGGGTGGATACTAGTTGTTGGCTAACCAAACAATGCCTAGATCATTTCTCTCTTAAATAAGCAGAGTTCAATTTTGCCTCAAAAATTTGTCAAAGCATGTTCTAAGACTTACTAGGACCTAGACAAAGGTAATTATGCAAGAGCCCTCTCTAAGTAAGCATACACAACTCAATGCTATAGAGCCATTCCCTCACCTAGTAAAGTGATTCAAGTCATGATGCATAAATATATTAATTCATGAATTATCAAGCTAGATTCCTCATTGGTCGAGCACCAAAATGAACAAAGACCAACAAAAATTTTGATGAAAGTAATTTATTCAAACAACTTTAAATTTGAAAAACACAATAGTTCCAAAATATTAAATAAAGTAAGATTGAAAAGCAACATTCAAGCTAAGGAAAGTTCATTAAGTTAGGCTTCTTTTCCTTTCACATCTTCAACATTCTCATCTTGAAAAGAGTATAAAACAAAATCTTTTTCCAATCCTTTTCCTACCATAAAGGTTGCTGGTGGTGGCACTCTTCCAAATTTAGGCAAAGGGTTTTCCTTGGTATTGGGCTTATCCGGCTCGGGTAGCTTGCCACTATCAATCAAAATTTGGATCTCATGCCTTAATCGGGTACACCTATCAGTCTCATGTCCTTGAGTCTGATGAAATTGACAAAAAGCCTTAGTATCAAATTTTGGGGGTAATGGACTAGGTAAAGGTCGATGAGCCAATGGTTGTAACAGCCCTTTCTTTTGTATCTTATCGAAGACCCAAGACAAAGGCTTCCCCAGATCTGAAAACTGCCTTCTATTTGCTTGACCGATTACATTAACATCAACTACTTTTTGTGTGCTTTGATTGTTAGGCTGGTTGTTCCCTTTCTCATTCCTTCTTATTGAAAAGCGATTCTTCTCCCTTTCCCACTCTTCAATTTGTAGACCAGCTTGGATAAGATCTTTGAAATCACGGATGAGTGTATGAGACATCCTCTCACGAAGATTAGGTAACACCCCTCTCACAATCATCCTTATTTGATCGGATTCATCAGGCCTCTTCTTGAGTAAAGCGGCCTTGTTTCTCCATCGCTTCACATTGTCCACAAAATTCTCATTCGGCCTTTGCCTAATGGACTCCACTTCCATCAAGGTAACTTCCAACTCAACATTATATCCATATTGTTGGATGAAGGCTTTGTAAAGTAGATCCCAACTCTTTTGTGTTCCATCATCTAAGGTATTGAACCAATTTTGGATAGCAGGGTCCAATGAGAGCATGAAGTACCTTAGGGTTTGAGCCTTAGTAGCTCGGGTAGATTGCATGGCAGTGATATACTGCTTCACATGAAGATGGGGATTTCCGGTGCCATTGGATTTGATATTTTGGAAGTAGGGTCACGGGTGGTGAATAATTTTTAGGAATTTGGAAATCAATTTGATAGTTTATGAAATTTTATGAATTTAAACAAATAAATTAAAGTTTTTATAAGTAGAAAAGATGTTTTTAAGGCTTTTTGAATGAAATAGAACCTACTTTAAAATTTTTAAAAGAAGTAGAATTTACATCTTAGTTTTGTTGAAACATATGTTCAATTAGAGTTTTAAGGTTTTTAAGAAGAAAAAATAACAATTGTATGCCTTTTGGAAGATAAACTAATGAAATAGGGTTTTTTTGGCTTTAGAAAAACTAAATTAAAGTTCAAAGGTTTTTAATTTTGATTTCATAAATTTGCTACTGTGTAAAAAAAACAATTAAAGAAAATTAATTAACACGTACCTTCTTTTGATGATTTCTCCAAAAATAATTCTTCTTGGATGATCTAGCTCCAAAGACAAGCCTTTTTTTGCCTTTGAATCCTCTAAATCGTGCTGCTGCTGTTCCAGAAAAGAGTTGAATTGAATTTCTTCTTTTCCTTCCTTGATTTGGTTTCAAATTTTCCAAACTACTCTTGGATTTTTGCCTCCCTTAAATTAATTGCCTTTGGTCCTTATTTATAGTGGTTTGAGGTTGTTTATTCCTAATTAGTTAAGGTAAGTAATATTAATAAAAAAAAAGAAACCAAAACCTAATTGGATTAGGTTTCGAAAAATTTGCGTCGAAAAATTTGTGCTGCCGAAAAAAATTCTGCCACAGAAATCTGCGGCAGCGCGCGCGAAGCGGGCCCGTAAGCTATTTCGCAGGCAGAAAATTTCTGCATGTGAAATAGCACAGTGATTTGGCCCGCAGGAATTTCCTGCGAGCGAAATACCCACAGGCCCGTGCGACGATTTTTTCGTCGCCGATTTTTTTGACTCTAATTTTTATTTTTTATTTTTATTTGTTTATTTCTATTTTTTATTAAAAAAAATTAGATACCAAAGCAAAAATTATTTAATAAAAATTATTTTGGACCAATTAGACAACAAAAATCATTTTAGACTAAATAAAACATATTGGACCGGGTTGGGTAAAAAATTGAGCATCTACAATTACATTCCTCACCATTGCCATCCTCATCCTCATTCTCATATTCCTCATCAGCTTCCTCCCTCATGTCTTCATCATCATCCTTTTCCCCTTCTTATTCCTCATCCCCTTATTCTTCCAAACTTTCAATATCATCAGGAGAGACATTAAAGTGTAAAAGTTGGTTCCTTATAAAACTCACCATATGAAATGTCTAGTCGGAGCAAGAATATATTAATATCAAACCCATTTCAGACATGTCTCCATTGGAATATTAGTTGGCACCCACCTTTGATAAGGGCCAAGGAACTAGTTATATACCATCTCACCAAGGAACCATCCACTTGAAACCGGCCCGACAATGATTTGATGGGAGTTCTACAGGGCTAATGCGTTGTTCATATCGGTGGTCAATTTCACCCTCTCATTTTCTTTTCACCAAACAATGTTTACCATAAAAGACAAAACTTTAGTAAGTCATTTTCTCAAAAATTAAATGATAATACTAATTTTGCCTTTACCTGCTCACAGGACGGGCAACTCAACTGGTAATGCTGGGAGTGCACCTGATGACTATCGACCACCTCTCTACTACCTGACAACCAAAGGCTCAATCTCAGGTATCCCACTCATCTCCTAGGAATGCCAGACACCTTTACAAGATTATGTTCGTATGCCCATGCCTGTTATGGTCAAAATGGTCAAACTTGCTCATATACATCATTTGAATAAACTAGGGGAAGAACTCATACCTCGGCAATGACCATAAAGCCTATAAATGACCTTTTGTTCCTTCAAATTTTATCAAAGTCATGGTACAGACAGCCAAGGCCCGCTTTTTCCCAAGCATAAAATGGCACAAGATTGAAATCAACTAGAGCATGCAAAATCGACAAGTGAATTACTATCTCAATGCTGCATAAGATTATGGTGGCTAACAGATATAACAAAAATCCATGGGTATATCTTTTTGCCCGTTCACAAAGATTATGTTCTTTATACCAAGGCTTAGACCAATTAAATGGTGAATATCGTTCGCGGTCAATATGTAATATCCCAAACTATACCCTAAAATTTTGAAAATGCTAAGTGTTGAAAATGGAATTAAATGCTAAGTGTATATTTGATTTAGTGGAAAGATAAGAAAGGAAAAGGAAAGTGTGTATATGTTGTATATATGAAGATATATACAACATATACAAGTCAATAAGTTGATTTGGTCAAAAGAGAATTAATTATTTAAAATAGAATTAATTTTAAGTGGAAGATGATATTTATAATATTATAATATATTAAATACTTGGTGGGGATTTAATGAAGATTTAAGTGGTAAAGATGTGAGGTTGGTTTGACTTTCTTCTTCTTCTTTCTTCTCTTTGGCCGGTCACAATTATCAACCAAAGGAAAAGAGATTTTGTTGCTTCCAAACTCAAGATTGAAGGGTGTTTCAAGAGATCAAGTTGAAGTTTTAAGGATTTTCTTCACTTTTGGTAAGTTTCCAACTTGTTTCTTTGTGTTCTTTTGGAGTTTGTGTATTTGATTTTGGTGAATGGTTGTTGTAGATGTGTGTATGGTTGATTTTGGTATGTTTGAAGTGTTTGGTCTAATTGACTTTGATTTTGGGGTTGGATTGAAGAAAATGTTAGGTTTGGTGAAGAAAGCAAGAGTTGTGGATTGTGTATGTATTGAGTTGTAAATATGGTTGTGATTGTGTGTTGATGTATATATTGAGTTGTTTTGATGTTATGTAAGTTTATTTTGGTATATTGATGGTTTTGGTTAAGTTTGTTTGGAGTGAAAAATGGTAAAAGAAAGAGGTTTGTTGGATGTGGCATTTTTGGTGTCGATTTCAGGTTTTTGGCCTGACACGCCTAGTAGCACGGCCATGTCTTTGGGAGTGTTATTAGTTCAGTTTTTTGTATGGGTCACACGAGCAGTGACATGCCCATGTCACTGAGCGTGTCACAGCTTCTGTGTAGTGGTAGTATTGACACGTCCAGTGACACACCCATGTCACTGAGCATGTCATAGCTACTGTGTTGTTGGAAGATTGACACATCCAGTGACACACCCATGTCACTAAGTGTGTCATAGCTTCTGTGTTGGAGGAGGATTGACACGTACAGTGACAAGCCCATGTCACTGAGCTTGTCAAAGTTTCTGTGTTGAGGGTTTAGGGCACGATCAGGGACCTGCCCGTGTTGTTGAGCGTGTCATGTGTAGAGTTTACCCTAGTTAGTTCTTATCTTTATTTTCTTATTTGTATTACTAAGTGAGTGTGTATAATCACATTTGGATTAGGTTTTGAAGAGATTTGAGGTACCAATCCGAGTGTTGAAGGATTCTTGGAAGAGGAGGTTGTTAGATTGGTGTGAGTTGCTCTTGGGGTAAGTACAAACCTTATATGATTGCATACATTTACATGACTGTGGAACTTAACACATTTGGTTGGAAAATGTGTTAAGTTACCTATTATATTGTTGATATATGAGAATGGTGCTTTGATTTGCATTATGTAAGCTATGTGGAATATATGTTGAGAATTCAAAAATATGTGAATAATGTAATTGGTTATGTATACTCTAATGATGATATGGGAAGCCATTGTTGATGGCTATAATGATGTAAACGAAATATTTGGGGCATTGTGCCTAGATGATCATGAGAAAATGAAAATGGATTTGATAATGAAATAATGAAAGAATTGTGTGCCTAGTATGTTATTCAATTTTCAGAGTTTTGTTATTGGTGGCATGCCTAAAAGTATCAATCCCTTGAAGCTGGGTTGGGCATGGTCCTTGAAGCCAGGTTTGGCTGATGCTGAGTGTAACACCCCGATACCCTATATAAGTACTTTGCGTATACCTAGTATACATACAGTAAATATATAAAGTATAAGGATGTCACTTTTCGTTACCTTTTAAAAATCTGTAACAGAGTTCAAACCATAATACATTAATTTAAATAACATTTACAAAATCATTATCTTTATCAAAAACTTCATTTATACATATAAATACTCTCTCGTCAGAAATACATCATAATTAAAGTTTATACATGTATGCATTACCTTCTAGTTGGTCTCGACAAACTTTACTCTTCTTGTGGCATAACAAAAGACTTCATATCTTCCATCTATATACCTGCGCGAATAAACACCCGCGCTAAGCCCGAGAGCTTAGTAGTCCAACTATAAAATATAAACATATAGTATAGAAGTATTGACATATAATGATACATCAATTCAATATATAATTAGTTCTTATCATATCTTCTTTTCTTTTTAATTTCATCTTTAATATATCCTAGCTAATTTCAAATATGATGTACATATATACATAATATTATCACCAACCCCAATGCATCACCAATACTCAAAACCAATATATTAATACCCCTACATTATATATACCATACCAATCATTATTGCAATACACAAATTACATATCATACAAATCATAAATCACATTTACAATAAAGACAACCTTTATCATCAACCACAATTCATTTACATATTACACTTAGTAACATTATATTATTCACAATTCACCAAGCATAATTCATTATTAATACCCACAATCAATATTTCAATACTTGCAATTCACATTGACAATAAACACAGACTCGGGCCCAAAACACTAATATGTTATTCAAAGTTCAGAGTTACTGCTTTGGTTCATAGTCACAATCATCACGCCCGTAGGCAATGTATATACATGTATCTCTATCCATGGATAGTGTAACAGACCCAGTCTCTTGGACCATCAACTCAACACATATGAGGAGATCCTCAACCCGGCAAGACTGTTACAAATCATATATCTCATATTCACAATTCTCATAGTGTAACAGACCCAGTCTCTTGGACCATCAACTCAACACATATGAGGAGATCCTCAACCCGGCAAGACTGTTACCTTTCATCATTTCTTAGGCATGCCACCCAAATCCAGAACTCTGAAACTGAATAACATATTAAACAAACAATTCATTTATTATTTCATTATCAATCTCATCATCAATTAGGCCAACATGCCTTATCTCTTTCAATTGAATTATCATAGCCAATCACAATGGCTTCATATCATATCATATCTCAATCCATATGATACATATAGCATCATTGATATCACATTTCAAAGTATATTATTCATATAATACATTGCCATACACAAGATTCACAATGCATATAACATAACATTTTCTCACTTCTCAAAACACATTAACATCATTCATTACTAGAGCATTTATCATAACAAATTGCACATACCTTAAGAATGATCCTCATTTCTTCCTACCTTTCCCATTTCATATTTCATCCTTTATATATATTCTTCATTTACATTCACAATATAATAGCTTATTTAACACTTTCATCCCAATGTGTTAATGCTCAAAGACATATAAGGATATACAATCAAATAGGGTTTATGCTTACCTGGTTAATGATCTTCACATCCTTCACATCATTCAATCATCACCTTAGTCCAATTATGTTAACAATATAATAGATCACTTAACACATTTGCAAACAAATGTGTTAAGCCTCAAATTATGTAATTAAATACAATCATATGTATTGGTACTTACCTCAAGAACTAGTCCCATCAATCTATACATTTCTTTTCTTTCCAAGAATTCTCTACATTTAGGTTAATGCAACCCAATCTCTTCAAAACCTAATCCAAAGGAATATTAGCAAAATGACCATATGAATAGTACATTCTGGTTTAAGACTCCATTTTATCCTTATTTTGAAAAATTGTATAAAATAATCTACTTGACTAAAAATTCTAAAATTTTTACAGAATTTAGTTTTGTATCTTAAAATCATTCCTTTAAAATTTCAGATCAAACTGAACACAAAATCTTGGTCAAATAGTTCACCTAACCAGACTGCCCCAATTGCCCTGCATCCTGGCAGCAGTTCTGAACTTTGTGAATTCCATAAATCAAATTCAATCAAAGTGGTTCCAAATTATTTTTCTCAAATACTAGACTCACTAAGCAACAACATATCCAAAATTCAATTGGATATGATTTTTCTACATTTTATTAAAAATCCCGAAATATAGCTGTCTCAGTTAAGGTACCTGCTGGAACAGGTCTAATAAAAATAATCTTTCTAAACTCATAACCATTCCAAAATCGAATCAACATATTTTTCAGTCATTCTAGACTCATAGAGGCACAACATATCAAAAATTTACTTCAAGAACATTTTTCTATAATTAATTAAAAATCATACAAGTCACAGCCTTTACTAATTGTAAAACAGAAAAAAAATTCACTAAACACAACTCTTACTCTTCCATCACCAACACCAACCTAGCTTCTTATCTTTAATTCCATTTCAAAACTTTTACACACACCATACACAAACACACTCCATCAACCATCCATATCAACTCACCAATCCCAAACACAATTTCAAAAGAACAAAGGAAAATCAAGAGAAAGAACTTACATAAGTTGTTGAATTCCACAAATCTTCAATTAAATCCTTTGATTCTCCCTTCAATTTGATGTTAGAATTAAACAAATCTCACTTTGCTCTCTCTTGTCTAAGGAGGAGCCAACCAACGTGGAGAAGAGAAGAAGAAGAAGAAGGAAATGAAGAAAAGACAAAATATCACCTCTTTAAATCTCCACCAAGTGATTCAACAAGAGTAATTACCTAAACACCCTTATACCATTTGTCTTGATTACCATTCATTACATGCCCTTTATAGTAACTTCACACTTAACAAAAATAAATATCTTCTTTCCTTGACTCTTCATTTTGACCAACTTATATGTTATATATATCATCATATACACAACATATACCATTCTCTCTAAACCCTAAATTCTTTCCCAAATCACATATACATAAACATTCTTTTCTCTATTTCTTTTCTCTTGTAATTTAACACATATATTCAATCCAATTATATAACAACAACAACAACATAATCACAACTTCTAGGGCATATATGAGGATATTACAATTCTCTCCCCCTTAAATAATTTCGTCCTCGAAATTATCAGTACCATAACAATTTATTCTTAACAAAATACTATCTTAACTCCCATATGAAGTTAATTATACGCTTAAGTCATTATATCATCAAATCATATAACTCCAACTCTCATCTTTAGAATCAACCACCTTCTTTAAATTCTATAACTCATCATTCTATATGTTTATACATCTGGTTACTTTCTTAATCAAACATTCAAAAGATCACATTACATTTCCTATTAATATCTTTATACCAGAATCAGATCATCATATAGCACAATAATACTTTGTCAAATCTTTATATTTAATATATTTTGTTATTTCACCTCTGTATAATTACTCTCTTAACTTTAACATTAAAAACCATTGACTTATATCTGAACATTAATTATCCCTTCATTACAATCACTGTCTAAATAGACATTTATCACTCTCAATAGATAACAAAATCCTGATTTTTCATAAATGGAGTTATTTCTTTAGCATGCTTTTCACTTAACTTACATATTAATACATTATCTTTCAACTTATTTTATAGATAACCAATCTTTTTCTCTTCTTATCATGATTAACAATTACTATACTCCACTCATTCATGTCCAATCATACTTTAAAATTTACATCATATACATTATCATGTAAATACCTATTTTCTTAATACAACTATACACATTAAATTTTATTAATGATCCATAATCTTAGCCAAATCCAGATCAATTAATCTATCTGTCACAATATACCCACGTTCCAATCTTGTTCAATTCCAACCAACGATTAAGTAATCTAACTTATCATGAAATTTCACAATTTTCATATAAGTATAAATATAACTTAATTCCATAAGAGCAAACTTATATTCAATTTCTGCTCTCTTTCAATCTATTTTCAGTCAAATCATCATGATAACAAATCACTTCTAATATCTTTTAATATACACATAGTTTATTCTTTATTATCTTAGTATAATTTCCACCAATTCTCATAAAAATGTTATATCATACTTAATATCTATAATTCATTCACTCAAACTTTGAGTTCATTCCCTTAAACCTCAAGTTACATACCATAAGCATATTCAGTATAACTTTCATTCATATAATATAATTTCACCCTTTTACTAACTCTTCACATTTCCTATCATTGGTATATTTATTTTGATTACCTTTTTGTCATATTATCCATAACTCAACACATTTCAAAAAAAATTTTTTTAAATTTTTTTTTTCACAGTTATAACCAAATTCTTAACATAAAAAAAAATTAATAATAAGGTACAACTTTAACCATCATAATTTTTAACTATACTTCTCAAACAAAATTGTCAACCTCACCAAATCCGTATTACAATCATTATATCTAAGATCCAAATCCATGGATAACAAATTAACCGATCCAAAATACTGAATAAAACACATGACTTTAAGAGATTAATATTCAAACCTAGAACTTTCAATTCAATACTGTTCTTTTATAATTCTATTCTCAATCTTAACATTTTTAGTATAACAGAAGTTAACACATTCCAACTTCGTTTCAACCAATTTGTATTCGCTTATATGATCCTTATCAACTTAACTCATGCTTTAACAATATTACTATATACATATTCAATCATATACAGTTCTTATACAATTTCTATTCATCACTTCATTTCTAATCCATCTACAATCTCTTATAATATAATTACATAGAACTTTTCATATGTGAATACTTTGAAACTCTAAATATAATATAATCATCAAGTTCAATACTCATTATAACAATTTCCACTGTCCAATATTACTCAAGTTCTTTCCATTCTCACTTCCATCACATAATCCATCTAGCTTTACACAGTTCAAGACCTAATCTCTCTTAGGTCCACTAATACATATAACATTGTTTTTCCATATCACTAATTCTATAATTATACCACATATATCTTCATAAGCCATCCTCATAATGTGATTCACAAATGTGTTTATATATCATAATTTCATTCATATTGGAAAACTCAATTCACATATCATATACATGTATACACTTAATTATATGCTCTTATAGTATTTTCCTTTTTCATACATTCAATACAAATTTAGTGTTTATCATTTTCTTTTAAACACTATCCTTCTCATTCTTCCAATATGATATAAAGTATTTATTCACACTACAAACATATATATTCCGACTATAGTAACACTTCATATTCATCTCAGTCACATTCCCAATGTGACATCTCTTTCACTTTCGTCTTTAAAAATATTTAGTACACTCCCATATTCATTCTTACCCTGTTCAGTAAAATGACTTAAAATAACTCATTTCTATTTACTTATCCACTTCCTTGATTATTTCAAAACAAATTCTCATACTATCAATCACATTACTCAATTCATAATACTTCCATATGCAATACTAGTCATTTCACTTAGCTCATGCATTGCATATACAGTTAACTATCAATATCCCAATAATCTTTATCAAATTCCACTAAAACTTTAACTTCTCAATTTACTACTTCGTTTAAGCTTCAATTTGCCAAACTCATCTTTTCTATCATCACTTTAAAAACATCTTACAAATATATATCACAAAGCAATATTAAAACATATAATTTCCACAATCATAAAGCTCACTTCAAAAATCTCAAATATCACATATTATCACCATTACCATGAGCTTTCACAATATCCAAGCATCTCACATTTCTAACATTGAATTTACTATGCTCGCATTATAGTAACAATACTAAGTTATATTCTTACTTAACCACTATCATCTCTTTTTCCTTTAAACACAACCTTAACTGTATACACATCCCAACTTTACATAATCACACTTTGTCTCTACTAAACAACTCATTCAACATTCCACCATACTCTCCTCATTTAAATAACATAACTTTCAATTTTAACAATTCGATATCATTTCCGCTGTCTAGTAAATTCAACATTAGCAAAACAAACATAAACTTTATTATAAAGAGGTTCAAAGTATAGAAGAAAAAGTACATACTCTTATCTTGATTTGATTTTCAACTCATTTTCAAATTTATTCTCCTTTTCATTTCTTTATGTTTCAATTCATATTATGTCCTACATAATATTGCTCATAAACATCAACATTACATTCCATGTTGCACACAACATGACATTTTCATATGCATCATCAATATACATATATCATATTACATTTCACAATTAGTTTCTCATAATCAATTAGGCACTATGCCTCAATTATAATTCATTTCCAACATCATTGTCAACAATCATAATTTCTCATCACATCAAAATAGTATACACATATATCATCAACTATATTGAACATCTCATATAACACAAATATTCTATAATTCATATAATGCCACATCCGAGACCAACCTAGGTGTCAATGCATATGCATGTATTACAAATTTCATTTCAAAACTTTTCCTTTTTACTTTTATTTAAACTTTTCAAAAAAAAAATTTTTTTTTTTCACTTAGGCCGAGAATCTCGAACCTAAGCTCTGATACCAAAATAATTGTAACACCCCGATACCCTATATAAGTACTTTGCGTATACCTAGTATACATACAGTAAATATATAAAGTATAAGGATGTCACTTTTCGTTACCTTTTAAAAATCTGTAACAGAGTTCAAACCATAATACATTAATTTAAATAACATTTACAAAATCATTATCTTTATCAAAAACTTCATTTATACATATAAATACTCTCTCGTCAGAAATACATCATAATTAAAGTTTATACATGTATGCATTACCCTCTAGTTGGTCTCGACAAACTTTACTCTTCTTGTGGCATAACAAAAGACTTCATATCTTCCATCTATATACCTGCGCGAATAAACACCCGCGCTAAGCCCGAGAGCTTAGTAGTCCAACTATAAAATATAAACATATAGTATAGAAGTATTGACATATAACACTACAAAAATATTCGGCATTTGCGACGGAAATCTGCGACGGATATGTTTCCGTCGCAAATTTGCTACGGATCTGCGACGGATTTGCGACGGAAGGACAAGTCAGAGGAATTTTGAGAAATTGGTCGCAAATCCGTTGCAAATCCGTCGCAGATCTGCGACGAAAATCATTCCGTCGCAAATAATCATCGCAAAAGTTGGCGCGGAAACTTGGCGCAAAAGAGAAAACACTAAAAAAACCAATTTGCAACGGAGATCTGCTACCGTCTATTGCCGTCGCAAATTTCACTATAAAAATATTCGGAATTTTGCGACGAAAATCTGCGACGGACATATTTCCGTCGCAAATTTGCTATGGATCTGCGACGGATCTGCGACGGAAGGACGAGTCAGAGGAATTTTGAGAAATTGGTCGCAAATCCGTCGCAGATCTGCGACGAAAATCATTCCATCGCAAATAATCGTCGCAAAAGTTGGCGCGGACACTTGGCGCGAAAGAGAAAACACTAAAAAAATCAATTTGCAACGGAGATCTGCTACCGTCTATTGCCGTCGCAAATTTCACTATAAAAATATTCGGAATTTTGCGACGGAAATCTGCGACGGACATGTTTCCGTCGCAAATTTGCTACGGATCTGCGACGGATCTGCGACGGAAGGACGATTCAGAGGAATTTTGAGAAATTGGTCGCAAATCCGTTGCAAATCCGTCGCAGATCTGCGACGAAAATGAGTCCGTCGCAAATAATCGTCGCTAAAGTTGGCGGGATTACTCCCGCCGAGAATTTTGCGAAAAATTTTACGTTGCAAATCCGTCGCAGATGCGTAGCAAATTTGCGACGAAAACATGTCCGTCGCAGATTTCCGTCGCAAATGCCGAATATTTTTGTAGTGGTTTTTTTTTTATTTTATCAAAATAAATTTGAATTTCTTTCTGGATTTTGTGCATTTTTCATCAAAACGAAGTTGAAATTCTTTCTGGGTTTTACCCATTTGATCAAAATTCACAATCTTTTCTAATCAAAATAATACACTATCTGTTTGTTTGGGTTCATACAGATACTGCAGCAACCTTTACCCAAAAGCAGAGTCATACCAAGTATGCCATTGGTGTCTTAGCTATGAAGCAAAAGAGAAATCACAAAATTCTTCAAATTCATCATCATCAAATAAAAACAGTATCGAGGATGACAGTAGTAAGAACAAGAAATTAAAGAGCCAAAGGAGTAGTAATTTACAGGTACAAGTTATCAATAGCCCAATCAAGAAACAGAAATCACTTGAAAAATCACCAGTAACAACCCGAAGAAGACTCATCACAAATGGTAGATTAGAAGAGATGAAGCTTATTAGAAGAACAAATTCAATTGTTTAGCAAGCTTATGCAGACAGAACGAATATTGAATTAGAACTCTTTGCAGTTCGTCTTTTAATTACAAGAATGATAAGTACGTCTACTTATTCCCTCGAGAACGCTGCCTCTATTGTATAAATTTTTCTTTTGCTATATAGTGCCTTCAAAACTCAAAGCAGAGAAGCATTTTCTAGGGAAGAGCAAAGAGTTTTGAGAGAGAGAGAGAGAGAGAGTTAAGATAGCTCAATTTCTCTGTTTCTGAATCCTCTGTTTTTAAAAGCAAAGCTTTGTTTTTCTTCAGTTTTGTCAAGTAGTTTACTTTCTTTTCATTTTAATTTTCTTTCCTTCTAAAACTCTGTATAATCTACTTTAGAATATCTTCAATTTTAATGGGTTAAAGTTACTTTACTATTTCTGATCGGTGACGAACCCTAATTTTGATTCTTGCTCTACTGTTTTTCAGTTTTCACCTTAAAAGATTATCAATTCTGTATTATTTGTGAATAATCTTTCATCAATTAAACGGCTTCATTTTTCTTTGTGATCATGAAAAAATTCAGTTTCTTTTTTTGAACTTGAAAATTTCTGAAACGAAGACAGTCTCTTTGCTGTTACTTTGTCTGTTTCTGCAACTTCTTTGTCTTGCTTTATGCATAAATTAATGTGCTTATGTAATATTGTGCTGTTCTTTTGCGTTTTTGGAGGTTGTATAGACAATAATTGGCAGCTGTAATGACGTCTTCTCTCAGTAGAGACCTTATCTTCCTAATCTTTCAGTTTCTTGATGAAGAAAAGTTCAAAGAAACTGTTCACAGGTAAAATTCATCACCATTTTTAACTTTTCTTTTGCATGTACATGTATTTGGTTTATAAAGATTTCAATTTTAATTTCTTGACTAGGCTTGAGCAAGAATCGGGATTATTCTTCAATGTACAGTACTTTGATGAACTTGTTGTGAATGGCAATTGGGATGAGGTTGGGAAGTATCTCTCTGGGTTTACAAGAGTGGATGATAACCGCTACTCCATGAAGATATTTTTTGAAATTCGCAAGCAAAAGTACCTTGAGGCATTGGATAAGTTTGTCAATTTTTTTTTTGAGTATTACTACGAGGAATCGATGTTGCCTGGAAAATATACATTTACTATTGGGCTGTGTCTATAATTGGTCAGGCTTGATCGGGCCAAGGCTGTTGATATCCTTGTAAAGGATTTGAAGGTGTTTTCATCTTTCAATGAAGATTTGTTCAAAGAAATTACTCAGCTCCTCACATTGGAAAATTTCAGGTATGTTCTTTGCAATGTGTAAGGCCTTTTCACTTTGAGTTGGTGATTGTTATGTGCTTAGATCATATACTACAGGGAAAATGATCAACTCTCAAATTATAGAGATACAAAAACAGCAAGAACAATTTTGTTGATTGAACTCAAGAAGCTTGTCGAGGCTAATCCTCTTTTCGGCGATAAACTACAGTTTCCTAACATAAAAGGCTCAAGACTGCGGATGCTTATTAACCAAAGGTGATTAAATCAGTAATGTAATTTGACGTTTGCTTTCTGGGTATTATTCTTTGTAATTTGTGTACAGATTCTGATTAGCACATGAAGAATTTACTGATCTTTGTATATCTAATATGGCAGCTTAAATTGGCAGCATTCCCTTTGTGGAAATCCAAGGCAAAATCCTGATATAAGAACTCTCTTCGTGGACCACAATTGTAGAGATGCCAATGATGCATATGCCAACCTCGCCGCAAGCAATCAGCTAATAAGTTCTGCACCAAAAACTGAAGGGTTTCTTCCAGTGGTTGCAAAAGGGGTACAAGTTATCTATACAAGATAGATTATTTATAGTAGTGTTCTTAACACTTGTATAGTTAAATTGTAAAATATTTTATTCTATTGAAGATTAATAAAAGAATTATTTTTATCAATGTAATTAGTATTTTTTTAGATTGTGTTTAAATATTCCAAATGTATTTATAAAGTTCTCATAAAATTAATTGATAATACAAATAGTTCCAATAAAAATCAATATTAAATTACTACGGATTTGCTACGAATCTGCGACGGATATTTGAAATCTATGACGGAATCTGCGACGGAATCTGTGACGGCAATCTGCGACGAAATCTGTGACGGCAATCTGCGACGAAATCTGTGACGGCAATCTGCGACGGAATCTGCGACGGAAATCTGCGACGGAAATCTGCGACGAAATCTGCGACGGCCTGTCGCAAATTGAAAATTGCGACGCCTTTTTTATTAACGGATCGTATCCGTCGCAGATCGGTCGCAGATCGGTCGCAAGACTTGATTTGCGACGGATCTGCGACGGATCTGCGACGGATTCTGTCCGTCGCAGATAGCGTGTTTTTTTGTAGTGTAATGATACATCAATTCAATATATAATTAGTTCTTATCATATCTTCTTTTCTTTTTAATTTCATCTTTAATATATCCTAGCTAATTTCAAATATGATGTACATATATACATAATATTATCACCAACCCCAATGCATCACCAATACTCAAAACCAATATATTAATACCCCTACATTATATATACCATACCAATCATTATTGCAATACACAAATTACATATCATACAAATCATAAATCACATTTACAATAAAGACAACCTTTATCATCAACCACAATTCATTTACATATTACACTTAGTAACATTATATTATTCACAATTCACCAAGCATAATTCATTATTAATACCCACAATCAATATTTCAATACTTGCAATTCACATTGACAATAAAGACAGACTCGGGCCCAAAACACTAATATGTTATTCAAAGTTCAGAGTTACTGCTTTGGTTCATAGTCACAATCATCACGCCCGTAGGCAATGTATATACATGTATCTCTATCCATGGATAGTGTAACAGACCCAGTCTCTTGGACCATCAACTCAACACATATGAGGAGATCCTCAACCCGGCAAGACTGTTACAAATCATATATCTCATATTCACAATTCTCATAGTGTAACAGACCCAGTCTCTTGGACCATCAACTCAACACATATGAGGAGATCCTCAACCCGGCAAGACTGTTACCTTTCATCATTTCTTAGGCATGCCACCCAAATCCAGAACTCTGAAACTGAATAACATATTAAACAAACAATTCATTTATTATTTCATTATCAATCTCATCATCAATTAGGCCAACATGCCTTATCTCTTTCAATTGAATTATCATAGCCAATCACAATGGCTTCATATCATATCATATCTCAATCCATATGATACATATAGCATCATTGATATCACATTTCAAAGTATATTATTCATATAATACATTGCCATACACAAGATTCACAATGCATATAACATAACATTTTCTCACTTCTCAAAACACATTAACATCATTCATTACTAGAGCATTTATCATAACAAATTGCACATACCTTAAGAATGATCCTCATTTCTTCCTACCTTTCCCATTTCATATTTCATCCTTTATATATATTCTTCATTTACATTCACAATATAATAGCTTATTTAACACTTTCATCCCAATGTGTTAATGCTCAAAGACATATAAGGATATACAATCAAATAGGGTTTATGCTTACCTGGTTAATGATCTTCACATCCTTCACATCATTCAATCATCACCTTAGTCCAATTATGTTAACAATATAATAGATCACTTAACACATTTGCAAACAAATGTGTTAAGCCTCAAATTATGTAATTAAATACAATCATATGTATTGGTACTTACCTCAAGAACTAGTCCCATCAATCTATACATTTCTTTTCTTTCCAAGAATTCTCTACATTTAGGTTAATGCAACCCAATCTCTTCAAAACCTAATCCAAAGGAATATTAGCAAAATGACCATATGAATAGTACATTCTGGTTTAAGACTCCATTTTATCCTTATTTTGAAAAATTGTATAAAATAATCTACTTGACTAAAAATTCTAAAATTTTTACAGAATTTAGTTTTGTATCTTAAAATCATTCCTTTAAAATTTCAGATCAAACTGAACACAAAATCTTGGTCAAATAGTTCACCTAACCAGACTGCCCCAATTGCCCTGCATCCTGGCAGCAGTTCTGAACTTTGTGAATTCCATAAATCAAATTCAATCAAAGTGGTTCCAAATTATTTTTCTCAAATACTAGACTCACTAAGCAACAACATATCCAAAATTCAATTGGATATGATTTTTCTACATTTTATTAAAAATCCCGAAATATAGCTGTCTCAGTTAAGGTACCTGCTGGAACAGGTCTAATAAAAATAATCTTTCTAAACTCATAACCATTCCAAAATCGAATCAACATATTTTTCAGTCATTCTAGACTCATAGAGGCACAACATATCAAAAATTCACTTCAAGAACATTTTTCTATAATTAATTAAAAATCATACAAGTCACAGCCTTTACTAATTGTAAAACAGAAAAAAAATTCACTAAACACAACTCTTACTCTTCCATCACCAACACCAACCTAGCTTCTTATCTTTAATTCCATTTCAACACTTTTACACACACCATACACAAACACACTCCATCAACCATCCATATCAACTCACCAATCCCAAACACAATTTCAAAAGAACAAAGGAAAATCAAGAGAAAGAACTTACCTAAGTTGTTGAATTCCACAAATCTTCAATTAAATCCTTTGATTCTCCCTTCAATTTGATGTTAGAATTAAACAAATCTCACTTTGCTCTCTCTTGTCTAAGGAGGAGCCAACCAACGTGGAGAAGAGAAGAAGAAGAAGAAGGAAATGAAGAAAAGACAAAATATCACCTCTTTAAATCTCCACCAAGTGATTCAACAAGAGTAATTACCTAAACACCCTTATACCATTTGTCTTGATTACCATTCATTACATGCCCTTTATAGTAACTTCACATTTAACAAAAATAAATATCTTCTTTCCTTGACTCTTCATTTTGACCAACTTATATGTTATATATATCATCATATACACAACATATACCATTCTCTCTAAACCCTAAATTCTTTCCCAAATCACATATACATAAACATTCTTTTCTCTATTTCTTTTCTCTTGTAATTTAACACATATATTCAATCCAATTATATAACAACAACAACAACATAATCACAACTTCTAGGGCATATATGAGGATATTACACTGAGCTCCCCTTGAAGCTTGGTTGGGCCTAGTCCTTGAAGCCTAGTTCGGATGTTACATATGAGATATTTCTCATTGTGATAATGATTTGCCTATGGGCTTGATAAATGCGATTATTGGACCAAACTTGTGATCCCTTGTGAAGTGTTGATTGTTGAACTTCAGGATCAGAGACAAACTGCCAAGCATGTATAAACTCTATATTTTTTTTTTGTAAATATTGATTTTGACGTATATGTATGTATTTTCCTTTGTTTATTAAACATATGTTTTGAATAAACTTTTAAGATAATGAAGATATATGTAAATGTATTTTAACAAAGAATGTTTTACCTATTACTATTTATAATAATGATTTGATGTTAAAGTTTTATGGATTGGTTGGCTTCAATTAGACCGTGACATCCTTATATTCGGTATACATATATAACATATTGAGAGTATATGTGGTGTACGTATATGGGGTATAGGGGTGTTACAATTTGTTTTCCTTTTTTAACTATAGCATCCCCCTATTATACCAGTGGGCTCGGTGTACAAACTGTCCCAGTCTGTCTGGGGTCCGCCAAAATAATGGTTCACGTCACGGTTCCCGAGCAGTGATTTGTTTATTTGGCCTCAAATGAAGTCACCTCCCTCATTGGAACCTGTGACCTCCTTCCTTAAGAGGAAACCATGAGCTAAATAAGGAAGAGAACTATCTAGGGAAAACTTTACACATGACACACTCAACAACACAGGTGTGTCCCTGACCATGCCCTAAACCCATAACACATAAGCTTTGACATGTTCAGTGACATGGGCGTGTCACTGCACGTGTCAATTCTCCTCTAACACAGTATCTATGACACTCTCAGTGACATGGGCGTGTCAATCCTCCAATAACACAGAAGTTGTGACACGCTCAGTGACATTGGTGTGTCACTAGTCGTGTCACCAACATTGAAAATAGAACCAACGACAGGCCAAGGACATGACCGTGCTACTGGGCGTGTCAGGCCAAAAACCTGATATCGATACCAAAATGCCACATCCAACAAACATCTTTCAATAACCTTATCAACACCACACAAACTCAACCAAATCCATCAATATACCATAATAATACTTTCATAAACATCAACACATCTCAATTATAAGCAACAAACACAATCACAACCATATTTCACAACTCAAAACTTACACAATCCCCAACACTTATTTTCTTCACCAAACTTAATCTTTTCTTCAATGCTACCCCAAATATCAAAGTTAACTAAACAAAACAACCTCAAACATACCAAAATCAACCATACACAAAACTAAACAAACCATCCACCAAACTCATATACACAAACTCAAAAGAAATCAAAGAAACAAGTTGGAAACTTACTAAATATGAAGAAAATCCTTAAAACACCAACTTGATCACTTGAAATCCTTCAATAACTTGAGTTATCAAGCAACAAAACCTCTCTTTCCTTTGCTAATGGTGATGGCCGACCCTCTTGGAGAAGAAAGAAGAAGATGAAGAAAATAGTCAAACCAAACACTACTCTTAACTACTTAAATCCCTTCTTCATCTCCACCAAGCAATTAAATTATTATAATATTATAAATATTAAATATCATCTTCCACTAACATTTAATTTCTATTTTAATAATTAATATATCATTTGACCAACTCAACTTATTGACTTGTATATGTTGTATATATCTTCATATATACAACATATACACACTTCCCTTTTCCTTTCTTTCCCCTTAATCATATATACACCATATACACACTTAAAATCATTTAATTCAATTTCAACAATTAACACTTCCAAAATTTTAGGGTATCATTCGGGATATTACAATTCTCCCCCTCTACAAATAAATTTCACCCTCGAAATTACTGATCTCAAGTTTGAAACAACTTGGGATTCTGATCCCGCATCATATGCTCACTCTCCCTAGTTGCCTCTTCCTTAACATGATTCTTCCAAAGAACCTTCATAAGTGACACTTCCTTATTTCTCAACTCTTTCACTTCACTTTCCAAAATAGCCACTGGTTCTTCTTCAAAAGTCAGATCCGGACTCACCTCAATAGATTCCACTAGTAGAACATGAGATGGGTCTGATTTGTACCTCCGTAGCATAGAGACATGGAAGACATTGTGAATTCGATCCAATTCAGGTGGCAAAGCGAGTCTATAGGCCACTGGTCCAACTCTCTCCAGTACTGTAACACCCCTATACCCCGTATACGCACACTACACACCACAATATGTGTAATATATGTATACTGAATATAGGAATGCTACGGTTTACTAAACAAACCACTCATTCCTTGTAATAATAATATAAGAAAACTTGAAAACATTCAAATCATATTATAAAGTACAATAGATAAAACATTTAACGCATCGGAAAATATAATGGTATTTACAAATACATATACATATCAAAATCCATGTTTTACAAAACATAAAATTTATACATGTTTGGCAGTTTGTCTTTGATCTTTAAGCCCTCTATCAACGCTTCAGAATCTAGACTCAACTCGGTCTAGCTGAACTCTCTGGTTCTATCCTGTCACCTGCGCGATGAACCACAATCGCGCTAAGCCAACGGCTTAGTGGTACAAACCACAATAATAATATGCTATAATGCAATGTCAATGTCATACTTTCAACAATAAAGACAATATTTATAAATGGTATATTAATATTTTCCATAACACCACATTCCATTATTTTATTCAATTGTTTCACCATTCATGAATCACATTGAAACAAAGACAAGCATGGGCCCAAAAGACACTAATATGTTATTCAAAGTTCAGAGTTACTGCTTTGGTCCATAATCAAAATCATCAATACATTTATCCATGGATAATCAACTAGATTTGAGCTTACGACCCAGTCTTTTCACTCAATCTAGTTTCAATAATTTGTTTTTGAGGCTTACGACCCAGTCTTTTCACCCCAAAAACATCACATTTCACATTTTTCAACTGGACTCGGCTTACGACCCGGTCTTTTCACCTATCTAGCAATTCATAGGCATGCCGCCAAACCCAGAACTCTGAAAATTGAATAACATATTAAGCACACAATTATTTCATTTATCTCTTTATCAATCTCTTTCTCAATTCATTTCTCATTTCATATTCCATAATCAAATAGGCAACCATGCCCCAATTATTTCATTTGCACTATCATAGCCAATAACAATGGCTTCACATTAAAATAATTCATCATTAAAGTATTCTTCATGACCAATTACATTGCACATACATTTTAAATGATCATCATATTTTCACATTATGCAATTCATAGCATTAATCAAATATATCAACAATATAATAGATTACTTAACACATTTACAACCAAATGTGTTAAGTCCCAATGTCATGTAAATGTATGCAATAATGTAGGGTTTGTACTTACCTCAAGAACAACTCACACCAATCTATACTAAACTCCTCTTCCAAGAATCCTTCAATACTTGGATTAGGGCAACTCAAACTCTTCACAACCTAATCCAAAAGGAATAATACACACTCACTTAGAGATACACATGAGATAATAAGACTAAGAACCAACTAGGGCAAACTCTACACATTACACGCTCAACAACACGGGCATGTCCTTGACCGTGCCCTAAACTCACAACATAGAAGCTTTGACAAGCTCAGAACCACGGGCGTGTCACTGAACGTGCAATACATTCCGTCTCGCAGAAACATTGACACGTCCAACAACACGGGCGTGTTCATGGCCGTGTCAATACTTCACCAACACAGTAGCTATGACACGCTCAGTGACATGGGCGTGTCACTGCTCGTGTCACCCATCCAGAAAATAGAACCATTGACATGCCCAAAGACCTGGCCGTGCTCACGGGCGTGTCAGGCCAAAAATGCAAATTCCGGCAACAACAACAACACATCCAACAAGCCTCTTACTTCCACCATTTTCCATTTCAAACAAACCTAATTAAACACACTCAAAAACCATAACAAACTTGCAAAAACACCAAAACAACTCAAAACATACATCAAACACATATCATAATCATCACCACAAACCCAAAACACAACCACAACACTTTCTTTTCCAACAAACTTACTCTTTCCTTCAATCCAACCCCAAAATCCAAAATCAATTGAACCAAATACTCTTAAACACACCACAATAAAACAAACACATATCAACCACAACCTCAACTCACAAACACAAAGAAATCAAAGAATCAAGTGGAAAACTTACCAAAGATGAAGAAACTCTTAAATTTCCAACTTGATCACTTGAAAACTTCCTTCAATCTTGAGTTTGGAAGATCAAATCTCTCTCTTGCTCTCTTGCTATGGAGTGCCGGCCAAAAGAAAAGAAAATAAAAGGAAAGAAAATGAGCCACGAAGAAGAAAGAAGGAAAGAAGAAAACAAGGAAAGCAAAGTCAACTCTCTTCCTCAAAACCCTCTCCACCAAGCAATATACACTAAAATAATCCAAAATATCTCCATCCACTTCCACTCACTCAAATTCCACTTAATTAATTTCCTTATAATTAATTAATAAAAATTAATTCTTTCTTTGACTTTTCACTTCTTTTGACTTGTATATGTTGTATATATCTCAATATATACAACATATATACTCTCCTCATTACCTCTTTTCTCTTCCCACTAAAACATATACACTTAATCCAAATACAACAATAAATATTCCAAAACTTTTAGGGTATACTTTGGGATATTACAAGTACCTCATAAGGTCCAATAAAATGAGGACTCAACTTCCCTTTGCGGTCAAATCTCAAAATTTTCTTCCAAGGAGACACTTTCAAAAATACTTTATCTCCTACATTGAACTCTATGTCTCTTCTCTTTAAGTATGAATATGATTTTTGTCTGTCTGAAGCTACTTTCGAATGATCTCGAATTATCTTCACTTTCTCTTCTATTTCTTTAATCAAATCGAGACCAACCAACTTACCTTCTCCAACCTCATCCCAACATAGAGGCGTCCTGCATCTTCTACCATACAATGCCTCATAAGGTGCCATTTAATACTGGACTGATGACTGTTGTTATAAGCAAATTCAATCAGTAGTAAGAATCTATCCCAACTCCAAGAGAAATCAATGATACAACTTCTCAACATATCCTCTAAAATATGTATCACTCTCTCTGACTGCCCATCTGTCTAAGGATGGAAAGCAGTGCTAAAATGCAATTGAGAACCCAAAACATTATTTAAACTTTTCCAAAACCTTGAAATAAACCGGGGATTTTGATACGACAACAAAGAAATTGGACTCCATGCAATCTCACTATCTCACTGATATATAGCTTAGCCAACTTCTCAAGAGAATAATCCATCTAAACTAGAAGAAAATGAGCTATCTTCGTTAACTGATCAACTATCACCCAAATTGCATCCTGCTTCTTCTGAGTAAAAGGTAAACCAGTCACAAAATCCATCGTTACTCACTCCCATTTTCACTCTGGCACTGATAAAGGTTGGAGCAATCTTGAAGAAACTTGGTGCTCGGCCTTCACTCTCTGACAAGTGAGACATTTTGACATAAACTCCGCTAGGTCCCTCTTCATACCTGACCACCAATAATATTGCTTCAAATCATGATACATCTTGGTGCTCCTAGGGTGCGTAGCAAAAGCCGACTGATGTGCTTCCTCCAAAATAATCTTTTTCAATCTTGCATCATCAGGAACACACAATCTATCTTTGTACCATGAACTGCCATCATTTCTCACAAGAAAATCTCAGCTCTTCCCCTTTTGGCAATCCAAAACAACTTTTTGAATTTTCTTATCTGCCAACTGAGCCTCTCTAATAAGATCCAACAACACCAGTCTCAATTGCAACTGAGCCAACAAAGCACCATCATCACATGATTCAAAACTAGCATGCAACGCTCTCAACTCAACAAGCAATAAGAGCGAATAAGTAGTCAAACCTGCCAAAGACTTTCGACTCAAGGCATCAGCAATAACATTTGCCTTGCCAGGATGATAATCAATCAAACAATCATAGTCTTTAATCAACTCTAACCATCATCTCTACCGAAGATTCAGCTCTCTCTGAAAACTCAAGTATTTCAAACTCTTATGATCCATATAAATGAAACACTTCTCCCCATACAAGTATTGTCGCTAAATCTTCAAAGCAAAACTATGGCTACCAATTCCAAATCATGCATCGGGTAATTAAACTCATGCAGCTTCAACTACCGAGAAGCACAAGCGATGACTCTACCCTCCTGCATCAAAACACAACCTAAACAACTATGTGAAGCATCACTATAAATCACATATGGTTTATCTTCCACAGGCAAGGTAAGAATAGGAGCTTGAGTCAACATCTCCTTCAACTGCTCAAAGCTTGCTTGGCACCGATCTGTCCATACGAATTTAACTCCCTTTCAAAGTAATATGGTAAGTGGAGTAGCTATTATAGGAAAACCCTTCACAAACTTTAGATAATAGCCTGCCAAACCCATAAAACTTCTAACCTCAGTCACTATCTTCGGTGGACTCCAATTCAAAATAGCTTCAACTTTACTCGGATCAACTCTTATACCCTCTACTAAAACCACATGACCGAGAAAAGTCACTTGATCAAGCCAAAACTCACATTTAGACAGCTTAGCATACAATTGCTTCTCTCTCAAAGTCTGCAATACAATTCTTAAATGCTTGTCATGATCCTCCTCATTGCATGAATACACAAAAATATCATCAATAAAGACCACCACAAACTGATCTAGATAGGGTCTAAACACCCAGTTCATCAATTCCATGAATGCGGCTGGTGCATTCGTCAATCCAAAAGGCATTACTAAGAACTCATAATGCCCATACCTCATACGAAAAGCTATCTTAGGTACATCTTTCTCGTTGACTTTCAACTGATGGTACCCTGATCTCAAATCAATCTTAGGGAATACTGCTGCTCCCTTCAACTGATCAAAGAGATCATCTATCCTAGGCAAAGGATACTTGTTCTTGATGGTCACTTTATTCAACTGCCGATAATCAATGCATAGTCTCAAAGTACCATCCTTCTTCTTCACAAACAAAATAGGCGCTCTTTTTTTATTAGTTTTTGTTATAGATTTGTGTCTTATTTATTATGATAATTATTGTTTTATTTAGGTATTTTGTTAGTTTTAATCGGTTTATATAGTGTTTTCATTAATTTTGGTAGTTTCAGTTTATTTCAGTGTTTATGTGGTTTTTGATCTAGTTTTTAGTATGGTTTTGTGTTTTGTTGGTTATTGTTTATTTACTTCTTGTTTAAATTTTGTTTCAAGTTTTGTTTTAGGTTAAAAAGCCAAGGAAGCAAATTCAAGGAAAAAAGGGACAGTAGCTGACACAGGCAGAGGACACGGCCAAGTCACTAGCCGTGTCCCATACCAAGCTAAAGAGAAGCCACAAGACAGTAGGTGACACATGCAAGGGACACGGCCAAGTCACTGGCCGTGTCCCTCCAAAATTGCCCAACACGGCCAAGGGAATTCCAACACGGCCGTGTCACTCAACCATGCCAAAGAAGAAAAGAAGAAAATCACAGAAGAAGACACAGGCAAGGGACACGGCCAAGTCACTGGCTGTGTCCCTCCAAAGGCATCCAACACGGCCGTGTCTCATTCAATTTGGCCGTGTCTCACTCAAGTCCAAATGAAAGATCAAAAGCAAGCAGTAGTGAACACAAGGAAGGGACACGGCCAAGTCACTGGCCGTGTCCCTCCAAAGACCTCCAACACGGCCAAGTCTCATCCAACTTGGCCGTGTCTCTCATGAACCAAAGGCAATGTGGATTTTTAAACGGAGGTTTCGTATAAAAGAAAAGAAAGTTAGGGTTTTGAGGGTGTTAGCGATTTTGAGAGCTGCTTTGAGCCGTCAAAGAGAGTTTAGGTTTTGATAACTTGTTTTCTTTGATTTTTTATTACACTTTGGATTAAACTAGCTTAGATTAGATTGTTCTAGCCATTGATACATTCTTCTTGCAAGATTTGAATAAGAGATTCTTCAGAAGCTTCAAGGAGTTTGTAATTTGGTTTTGTTCTTGAACTTTATCTCTTTATTTACATTGGAATTGTATTTATGGATATTATCATGTCCAAATTGATTTCTTTGAATATTAATGAGATGAGTATGTTTGATAGCATTATGAACTAATTTGATCTAGTCTAGGGTTTGTATGGATTTGCTATGATTGTATGAATTGGTTATTACTCTTAACTCAATAATTTCTTTAGCCTTAATTGAATGAAATATTGTTAATATATAATTGATTGGCCACCAATTATGTGTTTTAGGTATTAGATGATGGATTGAGAGATGAAGTCTAATGCTAGAATAATTCAATTAAGGACATAGGTGAATTAGAGATATAACCTAGGAAAAGATTATTTCAATTGGAACAAGATTATTTGAGAGAAGTTTGAATGCGAAAGCTTATTTCCTTTATTCATTTAATTAAGTTGCTTGAGATTTAATCTTTGAAATTAAATTGGTTAAGAGGAATAACCGTTCATACTTATAAGTAGCAGAGAAGTGCAAACCCTAGACCATTTTATTAAGTGAATCAAAACATTAGCTCAATTTACTTTTATTGCTTTAAACTTCAATCAATCTTCTTCATTAGTTAACAATTTAAATTTTCTTCATTACTTGTTATTTATAATCTGATAATTAGTTAGCTACTTTAGTTTCCTTGTGAGACGACCTTGGGGCGATCACCTTTACTACAGCTACCTCGTATACTTGCGAGTGACGCTTTGTGGTAGAGTTAATTTGAGCGCAACAAGTTTTTGGCGCCTTTGTCGGGGAAGCTAATTGGCATAATTGTTTATTAGTCTTAGATATTTTAGATTATTTTTCTTTATTTACTTTTTATTTGATTTAGATCTTTGCTTTTAATAATTCTTTTATTCTATAAATTTTGTTTATGCAAGGAAGGAGATCCCTTGAAGGAGAGGTGTATCCATTTATTTTAGAAATTCAGAGAGTGAAAAGGAGCAGGGAAGAGTTTGAACTTTACACCGGATTTGATACTACAGAGGAGGACACTTCTGATTTTGAGTCGGAATCTGCACAATCTGTTAAAATGGCAGAAGAAAGACAAAGAACTATGAGAGACTTTGCTAGACCTGTCATTGGAACTTCCACCTCTTGCATAAGACTGACAAATGTAGCAAGGAATTATGAGTTGAAGAACATTCATTACAACATGCTGCCATCATTCTATGGAGTTCCAAATGAAGATCCTTTGAACTTTATTCGGGATTTTTATTCTACCCTCAACACTTTTCCTTTGGGAGGACTAACAGAAGATCAGTTGAGGATGAGATGTTCCTGTATACATTGAAGGATAGAGCTAAGAGCTGGTTAATGATGTTGCCCGAAAATTCTTTGACAACTTGGGAGCAAGTTTATAACAAGTTCATGGGAAAGTTTTATTCACATCAGAAAGATAGCCAAGTTGAGAGGGAAGATTGCTACATTCACTCAATTTGATGGAGAGCCATTTCATGAGGCTTGGGACAGATTTAAGATGCTATTGATCCAGTGTCCACATCATCACTACCCGCTTCAACTTCTTAATCAGTTTTTCTATGATGGTTTAACCCAGCAATTTCAGAACACTGTTGATAACACAGCTGGGGGAGCCATGGGAGAAAAGACAGCTGATGAAACTTATGAGATCTTTGAGATGTTGGGAGCTAATTCTCAACAGAAAAGTGTAAGGGGAAGAAGTAAAGGGGTGAATCAACTAGAAGCCAATAGTGAGATGGTAAATCAAATAGCTGAGTTGATAAGGCAAGTGCAGATGCTGAACATGAAGAACAGTATTTCTTCACTCAAGAAGCGTGTGGAATCTGTGGAACTTTCGGGCATGGAGCAAACATTTGCCCCTCTACATATGAATCATATGGGAATGAAGCTGAGCAAGTCAATGCCATGGGGGGATTTCAACCAAGGACCCGAAATGATCCTTACTCCAATTCCTATAATCCTGGTTGGATGAATCACCCAAATTTTTCTTGGGCAACAAATAATTCTCAGCAGCCTTTCCATTTGCTCCAGAGACAGAACCAACAACAGGGTCAATCCTCAAATCAAGGGCAGTCTAAGATAGAGAGTTTAGAGGAAAGTTTACAAGCTTTTATCCAAGTCAGCGCTAAAAATCAAGAGATGACCAACAAGAGGCTGGACTCATTAGAAGCATCTTTTAAGAAAGTGGAGACTCAAGTAGGGAAACTTGCACAACAGATGCAGATTCAACAAAAAGGGAAATTCCCAAGTCAACCTGAGCAGGCACAATCAGTGAGTGTTCTTAGAAGTGGTAAGTTAATTAATAAGAATGTTGAAAATGATTCTATGAATGCAGGTGACCAAGAGAACAAGAAGGAAGGAGAACCAGAGAACAAAGGTGCTGGAGAAAGTTCAATGGAGAAGTCCACTTCAGCAGATTTACACAAAGCAAGCAATCCATACCGGCCACCTATACCATTCCCAAGCAGGTTGAAGGATGATAAACCAGATAAACAATTTTCTAACATCTTCAACATGCTGTCTAAGGTAAGTATTAACTTACCCTTACTGGAAGCAATAAAGAATATGTCGGCTTATGCCAAATTCTTCAAAGAGCTGATCACCAAGAAACAGAGGTATGAGACGAATGAAAAGGTGATAGTTTCAGAGGTAGCTAGTGCTGTTCTACAGCATGAACTACCTCCCAAGCTAAAGGATCCTGGTAGCTTTATAATTTAACTTACTATGGGGAATGGAAAGGTGACTGACGGCATGTGTGATCTAGGAGCTAGTGTGAATTTGATGCCTTATTATGTGTATCAAGAATTAGAACTAGGGGCACTTAAACCAACCAAAATGATGTTGCAATTAGCTGATAGATCTCTTAGATTCCCGAAAGGGGTTATAGAAGATGTGTTAGTTAAGGTTGGAGGGTTGATAGTACCTGTGGATTTCATTGTTCTTGACATGGAAAGAAGTAACCCTGCACCATCAGCACACACTATTTTGCTGGTTAGGCCTTTCATGACTACTACCAACACTTTAATAGATGTTAAAAATGATAAGTTGTCAATGACTGTCTTAGGAGAAACTGTTGAATTTTCTATTTTTAACACTTCTCCCATTCCTACAACTGCTTTATATGAGGAATGTTCTTTAATTAATTGTGTTGAAGCAGTTGTTTCAGATGATTTCTTGCATACAGGTTCCTCAGATAAATTTGGGCTGACACTGACCTTAGAAGAGGGGGCTAAACTAGTGAGGGAGACCCAAAGGTGCCTTAACCCAAAGGCATATGATAGCTCGAGGATTTACAAGGATCACACAAAAGCACTTCATGACAGATTTATTGTGCGAAAGACATTGAGTCCAGGTATGAAAGTTTTACTTTTTAATTATCGACTCGTCTGTTTCCAGGTAAATTCAAGTCTCGATGGAGTGGTCCTTACGAGAAAACTCAGGTATGTCCTTTTGGTGCCATTGAATTGCTTAACTCTCAAACCAATAAGACTTTTAAAGTAAATGGACAGAGAGTTAAACCATATAAAGAAGGATTTCATGAAGTGAGGATCATTGACAGCACTTTGATCCACGATCCCTAGACCTTGCAGTTATGTCCAGCTTTATGACATTAAAGAATCGCTTAATGGGAGGCAACCCATCGGTTTGCATTTCTTTTTCATAGTTGTAATTTCAAATTTAGCAAGTTTTGATTTTATGTTTGGTTTAAATAAATGAATGGGTGCTTTGATCGGTTTTTATTTTTCTAATGTGTTTCAGGGTTGATCAGAGAAGAGTTTGCAATTTCTTTGATATTTGGTGATATAAAAAAAATGTTAAAAGTGGCAGAAGGAGACACTGCCAAGGAGCTTGGCCGTGTCCCTTGGCCGTGTCACATGGGACACGGCCAAGCCTCAACCAAAAATAATTTTTGTTTTGTTTTGTTTTTGCAGATTGTGATAGTAAGTGACACAGCCAAGGAACTTGGCCGTGTCCCTTGGACGTGTCACATGGGACATGGCCAAGCTTCACCAAATTGCTCTTTGTTTTTTTTATTTTGCACCTCTCCTTCCAGTAGCAGACATGCCCATGGGACACGGCCAAGTCAGTTGCCATGTCCCTCAAAACACACAAGACACGGCCGTGTTCACCACAACTTGGCCGTGTCTCTCACTTTTTCACTTTAAAAACACAATTTTTTGCCCAGATTGCCATTCAATCCCTAATTTTCTATTTTAGTCTTTCTCTCGCTCTCTCATTCTCTCTCTCTCGCAACCTCCATTAATTGTGCTACCAAGCTCCAAATCCTCCATTAAACCTCAATTTTCTTCACCAAAACTAGAATTAATCTGTTAAAACTTCTTCTTCTCACACAGAAGATTGATTTAATCAAGTTTTGGTATTGAATTTTTCAGATTTCTCAAGATGCCAAGAGCAAAGATAGTTTCACACCATAAGAAGAAGAGACCTACAACTGAAGGGGCTTCTTCATCTTCATCGGTTTCATCTTTGAAGAGGGCAAATCTTTTGGCTTGGGGTTTCTTCCCGACGAGGTATGTAAATGATGAATCCCTTGATGCTTTGCAAATTAGGACTAATTTTTATCGTTATGTGCAAATTCTTGGGTGGGAGAACCTAGTCTCCTTGCGACCTTTGCAGTTTCAAGAGCTGAGTTTGGAATTTTTGACATCTCTTAAGGTTGAAAGAGATGAACAAAAAATTTGCTCTAGGATGAGTTTTAGATTGCTTGGGAAATCGTTTGTGATTAATATTGAACAATTGAATGCTATATATGGTTTCCATCAACATGGGGAAAGGTCGGTACTTAAAGAGTTTAAACAGCAATTTGCTTGGGGAGCATTAGGATCGGGAACTTATGTGGCCAAATCGGCCAAAGCATCTAAATTGAGAAATCCCACTTTGAGGTATTTGCATCATTTTATGTCCTACGGATTCTTTACTAGGAAGGAGAGCCCGGGTGTGGTGGAATTGAGTGAGCTATTTTTTCTGGATTGTGCTTGTAATGCAGTGCCTGTTAGTTCCGGCTATTGGTTAGCCGATGTTTTTGATAGTGTGGCCAATAAAAGGAGGGGGGCAATTTGTATTGGAGGGTTGATTACCACATTAGCAGTAGCCCTTCTTGGGTTTGGCCACATTAGAAAAGATGCATATGGTAGAGCACAGGAGAGGGGCTTATATGATGGCTTCAGCTGAGCCAGAAGCACCGGGGGACAGGCAGAAGAGGGCACAGGTTCAAGAGGAGTCTGACTCGGATTCTCTTGGTTTAGATGAAGATGCTCCGATCTCGGGTACTCAAGAAATACTTAATAGGATTGAGGCATTGGAGGGCAAGGTGGACAGTAACCATGCTGCGGTCTTGCAGCAGTTGGAACAGATTAATAGCAACCTTGCAAAGATTTTGAGTCTTCATGTCACACCCCTACATCCCGTACACGCACACTACATAGCACCACAGTGTAGTATACGTACACCGAACATAGAGATGCTACGGTTTCCTTTAACACTTGAATCATTTTAAACATAAGACATTCTTTTTCATTATACAATATAGAAAATAAAGTAGTTTACTTGTATTATAAAACAAAGTAGTTATAAACTTTTACTTAATACGCAGCGGAAATTATAAATATATTTACATATGTGAATACATTCAAGTCCATGTTTACAGTTTTACCTATTTTTACATTAAAGTCAATACTTTATAAAACATGAAGAAGTTATACATGATTGGCAGCTTTTCTCTGATCTTTATGTCCCAAAAATAAAATCTTCAATGCCTAGACTCACGCGGTCTCGAGGAACTCTCGGGTTCAACTCTGTTACCTGCGCAATGAACCACAATCACGCTGAGCCAACAGCTCAGTAGTACAAATGATACTAACAATATGCTTTAATGCAATGCAATGCCACACATATCAATAACTTTCCATAGATATCATTATTCAATCATTATTGAATCACAATTAAACAAAGACAAGCATGGGCCCAAAAGACACTAATATGCCATTCAATTTTCAGAGTTAATGCCTTGGTTCAATTATCACATTTATCAATATCATTATCCCAACTAGGCTTCAAGGATTAGGTTCAACCAAGCTTCAAGGGGAACAAAGCATGCTAAGTATCAACCCAACTTAGCTTCAAGAACAAAACCCAACCTAGCTTCAAGGGTTGTAACATCTCAATTAGGCTTCAAGGACTAGACCCAACCAAGCTTCAAGGGGAGTAAAACAAGTTTAACTTCAACCCAACTTGGCTTCAAGGATCAAATCCAACCAACTTACTCTTTTCTTCAAACATCATCAAAAACTCTAAACACAACCACAACTTAATCAATACCAACCAACTTACTCTTTTCTTCAATCCAACCCCAAAATCCAAAATCAAATTAATCAAATACTTTTAAACCAAACACCATCAAACCAAACACATTCTCAAACACAACTTCAACTCACAAACCCACATAACTTCAAAAACAACACAAGAAATCAAGAGAGAACTTACCAAAGATGGAGAACTCTTAAACTTCCAACTTGATCTCTTGAAAACTCTCTTCAATCTTGAACTTGGAAGAACAAATCTCTATCTTGCTCCCTTTCTTCTTGATGGCCGGACAACACAGAAAAGCAAAGAGAAGAGAAGGAAAGAAAATGGTCCACGGCAAGGGAAGAAAGAAAGAAGAAAAGAGAGAAAGCAAAAGTCAAATCATCTCCTCAAAACCCTCTCCTCCAAGCAAAATAATATTAGAATATTAGAATATCTTCTTCCACTTACTCTAACCCAATTACAAATAATTAAATAATCCTTTAAACATAATTAATCAATAAATTAATCTCTTCCTTTGACTTTCCCATTGACTTGTGCATATGTTATATATATACATATATACAACATATAAACTCTCTCTCTCTTCACTTATTTTCCTCTTTTCCAATTAAACACAAATACACTTACTTCAATTACAACAATTATTACACCAAACTTCTAGGGTATATTTTGGGATATTACAATTCTCCCCCTCTAAAAAGAAATTTCGTCCTCGAAATTACCTGTCATTAAGTCCGAAACAACTGAGGATACTGATCTCGCATCGCTTGCTCACTCTCCCAAGTTGCTTCTTCCTTTGCATGATTCCTCCACAAAACCTTCACAAGTGACACTTCCTTATTTCTCAACTCTCTTACTTCATGTGCCAAGATAGCAACTGGTTCTTCTTCAAAAGTCAGATCTGGACTCACTTCAATTGATTCAACTGATAACAAATGAGATGGATCTGATCTGTACCTCCTCAACATAGAAACATGGAATACATTATGGATCCTATCCAACTCAGGTGGCAAAGCAAGCCTATAAGCAACTGGCCCAACTCTTTCCAATACTTCATAAGGTCCAATAAAACGAGGACTCAGCTTCCCTTTTTGACCAAACCTCAAAATCTTTTTCCAAGGAGACACTTTCAAAAATACTTTATCTCCCACATTAAACTCTATGTCTCTCCTCTTCAAATCTGAATAAGACTTCTATCGGTCTGAAGTTGCTTTCAATCTATTCCGAATCAGCTTCACTTTCTCTTCAGTCTCCTTAACCAAATCAGGACCAATTAACTTACTTTCTCCAATTTCATTTCAACTTAGAGGTGTCCTACAACGTCTACCATACAAGGCCTCAAATGGCGCCATACCTGTAACACCCCCACATCCAATACATACACACTACATACACCACAATGTAGTATACATGCATCAAATATAGGAATGCTACGAATTTTTCTTAATATTCAAAAACATTTCCAATGATACTATAATCTTTCTCATTATACATTATAGAAAATAAGTGATTAATTTGTAATATAAAATAAAGTAGATATATATATATACTTATTACGCAGCGGAATTTATCAACTATTTACATATAGGAAAACATTTAAATATTTATATTTACAAATGTACATATATTCACATTATAAACAATACTTTATAAAATATAAAGAAGTTATACATGATTGGCAAATCTTCTCTGATCTTTAAATCCCAAAATCAACTCTTCAATGTCTACTCTCACTCGGCCTCGATGAGCTCTCGGGTTCAACTCTATCAACTCTATCACCTGCGCGATCAACACTATCGCGCTAAGCCAAGGGCTTAGTAGTACAAAACATGCTAACATTATGCTTGTATGCTATGCAATGTCACACATTCCATTAATATCAATATCATAAGTGAAAAGCTAACATCAAACCTTTGCCTTTCACAAATCATAATCATATAAGCATATCACATCACAAAGTCCTTTCATGAATTTCATTATTTAATTATTTTGCCATCAATGAATCACATATAAACAAAGACAAGCATGGGCCCAAAACACACTAATATGCCATTCAATTTTCAGAGTTAATGCTTTGGTTTTATCACATTTATCATTATCACATATACCCAACTAGGCTTCAAGGATTAGGTTCAACCAAGCTTCAAGGGGAACAAAGCATGCTAAGTCTCAACCCAACTTGGCTTCAAGAACCAAACCCAACCTAGCTTCAAGGGTTGTAACATCTCAATTAGGCTTCAAGGACTAGACCCAACCAAGCTTCAAGGGGAGTAAAACATGTTAAACTTCAACCCAACTTGGCTTCAAGGATCAAGCCCAACCTAACTTCAAGAGATTATTACTATCATTAGGCATGCCACCAACAACAAACTCTGAAAATAGAATAACACATTAGCCACACAACTCATTCATTAATTTGTTATCAATTTCATTCTGAAATGAATTAACATAGCCAATCACAATGGCTTTATATTCCATTTCATCTCAATTCACATCATAACATTTCAATCTTTCATATACACAATCATTTGCATCATCATGTCATTCACATTATTCATATATATATATATCATCATTGATATAAACATAACAACACACATTACTCATATAAATTAACAATTTAATAATGCCACATTTGTACTTACATACAATCATATAGGTTTTGTACTTACCTCAAAAGCAAATCATACCACTCTTAACAATTCCTTGTTCAAGATCCTTCTACTTCTTAAATCAAAGATCAATCACTATCTTCAAAACCTAAATCAAAAGTAATAGTATATACTTTCTTAGAGATACACAAGAGATAATCTAATTAGGAATTAATTAGGGCAAACCCTAACCCTGACACGCTCACCCACACGGGCGTGTCCATGACCGTGCCCTAACTCCACAACACAGAAGCATTTACACGCTCAACAACATGGGCGTGTTCCTGGGCGTGTAAATTCTCAAATCTTACAGTAGCTATGACACGCTCAATAACACGGGCGTGTTACTGGTCGTGTCAAACCTACTGCCTCCAACACAATTGACACGCCTAAAAACCCTGAACGTGCTCATGGGCGTGTCCGGCCACAAATCAAGACTCCGATCAAAACAACCAAACACTCAACAACACACTTCTATACACCAACATTCTCTTCAAACAATTTTTAGCAACACATACTCAAAACCCACCTTAAACTTACAAAAACACCAAATCAAACCAAAACACACATCAAACACAAATCACATAATCATCTCAAAACCCTCATCACATATACAACATCATCTCTTCCAACCACTTACTCTTTTCTTCAATCCATCCTCAAAATCCATCATCAAATCAACCAAACACTTTTAAACATCTCACAAACAAACAACACACTCTTAAAATCATCTATCAAATCCAAATATCATTTCAAATAAACAAAGATATCAAAAGAGAACTTACCAAAGTTATAAAACTTCTTGAATCAACAACTGGATCACTTGGATTTCCTTCAATTTGAGCTTAGCACATCAAATCCTCTCTTGCTCTCTCTTTCCCTTTGTTAGCCGACCAAACAATGCAAAGAAAAGAAGAAGAAGAAGAAGATGATCCACGGCAAAGAGAAGGAAGGAAGAATGAGAAGCCCAAAGTCAAATTTCCCTTTTTCCTTAAAACTCTCTCATCCAAGTAATTAAAATATTAAACAATTCAAATAAACCTCCTCCATTCATTAATTCCTTATTAATTAATTATAAATTCAAACACAAACAAATATCTTCTTCCACTATCTCCATTCTTTGACTTTCCATTGACCTAGGTATATGTTATATATATTCTAATATACATCACATATACACTCTCTTTAAAGAACCTTTTCTCTTTAAATAAAACATATACATTCAATCCAATATACAACAACAACATAATCAAAACTTTTAGGGCATGCATTGGGATATTACAATACCAATGCTGGATTGATGACTGTTATTGTAGGCAAATTCAACAAGTGGCAAAAATCTATCCCAACTTCCAGAGAAATCAATGACGCAGCTTCTCAACATGTCCTCAATAATCTGTATCACTCTCTCTGATTGCCCATCTGTCTGCGGATGAAAAGCAGTGCTGAAGTGCAATCGAGAACACAAGGCACCATGCAAACTCTTCCAAAACCTTGAAGTAAATCGTGGATCTCGATCAGACACCAAAGAAATTGGGACTCCATGCAACTTCACAATCTCATGGATATACAGCTTAGCCAACAAATAGTGTCGCCAAATCTTCCTCTGAGTCAAAGGCAAACCAGATACAAAATCCATTGTTACTCTTTCCCATTTCCATTCAGGCACTGACAATGGTTGAAGTAACCCTGTTGGAACTTGATGCTCAGCTTTTACCCTTTGACATGTGAGACATTTGGATACAAACTCTGCTATGTCTCTCTTCATACCGGACCACCAATAATACTGTTTCAAATCATGATACATCTTTGTATTGCCCGGATGCATAGCAAATACTGATTGATGTGCTTCTTCTAAAATAATCCTTCTCAAATTAGCATCATCAGGTACACACAACCTGTTCTTAAACCAAAGACTCCCATCACTTTTTATAATAAAATCTCGACTCTTTTCATTCTGGCAATCTGAAGCAATCTTTTGCATCTTTTCATCACCCAACTGAGTCTCTTTAATCTGATCCAACAATACCGGTTTCAATTGCAACTGTGTCAACAATGCACAATCATCACAAGATACAAAACTAGCATGCAATGCTCTCAATTCAACAAGCAACAAGAGCGAATAAACAGTCAAACCTACTAAAGACTTTCGACTAAAGGCATCAGCAACAACATTTGCCTTACCAGGATGATAATCAATGAAATAGTTGTAGTCCTTAATCAACTCCAACCATCTCCTCTGTCGAAGATTGAGCTCTCTCTGAACCCCCAAATATTTTAAACTTTTATGGTCTGTATAGATAAAACACTTCTCCCCATACAAATAGTGTCGCCAAATCTTCAATGCAAACACAATGGCTGCTAACTCCAAATCATGGGTCGGATAATTGAGCTCATGCGGCTTCAACTGCCGAGAAGCATAAGCTATGACTTTACCTTCTTGCATTAATACACAACCCAATCCACTATGTGAAGCATCACTGTAGATCACATATGGTTTATCTTCTACAGGTAAAGTAAGAACAGGCGCTTGAGTTAACATCTCTCTCAACTGTTCAAAGCTAGCCTGACACTGATCTGTCCACACAAATCTAACTCCCTTGCGAAGTAATCTGGTAAGTGGAGTAGCTATCAAAGAAAATTCTTTCACAAAGCTTCGATAATAGCCTGCCAAACCCAGAAAACTTCTAACTTCTGTCACAGACTTGGGTGGATTCCAATTCAAAATAGCTTCAACTTTACTCGGATCAACTCTAATACCATCTGCTGAAACTATATGACCGAGAAAAGTTACTTGGTCAAGCCAAAACTCACACTTTGACAGTTTAGCATATAACTGCTTCTCTCTCAAGATTTGCAACACAATCCGCAGATGCTTGTCATGCTCCTCCTCATTGCGCGAATACACCAAAATATCATCGATGAAGACCACTACAAACTGATCCAAATAGGGCCTAAACACCCTATTCATCAAATCCATGAAAGCTGCAGGTGCATTCGTCAACCCAAAAGGCATCACTAGAAACTCATAATGCCCATACCTTGTACGAAAAGCTGTCTTAGGAACATCTTCAGCTCTGACCCTTAACTGATGGTAACCCGATCTCAAGTCAATCTTAGAAAACACTGCTACTCTCTTCAATTGATCAAAGAGATCATCAATTCTAGGCAAAGGATATTTATTTTTAATAGTCACCTTGTTCAATTGTCTATAATCAATGCATAGTCTCATGGTACCATCCTTCTTTTTCACAAACAACACAGGAGCTCCCCAAGGTGAAACACTAGGGCGAACAAACCCTTTATCTAACAACTCCTGTAACTGCACCTTCAACTCTCTCAATTCAACAGGTGCCATTCTATATGGAGTAGTAGAGGTAGGAGTAGTACCAGGCAACAATTCAATACCAAACTCCACCTCTCTCACAGGAGGCAACCCTGGCAACTCCTCTGGAAACACATCTGGAAAATCTGCAACTGTGGGTATACTATCAAGTTGAGAACCCACCACTCTAGTATCCAAGACATGAGCAAGATAAGCATCACACCCTTTTCTAATCAACCTCCTAGCTGCAACAGCTGAAACAAACAAGGATGCAAGCTGTCTCTGCTCACCAGATACCATCACAATTCTTCCATCACCGGTTCTCAAAGTAACATACTTCTTTTGACAGTCCACCACAGCTCCATGTCTAGACAACTAGTCCATGCCCAAAATCAAATCATACTCTTTAAAAGGCATTTCAATCAGATCACCCAAAAACTCCTCACCCTGAACCACTACTGCACTATCTCGGTGCACCTTGCTAACAATCACACTATGTCCTAACGGATTTGTCACCAATACATCAAATCCTAGGGATTCAGCATGCAATTCAGTCACAGGCAAAACAGATGCACTAATATATGAATGTGTGGATCCTGGGTCAATCAAAGCAAGTACTGAAATACCAAATAAAGAGAAAGTACCAGCTATGACTGCTGAAGCATCAGGCTGCCTCTGCATCACATACATCTTCTGAGAAGATCCAGCCTCCTCTGGTCTACTCTCCCTGGATGTAGAACCTCCTCTAGGACTGAACCCAGATCTACCTCCTCTGTTGAAACTTCTGCCTCCTCGACCTCCCCTCACACTAGGTCGAGAAGCTGCGGAATCTATCGACCTCTGCTCCTGAATCTCAAGACACTCTCTAACAAAATGATCAAGCAATCCACATCTAAAACATACCCCTGCTACACCTGTCTTCCAACAAGTACCACCATGTGGCCTACCACAATGGATACATATCGGCAGGATGGATCTCTGAATCACCGGAGTCGGAGAACTTCTGTCGGTCTGAAGCTGCTTTCAATCTATCTCGAATCACTTTCACTTTCTCCTCAGTTTCTTTAACCAAATCAGGACCAATTATCTTACCTTCACCAAGTTCATTCCAACATAGAGGTGTCCTACACCTTCTACCATACAATGCTTCAAATGGTGCCATACCAATGCTAGATTGATGACTGTTATTGTATGCAAATTCCACAAGTGGTAAGAATCTATCCCAACCTCCAGAGAAATCAATGACACAACTTCTCAACATGTCCTCAATAATCTGTATCACTCTCTCTGACTGTCCATCTGTCTGTGGATGAAAAGCAGTACTGAAGTGTAATCGAGAACCCAAAGCACCATGTAAATTCTTCCAAAACCTTGAAGTAAATCGGGGATCTCGATCAGACACTATAGAAGTTGGAACACCATGCAACTTCACAATCTCATAGATATACAGCTCAGCTAACCTTTCCAAAGAGTAATCCATCCGAACTGGAAGAAAATGAGCTGTCTTCGTCAACCTATCAACAATCACCCAAATGGCATCATGCTTTCTTTGTGTCAATGGCAGACCAGACACGAAATCCATGGTTACTCTATCCCATTTCCATTCAGGCACTGCTAAAGGTTGAAGTAACCCTGTTGGAACTTGATGCTCTGCTTTTACCTTCTGACAGGTGAGACATTTCGATACAAACTCAGCAATGTCTCTCTTCAAACCAAACCACCAGTAATGCTGTTTCAAATCATGATACATCTTGGTATTGCCCGGATGCATAGCAAATACTGATTGATGAGCTTCCTCTAAAATGATTCTTTTCAAATTAGCATCATCAGGTACACACAATCTGTTCTTGAACCACAAACTCCCATCATCTTTCACAATAAAATCTCTACTCTTCCCATTCCGACAATCTGAAACAATCTTTTGAATCTTCTCATCCACCAATTGAGCTTCTTTAATCTGATCCAACAATACTGGTTTTAAATGCAATTGTGCCAACAATGCACCATCATCACAAGATACAAAACTAGCACACAATGCTCTCAACTCAACAAGCAACGACAGCGAATAAACAGTCAAACCTGCTAAAGACTTCCGACTCAAGGCATCAGCAACAACATTTGCTTTACCCGGATGATAATCAATCAAACAGTCGTAGTCATTAATCAATTCCAACCATCGCCTCTGCCGAAGATTAAGCTCTTTTTGGACACCCAAATACTTTAAACTTTTATGATCAGTGTAGATAAAACATTTCTCCCCAAACAAATAGTGTCGCCAAATCTTCAATGCAAACACAATGGCTGCAAACTCTAAATCATGGGTCGGATAATTTAGCTCATGCGGTTTCAACTGTCGAGAAGCATAAGCTATAACTTTACCTTCTTGCATCAGAACACAAGCCAAACCCCTATGTGAAGCATCACTATAAATCACATATGGTTTATCTTCCACAGGTAAAGTAAGAACAGGCGCTTGAGTCAACATTTCTTTCAACTGATCGAAACTAGCCTGACACTGATCTGTCCACACAAATCTAACTCCCTTTCGAAGTAATCTAGTAAGTGGAGTGGCTATCAAAGAAAATCCTTTCACAAACCGTCAGTAATAGCCTGCCAAACCAAGAAAACTTCTAACTTCAGTCACAGACTTTGGTGGACTCCAATTCAAAATAGCTTCAACTTTACTCGGATCAACTCTAATACCTTCCGCTGAAACTATGTGACCGAGAAAAGTAACTTGATCAAGCCAAAACTCACACTTTGACAATTTAGCAAACAATTGCTTCTCTCTCAAGATTTGCAACACAATCCGCAAATGCTTGTCATGTTCCTCTTCATTACGCGAATACACTAGAATATCATCGATAAACACTACCACAAACTGATCCAGATAGGGCCTAAACACCCTATTCATCAAGTCCATAAAAACTGCAGGTGCATTCGTCAAACCAAAAGGCATAACTAGAAACTCATAATGCCCATACCTGGTCCGAAAGGCTGTCTTAGGAACATCTTCAGCTCTGACCCTCAACTGATGGTACCCTGATCTCAAATCGATCTTAGAAAACACTGCTGCACCTTTTAATTGATCAAAGAGATCATCAATTCTAGGCAAAGGATATTTATTTTTGATTGTCACCTTGTTCAATTGCCTATAATCGATACATAATCTCATTGTACCATCTTTCTTCTTCACAAATAACACAGGAGCTCCCCAAGGAGAAACTCTGGGGCGAATAAATCCTTTATCCAACAACTCTTGTAATTGCACTTTCAACTCCCTCAATTCTGCTGGTGCCATTCAATAAGGAGCAATAGAAATAGGAGTGGTACCAGGCAATAATTCAATACCAAACTCCACCTCTCTCTCAGTAGGCAACCCTGGCAACTCTTCTGGAAACACATCTGGAAATTCTGCAACTGTGGCTATGTTATAAATTTGAGAACCTCTTACTCTAGTATCTACCACATGAGCAAGATAAGCATCACACCCCTTTCTAATCAATCTCCTAGCTGCAACAGCTGAAACAAACAAAGATGCTAACTGTTCCTGCTCATTAGATACTATCACCTCTCTACCGTCACTGGTTCTCAAGGTAACAACTTTCTTTTTACAGTCTACCACAGCTCCATGTCTAGATAACCAATCCATGCCTAGAATCACATCATATTCCTTAAAAGGCATCTCAATCAAATTTCCAAGGAACTCCTCACCTTGAACCACTACTGCACTATCTCGGTGCACCTTACTAACAATCACACTATGCCCTAACGGATTTGTCACCAATACATCAAATCCTAGGGATTCAGCATGCACATCAGACACAGGCAAAACAGATGCACTAATATATGAGTGTGTGGAACCCGGATCAATCAAAGCAAGTACTGAAATACAAAAAAAAGAAAAAGTACCAGCTATGACTGCTGAAGCATCTGGTTGCTTCTGCATCACATAAATCCTCTAAGAAGATCCAGCCTCCTCTGGTCTACTCTCCCTAGATGTAGAACCTCCTCTAGAACTGAACCCAGATCTGCCTCCTCTGCCAAACCCTCTGCCTCCTCGACCTCCCCTCACACTAGGTCGAGAAGCTGCAGTATCCACTGACATCTGCTCCTGTCTTTCGGGACAATCTCTCACAAAATGATCAGGAGATCCACATCTGCAAACACAGCAGAATACACCTTATTAAAGATCAGAGACTGCCAATACCAAACATGTATTTTATTCCAAAAATCATTTTTAGACTCAAAATATCCTTTTTCTTACAATTGACCTAGGTTGAGAATCTCAAGCCTAAGCTCTGATACCAAAACAATTGTCACACCCCTACATCCCGTACACGCACACTACATAGCACCACAGTGTAGTATACGCACACCGAACATAGAGATGCTACGGTTTCCTTTAACACTTGAATCATTTTAAAACATAAGACATTATTTTTCATTATACAATATAGAAAATAAAGTAGTTTGCTTGTATTATAAAACAAAGTAGTTATAAACTTTTACTTAATACGCTGCGGAAATTATAAATATATTTACATATGTGAATACATTCAAGTCCATGTTTACAGTTTTACCTATTTTTACATTAAAGTCAATACTTTACAAAACATGAAGAAGTTATACATGATTGGCAGCTTTTCTCTGATCTTTAAGTCCCAAAAATAAAATCTTCAATGCCTAGACTCACTCGGTCTCGAGGAACTCTCGGGTTCAACTCTGTTACCTGCGCGATGAACCACAATCGCGCTGAGCCAACAGCTCAGTAGTACAAACGATACTAACAATATGCTTTAATGCAATGCAATGCTACACATTTTAATAACTTTCCATAGATATCATTATTCAATCATTCAATCATTATTGAATCACAATTAAACAAACACAAGCATGGGCCCAAAAGACACTCATATGCCATTCAATTTTCAAAGTTAATGCCTTGGTTCAATTATCACATTTATCAATATCATTATCCCAACTAGGCTTCAAGGATTAGGTTCAACCAAGCTTCAAGGGGAACAAAGCATGCTAAGTATCAACCCAACTTGGCTTCAAGAACAAAACCCAACCTAGCATCAAGGGTTGTAACATCTCAATTAGGCTTCAAGGACTAGACCCAACCAAGCTTCAAGGGGAGTAAAACAAGTTTAACTTCAACCCAACTTGGCTTCAAGGATCAAATCCAACCTAACTTCAAGAGATTGTTACTAAAAGGCATGCCACCATCAACAAAACTCTGAAAATGGAATAACACATTAGACACACAATTCATTCATTATTTGATTCTCAATTCTCATCATCAATTTGGCAAACATGCCTCATTAAAGTCATTGTAGCCAACCACAATGGCTTTACATTCCATCACATCTCAATACCCATCTTAGCAATTCATCTTTCAAATGTACAATCATTTGCATCATCATATCATTCATAATATATATATATATCATCATTGATATAAGCATAGCAAAGTACATTCTTCACAAGAATCAACAATGCAATAATGCAAGACGTGTACTTACCTCAAAGGCAATTCACACAACTCAAAACACTCACTTTCCCAAAGTTCTTATGCTTCTTAAATCAATGATAAATCACCTTCTTCAAGGCCTAATCCAAGAATAATAACATACACTTGCTTAGGGATACACATAAGGTAATCAAGTTAAGAGTTAACTAGGGCAAACTATACACATGACACGCTCAACCACACGGGCGTGTTTCTGACCGTGCCCTAACTCCAGAACACAGAAGCTATTACACGCTCATGACCACGGGCGTGTCACTGGGTGTGTAATACATACTGCCTCACACAAAAACATCAACACGTCCAACAACCTGAACCTGTTCCTGGCCGTGTCAATTCTCCATTCTCACAGTAGCTATGACACGCTCAATAACACGGGCGTGTTACTGGCCGTGTCAAACCTACTGCCACACAGAACAATTGACATGCCTAAGGACCCTGGACGTGCTCATGGGCGTGTCGGGCCAAAAACCCAAATTCCGGCCAAAACAACACCACAACTAACAAATCACTTCTATCCACCAACATCCCCTTCAACCAAACTTAACAAAACATGCCCAAAACTACCTCAAACTTGCAACAACACCAAAACAAGCCAAAACACACATCAAGCACAAATCACAAACATCATCAAAAACTCTAAACACAACCACAACTTAATCAATACCAACCAACTTACTCTTTTCTTCAATCCAACCCCAAAATCCAAAATCAAATTAATCAAATACTTTTAAACCCAACACCATCAAACCAAACACATTCTCAAACACAACTTCAACTCATAAACCCACATAACTTCAAAAACAACACAAGAAATCAAGAGAGAACTTACCAAAGATGGAGAACTCTTAAACTTCCAACTTGATCTCTTGAAAACTCTCTTCAATCATGAACTTGGAAGAACAAATCTCTATCTTGCTCTCTTTCTTCTTGATGGCCGGACAACACAGAAAAGCAAAGAGAAGAGAAGGAAAGAAAATGGTCCATGGCAAGGGAAGAAAGAAAGAAGAAAAGAGAGAAAGCAAAAGTCAAATCATCTCCTCAAAACCCTCTCCTCCAAGCAAAATAATATTAGAATATTAGAATATCTTCTTCCACTTACTCTAACCCAATTACAAATAATTAAATAATCCTTTAAACATAATTAATCAATAAATTAATCTCTTCCTTTGACTTTCCCATTGACTTGTGCATATGTTATATATATACATATATACAACATATAAACTCTCTCTCTCTTCACTTATTTTCCTCTTTTCCAATTAAACACAAATACACTTACTTCAATTACAACAATTATTACACCAAACTTCTAGGGTATATTTTGGGATATTACACTTCACCCCTCAGCTGCATCATCTTCTCATCCGCCTTCACCATAGATTTTGAGTTCCTTGCTTTATTGTGTTTAGCTTATTTTTGTTATTTTTCGTTTTTGTTTTTAATGTTAACATTTTATATTTTGGATATTTTATTTTTATATTGTATTTTGTTTATTTTTGAACATTTGTGTTTGCGATGAAAAGTTAGGGTTTTGCCTCACCAGGGTACGATGGAAGACGGGTTGTACTTAACTCTTTCTCTTTATTATTCTTGTTTTCCATTGAGGACAATGTAAATTCTTAAAGTGTTGGGTAATCTTTAAGCTTTTCTTTTATTTTGTTTGTCTTGGTGTGTTTTATTGTGTGTTGTGCATGGCATAATTGTTGAAAATTTATTGATCTTTTCTGTGATTCTAGCATTGTAGTTGAGACTTTAGTATCAGCATAGAGATGAGCATTTGAATTCATTCAGGATCAATTTTCACATTCTGCAATTCATGACATATAAATCTTTGAGAACCCACCTGTGTGAGTTTTGAGCCTCATAATTTGATATTATTATCAGTTGATTTTCTTTTCTTAAGTGTGCACCTTCATGATTTTGCATCTCTAGAGCTTGGTTTTGCATACTAATTGAACTCACATTATGGTTTAATCTCAAGTTTTAAAATGATGAAGGCAAATTAGGTTAGCCCTTTAGCTTAAAAAGACCTCCCTTAATATTGAATTCCTTAGTGAGACAAGTTGAGCCTTTGACCTTTTATTATTGATCAACACCATTCTCAACTCAACACTTTCTTATTAGCATCATACCTGCATTAAGGAATGGAGTTTTATGATATGACAATAGGGTGGTTTATTTCAAAGTGTGGGGTAAGCAAGTAAAAAAAAATAGTATTGCTATTTGGGGTTGAATGCATACTTTGCATATTGTATTTGATTAAGAGTCGATTATTCTTTTCCTCTACATTTTAAGCTAGATGTTCTATGCAATATTATATTTTGTATATATATGTATTTAAAAAAAATTTATATATGATAAAAAAAGAAGAGATAATAAAAGAGTATATGAATTCATATATTTTCTAGCATTAGAGGAATGTCGACTCACGTATTTTTCTTTAAGTATGCAAGTATGTGAAAGTATTAAGGGATTGGTGAGTATGCCATTTGAGGGAGTTATGAGTTTCTTAGCAAGAGTATTGTCTAAATTAGATACTCCATTTCTTGATGCTCCAACTTAAATGTCTTTTCTCACACCTGCACCTTAGACCCATTACATCCAAATGGAAGACCTTCAGATTATTTATTGAGAAAATCAGTGAGGGAGATTGGATAATTAAGCAAGTCTATGGTGGTATGCAGTCATGAGTGGTTTGAGTGGATTAACCTTTGAAATTGAGTGAAACACTTAGAAGAGAGATAAGATTTGTATGTCTGGATTAATGAATGAGTTAAGAAAATCTTGATTGAAGGAAATTGCAAATATTTATAGCTGAGCCTTAAAGTATTTCATCTTATATACTGGAATTATAGTTAAGGTTGTTTGAGTTTTTAATTTATGCCATGCGAATTTGCTTGAGGACAAGCAAAGTTTTAAGTGTGGGGTAGTTGTTTTATTAGTTTTTGTTATAGATTTGTGTCTTATTTATTATGATAATTATTGTTTTATTTAGGTATTTTGTTAGTTTTAATCGGTTTATATAGTGTTTTCATTAATTTTGGTAGTTTCAGTTTATTTTAGTGTTTATGTCATTTTTGATCTAGTTTTTAGTATGGTTTTGTGTTTTGTTGGTTATTGTTTATTTACTTCTTGTTTAAAGTTTGTTTCAAGTTTTGTTTTAGGTTAAAAAGCCAAGGAAGCAAATTGAAGGAAAAAAGGGACAGTAGCTGACACAGGCAAAGGACACGGCCAAGTCACTGGCCGTGTCCCATACCAAGCTAAAGAGAAGCCACAAGACAGTAGGTGACACATGTAAGGGACACGGCCAAGTCATTGGCCGTGTCTGTAACACCCCTATATCCTGTATACGTACAAAGCATGCTTATACGATCGTAATATACATATACTGAATATAGAAAATGCCACAGTTTAAAAATACACAAATCATATCTTTGAAAATAAGTGAAGCAAATCTTAAACATTTAAAAGAAATTCAAAAGACACCATAGATAAAAACATTTATTAATCCGCAACGGAAGTTATTACAAATACTTACAAGTACAAATACATAAAAATTTGAAATTTACAAAACATAGAATATATACATGATTGGCAGCTTGACTCTCTGATCTTTAAGCTCTAATCAAACTCTTCAAGCATAAACTCAACTAGGTCTAGAAGAATCCTCAGTCTCAACCCTATCAACCCTACCACCTGCGCGATGAACCACAATCGCGCTGAGCCAACAACTCAGTAGTACAAACCATAATGATAATATGCAATGTCAATATCATGTCATGTATTCAACTAATAAAGATCATACTTATAAATGTTACATTTCATTATTTCAATAATTATATCATCATCCATTATAATCATTCAATATAGACACCTATGGGCCCAACAAGTATTTAATATGATATTCAAAGTTCATCATTATAGCCAACAACCATGGCTTCATATACGAACCTTCCCCCAACAAGGTCGGTAGTCCAAGTTCGGTTGCCCAGCCCACTGGGTCCGCATGGTTCTGCAGGAGGCAGATAGGCACGTATAAGACTATCAGTAACAAACCTTCCCCCAACCAGGTCGGTAGTCCAAGTTCGGTTGCCCAGCCCACTGGGTCCGCATGGTTCCACAGGAGGCAGATAGGTACATATAATACTGACTGTATCGAACCTTCCCCCAACCAGGTCGGTAGTCCAAGTTTGGTTGCCCAGCCACTGGGTCCGTATGGTTCCGCAAGAGGCAGATAGGTCCGTATTTATATCTTTAAACATTACTTTCTCAATTCATTTCTCAATTTCATCATTATAATATACAACATCAATTACATTAACTAAACAAACATATCATTATTCAATCATATCATCTAGGTATGCTTCCATCATATCATTCACATCATTATAACTCAGAACATTAATTTCACATCTCTTTATGTCTCAATTTACATTAAGGTAATTCATCATAAAAGTATTCATATGCATCATCAATATCATCAAATGTATGTTCAATCTCAACATCATATGAATGTATGCAATAATGTAGTTTGTACTTACTTCAAAAGCAACCCACACAACTCTAAACACTTCTTCTTCCAAGAATCTTTCACCACTTGAATTAGGGTAATTCACCTTCTTCACAGCCTATTCCAAAAGAAAGATGAAACCCACATAAGATCATAAGGCTAAGAACCAACTAGGGCAAACTCTAAACATGACACGCTCAACAACATGGGCGTGCCCCTGACCGTGCCTTAACTCCACAACACAGAAGCTTTAACACGCTCAACAACACGAGTGTGTCACTGGGTGTGTAATACATTCTGCCTCTCAGAAACTTTGACACGTCCAACAACGTGAGTGTGCTCGTGGCCGTGCCAATTCCCCAAAAACACAGTGGCTATAACACGCTCAATAACACGGGCGTGTTACTGGCCGTGTCAATCCTACTGCCACACAGAAGCTGTGACACACTCAGTGACATGGGCGAGTCACTGCTCGTGTCACCCATCCAAAACACCAAACCATCGACACGCCCAAAATCCTGGTAGTGCTCGTGGGCGTGTCAGGCCAAAAACCCAGATTCCGGCAACAACAACAACACAACCAACAAATCACTTCCTTTCACCAAAATCCACTTCAACCAAACTTAGCTCAACATACCCAAAAACCATAACAAACTTACAAAAACACCAAAACAACTAAAAACATACTTCCAACACAAATCAAAATCATCACCACAAACCTAAAACATAACCACAATACATGCACTTCCAACAACTTACTCTTTCCTTCAATCCATCCCCAAAACCAGAAATTAGTTTACCCAAACACTCTTAAACACATCTTAATCAAACATATTCACATACCATCCACAAACTCAACTCATAAACTCAAAGAAATCAAAGAATCAAGTGAAGAACTTACCAAGGATGAAGAAGCTCTTAACTTTCCAACTTGAACACTTGAAAACTTCCTTAGATCTTGAGTTTAGAAGTTCAAATCTCTCCCTTGTTCTCTTGTTTCTTTGTTAGCCGGCCAAAAGAAAGCAAAGGAAGGAAAAGAAAGAGAGCCACGGCAAGGAAAGAAAGAAAGAAGAAAAGAGAAGACATAAAGTCAAATCACCTCCTTAAAACTCTCTCCTCCAAGTATTAATTATTAAAATAATCCATTCAATCTCTTCCACTCAATTAATTTTCCTTATTAATTAATTATTAAATAAAAAACACATAAATATCTTCTTCCACTAACTTCCTTTGACTTTGACTTGGGTATATGTTGTATATATTCTAACATACACAACATATACACTATCTTTAAAAACCTTTTCTCTTTCCAAAGAAACATATACATTAAATCTAATTAAACAACAATAATACCAAAACTTCTAGGGTACACTTTGGGATATTATAGTGTCCCTCCAAAATTGCCCAACACGGCCAAGGGAATTCCAACACGGCTTGTCACTCAACCATGCCAAAGAAGAAAAGAAGAAAATCACACAAAAGAAGACACAGGCAAGGGACACGGCCAAGTCACTGGCCGTGTCCCTCCAAAGGCATCCAACACGGCCATGTCTCATTCAATTTAGCCGTGTCTCACTCAAGTCCAAAGGAAAGATCAAAAGCAAGCAGTAGTGAACACAAGCAAGGGACACTGCCAAGTCACTGGCCGTGTCCCTCCAAAGACCTCCAACATGGCCAAGTCTCATCCAACTTGGCCATGTCTCTCATGAACCAAAGGCAACGCGGAATTTTAAGCGGAGGTTTCGTATAAAAGATAAGAAAGTTAGGGTTTTGAGGGTGTTGGTGATTTTGAGAGCTGTTTTGAGCCGTCAAAGAGAGTTAAGGTTTTGATAACTTGTTTTGTTTGATTTGTTAATACACTTTGGATTAAACTAGCTTAGATTAGATTGTTCTAGCCATTGATACATTCTTCTTGCAAGATTTGAACAAGAGATTCTTCAGAAGCTTCAAGGAGTTTGTAATTTGGTTTATCTCTTTATTTTCATTGGAATTGTATTTATGGATATTATCATGTCTAAATTGATTTCTTTGAATATTAATGAGATGAGTATGTTTGATAGCATTATGAACTAATTTGATCTAGTCTAGGGTTTGTATGGATTTGCTATGATTGTATGAATTGGTTATTACTCTTAACTCAATAATTTTTTAGCCTTAATTGAATGAAATATTGTTAATATATAATTGATTGGCCACCAATTATGTGTTTCAGGTATTAGATGATGGATTGAGAGATGAAGTCTAATGCTGGAACAATTCAATTAAGGACTTAGGTGAATTAGAGATATAACCTAGGAAAAGATTATTTCAATTGGAACAAGATTATTTGAGAGAGGTTTGAATGCGAAAGCTTATTTCCTTTATTCAATTAATTAAGTTGCTTGAGATTTAATCTTTGAAATTAAATTGGTTAAGAGGAATAACCGTTCATACTTATAAGTAGCAAAGAAGTGCAAACCCTAGACCATTTTATTAAGTGAATCAAAACATTAGCTCAATTTACTTTTATTGCTTTAAACTTCAATCAATCTTCTTCATTAATTAACAATTTAAATTTTCTTCATTACTTGTTATTTATAATCTGATAATCAGTTAGCTACTTTAGCTTCCTTGTGAGACGACCTTGGGGCAATCACCTTTGCTACAGCTACCTCGTATACTTGCGAGTGACGCTTTGTGGTAGAGTTAATTTGAGCGCAACACGCTCCTCACAGAGACACACTAGGGCGAACAAACCCTTTAACCAATAATTCCTACAACTGCACCTTCAATTCTCGCAACTCAGCATGTGCCATTCAATAAGGAGTAATAAAGATGGGAGTGGTACTAGGTAATAAATCGATACTAAACTCAACCTGTCTCTCGGGGGTATCCCTAGCAACTCCTTAGAAAAAAATATGGAAATTCAACAACTTTGAGTATACTATCAAGCTGAGAACTCACTACTCTTGTCACATCCGCCCACCACATTTATGCATAAATGCGGTGGGCGGATACCAAAAATTGTAACACCCCTTCCCGGCCGATGTGTATAAGCCGAGTAGAGGTGCCACACTAACCTAATGTTGCTACTCATTTTACTTAGTCAAATTTTAGTTCCGGTTTTCACAGAAATTTTGCCAGAGTTTTGGGTCCCAAGTGTCAACAAAACTGGTTTTTCTGATTTTTGAAAACATTTTTACACAAACCAATGTGAATGCAATTAGTTTCAATACACTCCCAATGAATCCTCCTTATACCCTCAACTACAAACCTGCAAGAAGAGTTCACACTTCAAATACAAAATAAAGTAGAGGTTTATTACTATTACATACTACTAACGTACAGTATAACATAGTAATTCTCAATCTTATATACACATATACATGCCACAACTAGTTAACTCATAATGGAAACTAGGAGATCTACCCTGAGATGTTGTGGGTTTGATCGTCACTTTCCAAGAGTTAGCTACTGCTCCGAACCTAAGAGTCAAGGAAAACTTAACTCGCTGAGCAATGTCGCTCAGTGGGTACTTTACCAGTGGAAATAAAAGTAAAACATGAAAGCATTTGAAATAAAAGGAAATAATTGAATCAAAACTCAACCAACATTAAACCAATGGAAGTTACTGTACATTCAGTGTAAATATGCTTTCAACAAATGTAAAAACCATAATTCAAACTCATGTTGCATTACGTAGTTTAGAAAAAATAATAACCGGACTTTGGCTCTACTGGAATATAGGGAACCGTAGCGATAAGGAAGTGGCCCTCACCACTGTAACATAGGTGGCCCTCACCACCGATATCAAATTGCAGGAATGGCCCTCACCATTCTGGTTATAACCAATGGCCCTCACCATTGAGTTCAGATCATAACAATTCAATCACAATATCAAGCAGTACTGCATAAGTTAGTATAGTGCACCATACCCTTATCTACCACTCCCAACTGCCCAGTAGAGCATAAAGGTTAAAACGATTCAATTTAAGTCTCAAACTTCATTTTAGAATGACTCTAGAAATTATTTTAATTTTCGTTGCACTTTGCCATTTACGCCGCGCACCACATTCTTTAGTCAAACCATTACCCTTTTTCACATATTTAACATCAACAACAAAAATTTCAAAGCATTCCTCAAAGAGTCACAAATTGACCAAATGAATAGTGTCGCGGCACGTAAAATCGGCAATGCAAAATGGCATGACTAAATGAATAGTAAAATCTGGATTTTCGTCAAAATTTTAGTCTGTTTCAGTCATGCATTTGACCAGGCAAATTATCTTATTTTTGGCTGAAATTTTACAGGAAATTTATTTCATATGTTGACTAATTGCATGTAAAATTTTGTTGAAAAATTCCATCGTTTTCTGCCTCAACTAGCTGCCCAAAATTAGGTTCAGAATTGGGTCCCAAAGGCACCAATTCGGCCCACACTTGCACTTGGTGCAAAATTGTTTATTTTTCTATTTTAAACCCATTTCAAAGCTTCCCTAATAATGTAATGAAGACTTAAACACTTTTCTTTTAAAATAACTTGATTGTTTAAATCAATTTGGACTAAATAGAGTCCATAAACTCTTTTACCAAAATCTTTGGAAACAATAGATTTCAATTGAATTTAACAACTCAATCACCACATGGGTTTAAAAATATCACTCAACAAATGAATTCAAACTCAAACAATACATTTATGCATCCATAACCAAAGTTCCATAGATAAAGTTTTGGTAGGAAAATGAAAGAAAAATTAATTCTTCAAAGGTAAAGTACCAAACCTTGTTCTTTTAAATTCCCCTTTGCTTTTCCTTCTTATCCTTCCTTAATCTTTGTTTCTCCTTCAAGAAATTCAAGAATACAACCTTAAACATAAACCTTAGAAATTTAAACATACACTACCCTTCCATTTCTTTTCAAACTAAATCCTAATCTAACCTTATTAAACCTTAGAAACATTGATTCTTCCATTTAATTAATCAATATCATCACTACTTAAAATTTTTCCCAAATCCACCATAAGAACCCTAATTTCAAATCTTCCAATAGTTATATAAATACTTAAAATTGATACTAGAATTGAAATCTACATGCTTTAAAACCTTAAAACTTACCTTGAAAATCAACTTGACAAAAATTTGAAACTCTTTGGTGTTCTTCCTATGGTGGCCGAAGTTTTGGGAGAGTTGAGAGAGAGATTTTGCTCTTCATGCGATGATAAATATATAGTGGAAACGATGTCCACTTTTGGGTTGGATGAATGGTTTATGACCATTTGTCCACACCTTTTTCTTTTCTTCTTTTTATAAAGGCTAAATGGATAATTTCCATTAGTCCATTTGTCTCTTTCTTTTATTTATTTAAAACCCAAGCCCTTGAACTTTATTTTAATTATATTTTGGCCCCTCAACCTCCTTGTGCTGAAATTTTATGGTCTAAGGTGTGAAAAGACCAAAATACCCTCCGGCGATTAATCGATCGTAATTTTTAAACCATACAGTCCCACGAGGAAAACTACATATGGTTTTGATCCTATCGACCTCTACTTTCTATTTTTAAGGTCTATTTTAAGTTTCCAAGTCGTTTTGAAAAATTACCAATAAGCCCTTGACTTTTTACAAAATTCCCTTTAAGTCCTTTCTTTGCTCGGGTTTTGCCCGGACTCCGTTTCTACTGTCGATCATTTCATATTCAGCCCCTCGACGTCCTCTATGCACTCGTGTGTTTATTTTCTACTTTGGATTCATGTATAAATTTTAATTAAAATGACCAAAATGCCCCTAGTCTACACGTCTTCGTTTCTCTCTAACGAGGCATTTCCTAGAAAAACCGTTACTCGTCATTGCGATCCGATTTTTCTCTACTCTCCATTTTTGGAATCTGTTATGTGCACTATTAAGAACCTCCAGTACAACTTTTGGAAATTACAGTCACCTCCCCAAAACTTTTTGAAATTACAGTCACCTCCCCAAAAATATTTGAAATTACAGTCACATCCCTAAAACTTTGCATTTTTCTTCAATTAAGTCCCATTGATCCTATAGCCTTATCTGGGGCCGTTGTCAGGAATTATCTTCTCCTTTCCCCTTCTCTCACTGTGCACGTGACTACTATACATAAATGCGGTGGGCGGATGTGACAACTCTGGTATCTACCACATGAGCAAGATAAGCCTCACATCCCTTCTGAATCAACCTCCTAACTGCAATAGCTGAAACAAACATGGATGCAAGATGTCTCTGCTCACTAGATACCATCACACTCCTACCATCATAGGTTCTTAGGGTAACACACTTTTGCTGACAATCTATCAGAGCCCCATGCTCAGATAACCAATCAATGCCAAAAATTAGATCATACTCCTTAAAAGGCATCTCAATCAAATCACCAAGGAACTCCTCATCCTGTACAACAACTGAACTATTACGATGCACCTTGCTAACTACAACACTATGCCCTAAAGGATTTGTCACCACAATATCAAATCCTAGGGACTCAGAATGCAATTCAATCATAGGCAAGATAGATGCACGTATTTATGAATGAGTAGATTCAGGATCTATTAGTGGAAGAACTGAAATGCCAAATAAAGAAAATGTACCCACAATGATGGCTGAAGCATCCGGCTACCTCTGCATCACATACACTCACTGTGATGGCCCTACCTCATCTGGCCTAATGCCTTTGGATGTAGAACCTCCTCTCTGACTAAACCCAGGTCGACCACCTCTACTAAAAGCTCTGTCCCCTCGACCTCCTCTTATACTAGGTCGAGAAGCTACAGTATCTATCTGTCTATTCTCCGATAGCTCAGGGCAATCTCTGAGGAAATGATCTAGTGACCCACATCTACAACACACTCCTGGTCCACCTATCTTCCAGCAAGCACCCCAATGTGCCCTACCATAGTGAACACATGTATATGAAGCTGGTCTTTGAACCACTGGAGTCGGACCACTAGCCACAGAAACTATAGGTCTCGATCTCTGCCTCTGATGCTGTACTAACCTACCAGACTGCCTCTGACTCCTATGAACCTCAAAAAATATCCTCCTCTACCTCTCTTCATAGATGAAGACCCTACCTCACTCAGGGGTCTCCTTGCTCTAGTCTCCTCTTCAGTAGTAGCTGTTGCAATACCCTGAGCTCTCTCAACACTCCTGGCAGCTGTAACCAACTGAGAAAAATCTTGATACTGGGAGCCTGTGACAATACACATGATAGAGGGTCTCAATCCCTCCTCAAATCTCCGACACCGATCTATCTCATCTAAAATAATCCCACCGGCATAATGACTCAAAAGGATGAACTATATCTCAAACTCTGTCACTGACCTGGTATCCTGTCTCAGACTCAGGAACTCCATCTTCCTTACATCTTTATACTCCCTTGGAGAATACTTTTGCTCAAACTCCCACAGAAAATCATCATAGGTCAAGGTTGGTGGATCATCCATCGCATGTGGAACCATCTTCCACCAATAATATGCATCTCTCTGCAAAAGTGATATGGTATAATCAAACTTTTCTTCAAGAGTAGCTTACAGCTGGATGAATACCCTCTGAACTCTATCTAACCACTGCTCAGCTACTGCAAGATCTGCAGTGCCAAAGAAGTCCTTAGCTCCAAAGTTCCCCAACTTATCATACTTCCTTATTGACAGCTGCGGCTATGGTTATGGCTGCGGCTACTTCTCTGGAGCCTACCTCAATAACTCTACCATATGCCACACCCAAACCGGCGGAATCTCATCTACTGCTGGTCTCTCTGGCACAGAAGCAGGTGCCTCTCCAGCTATCTCAACTCTGTCTCCATCTCTACCCTCAATAAGAGCTACACTCTCAGCACTACCCTCTACAGACTGACGTATCTAAGACGCCATAACTACCTATATCTGTAAATACAACAGAAATTACCAAATCAAATATCAGAAACTGCCAGTGCCAATGCATGTATCTTATTTAAAAAATATATTTTGAAATCTCAATTTTCTTTTTCTTACAATTCACCTAGGTTGAGAACCTCAAACCTAGGCTCTGATACCAAAACAAATGTAACACCTTTGTACCCCATATACGTACACCACATACACCCACATATGTAATATACGTATACCGGATACAAGAATGGCACAATCCATTTTAAACAAACCAATCTTTAAACTTTAATTCACATCATAAGTCAATCTGAGTAAACTTAAAACATTTAATTTATATTATAGAAAGTAATAGATAAAACATCCCTTGTAAAAATACATATATATATATCTTCATTACCCAAAAGTTTATCCAAAACATTTGTTTAGTAAGCAGTGGAATATGCAGCGGAATATACATATGTATACATAAAAATCAATATATACAAAAATATAGAAATTATACATGCTGGCAATTCGTCTCTGATCTTGATGTCCAAATCAACACTGCCCTCATAATCCGAAGCCTATGCTCGACTCGGTCTAGCTGAACTCTCCAGCTCAACCGGATCTACCCTGTCACCTGCGCGATAAATCACAATCGCGCTAAGCCAGAAGCTTAGTGGTACAAACTTTGATAACAATATTATTCAATTGCAATGCTAATGCACAACGCATATGGATACCTCAACTTATAACATTATATCACATTATATTACTCAATTGTTTTATAATTCATATTTTACATTAAAGCAAAGACAAGCATGGGCCCAAAGAGATCTAATATGCCATTCAAATTCCAGAGTTACTGCTTTGGCCCAATAATCACATTTATCTAGCCTGAAGGTGAATCATATTCACAATAAGGATTACCTCATATGTAACATCCCAACTAGGCTTCAAGGACTAGGCCCAACCTAGCTTCAAGAGTCTGCTACATCATGTAACACCCCACTAGGCTTTAAGGGATTGTTACATTTTAGGCATGCCACCAACAATAAAACTTTGAATGTAACACCCTAATACTCCATATAAGTACTATACATATACCTAGTATACATACAATACGTATATAAAGTATAAGAATGTTACTTTTAGTTTCAATTTAGAAACCTTTATCCAGATTCATAAAATTGAACATTAATTTAAAACACATTTACAAAAGTCAGTATTCTTATTTATCAAAACTTCATTCATCCATATGAATATATATTAACTCAAAAATACAATATAATTTAAAATCACACATGTATGCATCACCTTCTAGTTGGTCTCGAGACACTCATACCTTTCTCGTGGCAAAAAGCTGGACTTCCAGATCAACCGCAACCACCTGCGCGATTACACAACCGCGCTAAGCCCGAAAGCTTAGTAATACAAATAATAATAAAATATACCTTACTAAAGAATCATACCTCATATTTTTAGCATCATATTTTATTTTCTTTCTCTTACCCCGTTTTCCTTTCTCAATGCATTCTTCACATATTCCTACTAATCTCATAAATTATACACATATTTACACATAACATTCACCAAGCAATACTTACCATTTCTATCTCATATACATATCCATATACGTTATTTCAACAAGTCACCATTCAATGATTTATCCAAACCTTCATGAAAGCAATTCTTATAAGTTCCACATTCATATACATTTACACATCATATTATATTTTCATAAACTCATTTCTTATCAAGGCTCCTCAACCCATATTCATTTTCAATATATCAATACACACATATATTATATATCATACCAATCATGAATCACATTTGCAATAAAGGCAACCATAGATCTCATTTCTCATTTATTTCAACATTTAAATATCACACTGACAACAAAGACAGACTCGGGCCCAACAGACACTAATATGTTATTCAAAGTTCAGAGTTTCTGCATTGGTCCATAATCACAATGATCAAGCCCGTAGGCAATATATCTCATATCTCTATCCATTGATAGCGTAACAGACCCAGTCTCTTGGATCATCAACTTGGCTAAACTCGAGGAGATCCTCAACTCAGCTAGACTGTTACTACAATTCACATTTCACATTTTATCAAGTAACAGACCCAGTCTCTTGGATTTCAATTCATCTCAATGCAAAGAGATCCTCAACCCGGCAAGACTGTTACCTTTCATGTATTTCGTATCAATAATTCACATAGTGTAACAGACCCAGTCTCTTGGACCTCAATTCACTCAAATTGAAGAGATCCTCAACCCGGCAAGACTGTTACATTTTCACATTTTCTAGGCATGCCGCCAAATCCAGAACTCTGAAAATTGAATCAACATATTAGACACAAAATCTTTTCATTTTCATTTCATTCTCAATTGAATTATCATAGCCAATAACAATGGCTTGACATCTCATTTGAATCACTATAGCCAATCACAATGGCTTCATATCTCATTTGAATCATCATAGTCAATCACAATGGCTTCACATCACATTTGAATTATCATAGCCAATAACAATGGCTTCACATCATATCATGTCTCAAATCATACTATAATATTTCATTATTCAATTATACATAATCAATTATCTCATCATATCCTTTACATTATAAAGTACATCATTCATATAACACATTACAATTCACTAGATTCACAATGCATATAACATAACATTGTTTATATAATATCATATGCATCTTCATTACCATCAAAAGTATGATCAATCATTGATATACACATATATAATTTACCTTATTCATAGATTTGGAATCCTCAATATACATTAGTTTAGGTCATCTTTGTTCAAGTATATTTAAAGTGTAGATACAAAAAGACCTTTGGAGGATTCAACAATGTAAGAATAATCAAGAATAAATAACCTTAGCCAACACACTCAAGGGACACGGCCAAGCTTGTGGCCGTGTCTCACAACACCAATTCAAACAGTAGCAAACACGGGCAATGGACACGGCCAAGCCAGTGGCCGTGTCTCTCAACACCAAAAATCCAGTAGCAGACACGGGCAAGGGACACGGCCGTGTCTCTCAACATAAAATAGGCAGTGGCAAACACAGTCAAGGGACACGGCCAAGCCAGTGGCCGTGTCTCTCCAAAAATCATCCAACACGGCCAAGTTTGCCCTAACTTGGCCGTGTCTCTCATATCTTGGCCGTGTCCTTCAAGTATTTAAAGACCAAGCCCTTCAAAATTCATACCACAACCCTTTTAATCATCATCTTTAATCATATTTATCAATTCCCTATCACTTTAACATTTATATATCTTCATTATATCATCATAATAATCAATATATATATATACATCACTATAATCAATTATTCCAAAAACCAATTTATTCATACTAAACCCTAACTCAACAATTCATCACCATCTTCACAATTACCCCAATATCATCACTTAACTATCAATTCAACACAATTACATACTTCAATCTTTCATTTCCATCATCTTATACACCAATCATAACCTCAATCCAAAAGAAATCCAAAACAAGAAGTGAAAGATTTATATATACATAATCAATAAAATCAACTAAAAAGGTAAGTACTTACATGAATAGCTTGCCAAATCTTCAACTCCACTTGCAAATCTCTTGATATCCTCAATCTTTGGTGTAATTAGAAGCAAAATCATCTTTCTCTCTCTAGCTTCTCTCTCTCTCTCTCTCTCTCTCTCTCTCTCTCTCTCTCGTTCACTAAGAAAAAGAAGACGAAGGAGAAGAAGAAGAAAGAAAGATCTCGTTCTTTCTTTCATTCTTATCATATATATATAATAATAATAATAATAATAATAATAATAACAATAATAATAATAATAACAATAATAATAACATTAATAATATTAATACAATTAAATCTCCACCACACACCATTTCTTTTGACTTTCTTCTTCTTTTTCTTTTTGTCCTTATTATCATTATTATTAATCACATATATATATATAACTCACTTTTCCTACACCATTATATATATCATGTATATGTGATGTATATGTAAGTATATGTATATGTCATATATATTGCATTTATATTTCCCAAATCTTCTCTTCACTTGTTTTCTCTTTCCCTTCAATACACACATTGAATTCAAATACAACAATAACCCCAACACTTTTAGGGTATACTTTAGGATATTACAATTCTCTCCCCCTTAAATAATTTCGTCCTCGAAATTATCCAGCATAATAACAACTCATTTAAAACAAATCACCATCATATGAAAATAATCGTATTCTTACATTATGATTTCATCAAGTCACATAACTTCTACTCTCCCCCTTAGAAACAATCATCTTCTCTGACTTTCATAATTCATCATTGTATAGATATATATATATCTTTATATCTTAGTACTTTCTCAACAAAGCAATCAAGATAACTTATTACATTTCCAATGAATTTTATCTTTGTATATGAGCCAGATTATCACATTATCTGGTTATAGATATTCTCTTAACTTTAACCTCAAAAATCATTAATTAATATCTTAGCATTGCTGATTCCGTTCTTACAATCACTTTCAAAATAAATATTTACCAAACTTCAATGAATAACAATATCCTTACTTTCTTTAGCTTGCTTCTCATTTAATATACATATTAATACAATACTTTTAAACTTACCTAACAGGTAAACAACATTTCCCTTTTTCTCACCAAGTACAATTGATATAATTCAATTTATTTATGTTCATTCATAAACCAGAATATTACATCATACACATTACCATTTCAATTTTACACTCCCAATACAACAGTACGTACTAAATCTCAATATTGACTCGCAACTTAAGCGAAATCTAGATCAATCGATCTACCTATCACAACATACTAACATTTCAACCTTATTTAATCCAAACCAACAATTACCTTATCGAAATTTATCATTGGATTTCACAATACATATATATATACAACCTAATTCCATTAGGTCAAACTTATTTTCAAATTCTAATCTTTTCATATTCATATATTCAATCAATAAGAATCATGCTTATGAATATACATTTCATTATTATTATAATTATATCATCATCTCTCATACTCATTCAAAGTTTATCAATATAGCCAACAACTATGGCTTCAAATACGAACTTTCCCCCAACCAGGTCGGTAGTCCAAGTTCGATTGCCCAACACAATGGGTCCGCATGTTTCCGCAGGAGGCAGATAAGTCCGCTCAATTGTCTTTTCACAATTCATTTTTCATAATCATTTAGGCATTATACCTCAATTATAATTTATTTTTAACATCATTGTCAACAATCATGGTTTCTCATCACATCGAAATAGTATACACATATATCATCAACCGTGATGATATCACATTTCATCATTTCTCAAAACACATTAACATCATTTATTATTAAAACATTTATCATAACAAATTACATTACACGTACCTTTTGAATGATCCTCGCCTCTTTCACACTATATAAGTCATAACACTAGTCACATTATATTAACAATATAATCAATTGCAAAACATTGTTATATTTATTTTGATTACCTTTTTGTCATATTATCCATATCTCAACACATTTCCATAATTTTCCTTTTTCTCTCTTTACCTTCATAATTTATAACCAAATTCTTAACATAAAATGTTAAGGTACAACTTTATCTACCATAACTTTTAACTATACTTTTCAAACAAAATTTCAGTTTCACCAAATCGGTATTACAATCATATCATCTCAGTTCTAACTCTGAAGATAATAAAACTAACCACTAATCACACTAACCAAGTCATATGACCATAATATATTAACAATCACACTTAGGGATTGTAATTCAATATTGTTCTTCTATTATTCGAGTTTCAGCCTTTACGATTATAAGGCTAGATTGTATCACAAAAATTATATATTTATTCTCCAAACTTGTATTACACCAAGAATTAACACATTTTAATTCCATTTCAAAACAGTTTGCTTTTGATTATTTAATGATCATTAACCCAACTCATGTTCAATAATATTATCTTTAATATTTTCTATGCCTATCCTTTAATCAGATACAAATCTTACACAAGTTTCATTCATTACTCCATTTCCAAACCATCTCTTCTAAAAATTTTCAAATACAATATTCTTTCCTTACAATTTCTTATTATACGCTTATACATAAAACATTTTCACACACAAATACTTTGAATTCCAAAACATCTTATGATAGCCTCATTTAGTTATTGACATAACAATTTCACTGTTCAATATTACCCAAGTCCATTCTCATTTCTAATACCATTAAACATGTATTGGTATAAAATAATAAACATATTATATACACATTCATAGGTCACGTTCATAATGTGATTCACTTCCCACCTTTCTTACATATAACCATTACATTCATATCAAAAAGTTCATTTCACAAATCCTCTTTATATAAACACATAATTATGCAATTTATTAAATTTCCCTTTTGCATATAGTTTATATAAATTTAATAGTTATCACTTTCCTTTGACCATTATCATTCTCATTTGTTTATCATAACTTAAGTTATTCATTAACTTCAATAAATATATACACTCTACTTATAATATTATTTCACAAGGAGCTTAATCACATTTCCAATGTGATATCTCTCTCACATTTGTTTATAAATATCTTTAACACATCTTTCATAGTCCTTTTCATCCTTTCCAATCAAATTACTTAAAGTAACTCACTTTCTTTTGCTCAATTCCTTTTCTTTACTTTCAAACCAAATTTTCCTACTAACAATCACATCTCCCAATTCCTAATACTTTCATGTGCACTAATATTCATTTCATATATCTCATGTATTAAATACATTAAACTATCAATATATAAATGGTCTTTATCCACATTCCATTAAAACTATAAATCTCAACTTACTAATTTACTTAAACTTCAATTTATTCATCTCATTCTCTCAATATCAACTTTAAAAACATCTTATATGTATATGCCACAAAGCAACATCAATACATATAAGTTTTACAATTATTAAGCTCATTCCAAAAATCTAAATGTTACATATTACCACCATTAATATGAGCTTTCACTATATTCAAACCTATCGCATCTCTAACATTGAAATCACCATGTTTGCATTGAAATAACAATACAAACAACACCAATATGTCTTCGTACTTGACCAACATCATCTCTTTCTCCTTTAAACAAAACCTTAACTTTACATATCCACACTTTAAATTATCACACTTAATCTATACCAATCAACTCATTCAATATTTCACTGTACTCTTTGCATTTAAATAATGTATCTTTCCATATTACCCATCCAACAATATTTCCTCTTTCTAGAAATCCAAACATAAAGTTTATTAGAAAGAGATTCAAATAATAAAGGAAAGATTACATACTTTAATCTTAATTTTATTTCTAACTCATTTCCAACTTTATTCTTCTAACCATTTCTTTAAATGTCATACACATATTAATAATCAAACTTTTTACTTATACCTTCCATATCAATTCTTTATATCACAATCACCTCTCAATTATCAACATTTCTAAATTTGCTTTCATATGAAACCTCATTTACACACTATCATCCATCTCCTATTGTTCAGAAACATCACAAATCACATAATGCCACGTTCGAGACCAACCTAGGTGTGAATGCATATGCATGTATTACAAACTTCAATTCAAAACTTTTCTTTTTACTTCTCTTTAAGCTTTTCAAAACTTTCTCTTTTTAATTTCACTTAGGCCGAGAATCTCGAACCTAAGCTCTGATACCAAAATAATTGTAACACCCTGATACTCCATATAAGTACTATACATATACCTAGTATACATACAATACGTATATAAAGTATAAGAATGTTACTTTTAGTTTCAATTTAGAAACCTTTATCCAGATTCATAAAATTGAACATTAATTTAAAACACATTTACAAAAGTCAGTATTCTTATTTATCAAAACTTCATTCATCCATATGAATATATATTAACTTAAAAATACAATATAATTTAAAATCACACATATATGCATCACCTTCTAGTTGGTCTCGAGACACTCATACCTTTCTCGTGGCAAAAAGCTGGACTTCCAGATCAACCGCAACCACCTGCGCGATTACACAACCGCGCTAAGCCCGAAAGCTTAGTAATACAAATAATAATGAAATATACCTTACTAAAGAATCATACCTCATATTTTTAGCATCATATTTTATTTTCTTTCTCTTACCCCGTTTTCCTTTCTCAATGCATTCTTCACATATTCCTACTAATCTCATAAATTATACACATATTTACACAGAACATTCACCAAGCAATACTTACCATTTCTATCTCATATACATATCCATATACGTTGTTTCAACAAGTCACCATTCAATGATTTATCCAAACCTTCATGAAAACAATTCTTACAAGTTCCACATTCATATACATTTACACATCATATTATATTTTCATAAACTCATTTCTTATCAAGGCTCCTCAACCCATATTCATTTTCAATATATCAATACACACATATATTATATATCATACCAATCATGAATCACATTTGCAATAAAGGCAACCATAGATCTCATTTCTCATTTATTTCAACATTTAAATATCACACTGACAACAAAGACAGACTCGGGCCCAACAGACACTAATATGTTATTCAAAGTTCAGAGTTTCTGCATTGGTCCATAATCACAATGATCAAGCCCGTAGGCAATATATCTCATATCTCTACCCATGGATAGCGTAACAGACCCAGTCTCTTGGATCATCAACTCGGCTAAACTCGAGGAGATCCTCAACCCGGCTAGACTGTTACTACAATTCACATTTCATATTTTATCAAGTAACAGACCCAGTCTCTTGGATTTCAATTCATCTCAATGCAAAGAGATCCTCAACCCGGCAAGACTATTACCTTTCATGTATTTCGTATCAATAATTCACATAGTGTAACAGACCCAGTCTCTTGGACCTCAATTCACTCAAATTGAAGAGATCCTCAACCCGGCAAGACTGTTACATTTTCACATTTTCTAGGCATGCCGCCAAATCCAGAACTCTGAAAATTGAATCAACATATTAGACACAAAATCTTTTCATTTTCATTTCATTCTCAATTGAATTATCATAGCCAATAACAATGGCTTGACATCTCATTTGAATCACTATAGCCAATCACAATGGCTTCATATCTCATTTGAATCATCATAGTCAATCACAATGGCTTCACATCACATTTGAATTATCATAGCCAATAACAATGGCTTCACATCATATCATGTCTCAAATCATACTATAATATTTCATTATTCAATTATACATAATCAATTATCTCATCATATCCTTTACATTATAAAGTACATCATTCATATAACACATTACAATTCACTAGATTCACAATGCATATAACATAACATTGTTTATATAATATCATATGCATCTTCATTACCATCAAAAGTATGATCAATCATTGATATACACATATATAATTTACCTTATTCATAGATTTGGAATCCTCAATATACATTAGTTTAGGTCATCTTTGTTCAAGTATATTTAAAGTGTAGATACAAAAAGACCTTTGGAGGATTCAACAATGTAAGAATAATCAAGAATAAATAACCTTAGCCAACACACTCAAGGGACACGGCCAAGCTTGTGGCCGTGTCTCACAACACCAATTCAAACAGTAGCAAACACGGGCAATGGACACGGCCAAGCCAGTGGCCGTGTCTCTCAACACCAAAAATCCAGTAGCAGACACGGGCAAGGGACACGGCCGTGTCTCTCAACATAAAATAGGCAGTGGCAAACACAGTCAAGGGACACGGCCAAGCCAGTGGCCGTGTCTCTCCAAAAATCATCCAACACGGCCAAGTTTGCCCTAACTTGGCCGTGTCTCTCATATCTTGGCCGTGTCCTTCAAGTATTTAAAGACCAAGCCCTTCAAAATTCATACCACAACCCTTTTAATCATCATCTTTAATCATATTTATCAATTCCCTATCACTTTAACATTTATATATCTTCATTATATCATCATAATAATCAATATATATATATATATACATCACTATAATCAATTATTCCAAAAACCAATTTATTCATACTAAACCCTAACTCAACAATTCATCACCATCTTCACAATTACCCCAATATCATCACTTAACTATCAATTCAACACAATTACATACTTCAATCTTTCATTTCCATCATCTTATACACCAATCATAACCTCAATCCAAAAGAAATCCAAAACAAGAAGAGAAAGATTTATATATACATAATCAATAAAATCAACTAAAAAGGTAAGTACTTACATGAATAGCTTGCCAAATCTTCAACTCCACTTGCAAATCTCTTGATATCCTCAATCTTTGGTGTAATTAGAAGCAAAATCATCTTTCTCTCTCTAGCTTCTCTCTCTCTCTCTCTCTCTCGTTCACTAAGAAAAAGAAGACGAAGGAGAAGAAGAAGAAAGAATGATCTCGTTCTTTCTTTCATTCTTTTCATATATATATATATAATAATAATAATAATAATAATAACAATAATAATAATAATAACAATAATAATAACATTAATAATATTAATACAATTAAATCTCCACCACACACCATTTCTTTTGACTTTCTTCGTCTTTTTCTTTTTGTCCTTATTATCATTATTATTAATCACATATATATATAACTCACTTTTCCTACACCATTATATATATCATGTATATGTGATGTATATGTAAGTATATGTATATGTCATATATATTGCATTTATATTTCCCAAATCTTCTCTTCACTTCTTTTCTCTTTCCCTTCAATACACACATTGAATTCAAATACAACAATAACCCCAACACTTTTAGGGTATACTTTAGGATATTACATTGAATATTGAATAACATACTAGGCACACAATTCTTTCTTAACTTCATTATCAAATCCTTTTTCATTTTCTCATGATCATTATAAGCACAATGCCTCAAATATCCCATTTATATCAATATAGCCATCACCAATGGCTTCACACACTATCATTAGTGTATACATAACAAATTGCATTATCCATATATTTTGAATCATCATTATATATTTCACATTGTTCACATTATGCAAATCATAGCACTATTCTCATACACCAACAATATAGTAGGTAACTTAACACATTTTCCAACCAAATGTGTTAAGTCCCAAAGTCATGAAAATGTATGCAATCATTTAAGGTTTATACTTACCTCTAAGAGCAGCAAACACCAATTCCAATCTCCTCTTCCAAGATATCCTTCAACACTTGGATTGGGGTAACTCAAATCTCTTCAAAACCTAATCCAAATGTGATTATATATACTGACTTAGAGATACACATAAGAAAATAAGAAAGAGAACTATCTAGGGAAAACTCTACACATGACATGCTCAACAACACGGGCGTGTACCTGACCGTGCCCTAAACCCACAACACAGAAGGTTTGACATACTCAGTGACATGGGCGTGTCACTGCACGTGTCAATTCTTCTCCAACAAAGTAGCTATGACACGCTCAGTGACATGGGCATGTCACTGGACGTGTCAATCCTCCAACAAAACAGAAGCTGTGACACGCTCAGTGATATGGGCGTGTCACTGCTCATGTCACCAGCACTGAAAATAAAACTAACAACATGCCCAAAGACATGGCTGTGCTACTGGGCGTGTCAGGCCAAAAACCTGATATCGACACCAAAATGCCACATCCAACAAACATCTTTCAATAACCTTATCAACACCACACAAACTCAACCAAATCCATCAATATACCATAATAATACTTGCATAAACATCAAAACAACTCAATTATAAGCAACAAACACAATCACAACCATATTTCACAACTCAAAACTTACAGAATCCGCAACTCTTATTTTCTTCATCAAACTTAACCTTTTCTTCAATCCAACCCCAAATATCAAGTTAACTAAACAAAACAACCCCAAACATACCAAAATCAACCATACACGCAACTAAACCAACCATCCACCAAACTCATATACACAAACTCAAAAGAAATCAAAGAAACAAGTTGGAAACTTGCCAAATATGAAGAAAATCCTTAAAACTCCAACTTGATCACTTGAAATCCTTCAATAACTTGAGTTAGCAAGCAACAAAACCTCTCTTTCCTTTGCTAATGGTGATGGCTGACCCTCTTGGATAAGAAAGAAGAAGATGAAGAAAATAGTCAAACCAAACACTACTCTAAACCCTTTAAATCCCCTCTTCATCTCCACTAAGCAATTAATTTATTATAATATTATAAATATCAAATATCATCTTCCACTAACATTTAATTTCTATTTTACTAATTATTATATCATTTGGCCAACTCAATTTGTTGACTTGTATATGTTGTATATATCTTTATATATACAACATATACACACTTCCCTTTTCCTTTCTTTGTCCTTAATCATATATAAACCATATACACACTTAAAATTATTTAATTCAATTTCAACAATT